>CM032347.1:9444095-10700500 GCA_019022885.1 Schlechtendalia chinensis
ATATATTACTTAGGTATACTTTTTCGTATACGATATCGATAGTTTTATACTTTACACAGTCACACGTTTTTGTTTTGTTTTGTTTTTTTTTTCCGACTATACATAAAAAATAAAAATAAATAAATAAATAAATAAAAATAAAAACAAACAAACGAACAAACAAACGAACGAAAAGTACGCAAATACCGGCTTTGGTACGATAGCATTTCTATATTAATTTTCACGCCGCGGCGACATCCCCGCCCGTCCCGCGCGATCGCCATTATCATCACGGCGGGACGACTGTCGTTAATTAATTTTCGACTCGTCGCCACGCGCACGCGCCGTACACTCCGAGACCTTATTCATATATATTTATATACGTACGCGTACGCGTATCATAGACAAATAGATAAACGTGTCGGAAAAATATTATTATACACCGTGTAACACACGATATAAAAAAACATTTTTTTAAGCGTTTTACACAACCCGTGCGCGTAGCGAAAACCTAAAATATATATATATTTATATATCGTCACGGACCGTGCGCGGTGATCTGCACACGGTCCAATTCCGATAAATTACATTATGGCACGCTGTGAGTGAGAAAAAAAAATTAATAAAAAATAACGAGTTGACTAACCAAAAACTGTATGTGTTGTAACCGGGCTTTGAAATTCATAAAAAAAAAACAAACAAAAAATGATAACCGATATTTAAATAGAATAATATATATATAAATATATATATTTTAATTATGTATACATCGAGGACGTGTCGTTTTATATTATTGAGCGCTGTTTCTGAGATCCCGAGTTTATTAATACGTATAAATCATGTTAAGTTGTTAAGTTTTGTTGGAAAAAAAAAAGTATTGTGCGCACGTTCACGTTATGTATGTTGTTATTATTATTATTATTATTATTCTTATTCGTTTATTGCTTAGAACTAAATAAAAATTAAACGAGAAAAAAACCTACGACATAATGACTTAGACACAATCTTAGAATAAGTTTCCTATACGCGAGGGGGGAGGGGGGGAAATTGTACACGTACACGTATAGTATTGCCATCGATAAATTATATAATGAAAAATCGATAAAATCATTTTGTTTTCCTCTCTAACGGACGAAAAAACAAATATTTTCAAACATATCGATTATAGTAAAAAGAACGTTGTTATAATATATATATAAAAAAAAAAAATAATAATAATAATATCGTATATCTAAACCACTCTAATTAGACGCGCATGGTAACTAAAGTAGAGCGAAGTACTTTTTATTATTTTAAGTATATATATATATATATATACGTATACGAAAAAACGTTATATACTCGAATTCCCCCTCTTTTCTTTATCCTCTTCCACACTTTTATATATATATATATATATATATTTTGTCACCATTGCACACCGGCACGCGCGTTCACGCACAAACACACACGTACAAACACACACATACACACACACACATAAACGCACATTCGCTCGTGAACTGCGCCGAACTTCCTTATATAGCGCGACCGTTATATATAGTTATATATATATATATATGTAATGTACAATAATAGTAATATAATAATAATAATAGAAATAATTATAATAATATAATAATAATAATAATAATAATAATAAGAATGTGGCGCGCGCCCGAGAGTATAAATATACGAACGTACACATGTACATATGTACACACACACGCGTGTGTGCGCGAGTGCGTTCACTGCGGTGACGTCTGGGGGGTGATGTCGCTACCGTCGCCGCCCTGTCCGTCGCCGCCTTTGGTTTTGTTCTCTTTTTTCCACTTCATCCGCCTGTTCTGGAACCATATCTTTATCTGGCGCTCGGTCAGGCACAGCGCGTGCGCGATCTCGATCCTCCGCCGCCTGGTCAGGTACCGGTTGAAGTGGAACTCCTTCTCCAGCTCCAGCGTCTGGTAGCGCGTGTACGTCTGCCGGCCGCGTTTCCTCTCTGAAACACCACGTTGAAAAAAACCCCGTCGTATACTGCGTACGGTCTACCGTCTCGCGTGCGCGCGCAACCGTTACACGCCACACCGTAAGTGTGTACGCGCGTGTGCGTGGTGTGGTTTTTGTTGTTGTCGTTGTTGTTGTTGTTGTTGTTGTTGTTTTAGTTTGGCGGACGCCGCCGGCGAAAAGCGTTTTTACAAGCCACTCCCCATGCACGCGCGCACGTCGTTCGGTCGACAAACCGTTTCCAGACCTAGCACCTGAAGTCGAACGATTTACAGACGCGGATTGTCTGGACGTCAGTTTGTCCGTTTGAAAACGGTACGAACGGCGTTATTCGACAACGAGACCACGAAACCCGACGAGTCCCAGACGAGACAAAAGACTTCCGTCCGGAACTACAACCGCTGATCGAATGATGATGATGATGATGAACAACAATACGTGCGTTAATGCATTTCCTGAAATCTGATCGGTTTTTTCCGGAAATGGTCGGGTTTTATGCAAAACACGATAACACGTGTCGTATGTTCGAAACGTTTGACCGGTTGATCCACGAGTTTCGGAAGAAGCGCGTGGAATTCTCCAAATTTTTCTCTCTCCGCAAAAACATTATTAACCCAAAATTGTTGTTGTCTTTTTTTTTTTTTTGCGTTAATAATAAATATTTTAGGACCTAACACGTTGTGTGGCTAAACCAATAAAAATATTATCAACCGAAACTACGAGTTTTTAGTGTAGTCTGATCGTTTCGGCAACCCCGATAACGGTCCAATAATTCGCCCGATGTCGGATCTAGTCTGACCGTAGCCTTACGTCGACCGAGAAATCGTTACAGGGGGGTGGGGAGGGAGAATGTCGACGTGCCTGTTATCGGTATTGACGAACCTATGATAGAAGGATTTTTTATTATTATTAATTTAATTATGTTCCGACACGCGTCGACGCGCATACGGCGTCCGACGTCACAGAAGGTAGTTTCTCATAAATATATATATATATCCGTATTCGTTATGATACGCGTGTTACACACGTTTGAAGCGGAGGAAATCGTAAACGAATTATAAACGAACATATTCGTCACGCTACGGGCACTGTGGAATCCGCGGCGAACGCCCGTCGTCCGTCACGGGTTTCTTGGCGCGCCCGAAATTCGGATCGCGCGTACCGAAAGCACTGGACATTTTTACTTCGAATGAACCACGACATTTTAGATTCGTGTGGCTGGTCGATTTCCGTCTCTCGAAAGCGTTTTACACGGAGGCGGCGGCCACACGTCAACACGCATAGTTGTATGAAAATATGGGAACCAACAACGTCGATTTCTAAACGCGAATCATTCAATAGGCGTTTTTTAAAATTTATTTGTTTTAGCGCATTGAACGCGTCACCCCAATCGTTGCCCAGTATACTACGCTGTACGCTTACATATGTGTAAGCGTGTATGGACTCGTCTGCTTTGCGCAATCGTGTACAACCACGAAAACGGTGACGGCCGAATAACGACCGTTTTCAACTAACACGTTTCCACGAGCCCGGAGCGGACGGGCAGGCGTGCGCGCCGAAACGAACGCGCGGGTGGTGGATTTCGATTCCGTTTCCGGTGTTATCGGAAATCCGTCGTCGACTCCGATAACAGCGATAACGGCGCGCGACCGTCGGCGCGCACAAAAGGTTTTCGTCGTAGCGGACGTATTAATATAGCCGTGGCGGGGGGGGGGGGCGGCGGATAACGGCAGACGAACTTATGCACGTATCGTCACGATTATTATTCGGTCCCGACTGCGTGGTGTGCTGGCGTGCGTGCGCCCGAAAACAAAAAAAAAGTCGTCGCGGATAGGATCGGCGGCCGGGCGGAACGCGGGCCGAGGAGGGAAGGCGGCGGTCTCTCGTACGCCCGGCGGCGGCGTGGAGAAGGACGCGGAGGCAAAGACGCTGGTGATGGCCGCGGCGCGCGGAGTAGAAGAGACGTGGCGCGCGTCAAGAGTGACGAAGATTTATGGCGGCGGCGGCGGGCAGACCCCGTTTCGTTCGGCCTCCGGGGCAGCGCGCGCGGTTCCCACCGCGGGGACCGGTCGTCGTCGTCGTCGTCGTCGTCGTAGTCGTCGCCGCAACGGCAGCGGCAGCTACCTCGACTTATATATATACAAGTATAAGTATAAGTATATATAGTACGCACGTTCGTAGGACGGGCGCGGCGGCGTAGGGGAATGTAATATATATATACGTGTGTATATTTAATACGCGTTAAACAGAGAGATATGACGAGACGGAGAGAAAATAAACGTATATACGCGCGTACGTCGAAAAAATAAAAATAAAAAACACGTGGAGGTATACCGAAAAACGTAAAAAGGCGAGCGCTGCCCGCGTGTGTGTCAAACGAACTGCTCACGACGACCACCTCCTGGGAACGTGCATGCGAGAGGGAGATAGTATTATCATTATTATTATTAATACGGTACGCGGCCAGACGACCCGGCGTATTGTGCGTGCGACGCGACGTGCCCCGAAGTAATTTGTAATTTCTATTTTCGTTTTTTTTTTTCCCCGCCGTTTCGCCTTAACACGGGGCACTCGGAAAATCAGAAAGTACGTGTTTATCAAAGACCCGGAAAACAAGTATAAAAGTATTCACACGCGCATACGTCGTTTTGGATCGATCGGAAGGCGACTACTAGTGATGCCGTGGCGTCAACCGATTCCCCCTGCCGTTGTTCCCGCCACACACTTTTTTGCACAGTTTGAACGTTTTTTTCTTTCAGAGCACACTCTACATTTTTATTGGCGGTTCCAAATCAAAATCAAATAGTTTTCGTTTATCTACGACGGAAAACGTTTTTTGTCCATCCCCGTCAACGACGCCACGCCGCATTACGATTTCGAGTATAAACGGCATACGCGTGCACACGTACGAGTGAGACTGACGGCGGTTTGAACTAATCGAACACGACGTTATGAAATTCGGATTTCTGACGGGTGACGCAAAACCGTCGCTTCGCCTAAATTTTGATTCGGAAATAAAATCGCGCGACGGAGCTAATGCACGAAACATAATTTACACGAATGTTTGGAAACCGTTCATAAAGCGGTGAGAAGTGAAACGTTGTCGAACGTAAAATAACCAATATTTTATAACGGATATCCCGTGACGGTATATTTTCGCACGGGAATGATAACTTTGAACGCGAACTCGTCTCCACGCCGCAAGTTAGGTCGAGGGAATTCGCGGCGTACGAGATTACCAAACGCGCACGACAACGCCACGACGTCCGTGCACAAAACAATGCGAACCCCAGAGAATTTAACACGAAAAACCGAAATCGAAATTCTCCCGTTGGACACGAAATTTTCAAACGTAAGAACTCTTAGGGTTGGGGGGGGGGGTTGCCGAGAAAATACTGAAAAACGATATTCCCGAATTAAGCAAAGAACGAATTTATAAACGAGAAACAAAAACAAACGAAAAATCGTTCGAAAGTGCGCGGGTCCGCGGGGAATAACGACCGTGTGTTAGGAAAAACGCGAAATTCGTAACCGTCGTCTCGAGCGGGTGTGCGACGTGAAAGATCGTGTCGCGCACACACACACACACACGAACGCGGACGCGGACGGGTCTGGAGGAGACCGTTTAGAGGTTAGACCGGAGAGGAAACTCACGGCGAACGGGGGCGGCGGGACGGAGAAAGAACGATAGAAAGGGAAAAAACCCGTCGTGCCGCGTCCTCGGGGGCGTAGTAAATCTGCGCGCCAAAGTTCCGAGGTCCGACGGCGCCGGCAGGGACGCTAAACCGTATACTTATATCCCGGACAGACGTCGTGTACGAGACGCGCCCCGTAATCGACGCGCATCCCATCGCGGCGTTTGCGAGGTAAGCGTTTTGTTGTTAAAGCCATTGCGAACGAAACACGTTCGTCCCGTCCGAAGCACTCCCCCCGCGTCCGGTCCGTCCCTGTTGGTGCGGCAGACGGGCGTGCGCTCGAAACACGGAGGACGGTGCGGCGAACGCACACGTGCATATTGTTTTTTAAGGACGCCGGGGGTGGGGGGGGGACGGGATATTTTTAGACCGATACGAGTGTGCCGGGTAAAAAAAAAAACAGCGTTCGCGTGTGTACCCGGCGGCGGCGGCGGCGGCGGCGCGTCAGTCTGTCGGACACGCCGAGGCAAATATTAATTACGACGCGCGTATACGCACAAACACGAACGCACACGGTCGGTCGGTCGCGGGGAACGCACAAAGTTAATTAACTCGGGAAAACCCTCCGCGCTTACTCCGAACCACCCTCACATGGCGTCGCCGTGAACCCAAAATGACGGATTGTTACCCCCGCGCCGCGCAGCACGCCGCCGCGCCGACCATTTTGAAAAACGAGGTGTGCGTGCGGACGGATAACCCGGACGAGGGTCCGCGGGCCTGCACGGGACGCGAGGCCCGACCGTTATGATTTGAAAGGGAAAAACTCAACGCGCGGACAGCCCGGACGACGATGGCACCCGGTGCCCGAAGATTTTCGTCTCGTCACGGAAAGACGTTTCGACGACGCGCGTGTCCCGTGATTGACTGGAACCCGTCACCGATCGCGCGTGCGTCCAGCCACTTTACGCGCGGGACCGTATCGTGATTTTTTTCGCAAAACCCTCTCTCGAGTCACGTGGCCCGAAGAGGACGACCGACCGCAAAACGCGCTGCTGAATACACTCGTGCGAACGCGCGGACCGTAAAAAGAACGAAAGAGATGATAACGGCAGTAATAATAAATGAAAAAAATAAAACATCAAATCATTACACGACGACGTTCTTTCATTCGGGTTTTACAGCGTGTGCGCGTGTGAGCGCACGCACAAACGACAATCCCGAGGACCGTGACGTCGGCATAATCTGTAGATCAGTGGGACATTCGGATGAGTTACGACCCGATCCCCGCCCTCCACCGCCTCCCCGTTTGTACGGCCTCTTCGTCGCGCGCCGTCTCTATATCCTCCGTACATGACGGTCTACGACGCTCTCTTGGTCTCGTCGTACTGTATATATATATATATATACACACACACACACACGTACACGTATATACGGTAAGTCTCGTCCTCGTCGTACACACGCGCAACGACGATTTATTATATAATCTGTACGCCAGCTGAGCCCGAAAACCCGACGCGCGCGCACGCATATATATATATATATATGTGTGCGTGTGCGTGTATACGAATGACATGCACTGTGTGAAGACGACGACGTCCCGAGTCCGTCGTCCGCAGTGCGCGATGTTATGTATGTAAATTTTAAAACGTATCATCGACGTAATGCGTGAAAATCGTTTGAATCTCGACAAACGTTTCAAAACGTTGATTTCGTTATAATTGGCGTGCGACGCGAACACTGCCTTAATCGGAAACATTTAATTTCGTCGAAATGAAAATTTACCACTTGCGCTACAGGTGTGAAAGGAAGTAAAAAACGTGTAAAAAATAATCGACGTTCTAATAGACCGTAAGACCCCGCCTACGTTGTTCTCTAGAACATCGAAAATGTCGATAAGCCTGTATAGATCTTTACGGAACTCGAACCGGACCGGCCAAAGTGTATCGAACAATTTTTTTTTTTTTTGAAGACCGACACACAAAAACAGAAAACGGATTTTGGCGCGCGTGCACACACGCCTATAAACAACGGGCGAAAAACAATATATTACAACGCGTCTCGAAACGATTTAGCGAAGAGTATCAAGATTAACTGGCACGTTTGCCAGAAAAAAAAAGACATATACGCCCGTACATAATTACTATGATGGGAAAACAAATATTCGCCATTGGCCCGCCATTATAAACGTACACGCCGTTGGTGGCACGATCGCGTTCCCCGCCGGGTGGTCACGGTGAAAACGTTTCCCCAGCGTCGTTTTGACGGATCGCCACCGACGACCGTGTTTCGTTTGATGTCTTTTGAGCTAGCGAAACAATGAAAGTGGCGGAAAAAGCAGACGGAAAAAAACAAACAAACAAACGGAATGAAAATTACGAACATAAAGAATTATATAATTAATAATCGCGACGCGCGTCCGACCGAAGACGTCGCACGCGGTACGCCCGGGCGAAATGTTTAATTATATAATATAAATATAAATATATATATATTAGTGTGTGCGCGCGTGTGTAAACGCGTTTTTAAGACCGCCCAACGCGCGCGCGGTACGTCGACTTTTTCGAAAAGTTTTGACAGAATTAAAGCACGCGTACGTACAAAACAACGGCCCCGAAATGATGCAGCACTCCAAAACGCGTTTTTCAATTGCGCACGAGACACGATATTATATAATTTCGCACGATTAGCGGTAATAAACACGATACGCTGACACTCAAGACGGTCGCCCTAATCGTATTGAACCGCGGCCGAACACACCGCGACGAAAATGATAACTCGGTTACCGCGTACGCGCCGTTTTCTGGTTAAATATTTCATCCCCAAAACGGCGTTTAAAAGGAAAATCAAAATCGCATCGTGTCGTATTCGCATATCGTTTTGTTGTCGACGTAGGTACACGCACACGCGTTCGACAACCACTAAAAACACAAATACAGTCTCGCCGCGTCATGAAAACCCCCTCGCCGGCGTATGACGAAACATGCAAATTTACTGTACGTAAATGATTGTGTGTGTACGTATACGTATATATACATATATAAGGACCGTCGAGTATTTTTCACGTTTCCAAATGGCTATTATCTAATTTGTTCGGTGTAATATTATAATCAAAGGACTAATACAATCATATTGTTAAATACGCATTATTATTTGAGGGTGATTTTTTAGGACCAACGTGAAAACAAAACTGCTATAAAATTGTATAGTAAAAAATTCAAATAAATAACCTTAAATATATTTTTGAAAACAATTCGGTCAATGAGTTTGGTTCTTTTCGACTCTAATCACAGAATTATATGAACGGACCGACAACAATTGAAAACTGTTCATGATTTTTATACATCTACTGTTTTACACACACGTATAGCTTTACTTTATCAGAATATCCTTAATGAAAGTAATGTCATGTGACATTCTAATGTAACAAAAAAAAAAAAAATGTTTTTAGTTGTCTACTTAAATCGTGGATTATGCGGTAATTATGGAAATCAATTAATTTCTAAATTCATTTTCGTTAAATCGTGTCGTCGAAAACGTCAATATCATATATGATTTATCACCGATCAGACGTTTATGATATTTAACTGTGTTTGAATTTAACCTCTTGAAAATATATGCACATTTAAATTAATCGTATTTTTGTAAAAAGGCAAAAAGAGAAAAGTCTAATGTTGAAAACTTAATCGCCGGTCAAAGTGCATTCGAATATTTGGTGTAATGATTTTGTTATTTCTTGGTGTGTATGTGTGTGTGTGCATACTGTTTAAAGGTTTGTAGATAAAACCATACAAATTATATACTCGGTCTATATATAATATACATATATATATATATATATACACGCCACGGGTAAAAGTGTATCGCATGCTGCTGATAAAACTATATTGCAATGCGTTTAAAGAATGAGATTGAGAAAGAAAAAGAAAATCAATAGAGAAAAAATAAAATATAAAATATATACAAAGACGTGTTGAGCAACTACAAAAAAAAAAAAAATGCGATAGCCCAAAAGAAAAAAAAATAGACAAAAATCCTTTAAATAAATATTTCATATATCTATAGAAGATGAAATAAAACGGAAAAAAAATATAAATATATACATATAGTCAAGCGAATATAAGTAATATATGCGTGTACAATAGAAATAGAAAAAAATAATTAAAATATAAATATTAAAAAATAATCGGCCACACGTGTATATATATTTATATATATATATACATATATACATATATACATATATAAAAATGTTGCTACAAATGTATAAATATTACCAAAATACCGCAAATGCATCCGTACCTGAGTCTGGACCTGCAAAAATTACCGCAATCATGTAAAAAATAAAATAAAAAAAGAGAAAAAATAATAATAACAAAAAAAATATTGGAAAAATCAAAATAATATATATATATATACATATATAAGTATAATAGGCGGGTAAATATTGTCTTTGGCTATTGGAATCTTATTTGATATATTATAAAAGTTTTTTTTAATGGTCGTGTTATTGTTTACGAGAATCGCAGTCAGTTTTTTAGTATAAACGTTATACGGTTGTTTTTTTTTTTCGTTTTTCGTCCGTTCAATGACATGAATTGTAATATATTTATTCGAAACAGAAAAATAATAAACGACCGCGTGCGCGTCCCGCGTACTCGCTCGCTGCAGTCTTACGACAATGTAATACACGCGTTATTTACGAATGACAATTAAACACGAACGCGAGTATAAATTACGTATGATAAATACGTGCTACACGATCGTCAATTGAGAGTGACGTCGTCGGGGCACGACCGAGATCAATTAAAACCAATTTCCAGAGAGAGAGACGACATTCCGAAAGGGGGAGGGGTTTAAATTTCGGTTTCGTGCAACAATGAACACGGTCAAATATCAACAACAAAAAAAAACAAAAACAAGTAGGAAACGGTGAACCGACAAAACAATTCAACGACGAGGGGAAACAGTCGCATGCAATACGATCTCGAAACGCTAATTGGAAGTATATCGATTAACTATTGTTCAAAAAGTGAACTTTTTTCAAAACAGACGGAAAGCACGCGACCTGCGCAAACGTACACACAAATATCATGTCGATCCAAAACGAATTCCCTGCGAACTCGTTGAGAAAACGATTGCTGACAACAGACTTTCATTAGACGTGTTATACAAACATGACCGATCGTTTATGTTCGTAAACCTTTTGATCTTTCCACGAGGTAAATCGTCGTAAGAACTACGCCATTTCCAAAACCAAAAACATACACGACCGTACGAATCCGAACGGATCCGGTGGGCGATCGATACGACCGCGACACGGCGACGGATTAAGATCGTTTTGACGGGGTATTTCTTTTTGACGAGCACACGCGCCGCGTACGCGTAGATCGTTTCAGCGAACCGGCGGACCGGAAACAGACGGTTCGAAAAAATTCGCGAACAATCCGCGGCGGGATGATGTCGGAAGTCGTCGCTGGTCAAACGGTTTCCACCAAAAAGGGTTACGACGACGACGACGACGATACGAGCGCGTTGCGAACGGTTTCGTGCAGAGCGCGTGCGGAAAACGGTGTTACAGTGGAACACTTGTTGAACGCGATTCACGATCGTGTGTGAGTGCGTGTGCGTGCGCGTATTGTATGGTACGTGCGTGCGCGTCTTTTCCTTTCGCATCTCACCGCGTGATGACGGTGGTCCGGGGAAAATCTGAGACCGCGAGATGCAATATATTTCGATAATTTGCTGCGGTCTCCCGGGCAGAGTCCCTAACCGCCGCGTCTCTTTCTCTCACACACACACACACACAACACACACATGCGGTGGACAGATTTGCTCGGAGAGTATATTATACACGCGTAGGGACTATTTGTTTTTTTTTTTTTTTTTTGTCGGGTAAGAAAAGGAATTCCGGATCGTTGGCTATCCCGGTTTTTCCTTTTCCCTCTTCCACGTTCGCCCCGTATGTATATAAGCGTATGATTCACTGCGGGTCGCCCCCAACGGTTTTCGTATAGATATAAGTGTGTGTGTGTGTGTATGTGTGTGTGTGTGCCGACGACGGGGAAGCGATGTACATTTCACGGTACATTAACCGTCTCGAGCGGACCTCCGTACTACGGGGCGCGACGTTACGACGAACAGGACGGTAGAGACGGAGTGAGAGTGAGTAATCTCGTGCGACTCGAAACGTCCGCCGAGCCGAACGAGAGAAGCCGGGAGATTTTTAGATTTTAGAAAACGTCAAGAAAAGAAACCCCAAATCCGTTTTACATACACGATGAAATATATAACGAATAACGTGGGTCCGACGAACGATATATATATGATGCCGCGATCCACACGAACAACAAAAAAACACATATAATAAATATCAGAAAACAATACATACGATCGCGTATATTTTACGAGTTGAATGTTTTTCGCGACAAATGTCGAGAAAAATATTTAATTCGTTTTTCTGAAAAACGTGTGGATCGTCATCGCAACGATCCGCGTTCCGACCGTACGGTTTTCGAGAAATTCGCGAATGCAAATTTAAAATATATACGTTATGTCCGTCGCGCGTAAAACACGGATCGTGGACGACGATACGTTTTCCTTGGAAATCGTTTAAACGCAAGGAAAAGAAATACAGACCATAAAAAAAAAACGGCAAAAGGAATAACAATAATAATAATAATAATATCAAATAACGACCGAGCGGCGATCGTCGTCGAATCACGCGAACGACTTGCCGCAGAGTATTCCGCCATGTGATAAAGTGATTTCGATATATATATATCGATAACGCTGGTTAAAGGTAAGTATATATATATGTATACAGCCGACAAACGACCGGTTCTATGAACCATCAGGTGTGTTATTATTTCATACATAGAGACGTATGGAATCGGATAAAAAAAAAAAAAAACAAGAAAAAAAAGGTAAAAAGATTTCATCGACACAACGAATGGCCATTGTGCGGTATATATACTGTAGACGAGATCGGACGTCGTAATATACGATTTATACGAGACGGACGAGCCGACGAGAAAAGGAAAAAAAATTACACCTGGGAGAGCGCGAAGACCCCCGCGAGGCCGGACCACTACCCGTGTTCGCGATACACGTACTATACGAAATACGCGTACAGATAAGAGTACTCACACACACACACATATATATATATATATATATGTACGTGTGTGTGTGTGTGTGTGTGTGTGTGTGTACCAGTGATTCTAATTTTTTTTTTTTTTTTTAAAGACACGTAAACGACGACGAAATTCAATGTATTGAGAAACACGCACAAAATGCTTTTGTTATACACAACAGTGAACAGGTGATTCGCGCGTATTGTGTATGAGCACGGAAATATAAAAGATCTCGTTTGGAAAAGAAAAAGAAAAAAAAATGTTTAAAAATTTTAGTTTTTCTTTACGCGTTAAGCATATATAAACACGTTGAATAACTAAAGTCATCGCCACGGGTACGCGTACGGAATTTCACCAGAACTTCATAATACAAACAACAAACCCCCTCTCCCACCCGCAGACACCACGTAAATAGGCGATAAATTTTACCCAAAAAAATTAATTTACTACTATAAGTTTTTTCAATCCTTTTTTAACACTTCGCATCTGAAAAATTAGTAAAAAAAAAAACAAAAAACGATGTGACAAATGAAATAAGGGTAGAATTTCACACCCGGTCACTAAATATGACAGTGACATATTTAGAACTTTTTAGCAATTTAAATGTGTAACCCAAGGACAATATTAAAACTCTAAAAACCGTCATAAAAAATATATTAAAAACGAGACATTGATTTGTTTACACCCGTCATGTGTACCAATTGAATTATTTTCATCCAAACACCCTGTATAGGCGATACAAAACGCATGCCAAACTAGAAACAAAACAAAAAAAAATATCTACCGTTCGTACTCGGATTGTTATTCGGTTAACAAAACAAAAAACAAAAAAACAAAATTTAAAAAAAAAAAAACTATGTCAGCGTATAGTATTAGAAACAGGCGCAGCATTCCACAAAACGGTATTATTGACTATACAAATATAAAAAAAAAAAAAAAAAAAAAACAGGACACTGAGATTATGGGATAGACGTAATGTCGTTATCGTGTAAGCGCACTCGAACTAACTGCAGACGAGTAATACCTGTGGTGGACTTGCGCGGCACACGTCGCGAATCAGTTGGTCCTATCGTCCTATCGGTCTGTTGCTGCATAACGTGGAAAATCGTGGAAAGAAAAACGACGTTTACGACGTACTCGAGATGCGGTCACGACGACGTGATGAAGTGGGTGAAAAGCCATCAAGGCGTGCAAAACGACGCGACAACGTAATGTTTGTTGGGAAGGGGTCGTGGAGAATTGCGGGCGCGCTCTAACTTACCGAACTGGCTTCGCATCCACGGGTACAGTGGACTCGGCAGCGAGTTGTTGTTGACCGCCTGTTGGTTTTGAGCGGTGGGCGTCTGCAGCGGTGGCGTCTGCTGGTGAGGGTTCACCACCACCTGATTGTGGTGTCCCGGCGTCGGCGGAACGGACTGTTGCTGCTGTTGCTGCTGTTGCTGATGGTGGTGCGGACTCAGGTTGCTGAAGTACGCTTGTTGCTGCTGCTGCTGCTGCTGATGGTGCGACTGCGGCGGTTGTGCCGAATGATGGTGTTGCTGCTGCTGCTGCTGCTGCTGGTGATGGTGGTGGCCGGCGGCCGTCATCTGTTGCTGATGGTGGTTGGTCATGTCGACCATGTCGGTGGGGCTGGCCGGTTCGACGAGGCCGTTGGCCACGGACGCCTGGAGCTTGCACGTGGCGTACACGACGGGCGTGTGTCCGTTCATGGTCATCTGGCCCATGCCGCCGCCGCCGCCGACGCCGACGCCGCCGGTGGGCGACTCGGACCGGCTGTAGCCGTCCATGGACGACTGGTGGTGGTTGTTGTAGTAGCCGGCCGCGGCGGCCGCCTGCCGGATCTCCATCCGGTCGTAGGGCGGGAAACGCGGGTACGGCATGCCCTGGGGCGGTTGTCCGCCGACGGTGGGCCCGACGTAGTGGTGCGGCGGTATGCCCTGCCGGGCGGTCGGGTCGCACGGCGCGTTGTCCACGTAGTGCTGCTGACCGTGGTGGTGATGGTCCATGACCACGCCGCCGCCGCCGACGATTCCTCCGCCGCCGCCGCCGCCTATGCCGCCGCCGACCACGCCGCCGCCGACCACGCCGCCGCCGACGACTCCTCCGCCGCCGCCGCCGCCGCCGCCGCCTCCGCTGACGACGCCGCCGCCGCCGCCGTTCCGCATGTCGGACGGCATGTACGAGTTGGCAAAGTACGAGCTCATGTTCAACAGGTCGCCGCAGTTGCCCTCCACTTTGCCGGCCGCCGGGAACGTTCGCGACTGCGCGCGGTACCGTTCAACGGTCGAGACGGTTGCCACGCGTGGGGGCACGGGGCGCTTGTTCTGTCGCGCCGATGTGGCCGCGTGCACGACGCGTGATTACACGCCGACGGGACGTGCCGGCAATACGGTTTGGCTGGCGCCGGGCACGGCGTCTATTGCGGTTCGCGGACACAGTCGCGGAACAACGGCACCATCGTGATCGCCGCCGTGGCGCCGGTGCGGCCGGTAACAACGCGCCGCCGCCGCCGCTGCAGATCGCACTCCTCCGGTCGCCGCGATCGTCCGCCGGTTCGCCGACCCGCCGCGCTGGTCCTCCGCCGAGTGGCTGCGTCCGCGGTCTCGGTGCTGCCGGCACCGGTGTGGCACACTGTCGTTGCTGCGATCACTTGGTCGGGCACGCGAGATCCGCCCCTGAAACACGCGAAACGAAATCCGCACGGGTCAGTAGACGGCACGCGTATGGTTGGGCCAGGTCAGGCGCTAGCAGCCGGGGCATTTTATTTTTTTCTCCTCCGTTCGCCTCCCTCTTCCTCCCCACCCCACCCCCCGGAACGGGTTGTATCCCCCCACGCGCGCGCGCGCCTTTTGTATTCGCGTGTTTGTTTTGCGAATTTCCGCACGCCGCCGCGTATTCCGCGACCGGTCGATCAGGCGTATCAATGGATGACAAATACGCGACCGCGCGCGTCCCGATCACAATGGAATCGCACGTGCCCTCCTCCTACCCGCCGCCGCAGCCGCCGCAGCCGTCGTCGTCGTCGTCGCGAACCGACGTGTAGGTGAGTACGGCGGACACGTGTGTAGCACCGAATAAGTAACATAATGCACGTGACGCGGCAGCAGCTGCAACATTCGCGTCTCTCCCACTGGGTCCCGTCCCGCCCTCTCCGCCGACGCCGCCGGATGTTGTAGTCGTGACGACGCGCGTACGTACGTATCGTATCGTGCGAATCGCGGCGCGCCGACGATGACAAGATGACGTTTCCGCGGAGGTGTTCGCCAATGTACGTGATGGCGTTACGAACTCGAAATATCATACCGATATCGTATAGTTAGCGCGTCCACCGTAAGCTGAAGTTCGCGTCGGCGCTAAGTTTCGTGCCACTCGATCGGGAGAAAACATCGAGTGTCCGTTTCAAAAAAAAAAAAAAAAAACGACCGTTCGTCATTGTATCACTTACCGACAACGACTCGGCCCTCACCGGTTTCATAATGTCGCGTGACATATATTCTTGACAACGGAATGTCGACGTGTTTTACTTTTATACGTACGCGTCGTTAGCAATTACTCGTGCACGTAACACGTCTATTTAACACGATGTACACATAACCGAACGTACAGAAAATACGAATCCGGATCACGTCGGCAGTTCTTTCGGTATGGTATATTGTATGTTGTACCCGAACCAAAACGGTCAGATTTCGAGTCGTGTCGTTTCCCCCTCCCCCCCCAACGTTTCCTTCCATAAACAGTGCGATATATTACAACACACGTGCCTAACAAAAAAAAACTCGACAATAATTTTATCGCGTACCACTATCGCTGTTCCAACGTGCGCGACCGCTGATATACAGTTATCGGTAAAACCGTATAATATAACATTGAAATACGCTTAACGTACGTTTAAATGACAAAAAAAAAACCGTTGTATATATTTTATTATACATTGTACATCAACGACAATCGTTTGTTTGTTTTTTATTTTTTTTTTATCTAAAAACAACGCTCAAACGTTTTTATATGTTACTTAAAATCTTGTACGAAAGTTCCCCGAGTGATTGTCACGTCAACACTTTGCGGGGGTTTTTTTTTTTTTTTATACGACGTCCGTATACTGAATCGTAAACTGACGAAAATAGTTCGGCAAATAATACGTCTTATACGGAAACAAAAACAAAAACAAAAAAAAAAATACACGTGATATTAACGATACTACGGTACTCGAGAGATGATCGACTTTAAATGACCACGCGACGTCACGTCGTCTCGTATAACGACCGAGACGGCCAGATGAACACAACGAGCACGTGCTTAAAACTATTGTAATACCCAATCGTTATTTTTGTTGTATACAAATTACAATGTTTCTGTCGGCGACGAAAACGGTAAGAAAACAATACGCGAACGTGTGCCGACGATAACGTCACGAGAGGAAACATCCGTATGGCGCGTGTTAAACGGCGGCGGCGGTAGTGATGGTTGATCGTATATATATATATTGGTTTTTTTTTTGTCTTATACGAATCGCTGTTAAAAAAAAATCGATCAATGCTTACAATCGGCACACTGGTCAAATCCGACCGGTGACATCTATACAACGGACGTGCGATTAAAAATAATACACGTGTACGTGGTCTTTTCGATCGTACTCGAGACAACGAGTGGAGACAGTTCTCTGTGCGCTGCAGTGAAGATCGCGATCGACGAGAAACAATAGAAAAAGAAATACAAACACGGCGCGGAAAAAGACACCACAACGACGTCACGAGATCGCCGAACTGCGGGCTGGTCGCGGGCGACGACGACGTGCCGGGCGGTCGCGGGGACGACGAAAACTAAAAATTTTTTTCCGTTTTCGCCCAAAAACGAGAAACGAGGAAATATGGCGACGGACGGGGACGGGGACGGGGACGGGCGGGTTCAGGTTAGGTTAGGTTAGGTCGGCGTGGACGCGGCGCGCAAAACGTCACATATATGTGTACATATGGGCGCGCGTTATCCGGTTCATTATGACGCCGATACGCGGTTTACGACGACCACCTACGTCTGTTACTTGAACGGCCAGCACGACGACGCGCGCATGTGGCCATGGTTAATAAGGGCGCGCACGGGAAGTCGGACGGATCGGGTTTCACGGGGGGAGGGGGGGGGAGGAGAGGGAGGTCGTGTTCCGGCGCGCGTCCGTGAAATCGCCGCGGCGTTTCGTCGGCGCGCTCTTAAGTCTCTCGGCGAAAACCCCCGTGCTAGAGACGACCGGTCGGGACGGGTTCGACGACGCGGATCGGCGTAAATGACTTCGGACGCGTGGGACGTTCGTAACTCCGAAAGGCGGAACAGGAGGTTTCCTAAAAAAAAAAAATTCGAAAAATCCGGCGGAACGTACGTAGGTTTTATTGCCATCACGCACGCGTGAGTCCGGCGAGCACGAGCTACGTTTTTCACTCGTCGTTGGCCGGGCTCTTCAATGACCCGACCGAGAAATCGGCAAAAAACCACCGGAAACGGTCTTGTCCGGGGCGTGTGTCTGTGTGCCGGGGGGGGGAGGGTGGTTTAATTTCCGCGTTTCGTGCGCGGCGAGCCGGTCGACGACGAGGACGCGCGCGCGAAAGGGTTGACCGGGGTTCGTCATGAATAAACGCGGCACGGTTATAATCCCCGTCGTGAGGCCCGCCGGGACAGCCGCCGGAATTGATATGCAAAACCCGCGACGGGCAGACGTGTACCGTGCTCGGGTGATATGATGAATACGTGCGCGCGCGCGCGCGCGCGCGGTCGGGAAAATTACGGGCTACGGGGCGAGCGGACCCTCCTCTCGGGCGCGTACCTGCTCGTCAACCCGCGGCCTCGCGTACCCGCCGAGGAACGACAACGCGCCGCCTTCGGGTTTCCGTTGAATGTTTATTAAAATCCGCCCCGTCGCCACGACGGCCGCGACCTGACGCGCGACCTCGTCGTCGTACGTTCGGTATATATACACACACACACACACACACACGCACACACACACACGCACACGCACACGCACACACACACACACACACACACACACGTACCACGGTCTCGGATGTATAGGAGCGTCGGGTGTGTGCGTAAAAATCCCAACCGACCCCTTGTGCCATAACCGACAAATACTGCCGTTACGAGAGCGCCATCGATTTTTCCCATGGTCTCGTTTATTTATTTTTTTTTTTTTTCGTTTTTAATTCGGTTTGTTACGTGACGTCGCGGTAGTCTTTTTTTATCCGTGCCAAACAATCGTCTCTCTCGTCAATCGGTTTCGTCACGCGATTATTATTATTATTGTTATTATTGTTATTTTCTAATCGTCCACGTTTTTACGGTGAGTTTGAACGCGAACTACACTAACACAGCGTTACGTATCGAAAAACTGTTCCGTCGTTAATCAGTACACGTTTTTTATGGGGAGAGGGGGATTCAACACTCCCCTCCACCCCGGAATCTTTCTAATAGTTATAATAAATTTATCAAACCAAGACACACTGTTAGGTTAGGTTAGTGTTTAAACCTAGTGTGCTGAAAATATACGATTCGGTTTTAAACCCAGCCCCCGAAAACGCGTTCCCGTTACGAACACGAACAACAATAATCTCGTCACGTGGGTCCGACGAACACCGATCGATGTCGCAGACAACAACGATTCGGACAGCGAACGGTACGTGTTACAGAATACAAGTACGGTTACTTGAATAACGCGTTATACGCGCAGGCCGCTCGCTATGCGAGACCGTTCAAATATTTCCCAATCTCCGAATAAAACCATCGGTCCCGGGTTTCGGGACGGCATTCGCGTGTCCGTGTACAGTGCGACGAATTGTGGAAAACACGTGCCGTCGGGTTACGTACATCTGTACTGAAGTGTCCGTACGTGAAACGCCAAGGCGTTTCACGATCGTCTTGAAATCGGACGAAAGACACGATAAAACGTCGTGTACAGAGTTGCGCGGTCGAAAGGCGTTCGACGAGACGATTACCAACCGTACCGTGTTATATAATCGAGTAAAATATGATTCGCCCTTGAACTTTACGGTGAACCGTCCGAGAAGATCGGGTCGGACGGCGTTTCGCCGTCGACAACGGCTTGAACGGTTCGTAACGGAAACGGCGAACTGTCCGCGAGACGTGTACCACAACGAAATATATGAAACGGTTTTCTCGGGTAGGAATGTCGGATGGCACCCGTTCGCGTGCTCGTGTCGTGCGACGGTAATAATCGTAAACGAGAGCCGTTTCGTTGTCTCATTTCGTTGTACACGACCGCGTTCGGGATCCCATTACAACACGGTAGACACCGCGTGACCGCCAATCGGACCGGAAGATTATGACTCGCAGCTTACACGCGAGGTAAAGACGTTATTAAATAGTCCGTTTCACCTGGTGTTGCACGCACACGGTCGGGTATCGCGCCGGAGTGCGTGTCGTACGAGAGGATCGCCACGTCCCCGTTTTTCGGATCGATGTGCATGATCTATGTGAAAACGACGTAACCATCGACGCGTTCTGCTGCAGTGCTACCATCGCGCGTTCGCCACGGCAAACGTGCGGTGGACACGGCGCGACTAAAACAAGAGACGTGAAGGCTGGCCAAACGATTCCATTCACGAATAATCGTTCGTCATCTACTCTCTTATCGCAAATCGATAACCCCCGGGATAACGTTTGTTTTTTTTTTTTTTTTTAAAACAAACCACTCCAAGGAAACGCGTTGTTTTCAACGGACGATCAATCTTTTCGGACGAACGGTTCGTTGTCACGTGCATCGATCACAGAAACGTCGTGTTCCAATAAACGCGATATGGCTCTATTCGTTTTGTGCTCGGACGATAATCTTCTACCCGCGTAATGTCCGTTCCAGTCGAACACTGTTTTTTGGTTTTTATAATTTTTCAACGGTGTTTATTTATACACATAACTACGGACATTTAGTAGTCGCGAAAACAGACGCGACTCCTATACGTGACCCAGGGGAAAAGGTTTGCGAATTCCAACACGTATCCCAAAATTAAAATTGAACTTTCTTCCACTTATCGCAAAGGCGCGATCTAATCTTTTAAAAAAAAAAAAAATACGAAATAAACCATACTACGGTTTTTACGTGAAATAAAACGACCTTTATTTGGTAAAGAAGAAATACGCATTTTTCGACATTTCATCGCAATTGGTATTTTAAACGACACGACAATAACACTCCCACGTCAATATAAACTTATTTTAAAATGTTGAAACGCGTGCGCGGACGCCCGAAGTGCTAGAGGGTCGAGCAACCGCACGTACACACCGTCCGTTTGTGCGGTATCACGCGTAACGGGTCGGGCGTGCATACAATCGTTTATAAATTATCTCTGTGAATCGAAATACATTAAAACGTGATTAGAAAGAAAAGAAAAAGAAAAAAAAAATCTATACTTAAAAAATTGTTGAATACGATTAGCGACCGACAGGTGGACGCGCGTATACGATATCATCCGTCAGGCTCGTAATAACATATAATGTATGTATTTTATGTGTAACAAATATGTTCTCGATGAACGTTTGCCTTTTTTTAAATTTTTTTTTGTTTAACCGGCCGGTCTTGTATATGAATAAAACAACGATTCTATCTACATGAACGCATCGCATATATACACGTGATTCAAGTGGTTTTCTATTGCAATTGTTAACCGTGAGTTTCCGTCAAGACTGCACCGACGACGGCCGCACGACGATTTCAACAACATATTCTAATGTCGATGATTAATCGTTTTCGCTCGTGACGTCCGAGTGTAAGGAGTAACGCGTTCGTTTAATAATCAATGTAATCTATCAGAGTTTAACGTGCTGCTCGCGAAACACGCCGTCGAACGTTTTACAACCCGATTTAAAAACAACTAAACGTGCGATCATTTAGTGCGTTTATATGTAGGCGTTAAAACAGTTTAAAGCTAAACCGTTTTGAAATTAAAACGCATTCGTGTCATGTAAACACTTTAAAACGGTTTAAAAATGTTGAATCGTTTTAAAAGTTAAATCTCTCGCGCCAAGTAGTTTAGGAATTCAAAACCGTTTTAGGTGCTTAAAAAACGGTTTATCAAATGTACATATAAACGCATGGATTGTTTTGATCGAAATGTTTTGCATTTGTGATATTGAATCATTTCCATTAATAGATTCACTCCGCTAAAGTCGTGGAGTGAAAATATTAATTGTAAAACGGTTTATAAAAAATTTGTTAAACCGATTCGAATAATTTCAAACCGTTTCAGCGCTATCACATAAACGTATTGACTGATTACGATAAATCGTCGAACCGAACTTGTCGAACATTTAGCGTTCAGAAAGGTTCGCGTAAAACGAAAACGGTATCGATTGGTACGCGCGCGCCGAAAAAAAAAACCCGGACAGATGGCGCGGCGAGTTAGCCGGTCGTCGTGAGCTGTGGAGCACGCGGGACGACCGCTACTGACGGGCACAGATGGCGCCACGGACGGTACGCTCAAGACAAAGGCCCGCGGCGGCGCAGCGGCGGCGGCGGCGGCGTGTCTTCCGTCGCACGGCGGGTTGGGTGGAGCCTACGGGGCCGAAGGGACGACGCATCATCCGTCAACTGTCAGCGGCCGAGAAACCATTTGCCGTGGCGGTTATGGCGATCGGGAGAAACCATCGCCGCGGCGGACCGCGGGGCGTGCGCGTTCACGGCCGTCCGGAGTATCCACAGCGACGGACATTGTTGCCCGGTTTACGCGGGATTCACGTCGTGGTTTCGTGGAGCGGTCGGACGGTTTCGCGGCGAAATGAAAACGGATTTCCTACGCGCGTGTACGTGTTTACGCGGGAAAACGTGCGCTCGACTTGCTCTCTACGCACCGCAGCAACAACACGCTAACCGTATAACACGTTTCGTTCGAAACGGACTCCGAAGAATCCAGAGACGTCGGGCGAGATCGTACGAAACATTCGTATTACGGTCGAAAAGCAAACACGAAAACGAGTTTTTAAATGTTTCGTACGTTGTTCGTGTCAAATTGCACGTTACTCGTCCGGGTCATGTCGATTCCGTTCGATTAATCATAAAAAAAAAAGGGTGTCAAATGCTGGTCACGACCGGCCTTTGCCGACCGCGTTTTAGTTGTCGCACAGGATGTTTTCCAAAAAAAAAAAAAAATTCAATAAGGTATAAAAATAAACGTCATTTTTTTTTTTAGGTATTCGGTCGTTTCCGCGATATCGAAAATACCTACACGGAAAAAACTCGATCACGTTACTCGTACGTAACGGTCGTCGGAAACCAAAAAAAAAAAACCCCCATAAAGAACCGCAATGCGACGCGCGGTTTTCGGAGGTGGAGGAATCTCATCCGTCACGCGCAGAGTGTTTTTTTTTTCGCTTTTGGTGTTTTTGTCGTATTTTTCCCCGTCTCACGGAGTCGTATCGCGAAAACAACAATCTGTTAGTTTCCCGAACCGCAGTTTGGGATTCGTACGCGCGCGCGAATCCGAACGGTAATTTCAAAAACGAAAACACGTGTACGCCCCCGCAATCCACACGAGCGTGTGCGTAGGTAGATTCTCGTCGCCTCGCACACGGACTGTTTCCAACACGCGTGTAAATGTTACGGGCGGTCTCGTCGACCCGTCCGACTTTACGACCGTTCGGAAAGTCGTAAACGCGCACGCGGTAAAGAAAAAGCACGGCGGAAATGGACCGCGTTTCGCGGCGTGAAAAATAAGAAACACGACGTTCGAACCGTTCGACGACGCGGCGACGCGATAATGAATCATACGCGTCCGAAGCGATCGTACACGCCCCGACTAAAAAAAAGGAAAACACGTGACATTCGACGTGGCGGTAGAGTCGGTAGTAGTGCGAGAACGCCGTTCGAATACGAAACGCGAACCGACGTTCCTGTAATTAAAAATTGTCTCGCGATTTACGTGGTTTATTTTTCGTACGTTGCTCGGCCCCGAACAAATCCTTATCCCGAATATGTATATATATAAGTATGCGATTTACATCGTCGTAGCCAAAACAATACGAAATATAGAGTCGTGTGCGCGAATACGTTTATTATTATTATTTTTTTTTTTTTTTGTATAAACGTCCGGTTGAATACACGTGGAAAAAAGGTTACCTATGATAGGCCGTACGCGCGCATTTATTAGACGAAATTTTTTTTTTTACGATTCGTAACGCGCTGTTAAACCAAAAAAAAAAAACAAAATATAACTAACTATATTTACAAAACACTTTATATATCGTGTTTGTTTTCGTGTACAAACATCATACGGCAGCATACGATTAGTATATATATATACATACATACACACTATAAAACATACCTACTCGCGTTTCGAAAAAAACATAGTGCCTGTATAATATACTCGACGTCGAATACGCGTATAAAAATTAGTCGAAATTAAAATTCGGACCGTTAGTGGGGAAAAAAAAATAAAAAAATATTACCTGCAAGTTTTCTCGGGTTTTGTCGAATACAAATGAATTTAACAAAACAACCGCTAAATTATTCGCACTCGAATCATACACCCAAACGACTGTACGGCGCGACGAGACTTACGGGACGACTGACGACACACACAATGTTACGTGTATATTACAACGTGCGCGCACGACCGCAGATTCACGAAAATCGTTTTTCCTGCGCGATCCCACACCGGCGAGCCCCCATAAAAGTGGTCCTGCTCTCCCCGCACGATTATCAATTAAGTTATTAAAATTTTATCGCCCGTTTAGATAATCGGAGAATAATGGGATAAACGTTACGTTTATTATTACGTTTTTAATTATGCGCGGTTTCGTCTCGATTGAGTCGTCAACTACAGCGGCGCGGTAATAAGTATATAATAATAATAATAATAATAATAATACTAGTAATAATAATAATAATACAAGCGAGCGCATAAATATCGTACACAGTAAATATATTGAACAGATATCATATCCGTGTACACGGGACCCCGCATACGTGTGCGGCGGCGTCGGCGACATGTCGAAATTCGATAGTCCCGTAGGGGTCCGGTATATCGATGGCGGCGCGGGAGAGCAGGACGGGCTAGACGACGGCTATTAGAAAACAAAAAAATTAGAAACGAAAAACAAACAATGATAATATCGTGAAATTGTTTTGCCGTTGATTTATCGCGAGGGGACGGGGGTGACGGGGAGTTGAGAGGAGTGCACCGGAGACGGACGGAACAAAAACGTGTAACAATACGTTTCAACGTGTATAGATACATATACATTATTACTCTGTCGCCCTTAATGGATATATTATATTGTTTGGAAACTCACGCGGAAACGTGCCGTAGGCGTAGAACGGAGGGAGGAGGCCCATCCCCCTCGAAAACGTTTTTGAAACGTCTGTGGATCGAACAAATGCGATCATATCGAAATTCAAACACCGTTTTGAAATATACCGCCAAATCGTATTTTGTGCATACATTAAAATATTATTATATCGCGGGGGCCTATGTTTTTGTGCGTGGTTGCACCGCACACACGCACACGCACGCTGTGTATATAATAGCAAATCGTAAACAAGTGCGCGGTAACGTTTTGGTATGTGAACACGTGGAAAACTGTCAACACAAAATCGCACATGTATTTTTATCGTTCAGAACGCCAATACACAATGATAACAAAAGGTGGTCTCCCATAACTGGATTAAGTTAAAATTAACGTATTATATATATATATATATACATACGCAAATGATTTTAATGTGCTTAATAACTATTAAACTTAACACGGTAAGTAATATTGTAAACATATATAGTTTTATGATATTTTTGAATATCTATATATATATGTATGTATAACTCATTAAATCGCAAATTGTAAAATTAAAGTTATGTATACTGTGAATATTATATTTCGAATTTAATACACGAATAAACGGGATTTTTTAAACAAACACAAATATTAATAATGTAACTTGTGACTTTTATTCTAATTTAATATTCTAACTTAGGTTGGACGTATTCCGACGATTTCAGAAAACAATTGCAAGTTATTACAATTTTATTGTGTTAACTAATAAAAACAGGTAGTTAAAAAATAATATTATATTTATGTATATTTTTAATCAACCGTTATACATCAATTAAGTGAATCTTTCTGTAGTATCTAATTAATAAAAATGTGTCGCCGGTTGTCGCGCATACCAGAAAATTTTGCAACTTCGTAATTAGCCAAATTTACAAAGGCCCGAGTAACTCGATCGTCGGGTGCGTGTGTCTAGAAGAGACGACTGAAAAACCAAAAACTAAACTACCCGATTATTGATGATTATTGTCGTTGTAATTTATGGTGGCGGATTTTTCGAATATAAACGCACTGAAATATATCTCGTTATTGTAAATGTGTGTGTGTGTGTGTGTGTGTGTGTGTACGTATACACACGAGGTACAACGTTTCAATGTTGGTAAACGTCGTTAACGGTCGCGGCGGAGTGTATCGCGAGAAAAAAATAACGATAGAAACACCGTTTTCACTCGCCGCGATGAAACTCTTAAACATTCCAGACGAAAATCATGCGTTTTCGCGGTTGTTTTATACACAGACGTATAAGATATAACGTACTTAATGTATAATAAGACGTTTTAGGTTATGCCCGACCGTACGTTATGTTCGTTATAGTCGTTTTAATTTTAACTAAGCCGTGTCGAATCGGCAACGTATAAAAAGTTTCGAATGTATTTATAATAATAATATATATATATGTATATATGACATATCTCAAGATTTATGTACTTTTTGTACGAATTAATTAATGCATTTTTTAATATAGAACACATAATGTAGAATATATATATATATATATATATATATTTATATATGAGAGTCTTTGGCCACAACAACACGTTGTACACACGTGTGCGGGCGGATTTCAAACGCATATTACATGGTTGGTCACGACGTGTATAATTTTTTCAATAGGTTATTCTTTTGAACATATTTTTTCACGAAACGAGAGAAGAAATAAATAGCGGAGTGGTGACAGATTCGTTTCGATCGAATAACCGGCTAACTTTGTTCGTCTCGCAAGTCGGTGGCCGCGACCGGATAGGCCCGGCGTGAGTAACATTTAACGTATATACACGTAATAAATACGACGGCTACGTGTTTCACCACAAACGAAAAAGAAACTTTTAGCGTTTCTATAAATTTTCGTGAAATATTTATTAACAATTGTATTCGATAGTTCATTTGCAGTGCCATATCTGACAACGAAACATGTCGGCCAAGTGCTGATAATATGATTTGTATATGTATCGCGAAAACGATAGAGTCCAATATAATATACGTATATAAACGAATGAGGAAAACGACTGCACGGTCAGCCCGAGTATATGACGCATCGTAATAGTGTTTTATATGAAGTTTTGATTAAATTGTTCTTTATGTCTAATACGCGTTTGCTGAAACGTATATGTACACGTGTATAGGATAGGTGTAACGAACGCCGCGAGAAACACGCCCATTATCGAAACGCAATATTTAACCGTCGTGGCGATTGTTCGGACGACGGTTAAATAACGCGCCGTATACGGCAAGAGAGAGAGAGAGAGAGAGAGAGAAAATTACCCGATCGATTTAGAAAATATAATATTCGTTAAGGAGCGCGGCGCGTTATCGCGCGGCGCGGCGTTCGCGTTTCGAAAAATTCCAAACTCCTGTGACATACCACGGGGGCTCGGTATCTATTACTGGATATTACGTGGCCGTAGGAAAAGCTCGGATAACGCGGTTGTCGTTCACTACTGCCGTCGCTAACAATAAATATAAAACAAAACGAACCTATATATATATAGTATTACACGGACACGTTATACTCGGAGTCGTAACACGAATACCTCGTACGTATACACGCGTGCTTCTGCGTTTTATTACGGCGACTGCGGTGACGTCGTCTTCGTCGTCGTCGTCGTTTACCACCGAAAACGATTGGCCTCGACCATATGACATAATGCGTTTTATATAACGACGTGTCGCGAGCACTACGATTGTTTACTTGCGTCGTGGTGACGAAGACCAGAAAAATCGCGCGCGCACACACACACAGACGTCTCGTTAGCACGCACGCCGAAGAGAACGAAACGATGTTTACAATACGTTTATAAACCGTGTGCACGATGATCATGATCGATCATAAATAATCATGATTCAGACAAAAATGTATGCTTTATAAACATGATTTGTCTTCTTCGTTTATTTTTTTGTTTGTTTTACAACGATCGTGTACGAATATTATATAATGCCATGGAAACCAAAAATTACAATTAGAATAAATCGATTAAAAAAGTATTGAAAATGCATATATATAGTTTTTTAGACACGCGTCTCGTTGAATTTTATTACGGGACAAGCGAGAGCCGTTTTATAGACCCTTTCCACGGTTTATGAACACGTAGACCATCATAAAAATGGTATAATACTTAACGGCGATAGTTATGGCGGCACTTAAACGTTAGTATACGGTAAACTTAAATTTAAAAAAAAACAAACGTTTAATTGGGCATTTCTATTAACCCCTCCCCCCCTCGTGATTGTATGTACCACGATTACTTTTTTCGTTTATGAAACGATAAACAAAAAAAAAAAAAAAACAGTTCAATATACAGTTCGATTTCCTGACACGAGACTCGAATATATATTATATAGAGAGAAAGGCTTTGCGACGTGAGGCGTACTTATTTCTGTATAACTATATATATACAATTATTGTCTTCGCAACGGTCACGACCGTTGTCTTCGTCGTTAAAACAGATTTTGTACAACAAAGGAAAATCGTTAATAAGTCTAAAAAAAAAAAAAAAAAAAAAATAAAGAAGAAGATTTCGACGTAAGTATACGACGAGTTTCGCTCACGAAAATTAAAACGCGCGCACGACGTTCTCGTTATAATTATCGCATGGGGGCGTGCGCGCCGCCCGGGATATGCAAATAGCATGCGATCCTTATAGGTTAAGTTCACTGTACCAAAGGAGCTATCGTGGTACGAGCCTCCGTTCAAATGCCATTTTCGAATACATTTTTTCCATCACTAGAGCGAACGTGCTTTGCGAATGTGTTTAATTAATTTTTATTCGTTATCGTATCTGTATGTTTAGAATCTCGTGAGTACGCGTTTCGAACGTTGCAGCGAATGAAGTGACGAGTAAACGGTAAGTATTGTCGGTGTGCGCATCGATTTCACGATCGATTTCGATGTATTATTTAAAAAAAAAAAAAACACGTGAATTCCAGTAAACTGTTTAAAGAGGAAGAAAAATGAAAAAGGATAACCGGAACCTGCGGATGTTCCAGTGCGGTGTTATGCGTATGAACGAAATCCGATATCCAACAAAAGACGAAAAACCTCTTTCCAAAAATCACGGCACGTTATTTGTAGTGAATTTCCAATAAAGATTGAAACCGAAAACCGTGTTATCTCGAATTCAATTAAATCACACATACTCGTGGGGTCGTTATCCGATTTCGGGGGTCTTATCGTATAGGTGTTTTTTGTTCTCGGCATAATATCGTCGACACACTGAAACCGCGTATAAGATATATCGGCAATTCGCATATACGTATAAAACACATATATGTGTGTGTGTGTGTGGAAAAACTCGGTGGCTCACCCGCGTTCGTTCTTAGGCGGACACAAGGGACGATAACGCGTGTACAAGGGGGGTGGGGGTATGAGTAACGGATCGATGGCGGAAATACCATATACACGTACGCTACACGTTTATATATCTCGCGGGCGACAGTGGCGTTTTTTGATAAACGGCTAACACACGCGTCAGTGGACATCCGGTTGGACGTTTGCCCGTCGCAATATATACCCGAATGTATACGGCAGCCATGTACGGCGGAACTACGCGTTATGATACGTGTGCGCGTGTGTGTGCAACACAAGGACGATATCACCGAGCGCTTACGGCATTATACACGTGATTTATTTTTATTTAATATTTCGCGTATGCGTATATTGTTTTTCCTTTTTTTTTTTCTTTTTTTTCGTCCAAATATTATTTATCGTTATTTATTTATATTTTCGCACATCGCCGCGGCCGCGACGACGACGACGACAATGACAATGACGACGACCGACGAGATATCGGCGGGAAAACATAACGAAAATTCTGCAGTGGCTACGTTGGCGTTGCCGCTGCGCATGGGCGGCCGGAACGACCAAAGCCGTAAATTTCCATATATTATCATCATTATTATTATTATTATGTGCCGTCGCCCGTAGCACATATACGTCCGTTTATTAGCGTTCCCCAACAACCCTTCCCCTCCGCCGAAAACGATAACGGCACGCACACATATAAACGAATCGTCGAACGCGTCAAATATATTCTATTAAATATCATTTATGCACACGCGTAAATACAAATAAAACGCTATTGTGCAAACGTTCGACTCCGCCTGTCGGTTATTATTATTATGTTTTGTTTTGTTTTTTTTTTTTTCATCGTTTTTCAAGCCTCTCTGTATTTGCGTTCGTCAAACACATTTCGAATGAATTCTCGACTTGTGCGCGACGGACGAAGCCGCGTTTTTTAAAAACCGTCACGTGTCCGCTCTTTGCATACGTTATACCGCTACGAAAACAAAATAATAAATAGAAAACGAACGGTTCGGACATGTAATTGACAACACTCGTGTCTCCCGTTTTCATTGCGTTTTATGGCACGTTTTTATCGTGTTTTTACCTAAAAAAAAAAAAAAAAATACCTTCCGGCATGGGCCGTCAAACGTAATATAGTCCGCGGCTCCGATTATCGTGTACGCGTGTAAACAGCATGTAATTTATAAATGTATGTTCGCAACTCACCGTGCGCAGAACCCGCGTACGTCAATAACTGATTAAATGATACAAAAAACCAATTTTGTGAAAAACCGCTTACCTGTAACAAAAAAAAACAAAAAAAAAAATGACAATAAATATATATATATATATACGTGCGTGCGTGTGTGCGTGTGTGTGTGTGTATACGAATGTTGTGAATCATCGACATGGTTTTTTTCGCTCCATATAAAACGATGAGTTATCAACAGAAAGCAATAATACGCGCACGACTGCACAGGCACAGGATGCTGCAGCGATTTAATAATATATGTGCGGAAAGGTGAAACGCGCAACGTGCGATAAATCACGTTATTGGCCAAATGAATAGACGAATTTTAGACCATATAATTTATTAACGCTTATACAATAATATGTATTATACGAAGCGCTTTATCGGTTTCGCGAGAGAGAGAGAGAGAGAGAGAGAGAAAACAAGTTCGACACGCGCTTCAAATAATCATATTTCGCGATATTTTTTTTTCTCTATTCTTTTGTCGACGCGCGACAAATACATAAAAAAAAAAAAACGCACCCCGCGGACATTTTCCGCACATATATTTTCCGCGCGTCAATTTATCGAAATATATATGTATTGTTATCCGCCATCGAGACAGACAATTGGCGATGCGTAGGACGTTTGTTTGAAAAAAAAAAACGGTATCGTCATTGTTTCGTATACATGTACGCGGTGTTCGTCGATCGACAATCGAAGTTTAGCCAATAATAATAATAACAGTAACAGTAACAGTAACTGCAGTTAAAAAATCGGGGTAGGTTCGCTAGTTACGATCCATAACGTGGGGCGTTTGTCGCGTGTTAGACGACCGCAGCGGTGTACATGGCGTACAACAATATTATGAAACCGTAATGGTGCCATTGGCGTAATATCCGTTGCCTGCAGCACGCTAAATATAATTTAATATATTCTTATCACAATACGTTTTCCGGTAAACGCGTGCAAATGATGTGCGGCGTCGCTAACCAGTGATGTAAAATTTTTGTTTGAGAAATACATCAGAAATGTCAATGTTTTTTCACTCAGGCCAACCTACGTAAACACTATTAAAGGATTAATTCGTTCAAGGATCATTCAAAATTTTAAGTTTTTAAATCTGGAATGAATCAAAACCTACAATTTTCGACCGACACGCTGCCACATCAAAGATCGGATATATATTATACGTACTGCACGCATTTTCAGTGTAAACGCGCTGAAACCGAAAATTCAAATATCATCCACATTTTATGTCACATATATAATACGCTCAGTTTCGTGTTTGATAGAGGGTTGAAGAGGTACTGGACCCTCTCCAGGAACCCCCTCCTCCCCCCCAAAAAAAAAGATTACTAAAGAAACTAATGATATACATATATATTCCGAGATCACCTGCGAGCACAAAATAATATAGGTAGACACTTATAGACAGTGATAATATATCTGATATAAACGTTAGAATTTAAAAAAAATTTCGACCCCTCCACAGAAAAAAGTCAAAAACACGCCATTTGGTATACGCTTCGATTCGAATAAAAAAAAAAAAAAAAACCATCACACACGCACACGTGTTTGTATATACACGGCCGACATCACGTCGGGGAAACGTAAAACTTTGAAACGATGTAAAAAAAAAAAACTGCACCATCAAACTGTGAACGCAAACATTTATTCATGATTTATTAAACGAGCTTAATAAATTATAACCGTGAACAACGTTGACGTTAATCTCATTAGCGTCTTTTTTTTTTTTTTTTGTTTTCGAATTTCCACAACGCGTACTAGATACCTACGCGAAACACTACGCCGCACATTAAATATAGTTTTTGTGTCCGGAATATTTTTTCCGTAACAACGTTCGAACGTTTTTCCCGTTTTGCTGGCGGACAACAGCTCGCACTACTCTGCGTACGCCGTCTAGGACGACGTCGATCGTCCGTTCGGCGAATACCGTTTCGGTCGTACACACACACACACACACACACACACGGACGACGGACACGGCGTTCGGATCCAGCTGTCCGTCGTCTCGCGGGTAGACGATTGCACGGAGAGGGACGGACCGAACCGAACAGCGGCAGCGGTCGCCGATCCGCGTGTGTACGTATACGCAATTGAATACGGTCCGTATTGAACACGCGTTGGGAACACGAAGGGCCCCGCCGCGAAAAGCCACGCGCGATATATTATAACGATAACGTTCGGTTTATCGTCCCTGTTCCGTCCGCGCGTCGTCGTAACGTGTGTGTACGTGCGTTAAACGTTCGTGTTTCGTGCGATTTTCCGACCCCCGACCACCCCTGCCCCCTCCCAGTACGTGTATAAAGTACGGTGCTGACGGTGCATAGCAGAACGCGGCGCGCAGTCGCGCCCGGCCACGAAACAATATCGCGTGCGCGTGCGTGTGCGTGCGGCGGCGGCGACGACGACGACGACGACGACGACGCGCACACCCACAAACAAAACAAAGCCCTTTTGTTCCGGCAGACTTAAAACCCCGTGCCGCGGGAGGGACACCCCGTCGCGACGAAAGCTCGTTAATAACGCACCTATCACCGCGCGGCGGCGGCGGCGGCGGCGGCATAAGGGCGCCCCGCACACCCCCACACCGCCCGCGAGCGTTTTAAGTCGCGACGTGATTTAGTCCGTGTGTATATATATATATATATACACATCGCAGTACGATAACTTTACCGAGAAACGGTTTTTTTTTTCTTCTTCTCCTGAAAATATAAACAAACAATAAACGTCGCGCGCGCGTTCGTGTCGAAATTAATCGTCCGATCGGACGGGCCTCGGGTCGTTAGACGTCGCGAAGTTAATGGGCTCGCCGTCCCCGGGTCCGCACGTCGCCGTACGCCGCGGCGGCTTATTTTCCTACTCGCGGCCCGGGTGAGGTTTGCCGTCGATCGGATCGGGGGAAACGCGATTCTTCTTCTTCTTCTCCTTCCGGACGATATTATTCGTCGGGACGTGCTCGTATATATTCCATACCGCCCCGACGTTTGCTCTGCGCGTGCAGATTACTCACGCAAAGATTCGGAACGTGTGCAACGCCGACGACCCAACGACAAAACGGACCTGACCGTGGCGCGCAGGCCACGCGAGCTCGTAGCGAAACGAACATTCTGCCGGCGCACAACGCATTCGAAGAAAGGTGCATCGACGGCGTCGCGTAAAACGTCACGCGCGACGGAGAATTCCATACAGAAATTATAGACATGACACAATCACTGCGAAAGTTATCGGTATCAGCGATTCGGACGTAAGCGTCGGAATCGCCCGTCGCGGCTCGGGGAACTCGTCAAACGTGCCGAACGAAAACAACGAGAAAATCGTCAAATATCTATGCAGACGGAGGGAAAATTTCAACACGCACGAAATTAATGAAAGTTTGTTCGTACGAAGTCGGAAGTGTTGAGAATGTCTGAAATACTTTCAATGACTCGCCTGCAGATAAGTCCCGCGCCGATCGTGTGCAGAAAAAATAGTGTATACCCACGCGACGGCCAGAGCGAAAACGAACGCACATTCATCTATGAGACTCTCGTTAATAAATAAACACACGACGTTATATTTCGAACAGAAAATTTACCATTTTAACGAATACAGTATATACTGACATTTGTCGATCGTATTCACTTAAGCGTTATCCACCGATTAGCGTAATATGAATAACTATTCTATCGAAACGATAAAACTCAACGTTTCGGGAGAACACGACGTAATTCTCCCGATGAATCGCATTATTCAATAATAATATCTATAAACTGTCTACGTTAAAATTCGTAGACTTTATTATACAACAATACACGGTGTCATGTCAATGACAATATGATGATATTTAACTGAATGTAACCTTTACAATACAACACACAGTCGAACGAGAAATATTACCGAACGGTAAAAAAACTTACGTATTTATTGTACAATAAGTCTATTTTGATATTTAAACGGACAAATAATACGCAAAACATACGTATGTGTCGTCAATAAAATAAACGCTGGATTCGCGTCAAATTCGCGGTATGATTTAACTCTAAAAACGTCCAAATTGAATTGTCCGTCGAACTACGCTCATTAAATTAAAGTATATATATATAATATAAGACAGTATATTGTTCCGAACAATAAACTCGCAATGAAATTAAATATACACATATTAATATAACGTCGGACAACACGGACCGTTTGTAGGTCGCGTTTTAATTTTAATTAATGCGTTAAAGTAAATTAAACTAAAAAAAAAAAACCACCATTCAAACGTGTTAATTAAAGTGATGTTATACACATATTTATATATATATATATTTATATTTATGATATAACGGAACGATTACACGAAAGTGTCCACGCGATAATATAATAATACTATTATAGTTATTAGCGATAACGGTAGTACGCGTTCTCGTTATTATATTGACCGAAAAAAAGAAAAAGCTGCCACCTCGAAATGTAAACGATTCGGTAAAATGGTGAAAAAATTCTGTTGTAAAATGTGCAGACCGTCAGGTTTTTACAAAACGGTTACGGGACACGATCGATTATATGGCGCGTATATTATTCCGAAGCGACAACGGACGTTGTGCGTACACGACGCCTGTACAACGAGATAATATACGTGCGAAACGGTATTTGAACGCGCGAGAAGTGTGCACGCGGACGCGACCCCGTATCGCGTAATCGTCGTTGTTACGCACGTGATGTGTCTGAACGCAAATGAAAACGTTGTCGGGATTTTCGAACGAAAATAAATAACTAAATAAATAAATAAACAGCGTACGCGCGTCGAGCGCGGAACGGCGTGGGCGTGTTGCCGCCTGCACGCGCGGTGGCGGCGGCGTAGAAAAAAGGAAAACTTGAAATCGAAAAACCGGTTCTCGGACGCGCGATTAAGCTATCACGGGGCGCGCGCGGTAGGGCACAAAATAAAACATAAACTATATTACAATAATAACGAGAAAACCCTCGGCACCTCTCGTGTGCCGTGACCAATCTCGTCCCCGTCGTCGTGCGTACGGTTTTAACGTGATAATTATTGACGGGGGAAAACCCCCCCGTCGGTTCAAGGGACTCCTCGCCGCCTATCGAACGGCGTTCGTTTTGTTTTTACCTCTCGTCGTGGTCGCGGTCGTGGTCGTGGTCGTGGTCGCCGTCGCCGTCGCCGTCGTCCTTCTGTTCGGGTCCGCGGTAACGAATTTCGTCGGAGAAACGACGTGCGTAGGTGGACGGACGGTGTACGCGGTGGACGAGAAACGAAATGCCGCCGGACGGTACGTCGAATCCGACACGTTCGCGCGCGTACGCATAACGCCGCGGAGGACGACCGTTTTTATTTGTTTATCTATTTATTTATCGAACGAGAGAGTAACAAAACCGACCGGCTCGCGCGCGCTCACCGTCACCGCCGTACCGTCGTCGGACGCGTATTGAAACGCCGGCCGCGCGCGTGCACGCATATATATGCACGCGTACGTGCGTACATTCGAAAATACGTACGCGAGCGCTGCCGCCTGCGTGTACGCAACACACGAAACGCTCCGGTCGCGCGCGACAAATCCGAACGGATGTACACGCGCGTTTCGGCGGCGGCGGCGGCGGCGGTGGTGGTAGTTCGTCTGACAAACGCGAATCGTATTACGCGTATTATGTTATGACTACGCCGCGCTCTCCCTTGTTGTTTACACTATATAGTCTCTTTCCCGCCCGCCCCTCCACTCCACTCCGCCGCCGTCCGTTCGTACGTACGCGTGCGTGTTTCTCCCATAGGACGCGCGACGTCTCACCCCCCGACCCCCCCCCCCCGGGGGCGTTACGCGAGCGCGTACGGTGTTTTTAAAAAAAAAAACAACACTATATACGACTATCGGGTTTAGGAGGTTCTTCTACTGGAAATCCGTCTTTTGAACGAACGGTTATAATTGCGCGCGATACACATCATTTACAATTAAAAGACGTCGTGTTATCGTTGGTGGCGCGGTCTCGTGCGTTTTTCGTTTTTCGCATCGTCTCGCTTACCGCTTACTGTTACTTGTTTTCCACTTAACGTAATTAACATTTCTGTTTTGAGCGCACATTTTCGTTTAATAGGCGAATTCGCATATTTTCAACAGCACAGTTCGCGGTTTTTTAGGACGTGTAAATCCGAACGCTACGCGTTAATTTACTTATCACAGGAACACACGCGGAACGTGTGTAATACACGGACCGCGGTGTACATAATATATGTATGTATATACGCCGTTATCGTCGTTGGTGCGTTCGCGCGCGTCTTTAATAAGTCCTATTTAATTTTTATAATTAAATAGGTATTAAAAAAGCGGTATAAATAAGTTTGTGAACAAAAAAAAAAAAAAAACAATTTGGCAGTATCTAAAAATCGTCGTGTACTCCGCCGGGCGGGGCGCGTTAATCAACGCGTGGCGTACGTATATATAAACGCGCGTTTATAGTTTCGGCCAAAACGAAATCCAATTACGACCATCGAAAACGTTTCCCTTTATCGTGAAAACGCATTACATAGCGATGATGTGCATAACACGCCTGCCCACCTTCGGCGAGACGTGTCGACGCGTAAGAGATTACGGCGGACGAACACGAGAAACAAAATGATTATTTTTTTTTACATATCCCACCGCGGTGGATTTTCGTTTTTCGTCCGCGACGTTGGCTCGGCCAAATTATCGGGTCTGGTTTATACAAATATATAAATACGTTTTCACCCGCCGAACATACTTGGCACGGATTTTGTCGTACGTGAGATGTTATAATAACGTACGCCCGCGCGCATTCGAAACATGTCGTACGTCTCGTGCGGGAGATGGGTTCTTCATTTTTTTTCCCCCGTTCGGACATTTGAGAAAATACGAATGCTCGAAACTCTCGACGTTCCGCGGAATCCACACTTTATCGGGCGTTTATGCACGATGACGGACGCGTTTCCATTAGGTTTTCATCTTCTCGCTTCCCTCCCCCAACCCCGCCCAAATCAACGCTACGGGTGTACGATGATTATATCCGTGCGTTAACCGTCCATCGCAAGGATTTCGCGGACGCCACCGAGAAAAACGACATCGACTCGGTAAAAAACCCGTCCGCGTGAAATCGATCCGTCGCAAATATAATCGATCGTACCCGAGCGCCGCACACACAAGCACACACATCACGCGAGTTTCTCACGAATAAACGGGTAATTAAAAATAAAAAAATAAAAACGTATACGCGGTGTACGCAGTAAACGGTCACACGATACGCGCGCGACGACCGATAAGGATAAATTCCGTCGGTATTAATAAAAATCATCGACTTATATTCTATTATCGTATGGAAAAGCACAACCGACATGCGCACAATTCAGTCGGCACAGGGCGAGAAAGGATATTCCAATAGTTGCACGCGCAGCAATATAATATATATATATATACATACAGTGCGACTGTTGACGGGTGTAAAATAAAATGAAAAATCGTCGATACGAAAAACAAATAAATAAATAAAACCTCCGAGGTTTTCGGTACTTTTAAAACTACCAGAAGGGGAAAAAATCTGAAGCGAAACTTTACCATCAGTTTCCATGCAGATAGGGAAATATAATGGTTTTCGTGATTCGGTCGGTGTACGCAGCTCTTGAGCCAAAAACTTTCTAATAAATAACTATATCACTTACAAACAAATTTAGAGTGCATTTGTTTCGTTGTACGTGTATATAAATTATACGCATTTCTTTATCCTTCGTCCCGCTAAACTTTCGAATTTTCGTCGTGTTAAACTGCGGCGTTTGTTTTTCTATCGTGCACAACAACAATACGTCTTAGAAACCGCTGGAAAACACGGATTTTTTTTCTTTTTTTTTTTTAAATTTTTTTTTTCTACCGCGTGCCGAAAACCCGTTTCGACAAAACGTCCAAAAAGGTGCGCGCGCGTTCGTTGTACACACCTCAATTTGCCCGCCGTACGTTTACGCGTTTTCCGTTCCGCCTAATAATATATCGAGGGGAGAAACGTTTCTTCATTATAATGTATACATAAATATATATATATATTTAAATAGAAGATATACCGAAGAGCTGTGCGCGGGGGGTCGCCCTTCAATGAGGCGTCTCCACTGTTATACACACTAATAAATATATTTTCTATTCTGTTCGAAACAAAATACCTTTATCGATTTCGTGCATGTATACATACACAATACGCGCACACCTATACAAAAAATATACGTTTTCGATTACAACAAATATTAAACAGTTATTTATATATTACAAGTGCACAAAATATCATCGAGAAACGAAGGCGGGAACGTGATACACTAGAAGTTTTTATTTCGTTCGTCGAACTGTGAGAACTCGCGATAATTAAACGTTTCCATTCCGACTCGTACACGTGTGTGTGTGTGTGTGTGTGTGTGTGTATTTGCAACACGTTCTCGCGCGACGCGTTAATTCGATTAATTATTTATGAACGGGATACTTCCTTAGTCGACGTACACACACACACACACAGCAGCCGTGTGTATATATTAAATATATATATTCTCGTTCACACCGGACGCGCAATTTATACGGCTCGGGCGCATTTAATACATATACAACAAACGCACAAAAGCCTCAGGCGATTTCGTAAGGATTTCCAACTGCACGCGCGAATACGTACAACTGAATACGGACACCTCGTTAAAAATTAAACACAATATATTTTTATTTTTTTTGAAAATCCGTTGTGTGTATATATATATATATACATTACATCGTATTTGACAATATTTACGTGTTCAAAGATTTTTTTAGGATTTTATTCCTATGGGTAATGCGAGATAAAAATATTGTTGGTTACACAGACAAATAATTATTTTTTTTAATAATATATATATATATATGTATATAACGCTAATACTACGGATATATCCGTGGCCAGATACAACGAAAGACGATATTTTGGTAAAAAAAATTGCGAAAAATATAAATTAAAAAATATTATCGAAATTCCCGAGAGGCGAACATGTTAAACGCGAGCGACGCTAAGATAACCGTGTGATAAAAACCGTTACCAGTGGCTTACCTAGTTTAGCGTCCGAACACAATAACGGAACCGCAAATATACGTGTACCGCGGCGGCAGAAGGACGACTCGCGGCGGCGCGTGGACGGCGACGACCGAACGACGGGCGTGGTCCGGTCGCGGCCGGACGGCTGCACGTGCACGCGGTACGGCGACGGCGGACGGCGGACGACGCACGGCGGACGGCGGACGGCGGACGGCGGACGGTGACGCGCGCTGACGACGACGACGACGACGACGACGGGCGGGAAATGTCGCGGACGCATAGTCTCGCCGCGGACGACGGTCACCGGCGTTGTGACGGTGACGACGCGATCGACGGCCGGACGCCCGCGCGCCCCGCGCCCGAACGACCTGCCAATCATCGTCGGGCGCGCGGGCGGGCGCGCGGTCGCCCGGCGGGAAGCACGGTACGCGGCGGACGCGTGACCGAATGGAAGTGTCGGGAACGACGCGGGGACGGGACGACGCGAGGCCGGAGAGAAAGAAGAACCGCGGCCGACCGTCGCGCGGCACGGTCCTCGGCGCACCGTCGTCTGCCAGGTGTCGCGCGTCCGTCCGCCCACGCGCGCGCGGGGGTCGGACCTTGACGACGGCGACGGCCACGCCGACACAATGCCGCCGCCGCCGCCGCCGCCGCCGCCGCTGCTGCTGCACCGGTCGCGCAGGTAAATGTATACGCCGCCGTACGGAGATTATTATTTTACACGTATTATATACACGTACAGGTAAGAAGTTCATTCATCGCGGGCGACGGGGACGTATTTATACATTATAAACGGCGTTCGAACACAGTACCCTCTGTGCCGGACGGTTTCCCCAATAGCGTTTCGCGTGGACCGGGTTTCAAACGCTACGGGTTTTTATCGTTTCGAACGTACCGATACGACCGAACGTTAGTGTGCGGAACGTATACTTGACAAATGTCCATTACACCAACAATCGCTGCTTTTCGTAGTCGAATCAACGTGGTTTTTTTTTTTTAAGTACTCGGAATACCGTCGTCTAACATCCGAATATTACTCATACATTTCGAGCGCAACATTCACTCCGAACATTCGTAAAATGCATTTGAACGAAGATTATTTTACACGTATGTACAGGTAAGAAGTTCATTCATCGCGGGCGACGGGGACGTATTTATATATTATAAACAACGTTCGAACACAGTACCCTCTGTGCCGGACGGTTTCCAATAGCGTTTCGCGTGGACCGGGTTTCAAACGCTACGGGTTTTTGCCGTTTCGTACGTATACTTGACAAATGTCCACAACACCGGAGGAGGACACTACGCAACAATCGCTGATTTCGATGTTCGAACAATGCCCACGTGTTTTTTAATTATTCGGAATACCGTCGTCTAATAGCCGAATATACTCGTACATTTCGAGTAAAATATTCACTCCGATCACGTATATCGGTGCCGAATTAATGTTCAGAATTATGTTATTTTCGGAAATTTTCTGCCCGCGACGACGGAGATGGCAGTATACGCGACTGCGACGGGACGTTTGCGCCCCGCGGGGCGAATCCCCCGAAACGCGCGGCGCGTCGTTTCAGCTTTGTCAACGTCAAAAACGACCCGTAAATACGTGTGCACAGAAATAATATTGTGTATGTGTGTATGTGTATGTGTGTGTGTGTGTGTGTGTGTGTGTGTGTGTGTGTGTGTGTATGGGGGAGCCTCGGGACACGTGAGAAATTAACCGGCTACACATATAGCTGAAAAGATGGCGACGACGATACGGTCGGAAATTATATATATATATATATATATATACGCGCGAGTCCTCGTTGAAGACCGCGGAGAAAATCTTTCTCTCTCACACACACATTCTCTCTCTCATTCTCTCACCGCAGAATGAACTGTATGCATTATTGTATTATTATGTTTTTGTCTCGTCAACTATCGTACGTAAGTATTCCTACGGGCTAGAGATAAATACGCGATAACAATGTAACATGTATTATTAAATATTATATCGAATCCCCGCGTCTGACGAAAACATAAACCCTCAATTCAAAAATAACGAATGCGAAAACACGATACTATATTCACTAAAAAAAAAAAAAACACGAGTTTATTTATTTTTTTTTTTTTGTTATTCTTGTTTAATTCGTTAATGTTAAAACAAGAGAGAGAAAAAGTTTTTCCTTTTCTTAACTTTTTAAGAACACAATAAACCGAGTGTTTTTTCTCTTTCAAAATAATGTTATGCGATTTTAGAAGAAAATTAATTGTAAACTTTCTGAATACATTTTGATTGTGATTATATATATATATATATATATATAAACAATTTAACAAACACGATAATGCATAGATATATAAACTCTTAAAAACTTTTTTTTATTTTATCAATGTTTTATACTGACTATATTGTCATCTAAACTTAGATGCTGCAGATGTACAATGTATAGTTTTTTGTATAAAAATTGAGGATTCATAAAATGAAAAATAAACGTATGTATATACAATAATACAAGAACAGATATCAATAATTAAACCACAATATTACATAAGTCTTATAATAACTAATATAATTGTTTTACTTTCGATAAAATGTTATGTATGCTCGTGCATTATAGAAAATTAGGCATATATTTTATAATACAAAAAACACTAGTTTTTGATAAATGGTTTTGTAAATACGACAATTCAACAAGGAAATATCAATTATTCTCAATTATGATTAGGTTGAAATATTTTCATATATAAAAATACCGTGCAAATATCGATAAATTATTACCAAGGTATGCACTACAGTTGTAAAAAAATAGAAAAAAAGAATTTCATAGAGCTCTATATACATATAATTGCGTTTTCTTGTTAAAACAATGACATTTCAGCAGTTATTTACTATTTTCGGAATTTTATTTCATTGTCGTTTGTAAAAAAAAAAAAAGTGTATAGCAATTATATAATATTGTAATCGATTTATTCTTTCTGCTGTTTGCACTTTCCGCTTGACATCATATATAAATAGATATACACTAAATAGTAGTCTGAAATGCATTGTAAGAACAAAATGTTCAATAGTATATGAAAAAAATATATATACATATACTATTCAAATATTTTCCAAAGAAATATTAACATTTTAAATACTTTTCTAAAAAATGTAATACTGAGTAATATTCGCAAATACGTTTAAGAATTATTTTATACGTTAAAATGAAGGTTGATATCGAATAGAAAAATGTGATTGTTTAGCTATGGAAACAATTGTGAAGAATACACAAACGTATAAGTAGTTTGATTTAAACGATATTTGTTTTTCAGTGATGATACGTTCTCACAGCGAATATTTAAGCGAAGATTGATAATATTTCGTACTATCAATGTCTATATATACGTATATATAAAAAAAAAGACGTCAACGTAACTAAATAAAAGTGCTTTCCTAACTCGTATTCGATAATCGAGATTTGAAATGATTTATTGCGCACACTACGAAAGCAATGGATATTAACAGAATAAACGTACTCGAACACTTTACCCACACCGCAGGTAGTAAATAGCAGAAAACACGACCACTATTATATACTACGTACACTTACACGACGGGAAAACGATACGAAAACTCATTGGAGACCGTATTCGTATTACGTTCGAAATACGTCCGCGCGTATAACAATTATTATAATTCCTACACATCGCACGTACGCCGTCTCTGTTTATCAATTATTTGGCTTGCGTGCGTGTGTGCGCGCGTGTGTGTGTGTGAGTGAGTGAGAGAGAGATATTAGGGAAAAAAAAAGTAATATACGTTTTATTCTTTTTTTCGTTTCATCAACTCGACCGTGCACGTTATCACACACATCAGGTACGCACACGCACACGACAAACAAGCCGAATCGTTTGTTGTTTTTTTTTTTTTTCGCATCGCGACTGCAGGTAATATTAATATTTGTTATTTAACGGGAGAGACTTTTTTTTCATATATATATATATTCCGTGTTTAATTACCGTCATCTGATAAAACAACAGGCGTATTAAAATACGTAACGTCAGATCGATATCGTCCGGGCGCGCGTGCGCTCGCTCGCTATTCGCGTGTGTGTACACATACGTGTTTTGTCAACGCGAAGCCGTGTAACGTCGCCACATTGATTCACCTGTTTGTAATAGGCATATTACGAACATGGCGTAGGATACACAAAGTGAGTGAGAGAGAGAGAAAGGAGAAAAACAATAATGTCAACAAATTTGCATTTACGCGCACTGGGTCCTCCTATGTATGTATAGACGAGGAGATGGTGTATGTGTGCGTGTGCGCGTATTGCTTTCTTTGTTCGGTACTATTTTTTTTTTTTTTTTCCCCCGGTTTATTAGGTCGGCGGTACCTGTCCGCAGTGAAATAAGCTTTTATTCCGCGTCAGACTCGCGTGTGTGCATACGCGGACAATACCGTCCAGACCCGCGCTGTCAGTCTGTCGCAAATAAGCCCACGTTCCGTTTCGAAATAACACATCATTCCGTTGACGGATGAACCAATATTGACTCTTTGTTTTGTCTGGTTTTGTCCACTCCCCGGAGCCAGTAAATAAAACACACACGGAAGAGCAACGCTAATTTTATAGACGCGCGTTTATTTACAATACCGTCGTCGACGCGAACAAATCTCACGTGTTCTGCTGAAACACGATTTGCTAACGAATCGCCAATAAGCTACACGCAAAAACACAATTATGCTCTGTTACGCCGTCCGATGTCTTGGAAAATAAATCAAAGTAAAAAAAAAAACAAAAACAATTACCCAAAATATTTGAGTATGAGTTTTTTTTTTTTTTGCAAAACTTTACACAAGAGATATTATTCAAAGACGATTTTATATACAAAAGTTTTGCGTATGGGACATTTGCCCAAATAATTCGTATACTGTAAATTTGACATTACACTGAAGGTGATCGTTAAATTATTTCCCCTTCTGCTCCCGTCCCGTTTAATTTAACGAATAATTAGTCTCGTATTATTATTCCCTTCCGCGTTATCAAACGTGTAGAACAATAATTAACAAAGTGTATTAACCTTAATTTTCATTTTTTTTTTTATTATTATTATTTAACTTTATACACCGTGTCCGATTACGAAATTAATTAAATTACGATCGAAAAATGACCCCCGCGACGGCGTTTGCAAAAACGCAACTGATGTTATTTACTGTTGTTGTTATTATTACTAGTATTGTTATTGTTATTAAATACAACACACGACACAAATGATCGCGTGTTTTTATGACGTTTTTTTTTTCTACTACGACGGCACGGCATAATAATACGTACGATTACGGAATACCGGAGCGGTAAAAATATGTGTAAATTCTCAACGGCAGCCGTTGCCCCGCGATGCGGCGGTGCGATATTCAGGAATGTCGTCAAAAAAAGAGAGAAAAACCGCAGCGGGCTGACCGCTCCTTTATACACGTGTATACGTATATATGAATATGTTGTACGCGAGACTTAAACGGCTATCGGGCGGGGAAAAATGGCCGCGGCACACACAACGTTCGCTACACACAATTCGTTCGAAATTCAATCCCTGCGATCATTTAGAAAGCCGGCCCACATGCGGCGGCGGCAGCGTGTCACGTGTCGTTTGGAAAACGGGCCGTCAGGATATTCGGACGCTCTCTCCCCTTCTCTTTCGCGCACTCGCGCACTCGCTCTCTCGCACTCCCGCACTCTCTTCGACGAACCACGCGATCCCTGTAAAACCCTCGTCACATCCCTCGTACACACGCACGCATAATAATAATAACAATAATATACGCGCGTGTGTGTTTTGCGAGTATGATGTTATTGTTGTGCGCACGCGAACGAATCGATCGGCGAGCCGGCCGACTACGTGCCTGTACCGCCGCGGGTCGAAAATAAAAGAAACGAAACGGAAAGAGAGAGAGAGAAAAAACGCCTCGTATATATTATTATAATACGCCCTACGCGGGTATGGCCACCTCGCGTCGCGTACGACGGGTGGAGGGGTGGGCGCGTGGGCTCGAAATTCGGATTTTCTGTTTTATCGCCGCGTGGCGGCCCGCGGAACGACGGCATTGTTCTTCTCTTTTTTTTTTTTTAATATATATATATATATATATACGTTCTCGATCGCCGCGGCGGATATACGGCGTACGGGCCTGTATACGCGCGGGACTTAACGCCGGAAACGTTTTTCCGTTACGGCAGACCGACTTTAACCGAGCCCGGCCGTCACGACCCCTCGCCGCGGCGATTCCGCCGAACTGTTTCAGACGTATTTATGAGTTTCTGGTACACACACACACCGCGGAAACACGGAAAAAGCGGAGGTCTTTTTTTTTTTTTTTTTTTGAGGGGGGTGGGAGGAGGAGAGAATGAAAAAGAAATTTCCCTCCTGTTTTCACCCGTTCGGTCCGAATTTATTAAAAGCGTTTCGTTCACAACGCGCGGCGCTAGCTGTGTACGTATAAATGTATGTATATAATATTTTACAGAAACGGTTCCGTCACCGCGACACGACGCCGGTGAGACCGACGAGCGAGACGAGACGCGATATATCATACACGTACGCCATAACGGGGTGGGTGGAAAATGAAAAAAAACGAAACGAAATTTAAGGTGTTCCGGCGCAGTCGGCAAGGCGACGCAGTAAATTTATCTCGACTAACCCTCCTGCCGTCGTCGCAGTCGATGTCGTCGTGCTCGGCAGATCGTAAATATACACACGCTGCTTCCGCGGTGGAAAATATATACTAACGTTACGAAAATAAAAATAAAAATATATATATTATAATAATAATAATAATAATAATAAATAATACGGTTTCGCGTTCATTTGTTTAATTCGTTAGGTTAGTGTTATAACGTGGACCGCGATGATATCTGTGTGATACGTGATATATGTATATCATGTGAAACGCGTATGCTCGACGGTCGAAGCGGCTCGAAACAATGGGACGGGGGATGAGGACGTTATTAATATATTTTCTCCTCCTCTTGCTCGAAACCACTACGTTTCATAGTACGGTACGGACGTGCGGTATTTAGACTTGTGCCAGCTCTCCGGCCGAACAGTTTCACGGTTATGCCTACGAATCACGCGACTTCATTACAAACGAATATTCTACACAATTATTTAACGACACATACAGATACGAGATACTGGAAGGTAACGTTGCAGTGCAAATTGTCCCCCGAATTGTGCATGAATTTATGATAGCATCTTCCACGTTCCACGTTGTCTATGGTAGCGTACACGTGTTCTTAATTTACGCGCGAGCAAAAATCGCAACGTTAGTCCCGACGATCGGTATAAAACGTGAAACGTAAATGATCGTTCGCGTTTTGTTTCTATATTCCCGCCGTGTCCGGGGCGTCGACAAAAACTATGAAATAAAATCATAACAAACATCGTGTGAAAACAATTAGGCACAGCAACACGAGCAACAAGTCGAGGCCCCCGTCCGAGTGTACGTTTTACAGTTTAATTCATAACTGGGATCGGTGTACGTGTATGTGTTTTTATATATTTATGATTTAGTGCTATGTTTTGTTGTTATTCGAAACAGCATTACCTATGTGTGGGCGGTGTGTACGTATATATTATATATGCTTCCGTAACAAAGTTCACGGTATGGTAATTTTCGTGGTTTTCTAGTATTTCGTTAATGACATTTGAAATGTTTCAGTGAACTTTATCGTTGTTTTTTTCTTATTTATTTATTTATTTTTTTGTTTTTGCTGGAAAACCGATATCGACGAATTGTACTCGTGACAGAGTATATATCATACGTCTTGCATTTTGGAGGGACGTCATCGCGGCGAGTGCATTACCGCGACGACACGGTGAAAACGGCGCGCAAACGCCGTCTCGCCCATATAAATCTTGTGCACACCGTCGTAGTAACCGCCGCCGCGTACACCGCAGACACGACGAAGAGGAGAGGCGGTGGCTCGTAAAAACCTATTTTACGAGGCCGTTCCGGACGACCTTGACTCCTATTCCTTTATATATATGTATGTATACATATATTGTACTCGTGTACGTACGCATGTTATTTTGTCGTTATACACTATTTTTTTTTTTATTTTTATTTAACGTATTTGTTTTCCCCGTCGGTCGGTGCACACTACGAAGGCAATAACGAAAAGACGATAAGGTCGCGACGAACTCGCCGCGTACGACGACGACGACGACGACGTTATTACGCTTATTATCGTAAAACGCGTGTGTATCGAACGTGTATCGTAAAAATAGTGTAATAATAACAATAAAACGATGAACAAACAGCACCGAGACGACGACGTAAAATGTTATTTAGCACATCACGAACGAACTCGCGGGGGAAAAAACCCGTCGCCGTCATTTTCATTCATGAACAAGACGTCGGTCCAATACTCGCGTTAATATTTATGTCACCGTTCGACCACACGCGCACACGATTAACATTCCGTACGTTAGATCGTTACGAGTCGTACGGATACTTCTCCAGTTAAATAACTCGACGGCAATTAAGTAACGTCCCCGGCGCCGTCGGTGGCCGTCATCATATGTACCTATCGCGCGCGATTACCATACGCTACGTACGTTCGGACTTTTTCGAGAGATCGTCTGTCCGTGTTTCTCACGTCGCAATGCTCACCACGGCCCGGATCGACGCTTGCGACGTTAAGTCAAACGTCCCGTCCAATGTGAATCGCACGCGTCTCACGTCCATCGGCGTCTTTCTACCGATTCCACGGCACTGCGAAAACTTTTGACCCACCTAACCCAACCGTTTTACGATCAGACACGTATTTCGAAACGTGATGTGCCGACGTTCGACATCGATCGACACGACATTTGAGTCCGCTCGGTACGGGGTGCCGGTTAGGTCCCCGGGACTCGAGAGATCGGATCGCGAACACGCGTGATTCTCGTCATTTGTTTTCTCGTCGTCTCGTCGCGTTGCGGACGGCTCTCCGGGCGACGGGCGCTGCTCCCCATCGTACGCGCGCGCATCTCTCCCCGGCCGTGCGTATACGTGTGTGTACACACACACACACACACACACATACATTACGATATGAAATATGGAGTGCGAAACGGGTCGTGCGCTTCGGGCGGCGGCGGACGATCCGCGCGATATTCCCTACGTGTGCGTGCGTGCGCGCGAGCACGACGGCGTACGAAGGGACCGGCGACGGTGGCGGCCGACCGGGACGCCATCGATCTTCTGTCTTGTCGGCGCGCAAAAGGGTCCGGCGGCGGGCGGGACCGAGGGGGTGGCGGCGGCAACGGCGGGCAGGGCCGACCGACCGACCGGCGATGGCAACCCTGCGTGCGTGCGTGCGTGCGTGCGTGCGTGCGTTCGTGCGTTCGTGCGTTCGTGCGTGCGTGCGCGCGTCTCTTTTTTCGCTCTCGCGTCTCTCGCACGCCGCACGACGGCCCGCGACGCCGTAAATATAACGCGACGTGCACGACGACCACTGCTGTACACTGCCGTGTACGCGTGATGTTATCGTTATCGTTGTAGCGAATCTGCGCGTTCAAAGTCGAGAAATCGCCGGGTTTTCTATTTGTTTCGATTTCGCGAAATAACGAGGAAAACACGGAGAGCCGACGGTTTTCGCGGTCCCCGGACTCGAGAGTCGAACGTCGTTTTCTTCTTCCGAAACGGCGTGCAATCACACGCGTACTTGTGCGCGGACACGATTACAACACGACCGCCGAAACTACCGTTTAGTACGATTTTCCGACGCGGGTACGTGTACAACACATCTCGAGGATAAATTGTAGAAACAACGCCAATTTACTTGTGCAACAGGTCCGTGCCCCGTATATATATATATATATATATAAACACTCTCTGCGCGATTAAGGTTTACGCGCTTAACTACACGGACGTACTACTGAGTAAATAATTTGCTAAAAGAAAAAAGAAAACGTTACGGGGATTTTCGCGTAATAAACCGTTTTCGTAATTGTATATTCCACTTTATTAAACTATCTTACTCGCGGTTGTAACGCTGGCGCGACATAAAAAAAATTAATACGTTTTCCATAACGAACATAACGGTCGCCGTGACCAATGCAACTGCACTTATGGCGGCGACGACGCTGTGGTCGTTTTTGACGTTTGAACGGATGTCACTTCGATGTCACTGCGCGCCAACGTCGTCGTCGAAATACATAATATTATTGCGACATTACCGTCGTATATGAAATTCAAAACTGCAAACAATAATTTATAATACGCATAAAAAAGATACTCCCAGAGATATGGAAATTATAAATAGTATTAATTAGTTTTTAAAAAAAAAAAGTAATTTTTTAATGGCTTGACAATAACGCACGCGGTCTACACAATAGCACGTGTACGCATAGTCGCGTGATAATATTTATATTATAAAACTATATAGAATGTAATTAATGTTTTGTGGGAAAACAAATGAAGAACGTATAAACTATGTACAAAACATTTTTTTGTAATTTTAATATAGATTTTTAGTCGTTTTAATGATACAGTACTGCACTGTGTTCAAATACGCATAACAAATGTAATCGCGTTTATTGTTGTAATCGTTTTCGTTAACTAGGTAATAAATCGAAAAACGAAATATTAATAGTGTTCAATGCGTATAAAATAAAATAATATTCGACACGAAACAATATTGAAATCATTCGCTCAAACGAACGCGTCGTCGATATAATATACTAACGCACGGCGAATTTTTAGAAATAATTTGTAAACGAACGAGGTAATATTGATATTAACATTTACGCGTTCGTCTAAATATATGACTTGCCTACATACGCCGACTATATATCTACATTGGCCACCACCTTTTTGTGGATCACCACGTAAAAGTTTCTAGAGACTTTGTTCGTTTATATATGTTATGTAATAAACGTTATTCTAACGACCAACGGGAAAGTTTTATACTAAAATATTAGTATATAAGTCCGCTATACGGAGAATATATTTTATAAAACGACTATTCGAAAAATCCCAAAAAGTTTATCGACACCAAAAAACTGGCAGCTGAAATGTGTATTGTGTTAAATGAGTCCACGTACGTGCGTATTGAATACACAGTAATGCCGATTTGCGTTTTATACAGTTTTATCGATTACCTATTACGTCTTAGTATTTATAATACAGTTCACACTATAATACACAGGTAGTATACGTATGTTTGTATATTAATTTTCAACCGCCTACTCGTTTGTACACGGGCTTATTTAATTGTATAAAGTCCGTTATAAAGTTTTGATAATTAGTACAATAATTTTTTTCAAGTTAAATTCCTGACTTTTAACTTTTAATTACTGTAATACAAACAACAACAACGTACGACTTAAATACAAATCGTGCTGGTAAAAAAACGTTTAGAATTTCTTTATAATCCGTAGGAACAACACAAAGACAATATATTAAAACGTGGCTCAATTTTACGGTGTAAACTCGTGAAACAGAAAAATGTAGTATTAAAAAAAATATATGCACTATGGCCACCGCGATAAACATGTATGAAATAATATACTACGTTTAAATTGGTGCAATTATATATATATATAGGTAAAAAACATTGTAGTTTAAGCGATATTCAAACGAATTTATTGATTATTGTTGTTTACACAATATGTATGAATAAATATTTTCCGAAACTGAAAGATCAACGAGTGAAAAGATAATATTTTCAATAGCTGGTTTGAGAACAAGTTATAGGAATTTCGTACAGTCGTATATCATTTAACATTGGATTTCACAAATACGGACGTAAAAATAGTAAAATAAAATGTCTGTAGTTTTCTTCGGTTTGTTTTCACTATACATTTTTCCCTTCTTAATAGTTTTTCATCAAAATCTAGTACCGACCAAAAACTCTTACTATATACGTATGTTACCTAACCTAACCTATCGTATATATGCACACGCACGTTGATTTCGTACTGTATTATAACGTCGGACGATTCTCGATATTTACTTTTGTGCGTATTACTCACCAGCGCTGCGTGCGTCGTCGTGTCGTTCGTACGACGAACAAATCGAATTAACGTTTCTTACCTGTAACAAAACAAAAAACAAAACAAATAAATAAAACAAATGTTAATTACGAAACGACAATAAGCGATTAGAAAAACGTCTGGCGAAGGGTACGCCTGCGTACAGTGCGTTCGGTAAACGGCGGACGAGCGTAATTCTCAACGGAAAACGTTCGGGAGAATACGCGTGTGCACACACGTGACGTCCACCGGACTCTTTCTCAAAGGCGCCCCGAGGGACGGGCCCAAGTGCTCGGAAACGGTTATACCGCGGAGTAAAAATTCATTAGGAAACGACGGACAAGTGTGAGAGAGAGGGTGATAGGGAGAAAGAAAGAGTGCCGGCGACTCGCGTGATGGACGGCCCGCAATATACACACCCCCCGCAAAGACGCGACGCGGAGGCCCTCTCGCGCGCCGTCATTTTGGAATTAAAAATAAAACAAAACGTGTCAATATACACCAGCCGCCTTGAGGGTATCTCTAGATTTAATACCGTCGCCCATAAATCGTTGTCGGTTTAAATAAGCACACCCCCTGCCCCACCATCCCCGGATGGAAAAAAAAAAAAGTAAAGGAAAAAGAACCCGAGCGCACTTACCGGATTTTCGTGTCTCGTTTGCGCCGGGCACGATTTCGCGCGCGCCATCGACGTTTAAATTACAATTAAAAACTTCGGGCGACGTGTCGCGTTTTTTGATATTATTTTATTTTCGGGTGTGTAATATTGTGACAGGATAGATTATGGTGGTTTTTTTTTTTTTTTTTTTATGCGACCCCAACCGGCTACTATAAAGAAGCCACATGTCTATTGGTTTGAGAAAAAAAGAAACACAAACGCGTTTGTATATCGCCAAATAGTCATTTGTATCGTTCCGGTTGTTTGTGAGGCTGACGTTTCGGCGTGTTCCGATAAAGGAACGTCAAAACATTAACATTTTTTTTTTTTTTGTCATACACCATAAGGGATACTGATAAAAAAAAATACTCACGAAGGGTGCCTTCATTTTCCAATGCAACATTAAACCCTAGCAAATCGATCTACGGTCTAATACGCTCATTGTCAAAATATTTGAAAACCATATGAAAATATTCCTACTATATATATATATATATATAAAGATACGCGTATTTTTCTTTCAAAGGTATTTTTTTTTTTTTAAATAATTTGATAAAAAGAAAAAAAATCTAAGCGTTTTAATATTTCGATCCTGTTGAATATATAGCAACAAATTACTATTAATGACAATCGAAAGCCTCAAACGGAATTATTTGTGGAGAGTAAAAAATAAATACCGAAATCATATTACATCTTGTACAAAATACATTTACAATATATAACTTCGATTTAACAAAAAAATTACTGTTAAACGGTTTAAAGAAATTGTCTTAGTAATAAATTGATATGAGATGGAAAAATTTCAATGGTACTATACTCTAAATGGAAAAAAGCAAAAACTAATAATATATTTCTATCGTATTCACAAAAAAAAAAAAAAAAAAAATCGTATATATAAACCTCTTTCATAGCGTTATTGTCTACAGTAAAAATTAAGATATACGCGATTATAGGAATACTCGACGGACAATCGGAATAAGCTATAGGCTGAGCCGGTACAACGAAAACTATACGTAAGAAAAACGGCCGTAAAAAACAGTAACAAAAAAAATTATATATCGAACACCACCCGTACATACACGCCTACGCACACATATATAAAACGATACGAGGAATGTCCACCTGTACTCTTCATTTTTCGTCAGTATGGTCTACACCAAACAATAGGTTAAAAACGCGTCTTCCCCTTCCCACTCGCATACGTCAAGGTCAGGTATTCTCGGCCTATAGCACACCACATACGTATATATATACGTACGCACGGAAAAAATCGTTTGAAAACCGGTTAAAAAAAAAACCGAAACGAAAAAATCTCCGTAACCGTGTTTCTCGCGATATCTCGGCGCGTTTTCGCGCCAAAAAGCTTTACAAAACGTATAGAGACGACGATAATAATAGAAAGCGAACGGCGTACAAAAAAAAAAAAAAAACCCAAAACGTAAAACCCCCACCCCGAAACGCGATCGTGTGCCTATAGATCGCGAGGGGATGGAAACGCGCAACAGCACCTGGCGGTATAAAAAAAAAAAAAAAAAAACAACAAAACGAAACAAAAAAAAAAACCATGCACGTCGCAGCCGCGGGCTTACCTTCATATTTCGTTTTCTAAACTACAGACGACTCATGGCGGGCGGTTACGCGTACGCGAACACTCGGCACCTAACCGAACGCGTCAGCCGGACAAAAAAAAAAAAAAAAAAAAAAACACCGCACGTCCCCCCTCGAATAAATAAATAGATAAAAAACGAGAACGGATAAACGACGGGAAAAGCCAAAAATTAAAAATTAAAAAAAACTCAATACGCGTGTGATTTTTTTACGCGTCGACCGGGTGGCCGCGGACGAGTTCTCGGATACCCGGCAAAATAAAAAAAACGCGAATGTCGGTGGTAGCGAAAACGGTGTCGGCGAGCGCGCGGCCGGCCGAAGTGTTGTGGATACGTGCGGCGGGGACACTGCCGCGGCGGGAGCTTCGGCCGCCGAGTTTTCCCCCTCGTGTTTTGCGATTACCGGCGGCAGCGTCGCGCGTCGCGCTCGGCTTCGGGACACGCAGGCGCTCGCGCGCGCACAACAACCCGTCGTCGTCGTCGTCGTCATGAGTCACGCGCGCGCACGGGAGAACTCGCCCCCGAAAAACCGTACGTACTCTCCACAGCCCGCGCGGTAAGTTTTTCTCGCGCTCTCTCTCTCTCTCTCGATTTTTTAATGGACCCCCGCGCCGAGACGACGGACGTGTGCGAACGAGTGAATATATATATATATGTGTGTGTGTGTGTATGCGCGCATTCGACGAAGAACAAATCAAAAAACGAGAGGAAAAAACGTTCTACCGCGTACGAGAAGCGTTTGCGACAAAAATTACCGACGGTGCAACACGTTGAATACACCCGCGATAATCTTAATTTTAAACGTTCCGAACGCTAACAATATTTCGAAAACTATATGCAACAACACATGTGGCGTTAACACTATAATATATATATATATATATATATATGTGTGTGTGTGTACAGGTAAAAAACGACTGCAGTTTCTATATCGAATGTAAAGAAAAACACACGTGTATACATAGCATAGAATAATAATATATTATACAAACGTGTATGTTGCAGCCGATTATTATTATTATTATTATTATTTTTTCATTATATTTAACGCGATACGATATCTCATATTGCAAATACGATATAAACGCAGATACGGACATTAATACGATATTGTGTTTCATCCGTTATCGTCACGTGTCACATTAAACACATAATGAGTTATGATAGTTTTATAATCGAGCGCTACACAGGACAAAAATCGCGTTTGTCATACTTCGCGTACGCTGCGTAATGTAAATTGCCGTTTATTCCGTCATCCACGAATCGTCTACATCGCGATATCGGGAAAATTGTAAAAAACATGTAACACACACGGCAGTACGTGAAAACGCGACTGAAGTAAAACAATACGTGACGTGTATTTATAGAGGAACGTCGACAAGACGGCTTTCTTCAGGTCTTGGCCCTTTTAGGCCTCGTTGCCTTTCGGGTGGACACGAACAGTGTGTGTTTGAGTGTCTCTCTGGCTACACGTAATGGTAAACAACTCACGTTTCGTACATACGTCAACTTAAATCGTTTCGTATTACACGAGCGTGTTAAAGAAATAGACTCGAATATCTATTTCAAGAGTTACGATAATATTTAATAATATACTCGCGATCGCGGACAAACCGTTTTTAACCGGAATAAAACACTGCAGAACCCTTTGATTCGAGGCATTAGATCCGCTCTCTTGATATTTCCTCGGATCATAATGTTACTACAATACACTGTGTATGTAGTTATGTCCCACCGCCGTATTTAATATTCATCATAATATTTTGTTTACATACGTACTAGCCGGTGTCGACACGACGAGAATGATAATTACTTGTGCTTGTGACAAATTGAATACTACCAGCAGCTACTATATATATATACGTCGACGGTGATTAGTATATTATTATATATTATACGAACAATATATAGGAACTTCAAGACGCCTCATGCATTCTATACAGAATAGAAAACGTAAAGTTAAAAAAAAAAAATCCCGCAGACGTATTAAACGGGTCGATATTATGTATATATATATACGTGTGTGTGTGTATATACGTATCCATAGCGTATCAAACAAACTTCTGTGCCGTCAAAGTTAATTTTTATTATAAAAAATAAAAATAATAATAGTGGTAATAACAATATTAATATATATATTAGAATAGGTAGGTAGTTGTGTGTGTACGCTTTACTACAGTGAAAACAATTGTTCAAACATGTATCAGACAACCGTCATATACAGTATACTATTACTAATCTTGCGTGCACGAGTAAACACGCTATATATTATTATTATTATTATTATTATTATTTCGCTGCCGCATAGTGCGATTGTAATACGTTTGGATGATAAAAACACGAAGAAACCCTACGTTTTCATGGGGAGGTAACGACGGCGTGTACACGAGACAAACGAACTATACACACACACATATATATATATATAATGCCGACATTATTATTTTAATAATTTCACGTAATATACATTTCCCTTATACACACAACGATATTATGTTTTTCGATAATTTTCGTTCTATTCGTGTTATACGCGGTTCGTGCGCGATTACAATACTACGACTTTTTAATACATTCTCCGACGTACATTAAAAAAAAATAATAATAAAAACCAACAAACGTCGTAGGTGCACGACAGTAAGGGCGTGCGTATATCGAATTGAAATTAAAAACTATCGGAAGAATAATGTGTATTTTTTTTAATTAAAAATAAAACGTTATGTGCGGCGGCGAATCCGACAGTAGTCGCCTCGACAATATCTGAAAATGATTTACCGGCTGTTCGCGGCGGTACGTAAATCGCGTAGGTTCTTAGATCGTCCGTGTACTACGATCTCGCACGTGAATAACATTTAATACGCGACGGTATGGCAGTACGATCGTACTGTTTTTACACGGGTTACGTCGGAGTTCGGATTCCGTTTCGCTCCCGCCGCGATCCGTGCCCCGCTATACGTCCCCCGGCAGATCATATTTAATACGATTTATTATCGAACGGAGAAATCGTCCCCCGACGACAAACCCGAACTGCCCCGTACGTACATTGCCGATTTCGATTTAATGACGATTCCGCCGCGTGAAAATCAAAGTGAAAACGTACACATGCGTCTCTCGTTAAGTCATGACGAATCCCGTCTCCGGGGACCCGGGACGCGTAAATTTATCGACTCGCGAGCGCGTACACGCTTAACTAGTGTGTGTGCGTTTGTGTGTTCGCGCGCGTGTGTGTGTGTGTGTGTGTGTGTACGAGCGGAGAACACACACGTCGACTGGGCTGCGGCGTCGGCCGTGACTGCTAATTAAAATAGCTGCGCCAGCGTCGGCCGCCGAGGCGAAGGATTAAACGCGCGGGTTCACGTGAATTCGGAAAGGTCATTTCGCGCGCCAAAAACAATGTTATTTTCGTATACCTACGCGTCGTTTGCCGTACGTACACGCGCGACGCGTGTAACCGCGAGAAACGAAATAGTTGATATCGACTTTTTGAGACGTCGCCCGCGCTCACACACACGCCGGCCCCGCTGCAGTGACACGGCGACGCTGCGTCGTCTACGAAACGAAAAAACCGCCGTCAAATGCAAACGGCCGAAAAATCGATTTCCGACCTCCGGCACGGCACCACAAGCGCGCGTTGCGATTCCTGAAAAAACACCGTTCGCGTTCGTACGAACACGGTTGGGTACGCGAACGACAAGTCGGGTCCGCCTCGACGCGTACGCGACGTACGGTCGTTATTCGTTCTGAACTCGTTTTCCCGTCCGGCGCCCCGTTCACGTCGTGCCCCGAGTCGATCGAGAAGACTCTATGAAAATTCGAATACGAATACGATACGCGTGTCCTCAACATACACTTACGAAGCCGTTTGAACGTCCGCTCGTCGTGCGTTTGGTTTTGTTAACGAAATCGCGCGATATCTTTTCATCACGAAAACGCCGCGTGATATTATTTTTTACGCGTTCGCACACGCACCGCACACGTGCACCTGACCGAACTGTTCGTCCGGTAAAAACGTATTTTAATCGAAATGTACGGCGTGTTAAAATTTGGCAACGTTCGTTTCCCCCCCCCCCCCGTCTCTCGTTACACCGTATGAAATACATATTTATCAAGCCGTGCCGTATTTATTGTACGTCGATCGGCACGGCATAACAAATTTTCACCAACAACACAAGCGTTCATCTTAAAAAAAAAAACTAAAATTTTCGCGTTTGCACGGCTTCGTACGCGTGAGACGGGTCAAATTATTATTATTATTATTATTATTACTATCGACCGTACGCGGAATACGCGTTGCATAATTTATGTACAAAAGGGAAATCGATACGAAGCGTCGTATATTGAAAAAAAAGGCAAATGATTTCGCTCTCTCTCCTCCCCGTCCCGCAACAGCCCGACTCGATTCAACTTGGCGTTTTATAATTAATAATTATAATAACAATAATAATAATAATAATGCGGCCGGGCGTCGTCATCGTCGTCGTCGTCGTCGTCGTCGTCCATAACAATAATAACGGGCGGCGACGGTCGACCGGGCTTTGGGCGGACGACGGGGGTTATTGTGGGTGTGGAACTCTGGGGTCGTAAATATGCGAGAGCAGAGTGCACATTGACAAGAGAGAGGACCGTTCCGACCCCCGTCCGTCCGTCCGTCCGTCCGTCCGTCCGTCGACCGTCGTCGTCGTCGTCGTCGTCGTCGTCGTCTGCCGCCGCTGTCGTTGCTATCGCGTCGGTTGGCGCGGGCGAGCGTCGGCGGACGGGGGCGCAAATTAAATATACGGACGCGCGCGCGCGCGCGCGCGCAACTTTGACTGGCCACCGTAAATCACCGAGCTCGTTGTCACCGTCTTGTCCCGCCGTCGCGTCGCACGGTTTACGGGGTGCGGGGGTGGGGATGAAAACTTTTTGGGCACCCGCCAAAATCTGTCGGCCGGTGATCGATACGCACGCGCGCGCGTACGAACAAACGAAAAAAATAACAATAACACGACTTTCCAAAACGTCACGCGTACGTACGTACACACCTGCTGCGCCGACGGTCCTCTCTCTCTACGGGACGCGTACGCGCGCCGAAAAGCGTACGCGGCGAAAATACGAAAACCGCAATGCGAACCGTTACGACCCGGAGAGAAACCGTCCCGGTCGTCGTCGACGACGACGACGACGACGACGACGCGTGCGCGTGCGAATCGCCGGGCTGGAACGCGGCCAACGCGCGTCGTCGAAACGCTAGACAGGCGAGTTGTCCTCCGTTCGATTTCCGAAACTTTCTAGTCGTCACACGGACGCGACCGGGCCGCCGACGGACGGAGGGACGCGCGCAGTCGTCGACTTGCCGGGCCTAAAGCCGAATTTGGCAGACCCGACGCGCCGTGCGCCGATCGCGTCTAATTTTAAAACGGATTCCAAAATTTTTTTTTTCTCTCTCTCTCTCTCTCTCTCATCCGCCGAAAAACGTACCGCGTGGCGGCCGACCGGTATCCGGGACGACAACCTGTACCCGAAATTACGCGTATCCACGACTACGAACCCGTACGCGGCTGTACGCCGCTTGTTTTCTCGTTTCCATTCGTTTCGGGCTAACAACGCGAAAGGGATTTGTTTCCACCCGCTCTCAACTCAATACCACTCAAACGCCCGTCACGGTCCGAGTATCCCGTTCCGAGTACACACGCTCAAAAATTATTATTACCCCGTAAGTGTTCGACTCTACCGTTTCTAATAACGCTCGGCGAAAAAGTTTTCAACCGTGTGAAAAGGAGACAACGCGTCGAGCTGGCCGTTATCGCGGCAATATCGTTTTTGAAGGCGCCGAGAAATATTCAAACTGAGAATTACAATTTCTCGGGACACCGATCGTAAATCTCTCGCCCGCAGAACAGGACCGCGAATAAAAAAGTTTTTATATTAATTTTTAATGGAGAAATGTTACGCGGAATCGAATGAAAAATACATTATTTTTCGTGACACACGCGCACGTCGTGTTCGCACGTGAAGCGTCACAGAAGAGTTAAGCACAATCGATAAGATACAGTGAATGAACCAAACGAAAGTTTCGGACCGTCAAAATGTTTATAATTCACTTATGAAAAACTAGGTTCGATGTTTTTAACATTGGAGATTAAAAAAATAAGGGGGAAAAAACGCTCGCGCAGTCGGTTTCTTATAATAAATGGAATGTTCATGACGCCGTTCGCATTTCGTCCGTTACATTGTTCCCGATCGAAAGCCCCGTCGGCGGAATAATTCACCAACGTACGTCGATTTGTAACTAAGAAAACGCCAAGATACGGAAAACAGCGCCGGGTTTTTAAAACAATATTAATTTCGTTCCGTAAACGCTCGGAACCGTCTGCGGCGTTACTAGACGAAACTGGTTTCGATACGTTCCGAACGATTCTTCACGTTTATCGCCGCAGACGTATAATTTATAGTCATATAATATCGGCGTAATTATTGTTTTAGTAGCCGGTCGTTATAAGCGTGTAATTCGAGCGATACGTCGAGACGGTCGCGATTAACCCGTCCGTGTACGCCGGGCATTTGCATAAAAAACGTATACGCGTACCGTTAAAACGTCGTAAACAACGGCGTGTTAAACAAAAAAAAAAAAAAAAAAATAAATAAAAAATCGACGTTCCAAGACGACACGACGGCGGCGGCGTAACGAGAAAACCGTATGAAACGGACGTTTTGCCCCGCCGGCCGCTGGTTCGTGTACGATAAATCCGTTTGCCCCGTCGTCGGTCACCAGCCCACGGTCTTCGGCGTCGCCGGCGCGATCCTCCGACGCCGAAGAACGACACGCGCGGTCGTCGGGAGAATTCATTTCCTCTCGGCCGAACGTTTTAAATCAATAAAACGGAAGAGACGCCGCCGTACGCGTATCGGGGACGGCCGAGGGGGCGGAAAAGCGGCCGAGGGGGCGGCGGCGGCGGGAGACGTGTGGGAAAACGGAAAGACGGGTGACCCGAAACCGAAGCGAAAGTTCAACCGCGCTCAAATGTCACGCGCGCGTTTCGTCCGCCCGCCGCACGGGCGAAAAAGGTTACGGCCGCGCAAAAGTTCCCGCGCGCCGGAAATTATTTTTAACCGGCGTGGAAGCGGATTCTTCGCGCGGCGGGCGGGAACAACGTCCCTCGGGGGACGGACGGATATACCAAGCGCACCACGGCGGCGGGCGTGGGGAGAGACCTTAACGAGATGAAAAACCGGCGTGCACATAAAATCGGCTGCAGAAATAAATGACCCGGGGACCCGATCCAAGATAAACGGCGCGGCAAGTGTCGCGCTCGTCTATACGCGCAGTCGACGCGAACGCGTTGTGTGCAACGAAGTCCTACTGCACGGACGCGTACCGTAACGACGACTGCCGTACGTACGTACCCGTTTTGTCGTTATCTCGGGCGCGATGGAACACCCGCGTCTCGTTTGTTTGTCGAACGTTACACGGACGACGGCCCTTTTAAAAAAAAAAAATCGCGTCCGTCACGATACAATACCGAACAACGCGTTTAATAATTATTCAATTGTGTTCGGTCGCGTCCGCGTTTCGAGTTTTCGAAAGGAAAAACAACAAAAAAAAAAATGATTATTATTTATATTGTTTGTCGTGCGCTTCCATCCGTCGGAGCGATGATAATTTCTGACGTGATATATATTTTATTTTATATTTTTTTTCGTTACCGAGTGAACTCGTGTTTACTATTCGCCGAACAGAAACGGTGGCCCGGTTTTTTTACATTTTTTTTTTATGGTTTTTCAGACGACATGTGTTCGTAAAAGACACACAAGTTTTCGAAGGGCTTGCGCACGCCGTCGCAGTGACGTTGCGTGTCGGATAGGGGGACCGACACGAACGCGCCACGTAATTCATTAACGCCATCTCGTTGGCGTTCGTCCGTTATATTCGTATACGTGCATAGTTAGCGCGGAGAGGAAAAAACTCGTCCTCCAGTCTACCGCGTACACGCCACTCACTCGTTTCTCCCGTCCGTGCGTAGTATTACGCGCCGCGGCGTATATCACGTCTAATACCGATGGTTAACAAAATAATTCTGTCGTCCGCGCGTAAATATCGCGTATACATCGCGCGCCCACTAGACAATATTTGCCGTCGGTTTAATCATTTCGAAACGAAAAATGTTTCGTCGAGTCGCGTCGTGCATCGTCTTCCGTCCGCAACGTTTAAATTTATTTCCCCGGCACTACGATTATTTATACACGGTCTAATAAAAATCGTCTCCGACTGCGCGCGCGGAGCTCGCACGGAACGACAACAATATCGTTTATAATCCTGACCGCCGAAGGGAAATCAAAAAAAAAAAAAAAAAAAAATTAACGAACTCAAACTAAACCCCCACATTGTCGTGTATAAAACGGACATCCATTAAAATTTCCGGCGCGGGGGACTCGGTCCATTTCCGCCCTGCGTACGCGTCGTCTATTCATATAACGCGAGCAGAAAAGTGTACGACATTAAACCTAGTAATATATGTACACGCTATCATACGCGACAGCACGAAATTCGAAAATGTGTGTATTTCGATGCGTTTCTTAGAAAAAATGTTTATGTTTTTGTACGACTAAAAAATTTTAAAAAAAAAAAAACCGGTTTCCTTTTTTTCATTTTATCTATATCGGCTTTCGACACAAAGCGTGCAAACGTAATAGTATGACAAATTCCGACGACTTACCCGTCACATTACGTCCACCAATCAACGGCATTTCGCACTAAACGTGTGTGCGCACATTCGCCATACAAAACATCATGTAGATAACGTTAACGCGAGTTTTTACGTGTCATGCGTGAGAGTGTTCGATCGAGTGAAACTGTGTATACGGACGAGAGACCTACGCCGAACTGCAACGAAAGCAAGAAACGGTCCTGAATTCGGTTTGTGTTGTCGGCGCGCGCGCGCGCGCGCCCGCGCCCGCCGACATACTGTGAAGAAGCCGCTTTCCAAAAAAAAACGGTCATATCGTTTCGACAATAACAAAAATAATAATATAACAACAGTAATAATAATATAATCGAAGAACCGTTATGATACATAAAAACACGGAGTCAAAGGTCCTTTCTCTCTCGCTCTTTCTCTCTCTCTGTCTGACCGTCTTTTCTCTATTCCAAACAACATCCGTACGGAATTGTGTCATCCGGTTGACATGGGTCCGTGCGTGGTCTATACATAAGGGAAAATAAAAGCAGTGGTCACGTCCATATATATATATATATATATATGTGTGTGTGTGTATACGTTTTCAAAAGATATATCGGTGTGATGTAACGGCAAAAAGGACACGTCCGGGATTATCTCAAAACACTGGCCCCGACTTGCGTGCCTCACGGATAGTATTATGCGATTAGGTATACATAATATGATTACGATCCTAAAACCATCGTTCATAGTGTACAGCGTACAAAACTACGTCGGCCGTTTTGTCGTGATATAATTGTTTCCAGTTTTTTTTTTTTTTTGTTTTTTTTTTGCCTCCCTTGAACTGTACGGTCGTCGTTTTCTTTCAACCTAAAATACGCACACAAAGAACGAGGAGATACGCGAATAACTGTTCATACGTACTTAGGTCGTACGACACCGTGTACACGCGCACGCTTTCTATTTGATATTCGTATTTGAAATACATTCGTGTATAAATATACGTTTTACTCGGATTTTTTTCTCTCCAAATAGTTTTCAAAACAAACTCAAAGTGTCACGGTATTTTTAGATTTATACGCGCGTGTACACCGACGACGAAGCATGGGCGAAAAACAATTTATGCGACTCTCAGGACTCGTTGCGTCAACGCGAAACAGTCATCCGCATCATTATTATGCGAGAAAAGTCGACTCGTAAATCAATTACCGTTATTTATATAAAAATTTATTACGTTTTTTTTTGTTTCTATTTTTCTATTTTTTTTTTTCACGGGAAATTTCCCACTAGTTTTTTACTTTCCCGAAATGTTTGTTCGCCGATCGGCGCGCGTCCCCGCTGTACACTGTTCTAAACAACACTGTATGTGTGGCATAACGTTCGGCCGGACAAGAATACAATCGCGGCGTCCGTTTGTTTTTAACGGAAACGACGCGGTCGCAACGAGATTCGAAAAAATGATTTTCGACGCGCGCGCGCGCGCACGACGGCATTCCCCATTGGAAGCGGTCGGGACGACGGCGGAGGGGCCCGGACGGTCCCGCGGGAATCGTCGTCGTCGTCGTCGTCGTCGTCGTCTCCGCTGCCAATTGATTGGGTCGGACGTCGGGTGGGGACGGAGGTTAGATATAAACACGGTCGAGCGTTTGTACACGTGCAACGGGCGGCAGAGCGGAGAAACCGAACGAGCGGATTCCAAAGGGGGACGAGCGAGCGACGCCGCGCGCGCGTTGTTCAGAAGCGATCCCGGCGTTATTGTTTGTCGTCGTTGTGTACCGATACACATGACGCACGACACGACACGCCGGGGGGGAAAAAAAACAAATACTCTTGGTCCGGCGCGCGCGGCGTTTCGAGAACTCGAAACGTCGTTTCCAGTTCGGCATTTCGCACGGCCCGAGAAGCGACGGACGAGAGTCGCAAGCTAACCCCGCGGCCGCGGGTACGGCGAAAAACCGTATTCAATTTCCCTTCGGAAAACGTTCGGGGAACGAACGGAACGACGTGCACGCGGGGCCCTGTAAGTCGTGCGGCGGGGTCGAGGGGTTTAACGGTTCGACGGTTTTGTCGGGACCGTGCGGATGGGCGAGGCGGCGCGAAGGAAATCTGACACGAAGATAATACGGGGCGCGCGCGCGCGCGCGCGAATGATAAACGGTCCGCGCAATAGAATGTCAACCTAACGGATGATCGATGATCCGGTCTCGGGTTTCGGGTTCCTCTCGGGCCCGCGGCGCTGCGGTTAGAGGGGAAGGCGGTGGCCTTTACGCAGGGTTAACGGCGGGGTCGGCGGCGGACGACGTCGCTGCTACCCCTCCGCCAGCGCTTGATTATCAGCCCTCGGCGGCGGTCACCGGGCGCGTGTTCGCGCGAGTGGAAAACGAACGCGCAACGAGAAGAGATGAAAACTCAAACATGGCCGACCCCGTCGCCGCTTTGGCACGGGCCAGAAGAAAATCCAATTAAGCCCCGGGGGTCGCCCGAAACCGTTTCCCTCCGTCCGTTTATTTTATTTTTTCTACGTTCGACAAAAAAAAAAAAATAATATTTCTCCCCGTCGAGCGCGTATAGACGGAAAATGACGATTCTCGGACGTTTCCGATGATTCGCGGCGACAACGACAAAAACGTTTGGCGTCGTAGCCTCGTCGGAGGGTGCGAACGCGCTCGGAGAGGGACAACGTGAACACTCGAAACGCGAACGTCGTCGTGCTTCGACGCGGTATCGTCAGACCGGGCCGGGGTGGGAAAGGATTTTCTCGGGTCCATTACCACCGCTCGTCTCGTCGTGTGTACACGCAACACGGACGCATCGTGTCGTCGTCGTCGTCGTCCATTCGCGCGTTTTAGTGGTCCCGTGATAGCGATTCCCGTCACCCGTTTAAAATATTCATTATGCGTTTGCCGAGAAGAAAGCAGTGCGCGCGTGTTTAAAAGCACATAAATTCACGTGGCCGAAGAAACGCGATAAACCGCGGACGCTTTTCGTGTCCTCCGCGACCTCTCGCCTTTCGATACGTCCCCTCCCCTCCCCTCCCCACGGGACCCCTTTATGTATTATTGTCGTTGAACATCGGTTTTTTCTTTTTTTTTTTCTTACAATTTTCGCGTGTAACTTTTTATTTCGCGCGTATAATAATAATAATAATAATATATAAATACACTAATACGCGCGTCCGCTAAAGCTGCGAAAACAAAAAACAAAAAGATACGTGTATATTTAAACGCGTACATAACATAATCCGAATTGTTAATTTATACGTTTTTTTTTTCGCGTGTTTATTTTCCACAAAAATAACGTACACGTACAATTAGTCTTCTTTTTCAACCTTGAAGTCGTAAATAATACGCGTAATCCGCACGATACTAATTACACGCGAGTATACGTTTATTTTTGCTTTTTACAACGCGCGCACACACACACACAAGCGTATACCGCAGATACCGATAAAGTTTGTTTGGAATTTACGCTAATTAAATACCTCGTGGTCGTATCCGGACGCCCGAGAGGAATCTCTTTCGCCACGTATCCGTATACAGAATGAAAAAACTTTGTTGACGATTCGATCAGACGTGAACAACACTATTACAACTGGAAAAACACAAGTCTGTTTAAACGTCGAATGGTCGACGTTCGCATCCGAGTGTTTTATAGGTGGCAGATTCGTACGGGCCGCATACACTCGAAGCGCACAAACGTCAATAATTACGCGGCGGCGTTCACTAAACTACCGCTCGCGCGACCCGACTCGTTTCGACTGACGTGTTTTAAAATCGTACACCACCGAATATGCGTGTGTGTGTGTGTGTTTACACAAGTATTTAATTAAGATACGGTTCGTATTGGTTCCCGACGAAATTCGATACGTGATAACTATACGCAAAAAACAAATCAAAAAAAAAAATCATATATTTGTATTAATAAATATTTATGTCTTGTTCGCGCAGGCGACTGTTTTCGACCGACCAAAACGCACCGTTTATTACGCTACGCCGTCGTTGCAGCAGTACACGAGAACTCGGTCGTGCACACAAACGCCATACCACCGCGGCCAACAACACCACCACCACCACCGCTGTGGTGAATATTATAAACCGATCGGCAATTCGAAACGCCTAAATATACGTTACGGTTTTCGGAGTCAATCGTCTAGGTCAATTAGGTTGCCCCGCTGCAATGTGGACATTCCGTACACGCGTAATTGGTGAAATGTCTCGCGACGACGCGATCGTACGAACACGCGTACGGTGTCATTTGTATCGGTCGACTCCGTTCCGCGCGTGAATGTGATAAAGACGAAAACGGTAACGAAAATTCTGATTCCTCCGCCAACGCGTTTGTTTCCCGTAATTGATAATCAGTTGACGGGGCACAGTACGCGGCGCCAAACAGCGTACCACCGGACGACGAACAAGTCGACGAGTTTCGTTCGCGTTACACACCCGACGGATACTGTTGTCTGTTTCGGAAACATTTTTTTTTTTGAATAATCGTGTGCTCGTGCACAGCAGCAGACGTTTCGCGTGATTAAACCGCACGGCAAACAATACGGACGTGTTACACAAATCGTTTTGTAAACGGACGGAAAACCAAAAACGTAATTCGGGCTGTTCGCATTTCAAACATGACTAATTACCGTTTGATTCTTCGCGTTGGCCGGGCCGCATGTGTACTCGGTTGTCGTCGTTGCAGGACGCCGGTCCGGAGCGAACGACGGACGATTACCGTAGGATCGTTTTGCGTGCATAGGACGCTTGATGGCCGAGTGAAACGGCGCACACGTGTAGGCAGGCGTACGACCGCGAGGCGTCGGCGGACTCGGACGTGTCGCGCGTGGTAAGTCTGTGCGCGGCACAGGAACACCACAGCCGAAATCGTTGTCAACTGGGTTTTGTTTGGTAACGAAACAGCAACGCGTCGGTGTGTTCCCCGCGATTCCCCCGAGTCATCCGTCGTCCGCGACCGTTGACTTTCGCGATTTCCGGCCGAGACGCGCATACGGGAGAGCCCGGAACGGATTGTCGCGTCGTCGCGCGAGAACCGCCTCGTGGTGGACGTGCACCAGACGAAACACGAGAAGTCTCGTACGACACGACAAGTCGACGCGACACAACATCTCGTAGCGTACACGAGCACGCTACGACGTCGCGAGACGACGGCACCGAAAATCGTGACTGAAGCGCGGTCGTCGATTCGTGCGGCTGCACGCGCGGGCGCGCCGATCAAAATATTAATGTTTTATTTTTTTATTTATTTATTTTTTTTCAACTCGCCGATGCTCGTACGCGACGGTCAATGCGGCGCAGTACAGTTTTTTTTATACGGACGAAAAAATCGCACACACCCGTACGTGCGTATAAAGGTATGCGTGTGTATATGTATATATATAAATAGGTGCACGCGCGAAACGACGACGGTCGACCACCCAAGGCGGACGTCCGACGGTGAATTTTTATTTGTTATTAATACGAGAGCAAATTTTTTTTCGCTCCGTGTTATACAATATATATATATATAAGGGGTTTTTTTTTTTATTGAACTCTCGAGTCGCATATGCATATATATATATATATATATCTAAAAAAAAGGTGAACTGTTGTTGCGATATTATTCGGAGTATACGTGGCATGGGACGAAAATTATACATATAAATGTATAGAATGGTTACCGGTGTTTTTGGAAAAACGTAACTATACGCGCGACAACAGAAATGCCCGAAAAAAAGAAGAAAAGAAAAAAAGGTTATAAGAAACCGACCGTCGCTATTATATACATCGTGTACGTATGATACGGCGTGACGCGTCTGCGCGTATATTGCGTAGGTATATGGAACGAATCGTGTTTTCGGTGACCACGACGAGACATAACAAAAAAAGAAAAAAACCCTCCCGTATCCCGAACACGACCGTTAGAAATCGACGTGTGTGCGACACACACGCACGCGACTGCGAGACTGTGTCACGCGGGAAATAATCTAGTAAAAAGAAAAATAGTAGAAAACGATGTCGAACGACGTTTGTTAAGACCCGCGTGGCGGCGATGCGCGTCTTCAGACGAACTCGCTATCGCTGAACAACACGACAATACGACATGTCGTTTGGTATTTTATTGGCAAAATGCGTTTTGAAGAAACCAATGATTTTATTTTATGTCCTAAAAACAAAGCAATTCGTTTCACTCGTTCGGTGTTATTAGGCGGGCGCGTATAATGTTTTGTAATTATTTATAAAACCAACGTTATGTTTGGACATCGTTATCGCGACGAGAATTCTACCCACTGAAATTATCGTGTGCCACGAACAATAGTGAAGACCGTGTTAAAAATAAAAACACGTGGTTGACATGTTTGACAATTGAATAATTGCAATACACCAGCCGAAATTTATGTATGACTTCAGAATAGTAATAAAAAATTAAAAAGTGGGTAAGAGCGAGACGCGGCTGCTGTGGATATCGACTGAGTTACCTTAGACAGAGATTATTTTAGAGTTGTATTATCATTTTGAATTTGAATGCAATGAATAAATCATTGTACTCGAACAACGATTCTGAGCGACGCTATAGCGTTGTTTATTATAATTAAGGAATATCGTTAAAACAGTATACAAGTTTGCAATACACTTCGAGCTCAAGAAAAATACATAAAAATTGTTCGTGTCCAAAACGGATATGTCGACACAATTTCACAAGGATTTTATTTTTGGATCGTTTTTTTCTACGCTGAAGGAAACTACTGGGGACATCGAAAAACGTATTAAATTAAGTAACAGCGAAATACGATTTTCTACAGAAACGTAGTGCACGTCAAGATCACCCGGACACTACTTCTACACGAAAAAGTGTTCACAGACAAAATATATTTATAAAAAAATACATTCTTCGTTTCGCTCGGTATCTAACACGTGATTCCGTTTTTGATTTTTAATTGATCGTACGAAAACAAAGACGTTCGGATTATACAATCCAATACAATTGTAAACTTTTGAAATGCGACTTGTCACGTGAACGTTTGTAAAGGAAAACGAATTATCAATATTTATCGATAATAATTATCAAGTATTTTTTATTTTTTCGAGACCACCAAATAATACACGTTTATTAATATCAAAAGAAAATATTCGTTCGATAAACTATGTTCCAAGACGATTCGTAAAAGCGCATAACGAATAGTTTTGTGTAATTTTACTTAATAAAACATACAATGTTTTTTCGCTTGAAAAAATATGTATAAGTAATTATTAAGTAGAAACAAAACAAATTAGATATTCGTTTCGATCGTTCAAATCGCTCACAGATTCTTATCGGAAACTTATTTAAATTAGATGAACGGAACCGGTTGTTAAGAAATCAGACAACGTAAACACGAAAAGAATATGTTTACTTGAAAACTTTTTTTTTTTTCGTACATCCCAAGCACGTACGATCGATAACGACTTGACATTATGACCCAAAACGATACTACTATAGAGAAAAAAAAAAAAGAAAAAAAGAAAAAGAAGTATATAGAAACAAGAATATCTGCCGAGAGGCATTAATGTGCAACGTGCGTCATTAACGTATTGATTTATAGCGGCGAAATAAAAAATAATTAAACAATAAAATTTAATTTAAAAAAAAAAACACGATTGTAAAATTGTTTAATAGAAATCGTTGAGACGTACTTTAAATACTCTACGGTCGAAAGTGATACTTTATATAATACGTATATTAGTGATGGATACGGAAAAGTGTTAACAAGTCCATAATGAATACAGTTCTATTGCATATGAAGTCTGACGGCTCAATGCGTAGTGATTCGGAAAATTGTACTTGAACAAAAAAAAAAAACATTTAAGTAAATAAAAACGATGTATCTATATGTGTTTTAACCGGAATTATACGTTGTAAACGTTATCTCAAAATGTATAATTTAATGTATATTTCGTACACATATATGTATAAGTTACGGCCGGTATATATACAAGACGGACAGGTAAACATCAGTGTTATTTTCATAATGTTTTTTTTCCGTTCGTACATTAATTATAACAAAAATAATAATAATAATAATAATAATAATAAAACAACGCAAGAACGTGATGTCGAGATACGAATCGAGTGGCGATCGACCGTAAGCGCGCCATCTACCGGCCACTACCGTCACCGATTGTCATCCGACGGATTATCGGGCGGCGACATCTAACGGTACGGTAGCACGATAGCTAACGGACGACAACGACGACGACGACGACGACGACGACGACACGGGTGGCTGCCGGGCCGGGGCAGTAATAATGTAAATTACACCCATTAAACTGCCGTTTTCGCTTCTTAATGGCCCGTTTTTATTACCCGGTCCGGACAACAACTTGTATATTATACGTGTGTGTGTGTGTGTTTATTCTCTCTCGCTCATTCACAAGTAGTATTATAGTAGTAGTAGTAGTAGTGGTAGTAGTAGTAGTCGTAGTAGTATTTACGTTCATAACCTGGCACAATGCAACTGTCCTTAAGCCGGGTTCGTCTGCATCACCGAAGACCGCATTGCAAACAGTCGTAAAAAAGAAAGAAAAAAAAAGAAAACGCCATTATCAACAAAAGCTCCCTCCTAATGACGATAATAATAATAAATAAAAATACGTTTTTCGACCTTGCCGCGCGCGCCAACGTACACACACACACACACACACACACAACATGGCGATAAAATATATACGAGCACGTGGTTATTATTGTTTTTATGGTCGTCGTTTTACGACGGCTGCGCGATACGTTCGGATGAATGAAAACGTGAGGACTTTGACCTTTATCTTTTTATCCGTATATTGTTATGCGGCGCGCGCGGTGCCACACGAATTGTGTGTCCGAGGACGTTTGTCTCTACGAATAAATTACGTTTCACCGAACGCTCATTCTTCGTGTCCTCATCGTCTCCACTCGTTCCCTATCGTTCCTTCTCTTTCCGTTCCTCTATAACGCGTATGGCCGTTGTAACGCGCGCTCGCTCGCGGGTCATAACTACTCGTTTCAAACGCGTTCCGACCGACGCGACCGACGGACAAAACCGAACACGCAATAGAAATTGAATAAAAGTTCGGACGGGCCGACTCATCGTGTTTGAGGAGGGGCGTCAGGTTAGGTGCGAGACAGAGGCGATTCACACGTCAATGATAACGGCGAAGTTACTTGATTCATATCACGGTTTTAGGCTGGCCACGCGTTTGTTTCCATGCTGCCGGTGGCGAGCGTGTAACAATTAGGGATGGCTATTTTTTCGTGAACATCGACGTATACGTCTCTTTCGAATCGCCGCTGCTGACAAACATCGAGAAGATCAAATGAAAATCGACGTCAAAAACTCCACACGCAATTGGAAAAACGTCGTTGATTTGAAATTTAACTCGAAATATAAGTGGGAACAATTGTACCGTGGCAGAGTTACGTCATCAAGGAGACGTTCGGCGCCTATAGCCGTTACGTCATCGGAATCCTGTATTCGTTTAGAACAAAATATATATTGTAATTATGTTTCCGTGATACGTACTCCACCAAGCGACCCAAACCAACGAATTGAAGTGCAATACGCCGTATTCGGGTACGACGGGACGCGAGGTGGCGAACGCGAACGTTTTAAGGTCCTCCTCGTGGCATGTTCTCCGGACCGGATCCGCTCCGTGACCACACGACGAGACGACGCGGACACGTAAATCAACCGGCCGGCGGTCGGCTTGTGAAACGCGCGCGGGTCGAAAATCGTAGAGACGATAACGAGCCGGCACAAAGCCGTGGTAGATCGATATCGCGGGATAATTTTCTCGTGTCCGACACTTCGTTTCCGGCGAGAGCACGACGCCGCGGCGGTCAGGCCACAAGCCACACCTACGAACAAGCACTTCCGCCACTCTGCACGCACGCACCGACGCGCGATTGTTTGTATTCGGTCGGTTTAAATTATTATCGTCGGCCACGGCCACGGCCGCGACCAGATCACAGCGGCCGAATTACCGTGCGACCGCGTGTATAGGGCGGTCGGGTGGGGAAAGTGAGGATTTCCCGAGCTGAGGTTAAGGTAAAGACGGTATCGGCGCGCGCGACACGTCGGTCGGGCGCGGTTCGCCGGCGGTGTGCCCGGCGTACGCCGCGCGCATACCACCCATGATGAACCCGTGCCGGTTGTATTGCTGCCCGTCCCGGAGGATATCGTCGTTACGTAAACGCATTTGTGTGACGCGCCCGGACGAATCACGCCCATCCCGTCGTCTCGTCGTCCTTTTGTTTCCCGTCGTCGCACGCACCTCGGCCTCCCGTCGTCTCGCCCACGTGGGTACGGTGGCCTACCATTCGTACACTCGTCATTCGATCGTACACGGAGACACGACACGTTTTAAACGCCGGCCGATGGCGGTCTTCGTTAAACGATTTACGGGACCGAAAGCACGACGAACGGACAGATATAACGGACAGAACCGGATATAGAGACGCACAGAGATCGAGAGCGCGTCAGAGAGAATTCGCCGGCCGCGCGAACGGCGTTCGGAGCATCGTGTGTTGAAGAACCGTTGGCGCCCGGCGGGACGTACGGACAATTTCGAAACGACACAACCGCGGGAAGACACGCGGACCACGAAAACATAACGAGACGGACGTCGGAGAACACGTCGTAATTTATGTATTTTATTCGCGCGTCACGGAATGGTTGACGAAAATCGAGCGCACTTCACGTATATATGGTTTAGTATTTTATTTATTGACATTTTGCCGAGCAATTTGTTTCTACGGTTGAAACGGGACGCAAAACTCAATCGAGAAGCTAAGAACATACAGGTCAAATCATAAAACTCGATTCCGGAATAAAAGAAATAATTTTATTGACGATATATTCGTTTTTTTGAGTTGAGGATAGAGGGATGAGAAGATGAGAGAATAAGACTGAAACGTTTATGAAGGACAGCGGGGGGGAAAAAAAAAATATACTTATACATACACTTGTTCCACGTATCAATCGGACAACGGTGTCGTTTCGCGCACAACAGCCACTCGTATTCGTACGCGACACGATAATTATTAATAAAACAACGTTCCTGTACACGCGCGCGTGATTTATCGTACTCGCGTCCATAGCATAATACGTGTATTACGGTCGCGTTAATTTCCACTATTAGTTATTCCCGTAACTTCGATGTTGACCGTATATAAGGGGTCGGGAGTATTCGTAGGGTTTGAACAATAGTCGAATCGATTTCCGTTAAACAGCGGCGACGATATATTATAATAATAATAATAATAATTATTATTATTATTATTATCATTATCATTCAAATGGATAGAAAACAAATACAATAACATTTATTGCACGCGCGCTGGCATTCGCGGACGATTGTTTAAGCGAAAATCGTTAAAAAAAAAAACCCCCCGAACCAAAGGTCCGAACTGGCTACGATCTCGTACTCGACAAGAGTGGTTCGTTACCAAAATGGGTCGACACGACACCGTTCAGTACCTTCGACGTGGAGCCTGTAGAACGCGTGCGAAACTGAACGAAAGAAAGGACCGTTACCGGAGTGGTCTATACGGTCGACCAGGTCCCCGATGTTTCCGACGGAATCGGACAATCGACTTTTAACACGTGACTGACTAAACAAGCTTCAAACGTTCGTGACGGATCTATGAAAATTCACACAAAACACTTCAGACGGACGGCGAACATTCGATACGTTATTGATGTTGTATCACACGGGCGTTTCTCTCCGCCGGTCAAGGTTTTCCAAACCGCGTTTATCGTTTTCGACACGCTCGTCCGTCGTATGTTTCCGACGTTGAAAACAACGATCCGCCGTCAACAGCCCGTTGTGTACACGAATCGTTTTGTGTGTAAAAATTAAAACCATTCCGGCGTCGTGTACGCGTAGACGTCCCACCGCCGCCTAATACGGAGCGGGTAATACGAAATAAGGTTAAAAAACCGTACGCACGACGATCGCGGTATAATAACACACGCTGCTCCGGGTAAACGTATATCCGATGAATCTTTATTAGTAATTTAGAAATACAACGGAACGGAAAACGCGATTCCTCCGTGACGACGAGGAGGTGGCGGGGATACGATATTTACGACCCGCGGACACGCGAATTCGATTTTAAACACGGATAAAAAACGACCGGTACCTGACGCGGTACGACGGCGGCGGACGACGGGGGGCGAGGAAATTGTGTTTCGGAATAGAAGGAAAAACGAGAAAGAACGGTAATAATAATAATAATAACGACGACGACAATAATAATAATAATTACCGGGTCTGAAAGCCTCGCGTTGATTCTGCAATAGGTACTGGCGGCGGGCCGCACGCACGCACGTCGACGAAAGAAAAAATAAATAAATAAATAAATAAATAAATGAATACATTTTTTTCACCCTCGCCGTTCCAACCGCGTATACTACGCCGTCGAGTCACGAGTGGCAGCGCTGCGACGGCGATTGTCGTTTTTCGGAAACGTGTACGCGTATATAATCGGACCCGAATAACAAACGGATCGATATACACGGTGTTGTCGTTAACGCGCGCGCGGTTACCGTAAATATATCTGTGCGGCGTGTACACGCGCTCGTCGTATTACATCGTTATTATCGTTATCGTTATCGTTATCGTTATCGTTATTACGTACCAGTTGTAGGAAAGGCGGTGCGAACGTCCGACCGCCACACGTTTTTCGGCGCGCGCGACACCAGTCGTTTTCGCGCGCAACAACTTTCTCGCGTTAAGGAAACATTATTGTTATCTCTTTGCCCTATTCGAACGCCGCGAATCCAATAAGCCAACCGACATCGGAAAAACGCCTACGTAAAAACGCTCGTACGACGCTCAAGACGGACACAGGGAAAGCCTCACCTGCTGGACGGGAACGTACACGGCGTAAAAAACGTCGATTCGTCAAACCGATCGGAAAATTCAATAGCCGGTGTATCGGACATGGTAACACCGATTAAATGACCGCTGGATACAAGTGTACGGATTGTTTTTCCAATAACGCGGCAGAAAAATCGTTCGTCGACGGTGTCAAAATTAACTTTTACACCGAATCGAACCGTATAACGCAATACAATTTGAAGCTCGTTGCGAAGCTATATTCGGATTGTAAGTCCTGAACTAATTATTTCTGACGGCGTACGAATTCATTCGCTACGAGTCCAACAAATGTTCGTATGGAATCCTCGACGAAACCGAATCGCGGGTCGTTTTGCGTACGGACGAAACGAAACGTGAACGCACGGACTCGTCCGGTCGTAAAGGCCGAAATTTCGTTTTACCGAAAGCACGGTCGCGGTAACCGAATTACGAGTGTAAACACGCGAAGGTGTTTGCGCGTCCGCGGGTACCACCACCCCGTCGACGGGCCGTAACGGCGGCAACGGGATTTCGGCGGCTTATCGAGGCTTTTCGGTCGAACAGGCCCGAACTTGCGCGGCTGTGTTGCAATTTATCTCGTGCGAGAGTCGCGATGATAAATCGCGTCGCGCGACCAGTCGTGCCGAGTGAATTACGGCGCGTTTTCGTCGGTGAAAACACTGACGAAACGACTGTGCCCTCCACCGCGAACGGCAGAGCAGCGCGCCTTTAAAACGGATAAATGCCGTTTGGTGTTTTCAGAACGCGTGTTCTCGCACGTACAACGAACGAATGGCGCGTGTGGTTTCGCGGGATGACGACGAAGAGCGGCGTTTCTTTTTTCCGAAATTTCCGGTAAGACGTTATGCGTGTTCCCGACGTATAGGTTTGCGCGAGAAAATGGCCATATACGCGTATATGAAACAGATCGATCGCGCCGCCGCGGGAAATGGAAATATCGCGTAAAAGGTCGCGGCCCGCGCGCGTGATGGCGGCCGATTAATTACGTACAAATCGGCAATGGCTAAATCGGGTCCGTCGACGAGGGTCGCCGCGCACGGAACGACGCTCGCGCCGACCTAATGGAATTTGTTCCGAGGGTGAGAAAAAATACGGTATATGGCGTTCCGGGAGAGAGTGAGAGAGAGAGAGTGAGGGCCCGCCAAACGTCTACGTAGTGCACGCGGTGAAGTGCGACGACGGCTCAAAGGGTCGGCCGCGGTGTTTGTGTCGTTTTAAAAGCATTTCTCGCCCCGCGCGTACGCGAGCGAAAGAAGAAAAAAAAACCGGGAACGCGGAGAGGGAACGATTTACACGGAAACCCTCCCGCTTTCACCGCCAGACGCGCAACCACCCCGCGGCGTAGAAATACACGACCCCGCGCCGACGTTTCCTACGCAGACGGGCGTGCGAGCGCACGCACGTATATACACGTATACAGTAAGGGACGCACAAAAGGTCGGCCGGTCTACAAATCTTCGGCGCACGTCAAAACCCGTCGTGGACCATTCTCGCGCCCGTATCCGGTCCAATACGCACGCACGTTCGCGCGAATCGGCCGCAGCCCGCGCGCGCCCCCGCACGCACGCGACGACGAAGTCTTTGAGCGCGCAAACGCGCGGGGAGAGATCGCACTGTTAGAACGCACGGTCCGGGCCCGAGTGAATTATCCGGTAATTTATCGAAACGCCGTTAGAAAAACACCGGGAAACGATACACCGCGGACGAGGCGGGGGCGCGCCGGAAATCCGAAGTGTTCCCCGCGGACGTTCGGACGTGCTGGCGGCGGCCGCGGTTTTCGCCCGTACACAAAAACGTCGTCCTTGTTCAAGAGCGGCGCGGCGCTCCGATCGAGACTTGACAATCCGTCCGATCGAAACGGACATGCCGTCATGATCAATATGCGACGAGCACATTAACGTTCGTTACACGTGTAGGTTCAAGTGGGTTCGTGTCGTAGCGATAATAGCCTGGTAAATGCACGTCACATTATACGAACCGTAAGTTTTATTATTTTTGTTTTCGATAATATATCATCGCGACCGTGCGCGCACGCTCGCCGTTGAACTGCGTGAATTTCGATATCGATTCACCGCGGACAATCACAACCCAGCCGGCGACTGCACGCGTCATAACACAACATCGACTTCGGTGTCGGGCTGGCTTCAAAAAGCCCAGTCCGCGAGTTTTCCAAAAGGCTACCCCGACCAAAACAAAATGAACTAGGCTGCAGTGGTTATGAGAGGGTGTCACCAGAAAGTTAGTAAGCAAATAAAAAAAAAAAAGAGATGACAATTTTTTTCACTAATTTACCAATCTCCAAATTATTACTAAAAAAATCCAACTCCCTTTTTTCTCGGGACGTACTAGTCTGATCACCATATGGGAGACATTGATTACCGTCCAATCTGAGGGTCGGACAGCGCGGTACAATTTGTCAACCCATTCTTACGTGCGCGTGTAAGCTGATGATTTGTATATTTCAACAAATAATAATACTAATAATAATAATTATTATTACCATTTTTTTTTTATTAAGGATAAAAACAGAGCATTAGCCAATCGGCATTGTGGCTCAACGATTACAACAGACAACATAATACACAATATTTAACAAAAATAATAATAATAATAATAATATTAATAGTAATACCATATAGATAAACACTACCTGTTTAAATATAAAAAAGCAAGGAGAGAATAATAATTATTATTATTTTATATATTTTTTTTAATTAGTATTAAACGGGTGTAAAAAAAGGTCGTCCCCGTTGATCATAATTTGACGGCGGCCTCGTCCGCAAATGCGGACTAGCGGTCCGGGCCAGTCCGACTATGATCACAACTCGGTCCGTTATGAGGCAGGTTCTGCGGCGGATCGCCTTCGGCGCGTTCCGTTCGGTCGGTCGTACGCAGTTTCGATCGGCAGAGAAAGAAACGCACGATTCTTTATTGTCGTACCGACGGGTCAGCCGATGAAACTTTGCGGAAAACTAGTTCGGCGTGGGACGACGACGACGACGACGACGACCAGACGACGCGAAACAAAACAACCGGCAACGAAAGGAAGGGGGGGGAGAGGACACGAACCCTCGAGCGTGTGTAGGTCGCGAACGCACACATGGAAGCACCTGGACCTCGTCGCGCCGACACACATGGCGGCCATCCAAAAGAAATGCGTGTGGCGCGCGAGAGAAATTTCAGCGCAACCGGTTTCCGTGCCACGAGAACGATACGAAATTCGTGTGTGTGCGTGTGTGTGTGTATGTAATTATTTCACCACGTGAACGGTTACATACGTTTTTGTAGTACGTGTTGTACCTAACCCGGCCGGCCGACCGACGACGACGACGACTACGGTTGCGTTCGTTCGACTAACGTACACCACTAGCAACGCCGAGACGATACAAACGAATCGCGCGAGAACCAAGTGACGTACGAAAATATTATCGATCGCAAGTAGTACAACGTGACGACAAATAAACGAAACTTCGCCGTGCGCACAAATACAAGCAATGGAGTTATACACGTGTATATATTGAAACGAACGGTTACATGGAATGAACGTAAACCCGTAATACGTATAGAAAAAGAAACGCGATCGGTTACTCGAATATCTAAATGTATATATGTATTAAAAGTATTTTCCAACGCCTATCGTCGAAAGAATCAAAAACGTCCGAATAAAAAAGCGACGACGGGCGAGTGGATTTCAAAAATTCAACCGAAGACGACGCCAGACGTTCAATTAAAAAAAATAATCATTCGGAATGAACGCGACGACGATGTACTTGTAAACGGAGGACGTCGGTCACGACAATTATAACAGCACGTAAATGAACGAGTAATATTTTTGTTTTTTTTAACCGGCCAAGCTACACGCGGGAAACGCAAAACAAAAAAAAAAAAATAAACAACTTACTTGGGTCGTCAGAACACTCGTGTCGCGCGAAACGACACGTCGGAAACCGCGCGAGTCGTCGTCGTACGCGAACCACGAGAGACGTTGTTTTATACGTCGATAAGCCGTGTCTCGTGATCGTCGTGTTGCGACGGCGAGAAAGGTCGGAATTTTTATTTTTAAGGTTCCCGCCGATTACCTGTCAGGGGCGTGCCTTCGCGTCCCCTCATCACCCGGGTGAACACCCCTTCTTCGTCGGGCGGCGAGCACGGAAAAAACATATCTCAATTTGCAACGCTCGGCGGCGATCACACGGCGCGCGCGCGCGTCCGGAAAACCGACGACGACGACGACGACGACGACAGCGTTATCATAAATCACGCGATGGTTCTTTCACAGAACGCGTATTGTGCGCGTCCCCGTGTACACGTACGTCGGGCGGGGGGGGAGACGATTTCGTCGTTGTTTTTCTTTTTTGTTATTTTTCGGTCGGCCGACGCACCGGTATACGCGGTGCTTATGATTTATGGAGGTCGTTTTTATCATACAGTCGGCGGTTTTGTTATTATTAAAGCCGGCGGGGCGAAACGGTGTCGACGACGACGACGACGACGACGACGACGACGACGACGAACGACGACGACGACGACGACTATATATAGGAGGATACGATAGGAATCAAATTGGAGTAAATCATTGCCGCCGCGTATATAACAACGCAACGTTCGTGCGTGAATGGACCAGAGATAGAGAGAGAGTGAGAAACGCGACAATTGAATTTCATTATAGGCGCCTTTGTCGGAACACCGCCGCGTTAATACGATATGTAATATATTCGTCGTCGTATACGATTTTTCGAGACAACGGTTTTTCGTCGTCAAAAGACCGTCGGCGACGACGGTACCATCGAATTCCACGTGATCAATGCGTTATTTGTTTTACGATTTTCGTTAATGGACGAGACGCCAATCCCGTAAACGTACGTAAACGCGGCCACTCGTCGGTCCTCTGCCGGTCACAATCGCCGGGGGTCGTCCGCGTTTCTTAAAAAACACGTCACGCTCGTAACGGCGTTCGTGCTGGACAGAATATCGGGCGCGCGTGTGCTCCTCGCTAGTAGACAACGCGGCAACACGAATATTCACGAAGACACACGCGCACGCGCACATGGGTCAGCGCGAAACGGAAAATCGGTGACCGGCCGGCCGCGTTATTATTAATCCTACTGTTGGTACGAGCCGAACGGCGTTTGAAAAAAATCTCGCCGCTGGTCTTCTTATCGATACGACGTCGTCGCACCGACGGAACACGAGCGTACACGAGATATGAATACGGGAACGACGGGCTCCGTGATTATTATTATTATCACGTTTAATGTTCCATTCGGTCATTCGTGTATGTTTAAAACTTTGTTTCGTATACGATTCAGAATGTTTTATACCGTGAAAACTTTAAATCAAAATTCACTGAAAATTAGCTACACTTTCAAACTTGTATTGTATTTATGATTTAAACAATTTTTTAGCATTTTTATTGATTATTATTATTATTAATCACCATTTAACAATTATATTAATAGAAATGCACGGTGTTTTTAATGTAAACCGTTAATATATAGTATATATTGTAATAAACTCTGGTTATTCATCTATAAAAAAATTGTAATTATTTATAAAATACATGACTGAGATTGATTGAAAAACATGATTAACAGATATTTTCTAAACTAGAGTGTTTGATCCGCGATTGAGAAATCTAAGTTTATACGTAGGACAACGGGAAAATATGACAACAGGGACTCCAGTAAAACGGCGGACCGACAAATTGTGATATCCTCTATTAACCAAGTAATTTGTTATCGGTGTCCATTCATTCCATTCCATTTATTCTGTGTTATTATATCGCGTACGTCGTTACGCCGTTCACCGCACCGCGTGCGACGGCACCGGTTTTTATTATCGCGGTCGATTTTTTTTTCGTTTCGTTCCGACGGACAGGTGGTACGAATCGACAGTCGAACGCCGGACGTCTTACCCGCACGCGGTCGGTACAGTTCTAAAGTTCGCGCTCGACGTCCCGTGCTTCCCCCCCGAGTCGAGAGTGTCGCACGTCGTCGAGCCGCCGAAGAGACTGTTAACTACGCCGTACGAGTACGTACTTTACACACGCGCGACCGACGGACAGCGGGCAACAGACGGACGAGACGGAAAATATAAACCGGTCGTTTCGTATTGTTATAATTGTGTTTTGGAAACGGGCCAATTTAACGGCTGTTAAGCAGACACGTTTATTTAATAAGTCCCTCGCATCCGGCTTTATAACTATATACATCGACAATTTGCATTAGTAATCACTCGCGTACGGGGCATGTGCCACGCAGTACACGTATATACATATATGTATATATAAGAAGAAAACGTGAGCCTGTTATATACAATATAATCGTTTTTCCACCTAGGTCCCGTCCACTCCGCTCGTGCTTATTACGTGTGCGCGAACCGCCGTTTTCGTCCCGTCGTCAGATGTTTTATTTCTTAATGTCAAATAATCAAATACTACTACGCGAGAATACGCTCCCGCGTCATTAAGTAGATTAAAAGATTCGTGCGTGTTACGAGTGCGCGCGGATGAAGTGGAACTTCTTTCAGAGCCATTCAACCGATAGGGGGCATTAGGTTCGTATTAGAATAAAATAAAATGGAAGTCACCAAATATTCTGTACTCCGCCGGGCAAATAAATATAGAGGAACGGTCCGAGCCGAGGGCGTTTGTCAGTAAAATGCTTACTTGGTCGTCACCACCGCCGGATATTTTGAGATCGGTTATACTTGGTTTACCAAACTACTGAGCCCGACCAGAGCCCGTGTGTATGATGCAGTAATGTAAACGATGCAACGGAAAGAACACACAAATAGTGGTCGACAGTGGTTGACCGGGTGCGTGTACGCGCGCGTGCGAACGGCTAATGACGCGTGCGGGTCCTAGACGCGGTGAAATCGGCGGGGCGAACCTGGTGGGGACGGTCGAGCGGGTCTGTTCGCACGCCATTGGTCGCGATTAAAACGAGACAACGCGCGTGCGCAACTTGTCTCGGGAAAAAGGTTCGTGACGACGGGCCGACAACGACGGCCGACCGTGACGCGCGAAAATCTTTTTTCCGTTTTTTTGCCGCCCGCTATAACGAGGTTTCACTTCGAAAGGCCGCGGTCACGATCAGAGACGTCCAGGACACCGACTCGAAGTCAAAACGCTGATGCCGAGCGTAAATCATTCCGTTCACGTCGGCCAAGCATCACTGTCGAACGCGCGGAAGCATTTTTCGGCGTTCCCGTTCGATTGTCACGTATCTCGGATACCTGGTACGGTTGTACGCGAGAAAAATGCGGGACGCGACGTCGGCCGCAAACGTTTGCTCACGGCGAGTCCGTCACGTTGGGTGTTCGCGGAGTTCGATTCGGCTCCGTTAAACGCATCGTCCTTGTGCCCGTTAAAAATCGTTTAGGAGGTCGTTGAGTCCGCGGGGGGAAAACAATGCGCAACACCGCGCGCGCATATACCGGCCAACCTAACGACAACGACGGCGTTTGTTTATGGCGTGTTCATTCCGTTCTCTTACACCATAATGCCGATTAACAGCGTGATACGCGCGCGCGCACGACATAATTAGACGCAATGATATACGTTCGATAACAGGAAACGAAAACACCGCGCGGACACTCGTGTTTGTATAACGCGTCGGCAGCAGCGACTTTATAGCGGTGGCGGCGGCGGCGGCGGCGGCGGGGCCATGTGGTTTTCGGAAAAATAACATTTATGTAAATCAGACCGCGGCGAGGTTCCCGCGCGGTAACGCGGGGCGTCGTAAATCCACGCCACTCGTCGGGTCACGGTTGTTGAAATTATACGTATATATGGTAAATAAACACGTCTTTCCGCGCAGAAATCCGACGCGGCTGCAGTGTTTAAACGTCAACGGTAATAATAATAATAATAAACCTAAACGGTTATCGTCCGATAACCACGATGGACGGTCATTCGTAAACGTCGGACTCGCGTACAAAGCCGTCGTGCGACGACGAGGACGGAAAAAAATTTACCACTCGGTCGGCGGGCCGCCCAAAAGCTCGGGGCACGTGCCGGCCGCGGGCGAAACGAAAGTAATCACGTACACATCGTTAGAACGTGGACGCGCGAAAATCGACACGACGACGGACGGTGGCATGCTCGGGAATTTTTATTATTATTATTATTATTCATATGATGCGATACGTCTTGTTATTACAAGTCAAATGCATCTTCCGGAAGCCTGATGACAACCTTTATCGTATAATATGCAATTAAAAACGTCATAGCGACTTCTGACATAATATAAAATTGATAATTATAGTTAAAATAGTTATACCCGAATCCTGATGTCAATAGGAAACAATATAAATACGATCTAATGGCCTTGGGTGCGTAATGGTGTTAGGCTATTACCATAGTATCGTTTGTGATTATAATTATTATCAAATAATACAAAACCGATAAGAAAAAAAAATTAAGTTTTCAAAATTTCCGGATATCAGAAATCTAGATCTAGAATACAATTAAGTACGTAAAAACAATATATTTTCGAAAGTCAATGGAAAGTTGAACCCTCTAACCACCCCACCCCTTGAGCAAGTCCATGGTTACAACCGCATAAACATTATTGTTAAAACGCGTGTAAGAGTTGGTCGACGCGATCGGATCCGCGGCGGCGTCTAGAAGAATATAAAATATGTACTTTTTTATTATTATTAATTTTTTTTTTTATACAATTATTTGAACGACGATAAACGCGATTGTTAAACGATATTGAGAGCGTCCGGACCATAACGACGGGAAATATGGCGGTCTCTCTGGACACCGTTCTAACCGAACCGACAGAAAATCTATTGGGTTTAACGATCCAAGTAGCGAATGCATGGCTAACGTGTTCTAAAAAAATGACGTCACGCGTACCGTGAACGCGATTATCACATTTTCGGCATGAAACGTTCGTTTCGAGAGAAATGATTCGCGTGTGTTACCGAATACGCTCGGGACACGGTTCAAGGCTGCGGCACTAAAAACCCGACCACGAACATTTCCGAAAAAAATAAAAAAATAAAAAAAACAACCGATTTGCAATACTTACGGGTCACGATGATCGAATCAACATGATACCGTTAGAATATACACGTGCGTGCGCGTGTGTGTGAATGTTTTAACGGCGATTCTTTACGTTTCGGAAAATAAAATCGTATCCCGATATTATATAAATGATACATAATCGTTATTTTGTCTTGTTATTTATTTTTTGTATACGTAGATTTATATTAGTTTATAGCTTTCGTATTATTATATTTAATAGCGTGTTATTATTATTATATATATATATGTATATGGTTCGATAAAAATTGGCGATATCCAATGAAAACCAACCCACGTTATATATATATATATTACCATGATGGTCATAGATGGTGCGTGTGCGTGTGTACGTATACTTGATGTTTACTAAACGTTTCGCTATACGACAACGCAAGAATCGTAAGATCGTGCTCACGATTATTAACACGATACGATAATTTACACAAACAACGTCTACCGATAGAATTTTGCCGACGGTCCAAAAATAACTACGTCGCCGCCGTCGCGTGACAAACCAACCGACAATATTGTTTTTAATAAAACAACGAAACAATAAACCGTTTTGTCCACATCCGAAACGCGAATAAATGTTGCGGAGATTTATTATTTTTAATATACGAAATGGCGAACGAACTGCGCTCCGCGGGAATAAAACGGTAGATGTGATATTATTAGAAAAAAAGGAATGGGGAAAAAAAAAACGACGAAGAAAACAGTGTCCCTCGTAGGAAATGGGATTGGTCGGAGATGCGTTTGTTTCGCGACCCCGGCGCGTCGTCGGCGGAGGCGGCGTCGCGATTTCGCCGATTCGACAGAACATTCGTCATCGGCACAAAACAAATACGCTGACTTGTCAGCACCATGTTCGTTTTTCTCCCTATCCCGCTCTCACTCGTTCGCTCGCTCGCTCCGTCTCGTAATAATAATATTATATCCGCCACCGGCAGATGTTTACTGCGCGCTAAGAGGGGCACTGCGATGCGACGCGGACCAATGGACACCGCCCGAGCGGGGCGACGGGAACCGAACGAGGGCGAACGCGGTCCACCAACTCGTCCGTGACGACGACGGCAAAACACGTATTTTCTTTTTTTCGGAAAAGGTGCTCGTCGAACGGTACACGTATTTACGCGGGACAACCGTCGCCGCGGTTTGAACGCGCCGCGTTTTAGCCGAAGCCGGGGAGATTACGATCGCAGACGACGGTGCTCGTCCCCCGTACGGACGACGGTGGGCCCACGGCGACCGCGGTGCCGACACAATCGCCCGGCGGTACCCATTGACCAACGGACAATACACGTCCACCCCGGGCGGCGTATCGTCCGCCGATCTCCGCGAATAATACCGCACGTCGTACGCGGCGTTTGAACGCGTACGCGGCCATTACCGGCGGCGCGCACCCGACGCTCGGCGGCGGCGGTCGTTCGCGTGAAATTCGCTCTCGTGCCGCGGAATCAATTGCCACCTCTTGTCGTCCGTCGTCGTCGTCGTCGCCGCCGACGACTACGCGCGTATAAGCTCACGTCAATTATTGATAACACGACGGTCCGTTAACGCGCGTACGTGTTATTGTATTCATATTGTATGCGCCGTGCGCGCGCGTATTGGGCCGACACGGTAAATAACGGTACGGAGCGCGACGCGATTAAAAGACGTTCCTTCCCGTACGCGCCCGCCCAGCTCGTCGACGAGCAGATAAACATCCGTTCTATACGCGCCCGCGGAGCAGTTTTCTCGTTTTCGACACGCGCGTGGAACGCGGGCTTTCGTCGCCGCCGGCAACGACGGTCGATACGATTGTGTACACGCCGGATGATTTACGCGGAGTTGCTGCGACGACGATCCCCTCGCGGACATTTCGGACGCGTTTTACCGAACGTTCACAACGCGTTTGGCGGAAAAGCGCGTCGGAAGCGTACGGCACCGTTTTCGGACGGCGCGGACGCGCGTTTCGGAGAGATCCGACGGAGGACGACGCGCGCGCGCGCACCGCCGACAAATAAAATAATTATATTGCAGCGGCGCGAGAACACATCGAAATCATTTTCCGCGCGATAAATCAAAACGGACGGTGCCGAGTGTCGTGTAATTAACGATCATAAATTTATTAACGTGACGTTATATACGTGCGTAGTTCCATATCTCTCTCTCTCACTTCTATACAGTACACTACGCGCCGCATATCGTCTTTGTCGACGTGATGCGATATTCAATCGATAAATTATTATCGGCGTGTAAAGCGCGGCGTACGGAACACACGGGGCACCGAAGGACGACGGGCGGCGGCGGTACGATTATCGCGATTTCGCGTCCAGCGACAACGCTACTTGTCGCACGGCGATAACGGACGATAGCGCGCGATTATTCCGCGCTCGTCGACCGTGTACGGCCGGCCAGAACGCGATTTTCGCGGGCGATTAGATACACATAAATTTGAGTAATGTGAATTCGCGCGCGACAAATCGATTTGCCATGTGGACCGTCTTGCACGCGAAATCCGCAAAACGAAATAACGATCATTTTAGTATTGGAGTTTAATACGATTGTTAAAAGCCGAGGACGACATTCTGCAATGTTCAAGAAATGTATCCGGGCAAGGCCGACCGCAGAAAAATATTTCGGGGGGGGATTAAAAAATGTTCACCCTAATTTTTTTTTTAATATACTGAGAGTATAAAAACTAAAAAATTATAAATCATAAATCACGGAGTCGGGAGTACACATGTTACAACGGCTGTTGTATAAAATTGTTTCCACGGATGTGGTTATCTAATGCCGTGACTGTTACGGGCGGCATTAGTAGAAATAATATTATATTCACGCGTAAAAAAAACACTAAAAATTATTTGACATTTAAAAGGGATTAAATCGCCAATTTAAACAAATACCAAGTAAAATAGCGAGAGGGGGAGGAGGCATGAACCCGCGATACGTATGCTGTCATCCTCTATTTCATGTTTCAACGTAATATTTTCACTCGTCAAACGCATACGTGCTCTCTTGGAAAGTACACTGGCCTTTTTTTCGATTTTGATAATTCGTTTAATCAAAACGCTTTACGTGATCACAAATCGCGTTCTGGTAGTGTAAGCTAACACATCCTACTCTCTCTTCCTCTCCGCATTAACGGAACACGCGTTTCGGATCTTTTCACGTACCAATCGGCACAGCAGCGAAAACAATGACGTTCGCGGCGAATTTATTATAATTTACAATTTACGTACGACTTGTCCATTCGATTTCAGATTACGCGTTCACGGCATCTCACACACACAGACGATGAGACGATAATTTCGATAATAACGACGGACGTGTCACGAGAAAACACCGAATATTGTGTAAACCGACAACGCGCAGACTACGCGATAACGAAAATAATTATTTCCTTCGGGTTTGCTTTTGAAATTCAGACGAAACTCTACGACCAGGCGTTTGATTTTATTTAGAAACGCGTTGTGTTGCGTTACGGTTCGACGAACGAGCGTGTGTAAACATTATTTTATAATTTAACAGAAGGCTCTCGCGCGCCTTATAAATACAAGCTATTAATCAATTAATGCTCTTGTAGAGATATATATACGGTTCGACTGCCGAACGCGAGATTTCATTCGTTTACATATACACGTACGACTAAACCGTACGAGTTCTATTTCCCGTCCGCCGGTATTATTACGGCCACCTATCATTAGTATACCTATACACACACACGCGCGCGCGCGCGCGTGTACAATATTGTGATTATTTCTCAAAATGATTCATGATACACGCACAAGGGGAATAACAATAAACGACGACGAGAGATCATACAATAATTATATAGATCGTATCATCGTGGAACGTTTGACGATACGAGACGAAAAGTGTAAGTCATTTATTGATACCGCGGCGGTCGGTTCACGTTCGACCGACCGGCCGGTCGAGTCAACTCGTCTTCCACAAATGCGTGTACCGGTCGTCGCCGTTTACAGTGACAATACAATATTATTATATACAGTCGTCGGCGCCATACACGCGCGCGGATCAGACGACGACACGAGTTCTTTTTTTATTTACGTAGTTATCGGGTAATTACGTTCTAGCGTCAAGTAAAACGACCAAACCCCATTACCGACCGGATTTTAATGGGCAACAAAAATCGCAATCGCGCGTTGATTACAATCATTTTGTGCACTATCCAACGCTCGGTGTACGATCTGATAATGTAAGAGACGACGTGTGACCATTTGATAGGTCGTCAAAAAAATAGAAAAACAACATTCGATTTCCGTGATTGCAAAATCAACACGACGCGTCGACTACAACGACATTCCGACATGGTATTCAAATAAAATAACACGGCGACGGTTCGAAGAGTCGTGAACAAATAATTATCAACGCGTATGTGTTGCGTAACCTACGCCCAGGTAGTGTACACCGCCGTTGCCGTCGTTTAGATATTCCAAACACAATGCCCGGATCGAAAACGTTTAATTTAAAACACGAAATACGTTTTTTAGATTTGTAAGCCGTTTGTGTACGGCGAGACCGGAAGGATACACGCACAAATACACGTTATTGTTATTTTTTAATAGAACAATATCACAAAACGCCATTACGTACCTACACACGGACGCACGCATATACACACACCGTTCGACATGGTGATATATCGTCCAGCGATGAAAAATAATAAAACGTATAACAAATATGCTGTATAAACAATGCTTTATTTCCTCCCTGTAAATGAGGTGGGAACAGGAGTCCGATAACGCGTATCTATAAAATGCATTGCAGTGTAAACAATGTAAATACGTTTAAACGACGATTGTGCGGGACGATATCGATAAAACGAAACGGTGGATACGACGAACAGAAAAACGGCCGTGCAATCACTTAAATTCGGTTGTGCGACAGAATTAGGTGCCGTCGTCACGTGGATACGAAAACACGACGAGATTAGTGCAGCGAGCCGAGTGCGCAGAGGGTTAGCAAATAACAAGGCGAGGTCGGAAAACGCGACATCGTCGAGAGGTCGGCGGTGGTAGAGAAGAATAGGGAGAACGAACGAACGAACGCGAAAAAGGGAGAACCGTATATTTTTCACTATAATAAAACGTCGATGAAAAATACACACGCTGCGGCGCGTATTATTATTATTGTTATTGTTATTATTATTATTATTATTATTATTATTATTATTATTATTACAATGTCGTGTGCGCTCGCGCGTTCTCGTGTACCGCCGGGGTTTTTCGTAATCGAAGTCCGACGGCGCGCGTCGAATAAATCATCGGAACGTCAATTAAATACGACTTGGGCCGCAGCGACGTGACCGTCGACGACGTATTAATTTCGAATCGGCAATGTTGATTTTGTACGGAACGCCGAGCAAAAGTGCTTTATCCCCTCCCTACCCCCCTCCCACCGACAAAAAATAAAACAACAAAAAACCCCGAAAAAATACATAATATCGATCGACCAGCATCGTATTATTATTATTATGTGTGTTGGACCGACGATTGTACTGTCGCGCATAAAACAATGTATAAAACATTGTATATATCGTATATAAATGTGTGTATGTGTGTATGTGTGTGTGTGTGTGTGTGTGTATGGCGGACGAATAAACGTTGTATACGAATATTTATCTATATATATATACAAGAGAGAGAGAGAGAGAGAGAGAAAACGGGACAACGCGATTTTTTTAATATATGTGTATTGTGTATATAATATAACATATATACGACGGACGAGATGACGTGACGAGCGTATATAAAACGCGGTGACTTTTTTTATAGCCCGTGGTAACAGTGCGTTTTAACTGCTGTTTATTTTGTTCTCATCACTTCTGCGCATTTTTGTATTATGTTTTTTCTCGTTTTTTTTTTTTTATGTTTTATACGGAATAAAAAAAAAAAACAACGACTCCTAAAGTATCTTTTAATCCGACGGGAATCGCGAGCGCGCGCGACGAATTTCATAACCCCTCGTCCTTCTCGCCGTGTCCTCGACGTTTCCTAATCTACGGTCGAACTCGGTCGAGACGTATTTTCTCGGCCAAGTTACGGAATATGATAATATGATATGGTTAGGTTTCGAAAAAAATAAAAAAACAAAAACGTTTCGTACAAAACATGATCGTTTTACACGAACCGCCCGTTATCGTATGTGCAACGTTGCATCCGACTTAACGCCGACACTTCACAACAGTATACTTATAACAGGATAGGACGAGAAAATCGTAAAAAAAAAAAAATATTTCTACATAAACGTCGGCTAACAATATTTGACTACGACGCGCACAACTATTATTCATATTTAATACGCTCTTACGTGTGTATAAAAGTAATAGAAATAATATTATATAAGTGCCTATAACATACGACGACCGTAATCGTTAAATTAATTAATTGGACGAAACGAGATATATGCCTGAAATTATGATTGTAGATTTTACATATATTCGTTAATAATTAATTAACGTTATCAAGCATCCGCCGCGTAGGTCCATAAACCGAATGTCGGAAAAAAACACATTATTACAACGCGCTGCCTCGAGTCCGTCGGAAACTCGGAATTCCAATGATTCGAACAAATATTAAAACAATAGCGAATAGAATACCGTTCGGACAGGGCTGTTTTTTTCTTTTTATTATTTTTTATTTTTTATGATACGTTTTAGTTATTGTTAAATTCGACATGACGTCAATACGGTTTATTTATATATACGACGAATTTCGTGTCCTATATAACTACGTGGGGAAATTCGGCTTCTCGTAGCACGCACGCCACGGGATCGATATAAATAATAATATATTATACGTGTACTGTACATGCATGTGTATAAAAAAGACTTACGCGCTCAGCACAGAACACTGCGTATATACACATTTATTGGAGCACGCGAACTCATATATATTCATAGGCCAATTGTCGTACGAAACCATAAGACGAATGAAAATGTACACATATATACAACGAATTTGCAAACGGGCGATGTGGTGTGTTTTATATCGACGAAACGATGTATTATAACTGCTGTAAGTAGAATTTTCGACATATATATATATATACATTACTTTGTCGGACATACTGTGTATTTGATATACATCAATTTTAGTTTAAGTGAGGGAAAAACATTCGACCAATATTGACCGGTCTGCGAAGAATTATTTACAATAATAAATTAAATACACCGAACCGACCATGTTATAAGTACATATATAAATATAACAACGAAAAATATGTAAAAATCGTAAAAAAATTTGTATCGCACGAGCGAAGCGTGTTCCCACTTCCGGCTGTAATTACCGAGTACGCGTAATGTATACATGAATATTAATGAAACTACAATAAATTAACCCTTTTTTTTCTTTTTAATTAAAAAACAGTACGTTTACGCGATTTTCAAACAAAGCACAACGTTTAGCCGTCAATTCACCGGCCGCATGTGCAGGTTTTTATCAGCCGACCGTAAAACATGAATATACATTTATACATGTAAATGTTTGTTCATATACAAATTACATATAAATAAATTATTTTTTCGATAAAATCAATGCATTTTCAAAATACGATCGAATCTCTTCGTCATTCCAGCTAGTAACCGAAACATATCGTTCGTTTCACGAAAGAAATACACTGCAGTCACGTGATCATCGTGATATATGTACGTATATTATATGCGTACAGAGAACGGTGAGCGAAAATATAACTTTTCTCTTGTGTGAGAAGGTGGGAAAAATTGCATGTTTCACCAATTTTAATGATTATAAGCGTGTGATCGAAGTCGCATGCCAATCATATACCCATAGATTGCACACTAAAAAGATATATAGTTTAGGAAATTAACGGATTATGTATTTTTTCGTCGACAACACTTAAATAAAACTCTGATGAATGGCTGATTTTGTATTACATACGTGAATAAAGAAAGCCGACCGAACGCTGACGTTATAACGTCCACGAACACATTGTAACGATGTCGGAAGTTCAGTGGCGTACTTTAAGAAGAGGGGCAACAGTGACACTCCCCGAGAAGCTTTTTATTCTTTTGCTCAATGCATATTTATTTTTGATAATATGATATGTTTTCCAGAATATAATCGTGTGGATCACAGTAGATAGATTTTTAACATGACTTATCAATATATAAATATCATAATTTGACCAAATTAATATTAGAAGTAATGGTTATGATCACATTAGGACGTTATCAATAACTATTTTATCGACGTTTTCGAACATCAAGACAGGCGACAGCTGATGTTATCTGTCTGAATCGTTTAAAATTTTAAATCGATATCTGATTTTGTCATTTAATTTTAAGTTACTATTATCTATTGCTATTGGAATTTTACATTTTAATGATTTCAAAGCGAGGTAGATAATATTTCCCCCCCCCCAAAAAAAAAAAAATGTTTCACAGATACGCCACCGTATTTATTGTCGTACGCTTCCACAACAAATTTACACGACGAGATATTGTTTGGTTCGTCGAACAATGATAACGTATATTGTACCACGGCAAGTAGGTCATCGGCTAATGAACATATCTAACATCGGAAACGTACACGATTATTACAGGTGCCACGCGTATCCGACCGTTGCCGGGCGTGAGAACAGAAATCTGTATCGTCAAGACCCCGTCGTCTTGAGCGGTACAATCGATCGGTTTAATCGCAGTGCGACGATCGGACGCCGTCGAAAACAATTCGCGCGCCCAATCCGCTCGTTCCGCGCGAAAATCCGTTCGAAAATATAACAGACGCGCGCGCACAACAATAGATGGGCGCAGCTGGGCCGTCGAAATGATTGCGTTTTCCCGAGGTCCGAAACATATAATTTAAAACGGCGTTTTTACAAAATAATAATACAGTGTATAGGCACGAACGACACGCCGCTTCTACCGCGTAGTAGGTATAATACGGGGCGAGTTGCGCGCGCGTACGACTATAAGCCTACGGCATGAAACACGTGTTTATAAAGCGCGTAATTTGACTCGGCGGGTGAAATTGACTAGCTCGGAATTCGCGAAACTACCGCGTGGTCGATTCAAACACAAAAACAAAAACGAAAACAATAATAAAAATAAGACGCGACAATTACGGAACGTCCCCACTCTATACGGTGTGTATTACACGCGTGTTACTGCGGCAGACGTCCAGCTGAGGTCAATACGAACATATAAAACGAGGACAATGAAAAATGCGTATTTCTTTTCATCGCAAAATAAAAATTTATCCGATTTAATAACGGTGGATTCGGAACGGCCATTAATATATATATATATCAACAGGAAGATAACTCCAAGAATGCTTCTATGCATAACACACACACACACATATTTATAACAAATAATATTACGTCTTTATCTATATTGCACCGCGGGGATAAGCACCATGCAGCGTTCGCGCAGGTGTGACAACGGCCGAATTTAATGTCCGTGTAACAATGTCGATTTTTTTTTTTTTTTACGTTTAATACAAAGTAATACGAGCATACCTATAAGAAGCGAGAAAAGGAGAGAGAAAAAAAAAAAACGCTCGAGTGAAAAAATCGACCAAGGTCGAGTCCGTCGTGTCCCGTCCCCGCAACCTCCACGACGCCAGCCGTCCGTGGCCTTTGAGACCGATCGACAGAATCGTGCGTTACATGATATATATATATATATATAAAAAAAAAAAAAAAACAATAATAACACGAACGAAAAATAAAACGAACAGTCTTGTGCGTGTAGATTACGAATTTCTTTGGAAAAATCGAATCAGACGTGGCGCCGAGATAAAGCGCACGCATTACGCGCCGTCCACGGACCTGCACGGTGAACTCTACTACGGGTGTGTTACACATTGTGTTGATAACACGCAGAGTTCACTGGTCGTCCATCGATCAACACGTTCGTATAGCCAACGCATTCTAATTAAAATATTACTATTTATATGGCCTAATTTGACCTCTCACGCGCCGTAAGCGTTATCTCGAGCTTATTGTCTAAATAAAAAATAAGACATCGTAACAGTACGTGTACAGTGTGAAAACGTTCCTAATTAAAAAAAAAAAACACAAAATCATAGTGAGCTGCACATACATACACGTTTGCAGCGAATCGACGAGACGTGGAGAATAGCTCGTGTAAAATCAAATCGTTCACTTACCTGAAACAAACAAAACAATTATTAATCGTCGATAAACGTTATGTTTTGTTTTCTATTTTAAACAAACGCGGCGGCTCGCCGCCGCGGGCCGTCCTTAACGCGAGGATTTCGAATGCAATTCAATTTCTGACCGGGTCATCAAATTTCGATCGACGATTTAGCGAGCGCCATAAATCGAATTTCATTGACCTATTGTTTTCAAGCTACAACAGCGTGCATACGCTTATTCGTCTGACCTCGAAAACACAAAATGTTCGCGCGCCGTCACAACAACGGACGACTCGAATGCTAAACAAAAAAAAAGTGCTCTCCGCGTCATAATAAACGGACGCGTCGGAGAAACCACGTGTCCGCACGCCTTACACACGCCTCTTCTAAGACCGCGGTATACCCACGTGCATAATAACAATAACAATTCGTACCTGTGGTCGAATTGTCGACGTACACCGGCCGAACTCGACATCGTGTTGTACGGTCGCCGTGCGGATAATTTTGAACGTTCTTATCCGTCGCGCGGAGATATAACCGCGGACGATTTCGAGGTTACTACCGGACGCGGTTAATACCTAACCGTAATAATTGACCGCAACGATCCCAGGAATATACGATTTTACAACAGTAATTTATTCGTTTTTATCAATTAAAAACGTCGATACCGTTGTTCGTACGCGTACGGCGTACACACGTCACGTGTACACGAACGGACGAGAGGAGCGACCGTACCAACCGGTCCACACATTGCGCCGGCGCCAACGTACTCGTATGCCTCGCAATGTCGACGGTATGATCGCTCCCCCCCCCCCCCCAAAGACATCAAAAGTTATTATGTTATTGCTAAATTATAAAAATATTGATTAGTAAAAAAAAAAGATTGATGTTAAAAGTAAAAGTTATCGTGACGTCAACACTTTATAGATTCACTACTCCATGAATTCATATGTCAACATTTTATATCTATGATAACGGCGAACGCGATATTACTGCATCGGTATTTCATATCATAATTTTAGGCTAGTCCCTTGTTCACGTGATTGTTTATATATTGCCGGTGAGTGTGTGTTACAATTAGGGATGGCAATATTTTCGTTGTACATCTATATATCGATGTACATCTTTCGAATCACCGATACTAACAATATCGAAAGATTAAATAAAAATCGATGTCAAAAACTCGACGTATCTGATAAAACATTGTTAATTTTAAATTTAATTTGAAATATAAAGGAAATAATTATTCTTTGCCATAGTTACATCAAGAAGACATTCAGAACCTATCAAACCACAAATATAAACTATAACCATTATGCTATCAGGAAACCTGCTGGATCAATGATATATTATATATTATTAATTATTATAATTAGAAAATGTATAAAATATCACAATACAAAGAAAATTTATTACGTTTCCGTAATATGTACTATTTGGTTTCGGTAAAAAGCCATTATTAGGAAACGAAAACCGTTCGTTTCCCCACCACACATAAATTAAAGTCAAATACGCCACTAGGTCCGTTCCGGTCGGAAACATACAACAGTACTATATCGTACGTAGTCGCCCGTTATCCACGAATCCGAATTCTCGAATCGGATTATTGTCGAATTTCTTATAGGAATCGCGACAGACGGCGACATGATCAACAATTAATAACGATACGCGTTGAGCATCAATCATCGCCGTTACGATTGTTACGATCGCACCTACTCGCGCGACGTCGCATATGACAACATTGTACGTCACCAACCGGCACACAACATCGTAATACGACGCACTAGCACGCGCAGCCTACGCACACGTCGACGAACGCGTCCGTTTGTCGAAAACCTATACGAGACGTGCGCCGATACTCGCGGAAAACTCCGCTCACTTTGAACCGCGTCACGCGATGACGTTTTTTGTCGTATCTTTTCGTATTGTACACACCGCTATACTTACGCATAATGTATTCCGATATTTTATATTAAACGCGTATACGGCAAACATATTATATTATGTGCGGCGCGCCATAAACTGCGAGTTGTCCTACAAATAGAAAAAAAAAAAACGATCAGATCCCGAGCGGTACCCACAGACGGCGGCGAACGGGACGTACACATATATATATATATGTATACGTACAAAGGAACGACGACGGCACACGTATAAGCGGATACGAAGGAGGCGACGCGAACGAAACAGAAACTCGAAAAACGCGACCGGAATCCGAAATGAGCGGGCGAGTGGCATCACGGGGGCCACAGAATCTGAATCGGAATAGCTGACAACACACGACAGCGAAAAAAAACACACTCATGACGTCACATTCATGTATACATCTAAAATCTCTCTCTCTCTCTCTCTCTCTCATTCTGCATGAATATAATATAAGATAACGATCACGTATATATATACGCGCATACACAAAACCAGTTCGAAGACGTCTTGTGTTTTTATCGTATATACGTGCTCAACTTTTTACGTCTTTAACGCACAAGGGTCGATCAAAGTCCACGCACACTCGAATACGTTTTTTCTCCATTTCATTTGTTACCCCTCTCGGTTCGTCTATTCCGCTCTCGCAGCACATAATAACGCGTCTTCCATAAGTAAACACGCGCAGTTAAGTTTTTAATTTATATTATATACGTGCGTGTGTCTGTGCGTACACTATTTTTCTTCCATAACAAAAACTACTACGACGGCTGTTATACGATATGAACGGCGGCGGCAGCGACTGCCACTTTAGAACTACACGTTCTACTTATTAACACTGCCTGTGTGTGTGTGTGTGTGTACTATATTTATATATCTTTCTCGTGCGAGGGAGTGTACATGGTTTCACCGTACGTATTGCATTTGCATGTATGACGATTATAACGGTCTTTCCAGGCGATTAGCCTTTACTAGCGTGTGTAGATGAGTTAGGTGGTTGGTTATGGTGGAGGAGGCTTGCTCAAATGGTCTGGGAACAATTTTGATTTTGCCGGCGACGGTGGTATCATCGCCCAGGGTCCTGATGTGCTGCTCGTACCTTGAGAGTGTGTTTTTGTAAAGTAGATTTTTGAATTGTCTCTTGATGGACGATTTGATTGGCCGGCAGTGGGTTGAATGTAGTAGGACTACGTTACTGACACATTTAGATGAGCCGGTTACTACTCTTATGCCGATGGTTTGGACGGCTTCGATTTTGTGCCAGTGGCTCGAACAAGTGTATGACGCCTGTATGTATACGCGTGTATGGTATTTTTATAGGTAACGCGACTTTTGATCGATAGATTTTTTTTCTATACTCGCACACCGCAATACTGCAAGTATATGTTTCAAAGCAGAAGCGAATCAAATACAATGAAAAAAAAGTTTTCAATATGACGACGATGTCAAAAATGTACGTATTTGTTGCCTCCGAAGAACGATTAAAAAACAACGAATGGTCGGGGGTGGGGAGTTTTTATCAATCCCGCGTACTTTATAGATCCGAAATAATCGAAAAACCGGCGTGTGACACCCGAATGTGCGTACGGTGTAACTATTGCGTATTACGCGGAAGTTTCATACGACCACAGTTCGAGCGCCGAACGTGATTCAAAAGCCGTTACACGAACTTCAATAACATGCCCGATAAGTATGAACGCAGACGGAACGCCATTGTTATCCGTAGCGTTATAAGTTTTACGGTCGTACGAATCGTGGCCCTCCGCCACACCACGAAATCTATAGGCGTGATTCGACGGGAGGATTCGACGGATAACAGTGATTTGCACAGCAGTGCCTACACGCGAATTTACCGCGTATAGGAGGCACATAGATTTCGCAACGGACACTACCGATTACGCGCGCGCTTATATAAAATAATAGACGGCAGGCGCTCGTACGTATTACGTAACACCCGCGCGCGGTACACGGCGAACGATATAAATTATACGAGACTTGGTCGACGCGACCGGTTCGGCGGACGAGAGCGATTCGCGTAAAAAAAAAAAATATAGAGAAAAAAAAAAAAGGGGGTGACCGGGGTGGGCGCGCAGCGGACCGGTGCGCGCACGCATGGGTCCGGTACGACGACACAACACAACGCGTGTGTACGAGCTCTCGTGTACCTGCCGCGAAATTGGTCTTATTACCGAGCCGGCGGGCACGCGCGTCGTAACTATTTATTATTATTATTATTATTATTGGTCCGTATTCTTTTTTTAATGTTATTATTATTGGATATTATTATTATATACACACAAACGCGCGCGTGTGTATATATATATATGTATTTATTTTAACAGTTTCGTTTTCTCCTCTTCAATTTCCCCGTCCCGCGGCCCGCGATGATAAATCAAAAATGGACGTCGCACATCTCTCGCGCGGCCGATGATTTACGGGCGACCGACCGTGCGGGAACGACCTCCGCCGCCGCCGCCGCCGCCGCCGCCGCCGCCGTCATTGTGATGGATACGCACGGCCCGTTTGTTCGGGCGTAACAGTGACGGCCGCCCAAAAATAAAACGAAAAACAAAAGGACGGAGCGTATTTTTCGAAAACTCGACCGGACGAGAGAACACACGGAGAGACCTTGTCGGTCCGCCGCGGTCCGATCCCGTCGGACGCGTCGGGGTTTTTGTTTTTGTTTTTTTTTTTTTTTTTTTTTACTATTATTACAAATAATAATAATTATTATCATTATTTTACCGCTCGCCGTACACACACGTAATATTTATTCCCATCGCCGCCGACAACCGGTGACGACGACGTGGTAATTATACGCGGGCTCCGACCCGCCGCAGACGATGGCGGCAAATATGTTTTGTTTTTTTTATTTTTTTTTTTTTTCTATATACGTTATGTAGGTAAGTATCGGTAAGTACGGAGGTATGTACATATATATATATATGTACCGGACCCCGTCGCAATATTATGGTCACCGCAGGTCCGTCGTCTGACGGTTGCCTCGCGGAGAAAAAAGTTCATCGTCTTCATTTTAGTATACACGATAAATGACGTGATCGCGTGCGCATTATCTCGAGACGTTCGTTTTGCCAAATGTTTTTTTGGCTTAACGTTATGGAGAACATTTTCATCGTAAACCATCGATAACATACGCATTTGACATAATTCCACTGGACTTGAAGTAATATTTTATTTTATTTTTTTGAATACCGCAAACACAATAGATACGTAAAATATAATTCATTATTAACGTATTATATATTAGGTATATTATGAAGTCTAATTAAAAAAATACTTTTTAATAATAGATTATTGTTTGTCATTACTTCTAAAACATGTTGTAAAACCATTGATAAATTTTTATTAAAAAAAAAAAATGGATTTTATTAACATATTATAATTATAACTATATAACCTAAAGCACAGTATGGTTTCCATCATGCTGATTCGGCTAGGTTCTCAAAAATTAATGACCGAATGAACCCAAGCCTGAAAAAATAATTAATTTTCTAAGTATATATTTAAACTATCCACTTCATCAGCCACTGTTCATAAAACATTTCTCTCGGGTTAACTCCAGTAAATTAAAAAACTAAAAAAATGTATATATAGGTAAATAATTTAATATCTTTTAAATGCATTATGTTTAAATTATATGGATTTGTCATTAATGTTTGAAAATACACACTATAATAAAAATGAGTGAAACCAAAAATTATTTACGACGGGAAAGAAAAAAATTAAAAAGAACAAAATAGCCTTTAAAATATAAACGAAACACGTGAATATAAGATTTACATATTATAAACATATTTAATGAAATACATATATATATATATAAATATGTATGTATATATGTACACGTGTGAGTAAAAAAACATGTTTTAACGGGACACTAACAAGTTTTGCGGTAGTTTTTATTTATAATATATTTCATATATAAAAAAAAAATAATAATAATAATAATTCTTATTTCTAAGTATATAACTGTCAACGTGTTACACGACGATCTTACAGCGTTATTTGTTTGATAAAAACCGTTTACGAATTTATATTCTGTAATTGACACACGTGATACACTATATATATCAATTTGTGTACAGTTGCGTCACTTACTGAATTATTTATCATCGTGGTGATTTACCATTTAAACCGTACACGTACACGGTTAAATACGCAGCCTACAGAAAACATTAAAGGCTATTTAAAAACAAAAACTATGTAATTACCGGATCGAATCAACGTGTTATCGATCAGATTACGGCCATTCGAATATGCAAAACGTATATTTCGAAATTACTATTTACAACGTCGACCGGGTCTACATGTTTTTCGTTGCGATAAAAATCCAATATACTTCAATCCACGGCGGTTCAACGAAACGTGAAGTATATCGTACATGATTGGAAATAAAAGTATCGAATGTTTCAATAAATATATTGTATTTAATATTTACGTACACACCCGGGTGTTTTAAAAATGATACGAACACAAACTTAAACCCAACAGTAGATCACAAGTATATACGAGTCACATAGATGAAAATATTACGTTAATATTCGAGTACGGTTAAAAGTCGTCGATGTATTTTCCTCACACAGAAGACGTCCGCGGCCTCAAACTTATATGCGAAATCCCTCGACTCGCAATGAATGCGTATGTGTGACCGGAGATTATATATATATTTCTAACACCGAAATCTATTACACAGCTACGCGTTATTTGTTAGGAAATAATTTCCTTCTCCCAATCACATTATATATATAATTATATTATTATACGATAACTTGCGCATATAGGTGTCGGTGTGCGTGTGTGTATAAAACACGTACAACCCATAATAAACACCTGTCGAAAATACAAAGAATTATATGCATAAAAAAAAAAAAACAGGATTATTAAATCGATGAATTCTGATTTTTATTTTCGATTCTTATCGATTGCGTATTGGTGTACACCGGGACTATTGTGTTGTCCGCCCACGACCGAAAAAGGCCGAAACAAACGTCGAGAGCGGACTCAAATTCGTTGGTGGTCATAATCGACATAGAAACTGATCGCCAAAACAGTCCGTGACCCATTTCGTTTCTGTGTATATTATCTACGATTATTATTAATCCGCAATAAAACAAATACGTTGGGATGGGTACATTAACGTCCATAAGCATTGTTATATATATATATATATATAAAACAATAACGAGTAGTAATATAAAACAATCGTATACGACTATCGCCGCCAGTTCCGAGCGTCTGATAAACAGAGACGTGTTCGAGCACTTTCTCCGGTCGGGATCTACGTGGTTAGGTTATATTGCGATATTCTCGTGAAACGTCATCGTACAAACGCACGCGTGTACACGTAGACCGGGGGTGTTCCAGCACAAAATACGTGTAGACGCGTCGACGGGCGAAAACAAATATATCGAAATGACGCCGGTCAGGAATGTTTTGGGAATTCGATAGACCGATTACACAACGCGTAACGGATCAGAACCGTTTGATAAAACCGCACAAACGTTTATTAATATAATTATTATTAATTATTATTGGCTTGCACGAGCGTTTAAACGACGACAACAACAACTATAAGCGACACAAACGGACGGACGATTTCGGAAAATCCGCGGGTAATTACCTGGAACCGTGTATAAACACGTGACGGACGGCTTGCGTTCCCGCGCGGTGGCGGCCGATCGTGTTCCGCGTCGTGATTCGCAACGTGACCGGACAGGACGCGAATGATGATAATAATAATACTAATAACAATAATAATAATAATAATAAAAAACGCAGAGTCTCGCGACCGGACGAAGACGAAAAACCCGGCGCGTCGTCCAACGGACGAACGGACGTCGAGTGCGCGGGCGAACGGACGACGGACGGAAACGTGCGCGAGCGGCGACGAAAAACGTCCCAGCGCGACGAGACACACGCGCGCGCGCGCGCCGCGTGACGTTCGAAAAAGCCGGCGCGAACGGTGTTTACGCGAGAACGGCGGTACGCGATTGGACGGCCGGACGGACTGACATTAAATGGCGCGGCGCGGCGGCGGCGGCGGCGGTCAACAGCTGCTCCGGCCGCCGCCGCCGCCGCCGACGACGATCGCTTCGGTCCCGAACGAGCGCGCGCACGCCCAACGATAACGGCGCGCTTATCACGCGGCCAGAGGACACCCCCTGCCGTCGCGCTCGCGTTCCCCCCCACCCCGCCGTAAGCGCCGGACGACCGGCAAAATCCCCCGCCGCCGATTCGCGTGCGTCGAGAACGGCGTTTGGTACGCGCGCGCACGCCAAACGCACGCCGGAAAACAGATTTATTACGAACTCCCCGCTCGCTCGCTCTCACTCACTCACCGGGCCGCGCGATAACGCCGTATTAAACAACGGTGTCGATAAATATGTACGTGCACGTCGCGCGGTGTTTTTCGGGGGAAAATCAAAACGTTTTCACGTCTATACAGATACGCGATTGATACGCGGAAAGCGACCGAACGAAAACCGTATTGTACGTTCATGGGCGGCCGCGTCGTTTTTCACGGTTTAACACGGCTCGCCATATCGTTCCCCGGCCGCGTTTGCGTTATTTTTTGTTGTTGTTTTTACACTTTTTCGACCGGTTTATCGTCAAATCTCGCGCGTATATGTACGTGTGAACAAGGCGGCGGTTTAAAACTAAACGGTCATAATTGTATTTTTAAATGTACGGACAGTTTAATTGTTCGTTCGAATATTATTGAAAGTATTAAGGCCGGAACGACAAGTCGCGAGATCCATACGAATGTCTGAATGAACGGTACGACGCAATGAAATCACAGTACACACTTGTTTCGTTAACGGGTCCACTGCCACGGTAATTTTCGCGCACGTCCTTTGAAACTTGCCGTTATTGGTTATGGCGTACGTTTCGTTGTACACGCGATATGTCAACCGAACTAATGAAGTTTTGGCCGAATACGGCTCTAAACCGTTTCGGACAGCATATACAAGTTTCACGGACGAATATGGACATTTACAAAAAATATACACGTGGCACTACTCAACGTGTCGTTTCAACGATTATTTTTTTTTTTTGACCCCGGCCTTAATTATTAGCCGTTTCGGTTTTTTTTTCTTTTTAAACTCCAAGAGACGACCGTTTCATATTTAAAGTCGCACTCCTTCCATCACGAGAATATGTATAATACAGACACATACGGTCGTTCAATTCGTTTTTGTTTCCATTTTAGTACGTTCGCGTCCAACCAACCGCCGAATCCGATCTCAATGAGTCATTCGACAAATATTGATATTGTCAACACGCGGTTTCAGCCGACCCATTACACTATTCTGTAATTCGGACATTAAAAGCGATCAAAACCGTTTTCAGTGCATAAACGTTTTGGCTACGATTTATTCAAACGTCGTTTAGTCAACATTCTTGCACACGTTACTCCGTTACGCGTAATAAACCGAGACATCAATATAACTGTTAACTAAATTAACGGTCGCGTCGTGTTTTGTTTGTAAAAGTATACATTATACACGTTGATAGCGACTAATAACAGCGTTTCCGACTAAAGAAACTAACGACTCGCACGCGGGAATAAAAAAATACGGGAATCGAACATAAAAACAATATGGATAGATGTTTTCCCGAGATAATTGTACGTGTACGGACGCGTTATATACGGGACATTAACGTTTACACGTAAAATAAGTGTTCGACCGTACACGAGATAAAATCGAATGTCTTTCACATTATATAATCGTTATTTATGTCGCGTATGAACGGAAATTCCGAGGGCGCGCCTTTACCCTCGTCATAGCCCGAGTCACGGTTTTCGTTGGTTTCCTTTACATAATATTTACAGCCGAAAACTGTTGCGAAGAAATTTCGCAGGATGTCCTAACACGCGAAAGACTGCCGAAACGACACGGCCGACAATCGTTCGCGCGAAATAAAAAGCGTGCGACGGGCCGAAACGTTTAAGGAAAAAAATTAAAATCTAGATAAAAACAGCGAACAGTCGCGCGTTCGAACGGAAACACCATATCCGCATGACGTCACGCGACGAAATACAATAAAACGGGTCTGGACGCCGTCGGTCGGAAGTACACACGGTACACGGTTTTCGGGGGCCCGCGAACCGTTCGTTTCAACGGTTTCCGAACTCCACTCGCACGCGTACGGCGTTCGATAAGCGCTATCGAGAACGTCGACGTCGGTATTAAACGCGTGCGAACCCAGCGGTTGTCGTCGTACCCGGCAGTGGCGTATTTAGGATTTCGTCTAGGGGGGGGCGGGGGATATATATTAAAAAATATTTTTTTATCGACCTAAAGAAAGCTTCGTAAAATCATACGTATTGGCTATTGTAAATAAGAATATCAAAAACTAAAAAAAATCAAGGGGGGATCTAACCTCCATATCCCCTCCCCCCGGTAAATACGCCGCCGGTACCCGGAGCCGTAGCAACTGAATATCGCGGCCGGGGCAAAACTTAAAATTGCGGTGAATAAAACTTATATCACGGTGTGTTTTCCATCTACCCACACCTGTATACGCTGGTGTATACTTTTTCTGTGAAAATAATTACCGTCGGCTGGAATAAACAGTGCGACAGATATTGCAAATACCCACAGAAAGGTACGGTGTATTTATTATCCACGCGAGCGCAGAGAGATTACACTGTGCATTTTGAATGTTATATTAATTTTTTAATTTCTAAAATTTTGCGCCCGAAGCGCAGGCACCTTCCGCCCCCCCCCCCCCACTCTTACTACGGCTCTGGTCGTACCGCGCGAGTGAAGAACGAAGTAAAGTAACGTCGTGCGCACAACGACGTTCGAGAGAGCGCCCGTCGCCCATTGTTTTCCCGTGCGCGTACGTAATTAAATCGCCGACGATTTTTTTTTTTTCGTTTCGTTTCGTTAAAACCGTACGCGTGTATACATATATATACGCACGTGCGTTCCGCATAAGATACGTACGATTATAAACGACGTGTGTTGTACTTACTATACTATATAAACATACATATACACGTGTATTATAACGCGCACGACAAATTGTACGCCGCGGCGGGTTTGCGTTTTGTTCGTCCGTTCGCAATTAACCATTCACAATACGCTGTGTAGTTTTTACAAACGCCCTGTTTGTTACGCTACGCGTTTCCGGCGACGTGTACGACAACCAGAGAAAACGCTCGACAATCAGTTGTATTTTTGCGGTAACACGCGCACAAAACGCGCATCGATTCCCTCCGCAGACACGTCGACGGTGTTTGTCGTCTGCACCACTATACTTTCGGTAGTCATTTTTCGGCATTGAACGTTTCACCGATCATCGTCGCGATCGGTTTGGTCAGGCCGGTCGAACGCTGTCGTGCGCAACCGAACCGACCGATCCCCGTGTTCCAACACCGACCGTCGAGCGCGTGCTTGATTCCGCACTCAGTTGTTTGTTCGTTTCCAAACGGCACTTTTACACGAAAGAATTTAAACTTATTTCCAAAAATGATGCTCTTTATTTATAAAAAAGATGGTCTGCTACAAATGCGGCTCTGAATGTAATACGCTACACCATGACTGTCATGACACTACTGGTCGTAATTACAACATCATAAGAGACAGACTAATACGTCTAGTAGGGGTTCCTAACAGCGACGAACGTTTCGCAACACAATCGCATAAAATAATGTGATATTGGCGCACGGTCCGTTACCGAACGATACGTCTGACGGGTAGCAGCACGCAACACGCGCGCGCGTGCACAATAACAATCCTGTAAAGCGTACGCGAACACAACAATACGGGGCACCCCCGAGGAGCTACTGACGACGACGACGACGCTGTCCACGGCGAACGCGCGCGCACACACGTGTCTCGCGACACGGCAAGGACACAATCGCACAACCGTACGGACCAGCGGTTCCCAAACTGTGAGGCGCGCCTCCCTCGGGATTGACGTTTTTAGATCAACGATCATTCCCGTCGTAACCCGGCGTTCTCGGACCGACGTACCGTATGTATATCAGTATCGCACCCAGGATTTTTTCAAGGGGGGGGGTCTAAAAAACTACATTATGAAATTTTGACAGAAAAATATGAACGTTGTATCAGAATTTGGATTTTCATCAATAAATTTAAAACTATTACACAGGTCAAGGGACCCGGAGTCCACCCCCTTGGGTGCGCCACTGATGTATATATATATGTAGTGTCCGACAACAGCAGCAGCAGTGCATTCAAATAATCGAACGTTTAAGACGATACGAAATCGTTGTTGTTCCGTTCGCTGGAGGCGCGATTATTTATAATAGTGTTTTTATTTTATTTTTAGGGTGGCGTGAACCAAAAAAAAAAGTTTGGGAACCGCCGGCATGGACGACCACATAATAGAACCGACCTCGCGTTGCGTTCGCACATGTACTTTCTCGATTTTCGATCGTTCGATCGTTATCGATAAACACAAATAATAAATTAATAATAACCGTACACGCGCGTGGACGTCTTGTCATTGTCGGAATAATTTTCGTACATATTAATCCGACCAGTGGCGTCTAGCGTATGACTACGATTTTTCTTCAGAATATTCATTATAAAAATAATAGAAAGTAAAACAATTCGCCGTTTATCCGTTCATGTTTTGTCGTGTAAAATGAGTTGTCATTTTAGTCACCGCGCGCCATTCCCCGGACTCTCGGAATTCAACGACCGTTAGCGTTTTCAAATATTCGACGCTCTTGCTTCTAAGCTACAGACCGTAATTGAAAGGTTAAACGAACTGATAACAAATCTTTATTACTCTGTTCAGACATTCAACACGTGTTGCATGGTCGTGAAGTTACGAGAACTACAAAAATCTGAGCGTCCGGGTGAAATGAACTCTCAACAGCAAAAAAGTGTAATTATTTGTTTTGTTGATCGCGGACGTGTTTTTCGTGTTTTCCGATGTTACCATACGGAAATACATAACGACGGCGTATCCTAACCTCGTATCGATAAAAAAAAAACGAAAAAAAAACCGAAAAAACCTACGCATAGCCGTCGCGCGTACATTAATATTATTATTAAACCTCTCTCCGCGTACGCTCCAACGAATAGGGTGAATAGTAAAATTCGGCGGGAGAGATAATGTATGACGAAAATTTCGGCTCTAATTAATTGTCTGTCGACCGCAGCGTTAGCGCGCCATTCATCTCCAAGCGGTTTCCCGCGCGCCAGTGAAATATTCGCCCCCTCGCCACCATTGTTGTACGTCGGATATTCCGAATAATTTCATACGCGGCGGCGGTCTCGTCCATAATAACCGTACTCTTTTTTTTTTTGTTATAGTTTTTTTACGACTACTCGTCTTCGAACCCCCGTTGTCGCGCGGACGCGCACGTACGATCGTGTGTTGTCCGGCCGGGCGGCTTTGTCGTCCGGTTTTCGATCCGAACGCGTGCCGCCGATCCAAGTCACCGGAAGTAACGAGAGCGACGACGAGCGCAAAACGAGTCGTTCGCCGCCGCGGGCACGCGGTCGATCGGTTCGTGCGTTTTATTCGCGTCCGTCCGGCGCGTATATTCATTCGTATGTACGGTGTCGTGCCGGCGGATTTCCGCGTAGAGTCGACCGCGTAACCGGCCGCGGCGGCGCATAAAAAACGCGCACGCGTTCCTACGCGATCCGAGCGAGAACAACAACAACAATAATAATAATAATAATAAAAAGCCGACCACCACGGCAATAACGGTTGGGCGGCGTCGCGTACGACGACCGGCGATCGTAATTATGTTTTTTTTGCGCGTTTAACAATAAATAAAAAATAAAATACGTATCGACGCCGGCACGTTTCCGCGGTCGACCGAATGTCGTGTCGCACACGTGTGCGCGTATTATTATTTCGTACCGCGCCGACGTTACTTCTCATATATATATGCGTGTGTGTACGCGTGTACAGGTAATACAGGTAATCGCAAACAGCGCTTACGAATTCATCGTCCGTCTCGCCCGTTCGGTTCGATCACGCGCGTCCGCACGTCGTTTCCACACGTGTGGCGCGTACGACAACAAAAAACACGTGGTCGTTACGTTTGCCGCGCACGTCCCGTAATTGTCTCGCGACCGTCGGCGCGGCGCTTGAACGGCGCCGCGACCGGACAACGACGCGGACAAACGAAGCCGACGATCTTCGGCGAGACGTTGTTTTTCCAGAGCTGATTCGAGCTCACGGCCGAATACGTTCACGACGCGATCACGACACGTCGACCGGCCGCATGACGAAAACACGGATGTCTTTTTTTGCGTTTTTTGCGAGGAACTCGTTAGGTTAAGTTGCACGCGAATCACCGCGTGGTTCCGATGGAAAATAATTTCCGTCCGTCGGACGTGTCGAGCGGTTTTTCATTATTCGGTACGTGCGTGCGTATGGCCCGGTAAAAAAGCAAAAAATCCACCCACCCGTTTAACGTTTGAACGAAGTCGTAGAGAGCAAAACCGAACGGAAACCGTTCGACCGGGCGCTTTACCGGGACCGGTTCGATTTTCGTCGGTTCGTCGAACGTCGGCACGGCGCGGACCGCGCGAAGGGATTGCTCGCGCGACACCTGTCGCACAACCCAGCAGGCTACGCCCGTGGCCCCCGCGCCGATCCCGCGGGCGGACAGAGGTCGCGCCGGTCGCGCCGACCACCCTTCGGGTGTCGCGATCGCGGCACAACCTCCCCGACGGCCGCGACGAACGCGCGCCCGTTAAAACGATTTACCTATTAATTACATTTGCGCCGGACGAGTCTCTCGAAACGTCCGCACGGGCACGCCGTGCGCGATTTTCCAAACCAGTCGACTCCGCACGGAATCCGGTACGTTTCGTCCGGTTTTTTTTCTTCTTCTTCTTCTTCTTCTACGAACGCGCAATATCATGCTACGCCGTTTGAAATTTAAAAAAAAAAACCAAACCAAACGTGTCTCGTTATAACAACAATATTATATACGTTTGAAATAACATTAACCGTTGGCCAGTTTTTTCCTTCCACACACACACACACATATATATATATACACGCGTTCCGCAATCTCACAGGCTTGCTCTCACCGGGAAAGGTCGAAACGTTTTGGATTCGGTTTTTTTTAAACGCGATATAACGTCGACCGCGAATGCTGACTCCGCAAAAACGGCCACGCTCGTTCATCATAATGTATATTGTAGCATTACGCGTTTGTCCGAAAATTAAATATTTAAACTGTATTTTATTTATAATCAACGAACAATACACGAGTAAGTTTTTATTGTTCGTTTTAAGGTTTTCGTCAAGTCTAAATGAGTTACCCTGTTAACATCGATAACATCAATTGTTCGATCTCTTGTACTGCTGCGCTCGTACCGTATTGAACGGTATTAAAAAAGCAGCGAAACGAAAACAGAAATCGTCGTACACTCGATACAGTCGAACAGGCCTGTATCTGGGTTCCACCGAGTGTTCGGGACCCAAGGAGTTGAACGCACATTAGTTGGGCTTTCACCCGACAGCGTGAATCCGGGTCTCAGGGCTCTTGCAAAACGGTACTCGAGTTGGGTCCAATAAAATGAAAACGTATTCAAATCGTTCACGCAAAAGTTTTTCTTTTGAGGTCGTTTTTTTTTTTTAAAATCTTATTTGGTTCGCCGAGACGCTTCGAGTCGACCCGTCTCTCATGTTCTACGCCACGTCATTAAACGTACGACTCGGGGTCAGTGCCCAGCGGCTGCCGGCGGAGCGGAAAATACCGGCTTATTACGGAAATATTTGCAATTTTTGTCATATTTTATTATGATATATATATATTATCGATGATAAAATAATTTTTGTATTTTTACTACTCGTGTTTTCGTACTTGAGCATGCTCGGAGGATTCGCCACCGACGTATACGACGCACGCGTATATACGCGCAAGGCCGTATTTCGGGGTTCAAACACCCCCGAATCTTTTTAATAAATTGAATTTATTAATACTAAACTATTAAGGTGGAGACGCGTCGCCACATGTTGACCCGCGTCCAGACACAATTTTATCGTACGCAACACAATCTAGTAGTTGAAAAAATATGATTAGGTTTCAACCCACTCGAAAATGTGTTCCTGTCACGGCCTTGTGTGCGTGTATGAAATCAAATCACTGCAACTTTCGTGTGATCGTTGCGCCGTCTAGTATTCACGCCGGTCGTCGTCGTCGACTTTGTAAATACTGTACGAAATCGGCTTTAGCTGAAGTACGAAGAGAACGTATCCGCTAAAGACGGACAGACCGCAACGAAAGCTGACGTCGTCGGTCATCGGATGTTTTCACGTCGTATAGCGCGTGTCCGCATTTCACGTCTACGGTCTACGTCATGTTCGTTCGAAATTCTGTACAACTGTGATACACGTTTCCGTTCCGTTCGATCCGAACCGCAGGCGGACGATAATAATACACACAAACAATCGTAATTCAAAACGATCGTTGTCGTTATTGTTTTTTTTTTTTCCCCCAAAGACGTTCGCCCGGTACGAATATTTAAATATACGAGAAAAAAACCCCCCCGACGACACCGCGCACGTACTGAAACGGCCGGACGGATTGGAAAGTACACGAGAAAATCTAAGAATGAAATAGGGACCGCGCGCGCGCGCGCGCGTCGTCCGACGGTATTCCGCGAGTGTACGCGTATGTAAAAAACGAGACGATGATGAAAAAATACAAAAAAAAATGGGAAAACAATAAACGATATTGTACACGACGACGGACGCGTATACGAAACGCGTGCCGATCCGCAGGTGGACCCGTTAAAAAGCGATAAAAATCCCGTCGAACGTTGTAAATCGACGGTGGCCGCCCGGTCCCGTCGTACACGTTTATAAATGTTATACGTCGTGAACACCGTCTCCTCGGTTTCTTCGCTGGTTATTTAAACGAGGCCGACGCGCACACGACCGATACGGGTTTCGCGCGCAGCACGTGGACGCGACGGCCCCGAATCGTCGTTCGTGCCGACGGGTGTTACGTGCGAAAAACGCGTGTAATGACGACGATAAAAAAGAAAAAAAACGGGCCGGGCCGACGCGAACGGTATCTATCCGGACGGGCGCGGGCGCAGCGCCATCCGACGGTCAAACGCGGCGTCCGCGCCGTCACGTCTAAAATCCGAGACCACCGTCGTCGTCGTCGTCGTCGTCGGTAATCGCCCGCGGTAAACACGGTTAGCGTTCAATAACGCGCCGCGGCGTTTGAAAAAAACCACCCCCCCACTCTCACCGTGTTCACTGTGTTTGACGGACGCGTCGGGTTGTCGTCCGAACGGTTTTCGTGTACAAATATAATCGCGTTTACGTTGGAAATAGTCCGGAACAGCAAAACAATTTAAATATTTTTCACATTTTTTTTTTTTACCAAAACGATATTCGGTTGGACAAATACGCGCGGACCAGTTTTCAGTACTCGAAACAGTCGCGTGCGTTGGCGACCACTAAAACTTCGTCCGTGAGTTGTGTTTTGTCTTTTAACTCCCCCTCCACACTCCCCGGTCGGACGGATACGCGTTATCGTGGAATGCGGACGGGCTTTTCCGGTTCCGGCCAACACCCGTCTTCCCGCATACCCTATACTCGGTAAGAACCACGAGAACCGATCTCCATACGCGGAAAATCGCCGCGAAACGATAGGATTTCTATGACGAGAACGCGTTCCCCGCACCCCGGTCGCGGGTACGGTACGAAATCGTGAACGTACGCAGTGACGTGAAAATGTTGTGATTTTTTTTAATTTAATTTTTAACCTAACCCTAACCTAACCGACCCATTCAAAAAAAAAAAACGAACCGTACGTATAAAACACGATGATCGTTATCGACTCAGTAAAGGCGATGGCCGTAAAAACGTACGATTTGGTTTTCACGTTTCGCGTTTTGCTGGCGTCGCCGACCGTACAGAACGTCGTTTGACAATCCACGCGGTCCGCCAGAATCCGGACGACGACGACGACGAGAACAACACTATTAATACGAATAACGTTATTCGAGAGTGACCCGTTCACACGGCGTACGGATAACACGTCGTTCGGTGCGTGACTGCGCGCGCGTGCGTTTGTGTGCGTGCGTTTGTGTGCGCGCGCGCGCGGGAGAGTTAAGTCCGCATGTCAACGTCTGCTGACACTCGGACCTCCTATTTCATTATGGCTGGCAAACATGGCTGTTCGCGTATGTACGTACTCTCCGCGCGCGCGGTCCCGACGACCGCGACGGCGGCGGCGGCGGCGGCGGCGGCGGCAGCTGTCCGCCCGAAAATTACGAGGCCGCGTTCACACGCGCGCGCGCGTACGCGTGTGCAATGGCGAAGGGCCCCGCGCGCGCGTCGACGAGACACGCGATCCCGTTCCCGCTCGTTCCCGTCGCCGCGTTTCCAAGATAACGCCCACGCGCGGCGTTCGGTTTTCGCGTGTAACGGTTCTACACACTCTGGCAGATCCTAGTGTTTCTATCGGATCGATTCCGTCGTGTTTCTTTTTCTTTTTTTTTTTTAACTTAACGGGTCAAGTCGGCGAGCAAGTTCAAAACGACGTGGCTTCTCCGAGTCGAAATCAGGTTAGAACCAGTAGGCGGCCGGCTTGTGAACAGCAGAGATCCGTCCGTATTAACAATTATCAAGTGATATAATATTATACAGGTTTTTATACTTGCGTTAAAATACTCGAATGGTCGACAGTGTTATCCACGATTGTAGCGCTCCCTCCCCACAAAAAAAAAAAAAAAAATTAGCTCTAGCCTACATGTATCATATTAATTATTATGATTGACAACGAAATGATATTATATATATATATACCGACTACGCGCATGACGGTAACGTAATCTAAAATCCGGAAACCCTTGTAAACGATTATCACTTGTCGGACAATGCAAAACGCGCATGGTACACTGTCGGTCCGTCGTAGAAAAGAAAACATAAAAACAAATAAATAGATTTCAATAATAACGCGTTCGCGTCGTCGTACGTGACCCGAGTACGCGCGGTACAATAACGGACTGGAAACAGGCGTCTTCGGCTGGCGAGCGGGCGGGCCGGTGTGCGGTGGGGGACGACAAAACAAAAAACGATTCACGCGGCGTCGGCGGCAAAGCGTAAAAAACGAAACCGTCGCTCCAATTAACATGAGAATTTGTAATACACGCGGCGACCGAGCGGCGGAAAAGAGTGCGGCCGAGGACGACCGTATGCAGTCCGGGACGGACTGGTCGAGGCTGTGGGGGGATGGAACAAAAAAAAAAGGAGTCCGCGGAATGGAATCGCAATAATTTTCATTGTTTCGGATAAATAGAGGAGCCGTATAAAAAAAAATATATATATATATAAATACGAACCTCCGCCAGCGCTCACCGTGCCGACGCGTACGTACGCAACGATATTGCCGTCCGTCCGGACACGTCGTCGTCGCGGCAGAATGCTAATTCCGCGCCGTCTCGCATAGAAATCTCGGTCGTCGTGCTATACATATACATTTATATATATATACTACTTAGGACACGCGCACACGCAGACTGTTACGTATCATCGTAACGGATTTCGGTCGGTAACCCCCATCGGCGGTTAGTCGTTTCGTCACGATTCCAAAATTTCGTTTGTTTTCCGATCGATACGACGAATAGAAAACGGCGAACATCATTTAGGCGTGTTAGTTTGTTCAATCGTACGCTAGCACGTTTCCCGAAAATATTCGCCCCGTCGTGTTATTCCCGTCCGAACACGTACCGGATTCGGTTTTTCTTTTTATCATTTGTTAACGATAAAAACGTGTCACGCTCGCGTTTCGGAAAATCAACCGGGTCGGCTCCTTAAACGACCTCGTTTCGTCTCGGACCTCCGCCGCGAACGGACAAACGAACGCACGTGCACACTAGTGCGCTTTTGCTTTGCTCGCGTCCGAAGCGCGTGCGATGACGAACATCCGACACGGCGCACGCGTCTACCGAGTTGGGTTGGGTTTTTGTACGACTTCTGTTGCGATCGGTCGTTTCGGCGTACCTCGTTTGCGTCGCCACGATTTCGTCGTTGCTGGCAATCGAAGCATACGAAGCGCAAAACTTTTATGGCACGCAAACCAAACCGGCGTCATAATTCAAAATAAAAAAAAATCGTGCGTTAGTGCGTGTCGCTAATGTTCGGTAACATCGACGTGTTCTCCGTAAAAGTCAAAGTTAAACATTTGCACTGCTGTCTTTGATTCCTTGAAAAAAAAATCTGGTCCGTGTGCGCGCCTTTTTTTTCTGTCGCCGACCGTTCCACGTTACAAAGAAACAATACACAGCGAACAAGAACACGGACGTCCAGCAATACCGAGGAGTAAACTAGAATCTTTTTAGTTTTAACTACGGCGCACGTTAAAAAACTACTGTTGCCGTGGACAAGAAATCGCAAGCGTTGAAAGCATTCAACGATCGTATGCGCCATCCGGTTTACCACCGACGTATAACACAATGTCTAACCGTATTCATTTTTTTTTCAATTAGGAAAATTTCTCTATACAATTTTTAACGGAACGGTATTCTACGAAATTTTATATAAATAAACAACTAATAAACGCATTTAAATTTGAGTAACAATAATAATATGTACAAAATCAATTATACGATAACATGCTATCTAACATGTATTGTATTCACGCCGTACTGGGATACATCGGCACATAGTGATCACTAATAGAATAGAATTTTCATCAAGCGCGTGTTCGATACAGCAACGAGGTATTATCAATAATGATAAAAATATTAAAAAAAAAAAAAAATAATATCAAATATACGATCTTTTGGTCGTTTCGGTCCCCAGGTGATCCGATTATGAGCGTTCCCCGCCATTCCCAGTCGGAGCACCGAACGACTCAGTTAGCCGAAGACGAAAACGCACTAGTGCGCGCGGGACGTACTTCTGGATCGATTGGAAACGGTCACCAACCCGGTACGGTACGCGGGCGGCGGTTTGAAAGTCGCGCGAGACTTGTAATCGGTGCGTACCGTCCCCGTACCGATATATCTCGATCGTACGTTGTAAATATCGCGTAAAACGGACGGATCCGCGCGATTGACGTGTACCGTGATTAAAATGAATAACGACGACGACGACGAGCCCGCGGTCACAGACTGTGTATGATAATTGATTCAAATGTACGTCGTACGCACGAGTTATCAAAAAAAGAACGTGAAATAAACGTACACGCCGGGCGGAATTTAACGAAAACAAAACAAAGCCGCGTGTATGTATACAGTCTGTAAATCATATTATTAAATTAATGTGTGGCGCGCGCGCTCGCACACACGAAAAACCTAATTGCATGGAGACGATTTAAATTAAAAAAATATTCAAAGACGTGATATCGACTCGAACCGCCGCGTTATTATTATCGTGTACGTAAACGCACGCCTGATGTTATCGTGTTATATATATTTATTTACAAGCTAGTTTGTCTGCAGGTTTCCGGTCGGTTTTAATTACTCGTTCTCGCGGTCCGTCCGGCCGAACAAGCAATTTCGGTGAACACACAATAAGAAAAACCGAGCGGATCGTCCGTGATTAGGTTAGGTTAGGACCTAACGCGATCGGAAAGCGTCGTTTGTAGACGGAACGGATGCACTTGCACACACGAACCGTTTGCCGACGATATTCGTGAACACGCGTGCTCGCGTACACGACGTGGTTGCGTTTTAGACGTTATTTCGCTGAGGATTTTTGGTCGGACGGCCGACGGTCACCACACTGACGCGCGCGATATCAGATAGCCGCGAGTTGATACGCACGCGCGCACACACACGCGCACACGTGTATTATAAACTCGGTTACCGCATGTTAATGGAAGATCGTTATCGTAATTAGCATACTCGTTTGTAACGTACAAGTTTCGTACTCGAATAATTAGAATGTTATCCGATATATGTATATATATATGTGTGTGTGTGAATAGTGTATATTATGACTTTTAAGTACCGATACATGTGTATAGACGCACGGAGCGCGCGAAACATTTCGTATTCGAAAACGACCACAGTATCGTGTACGCGAACAGACAAAAGTTTGTTTGTTTTTTTTTTTTTTTTTTTTACAAATTTTCGACGCGAAAACGCTCGTCATAAGTGAAATCGTTCCGAATCGAATTGCGAAATTCGTCGACACTTGTTTTCATTCGATTATCGATTTTATGCGCGTTTCGTTGCGTTTCAATTGGTGCGTGTACTTTTGAAATATCGTGTGTATAAAAACAATGACTTATTCATATAATCGTCCGATAAAAACCAAATACAATAATTATCGCCCACGCTCTACACAAAAGTATTAATAACGAATAGTTTTTTTTTTTTTTGAAAAACGTCGTAATAAATATAAATAAGGTCGCACATTAACGGCGCGTGTTTGAGCATTTTTTGGCGTAAATAAATGCGTATTTTATAGACAACTTTTTTTTTTTTTAAACGCATGTAGGTCTCAAAGTTACGCGTATGATTTATAATTATTGCGGCGTAAAACTCGAATTTTCAAACTATTTATGAGCACATAACGTATGTGTGTCGAGTACAACCGTTATAAAAAAAAAATATATTGTATAATAAACGCGTGTGCCTAGTAATATGCCTCTCTCTTTCTATATATACAGTATGTACACGGAGCGCCTTTAATCGACGGCGGTTTTGATAAAAATCTATCCGAACATTAATACCTGTGGCGCGTGAATTTCAACTGAAAGAGAACTGACCAGCTTTCTTTCTCGTTCCCGCGGGGTGGGGAAACTTGAGCGAAACACAATACCACACACACACACGCACACAACGTATTATATACGTCATTCGGTATGACAATACGTTTGTGTGTGCGATTCTTTCGCTCGTACAATATATAGTTTTATATATACGACGAGAAAATAACCTAACCTAACCCCCGCGACGGGTCTTTGAGAAAAGAAAGGGCTTTCTAGACGCGAATATATATATATATTTTTTTTTTGTCGTTATTCTCTTCGACCTATCGCCACCTACCTGTACAACCACCCGCTGGGGGCTCGTTCCCCCCTACGTCTCCCCGTCGCTAACACTCGGAACCGTCGACGGACAAATTCTCCGCGTGCACGTATACGTATATATATATATGCGTGTGCGTGTGCGCACACAAATACCCCGTCCAACTGGTGCAACAGCAGTCGTGTTTTAGGACCAGTTTTCATGTGTATGTATATATATATATATATATTGTGCGTGCGTGCGTGCGTGCGCGTGTGCAGTGCAGTGTGTTATCTGCCAGTCGGAATCGTTGGGAAGTTGGTATATTTTTTTCGTCTGACCTTGGGGCGTCTCCCGAAGAATGCACCGTGTACACGTATACCTAATACACGCGTGATTTTATATACCTACATACGCTTGTTTATATAATATTATTATTTATATACGACTGGCGTGTGCGACGCGGGGTCCGCGCGCGTCCGTAAATCATCGTGCGCCGCGCCGCCGCCGCCGCCGCGTAGGTACACGACGACCGCGGAGCGAAAACAAATTAAAAGTCTCCGGAATACGTACGTGCACATTGTCGTGTTATTATGTGCACTGTACGTTTGCGGGAAAAATTCGGACGAGCGCGCGTAAACTCGAAACCGGACTATTATTGTCGTAGAACGCCATAGTAATGTATACACGTGTATGTGTTTATTTTATGATACTATGCGTTTGGAATCGCGACATTTGCGCGGGGGGTGGAAATTCTGCCGAACGGATTATTGCGACGAACAGAGGTTTTATCTATTTGTCCCTCGTGTCGAAATACTCGCGCACTTGTCGTCGACGGCGAGTCTGTCGCGTGTGCGAGCGCGCGTGAAGTTTTCTCTCTCTCTCTCTCTCTCCATAAATTTATATATACGTACACACTATCCCCCACGCGAATATACACACACACACACACACACATCATATACATAAATCAAACACATCCGGCGCGTTTCAAATAATATATATGATGTGCGTGCGTGTGTGTGTGAACGAATGTTCTAACCGCCGCCGAAGCGAACGCGAGACTGTACACTATAAATATACGCGGAGAGAAGATTTCGTCGTACACACGTGTTACTACAGGCCTATAAATCCCATCCGTCTATCCCTTCCAGTTCTCAACCCTTTTCACACACACACACACACTGTTGCCGACCGCCACCTTTCCTACAGTCCGCCGTATACGGGGCCGTCCGACTGCTTACCGAAACTACCGAAGATTAAACGCTTACGCGCGCAATGCGTATACATTACATTCGAAACGGATTTAAATTATTCAACGTTTAATCACACAAACCTTCCGCGCGTACGTGTACAACGTATAATGTGCGTGTGTGCGTGTTCCGCGCGGCAAATGGCACGCGAAACCGTTTAAGATTTATATATGTATATATATAAGCGCGTGCGATAACGCGGAAAACGTTATGTACGGTTATATACACATATATATATAGACAGAGAGAGAGAGAGCTTATGGACGTGTGACGGGTAAGAACAGTGTACCGAACGGATTTTCATGACACAAACATCGTTCTGCACGTCTCCGGTATGAACGTGTACAACGCCTAAACGGGTTTCAGCTATCGTCGGATTCCAAAGTTCCAAACGCAGCGTTTCGTAGTCGGTTCGAACAGTGCCCTCCGTGCGATCATAAAATACGATTCGCACGAGATGTATCGTACGCGTCGTGCGTAACGTTTTCGAAACCGTCCGGAACGGGTGCCAAAGTACGAAAGCGGTCGTCTAGAATCACGTGCGACCCCCGGACGACACCACGGGGGCCGTCCGTCCAAATCCCAATAACGCGCGTTTAACCGGTTTCGTCGGAAAGTCTCAGGTCCGAGATTATCGCGTTTGACCCGGGAGGTCTGTCGAGTGTCCGGCAACGAATCTTCATCCTCTACCCACCAGCCGCGCGCGACGAAAAGCGCAATATTGTTTATTGACCACGTGATTCAACGGAACAGCACCGAGTGAAGCCCGACCGCAACGGTTTCCGACGTTACGCCGTATGATTTGGTCCGTGGCACAGCCGACGGCGACCGGTCGACGGTAGTTATATAATGTGCGTGTGTGACGCGGTCAAAGGGTTCGCGCGCGTTATTATTATCAATTTTTTTTTTTTTGTCGCAACATTTCTATTCTTTTCCTCGTCCTCGAACGTTTCAAAATCAAACGTCGGAGTACGCCCGTAACGACGATAACAGTTAGTCGTGTAGACGCGCCGCGCCGCGTATAAACACGTACAAACAATGCGTGAATAACAACGGTACGGCGCCATTTTATCGAACTACGACCTAATAAGCGTTAATCGACAAAATAAAAATCCGTCGTCGACATCGTTGTGTGACGGCATACTGTATTTTTTTTGTATAAAAACAAACGACGTTCGGTACGCGAGTGTTCGTATCATGTCGTTCGGCCAACAGGCGGATAAATAATAATACGAGACACTAAATGCGTGTAAAAAAATCCCAATGCACGTTCGTTCTCGTGTAACTTTCAAAACGTTCGAAAACAGTGTCCACGAGCGATCCGTTGGAAAATCGTAAAATTTTCCGTTTTAACGTCACTCGTCACTAACCTAACCTACGGAAATTACCTGCGGTTTCCAAGTGGCTCGTCCATGCAAACGTACGGCGTTCGTCCGACGGACGGCAGCGACGCGACACTCGGCCCGCGCGATCCGAACGCATCGTTTTCGTCACTCGCTAGCGGATCGGACGGGTTTCGATTGATCTCGCGTCGGATCAAAACGGACGGAACGCGACGACTACTGGCGGGTGGCGGACACGCGGTCGGGCGGGCGGGCGATCGTGCGCGGTGCGGCGAACAGGAGGGGCCGTCGTCCTCGGGGTTGGGCGGCGGACGGGTGGCCATTATTAAAAAAACGACTTGCAGCTGCGGCGTCGGCAGGGCACGGTCGGCGCGAGCGACCCTCGGGAGACGGACGGACGGACGGACGGACGAGAAACAAACCGGTATTTGGGGTGAACACCGCGCGCAGTTCGCGAGAAAATGTCGACGACGAGGTGGTGCCCGGGCTGGGTCCGACCGTATCGCAAACGTTTTCGCGGAGTCCGGTAGACGTGATGGACGTGAAATGATATAAATCAATAACAGTGAACGGCACGAAACTAATTATGGTTTATATCGATTGATTGATTCATTCATTAATTGACCGTCTAGCAACAAAAAGAGGAATAGGAGGTTACCAAACGTTCGTTTCAAACGTCCGGCATGCGTACGGATGATTTTTTTCATTCACTGACCTACACGTTACGCCTTTACTCCTTAGAACGGACCGGCGTACGGTGGCGAGAAGAACGAACGTCACGACGACCGACACGAACCAAAAAAAAAAAAAATCGTCTTTTGAACACGCGTTGCGTAACCGTGCGTGCGCGAGCACACGTCTCGAATCCAGTCGGGCGACGGTCGACGGCGGGGCGTATAATAATGTTTATGATGTGGTTGAGCGCGGCGACACGACTGTAGAAACTAGGTCGTAAAACGTGCACCGTCCCTTTCTTCTCTTTTTTTCCTTTCTCCCCCGGAAAGGGACCAGAAATCGGTTCTCGCCGCGTCGCGGCCGATCGTTTCAGTAACGGCGACGTTATGCGAGCGCACTGACCTTTTTCCGTGCGCGACGTCCGACGAGGCTGCTCGGAGACGACCGGCCGCCGCGGACCCGAAAACCAACGAACAAATTCTACCGCCGGCGTGAGTTTATCACAAATCATCACGCGGCCGTTGTTTCGTACGCGCGCACACGAATCCCAAACGATCGGGTTGATTCCGTCCGGAAACGGGACGGAACGGACCAACGGCCAGACAAAAGAAATTCAAAGACGCGCGTGTTTAACGGCGTTCTCGCCCGATAGACCGGATTCGTTGACTCGATTTGTTTTGTTTCGGAAATTTTTCGAGACGCCCGTCTGAACGTCTGTACGCGGGGTCCCGGACCGGCCTGAGACCGAGTACGTTGGTTTTTTATATTTATCGTATTTATTTTTTTTTTTGAATTTAATTCGACCCGCGTGAAAATAACTACGGAATATTGTTGTCCGGCTGTCGTCTGCGGATGATCTATATCCGAAACCGAAACGTAAATCCCATTAACGAACCGTGAAATTTGTTTTCAACACTTAAGGATCCGTGCGCGCCGGGACACGATGTTTGCAAACACACAAAAGCGACGCGGTCCTTTTCCTTTTTTTTTTCTTTTTAATCCTCCGAAGCCAAAAAAAAAAAAACAACACATATCACGTGCAAAACCTTTGTTCGAATCGCGGTAGTCCGTACCCACCCACCACACACACGTGTAGTGCAATGTCTCTGACCTCGGATTTAAGGCTGTTGTGACGGCAAACGGACGAAAATCAAACGCTTCTTTGCGCGAAATCGATTATCGTTATTATTATTATTGTTATTATCGGTGCGGCTCGCAGTCGACACGCATGTCCTAATATTTTTAAATTTTTTTTTCTACGGTTCACACGCAATGTTATGTGTGTGTGTGTGTGTGTGTGTATAGGATTTATATGCAACGGAAATATACTGAAACACGTATCGGATAAAGACACGATAATATTCTACTCTTGTGTTAGGTCAATCATACACGTTTGGCGTCGCGTGATCGGCGCGTATTCATATTTCGTACGATTTTTTTCGTCGTCATAAATTACATTAAGCGAAAGTGCGATCGTTCTCGAATTTCAACGCGGAGAAAACCAAAAGTCAATTGTTTTCACGTAACATATAGCTAAATCGTTTTTGATGTTCATACTTTCGCAAATGGATCTAATATTTGGTAATATGTTAATAGACGTTACATTATTTTCGTAGAGGTAACGTGGTAAGCAACTGTGGGAATAATTCTCAGCATTTCGAATACTACTAGGAAGTATAAAAAATATTCGTTTACAAAACTTATCGCGCTGTTTTTCTGTTTTTGTTTAATGTTTGGTTATCGCATATTTTTTTGGACATTGACAAAACGTATCCTGGCGCAGTCTTTCCTGACCGCTGTTAAAAGTGTAAAAACGCGCATCTTTCCCGGGTTTATAGTTGTAACATATGCAGTGCAAAGATTATAATTTATAAACTAAAAATATGCGAAAATTCGTTTGAATAATACGTCACTAACCGAATTATTATGTAAAAATCGAAAATAATACGATATACGTACTCTTATGATATTATACGCGAGAGGTCTCCAAATATTTTTTATTCGAGGGCCGCGTAAAATATCAAAAGCTCTTAGTAAGCCAAAAGTGTATAAACTCATACAACTTTTATTTTATAGAAATATATATAATCTTATAAATATTTCATAAAACAATTCTTATAATATACTTAAATATAGTATTCATTTTAAAAATAATTTTAAATTGTAAATTTTTATTAACGAGAAGTATGAAATTGATATTTCTCTGCTAGTATTTTATCGAATTGAGGTTATATGTTACTGGTCTCAATTTTCAAAATTCACTCTAAATGTTTGTCAGATATGGCGATTTATATTTTGATTTGATGTATTTCATTTTTTAAAAAGTTTGTACGCACAAATAAGTTGTAGCATGTACAGATATGCATATATTCATTTGCAAATTCGCGAAATTTGATTTTCATCACGCATCATTACATTGCAAACCAATGGTTTCTTCTCAAAATATCATATTGTTTTTCAAATAAAAATTGCTGCGATGAGAAATTATTTTGAAATGACCGCACAATTTATCTGATCGTAATTTCCCAGAAAATTTGGAAAAAGTTGTCAAATGTTTCGTTTCATCGACATTTCGAATGCCCGCCGGGGAAATACTTTGTTTGCAAATTACACATAGTATCTTGTTACCAGAATGAACGATCGAATAATCCATCGACCACTTGTCGTTAAAAACACGACATTTCGGATCTATTTTTCATTGCCGACACGTGAGATATGTTTAAATCGATAGTTGACGAATAATTATCGTAGTACGTGCACTGCAGACGTGGGCACGTACACACGAACAGACGTTGTCGATCGATTTCGTCGTAGAGCTCGAAAATGTGTCCAATCCCGTTCTCGCTGTTGCGTTAAAATACGTTTTATATCTGCCGTCTTTTGTCGATGGCGGTTAAGACTCGTTCGCGGGGCCGTAGTTCGGAGACGCCTGTTTGCACGCGACGGTACGCGTCGAAAACATAAGCGTTTCAACCGCGTGAGTATCATTTCGTTCATTTTTGATGTTTGATTTTTCCGTATTGTTGAGTTCGCGAATTTAAAGGGCACGTGCACGACGTCGCGTGCTCGTTTTGTGTCGTTCAACAAAAAAAAAAAAAAAAAAAAAAAAGTTCAACCGTAACCGATTAAAATGACAACGCGACGACGATTTCTCGTGCACGTCGCCACCATGCCGTGGTAGAATACGACGGGTTCACGTGTCCGAAAATAAATGATAACAATCGTGACGATGAAAAAAAGCAGATAAAAAAAAGAAAACCAAAACCCACTACGGCCGACGACATTTATACGCGTCGTTTTAACGGCAGACATTTTAACCGGTCTGTTTTACAAGACGGACGACAACAAACGGCGGCGGCGGCGGCGGACGGAGCCAATATTAAACGCGGCTGCCGTTACCGTTCGTACGGAAAATGATATCGAACGCGCGTTGCCATCGCATTCCGTGTTAATGTACACTCTAGACGACACGCGCGATATTCAAAAGGTTTAAAAACGTTTATTTACGTAATATGTTGTGGAATACGGTTAGAAATTACGTTATACGTTAGTGATAGACTGAGGGGGTGGAGTAATTTATCAGATATAGTATATTTCGTTTGGAACGCTATTTTTAAATTTCCAATCGAGCTCCACTACTTTATATTTTATATCGATACGCACGGCACCGTGATCAAGTCTCCGCGAGATATCGTTAAGATTGTTTTCGTCTTTTACATTTGACGTTTTCGTTTTGATTGCCGTTGTAGAAAATTAACCAACGGGTTTGTATCAAAATGTCTACTATTTTTTTTTCTCTCATACACGAATTACGATTCGGAAAATTGTATTATTATTTTTTTTAAACAAAAACCGATTTATGATCAACGAGAAACGCATACGTTTAAATCCGATTTTGAACGACAACGTAAAAATATTGACGCGTATAATTGAAACCAGTATCTTTTTTTAGGATTTTCCCGAGGAATTTCAAAAAGCCGTCATCCACAACAATCCGTCTTCTAACCACTCTATCGTTTGCGCGCGTATCTGTATCTGTATGTGTGTATATATATATATATATATATATATATAAATTCCCGCGGCGCGCGATAACGTGAAATCGGTCTCGCCAAATAAAATTTATTAAATACCACTTGGGGCGAGGGGAAGGGAGTGAAAGTAAATTACGTGTTTTAATTGTGCGGAGTATAAACGTCCGTGTTGATACATACCTTTGTATTATTTTTTTTTTTTTTTTTTCGTTCTCTCGCCGAGGACAATATTCTCTAACAGTCTAACCTGTCGCACTCGGTGCTCGGGCGATAAATCTACGTGACGTATGGCCGGAAACTTCCTCGGTCACGACCGAGGGACTATATATATATATATATTTTGCTACCAAAAAAAAATAAAAAATAAAAAAAAATAAAATACACACGCCGACGGTGTAAGTCACGAAACATTTCGGATTAAAAAAAAATAAATAAATATATATATATATAGGTACCTAACCGCCGGCCGGTTCGGGCGGCAATCGATTTTTCGCGTTTGATGCGCGTCGTACACGAGAACGAAAAGAAACGATTCGGATTTTACACCGTTCGCGGGTCACGTACGTGCGTTGTACATTGTATAAGGTGTAAATTTATATGACGAATAGTAACCGGGTAGGCTCGTCGGTAATTCGACGCCCCGTCCGCTTATACCGCAGTTATGTTCTTCCTATGTATATATATATATATTCGAGCGTAAACACATTTATCGGTAATAAACCGCGTGGTATCACCCACTTGTTGCCGCTCCTCGAGCTCGTTATTATTACTGTTATTATTATTATTATTATTATTATTCCGACACACGAGACTCGCTGTTATAACACCTATGTATATATTCTCTGCCGTCTACCTCTGTCGTGCAGATTATAATTGGAATACTGCGGTGTTTCATAGACGACGCTGCTGGTGCAGACATTCACTCAATCGTGTTTTTAAGATACGCGTTTAATTAAACATGTCCGTCATCGCGAAAATATCGAAATCGTCCTCTGCCAAAATCTCTTCTCGACTTCTTTCCGACACCCGTTCAATTCGGTTATCACGTCGCTAGATGTTTTTCGTTCGCTATTTCGGCGTGCAGACAGCCATGTTTCAAAAAGACACGTGAACTTATATAGCGTATGACGTGTACCGTTCGTAAACGAATAATTTGTGTATTCACATTTAAGTACGAATGAACACGATAATATTTCAAAAACAACGCGTCGTGTCTTAGCGTACCTGCACTCGTCATATACGTACGTACTGTTATATTACGGTTGCATGTTTTGTGATCAACTCTCGGAATGAAACTATACGTACAAACGTAAAACATAATACGAGGTAATGTTTTACGAAACGCGATTAAACAGTACGTAAACGAACGTTTACTTCATACACGCGTATATACGTCGTTATTACGAGACATTGTTAGATGATATTATTTCTGTTATTAATAATTGATATTATTAAATATTAGATCCTTGTTAAATATAAAACGACAATCCATGACGAATACACGTGGTTATAATTTCAGAAGTTTGTTTGTATGTATAGGCGTTGATATTGTGTTATACATATTTTTCGAGTTCATAAAATATATATGCGATTCTGATTTCCACTCTCATCCACGACGATGATCGCGCGCAGGGATCAATAATCATACTAATTTTTATTATTATTGTCATTAGGTATTTGAAGGCACGACGAATTAATCTCGACGGTTATTGTAATACATTGATCGACCGTAAATCGTATCCTCGGACGTATAAATATATCTTAGAAGAAAAGAATGTAGTTATGAACGTGTAATAATGATGAGAAAATCTGCAGTGCGTATAAATACGCATGTCTTAGCAATGAATTTGGACGGCGTGTATGTTGTACGCGACTCTGACATGAAATCCGTGCCGTCCTATTTACAGTCCGAGAATTACTTATGTAATCAATATTCGTTGGAGACCTACGGCCGTATCATAGAAAAGAAGAGAAATTTCAACATTCCTGAACATTAATCATAAATATATATATATGTATACAAACGAACGTTTGAAACGAAGTAGACTTTTCGTTTAAAATGCGTCGATGAAAAAAAAACAAGTTTTCAATTGGTTTTACTGTTTGTTTCGACGAATACGTCTGCTCCTCGCGACACCGTATCAAAACCGTCGAACGAGATCGCGATTTACACGGTATAATATAATGGACGACAATTTAAAAAAAAACACGCGCTCTATTCGAGATTGCACACGAAACGCCCGAGCAAACAAACGCGTTTTCCGGCCCGTGCCTACCGGGCGTGTAGGTATATAAAAGGGCAACAGGAAACGAACGAAAACGGATAAGTGACTAAATCTTCGGCGAAGAGCATGTCAAATCCGGCGATACGGAAAAGCGGTTCGGGACTTAAGCGCTCGCGCGGTTTCTTATCGGCGGCGTCGCGGTAATATTTATACGCCGAAAAACGGTGGCGAAATAATTAAAACCGATTCCATTAGAGTCGACCGCGCAATTATTCACCTCGTCTCGACGTCGCGCGCGCACGCACACGCGTATTCGTATTCGTATTCGTATACGATCGCGGCCGCGGTTTTTGCGGAACCGCCGAAAAACCAATTTATTCTCTCGCGCCCTTCTCTGCGTCGTCTTTTTTTCTACCCGCCGCGCGGCCCGTTTTCTTTGTTTAATTCATGAACGCGCCGGCAAACCGTTATATACGTACGGACAGCCATTTGTCCGTAACGCGCGACGACCGGCGACTGGGGCCGGCCGTGGGATCGCGCACACCCCCGCGACCCTGACGGGCGGGTAGACCGCCGCGCGACGAGCGCATTTATCTCTGCCCCGGCCCTTAATGCGTATTCCATGCAAATGCTCCGCCGCCGGCCCCGTCGTTACAACGCGCGCGCGCCATTCATTGGCCGCCGCCGCCGCGGCGCGCACGTACGTTTTACGACGAAACCGATCGGGCCGGAATCGACCTGGCCTCCGTCCTCCGCGGCCTATGCGTATCATATCGGTGGCCGGTGGCCGGTGGCCGGTGGCCGGGGGTCTCGCGTAACGTCATGGATGGAAAAAAAAATTTTTTTTTAAATTAACCGTCCGACGTTTTTTCACTTTTGAAACGACGTCCGCGACGGCCTCGCTAACCTAACGGCGTCACGCTGGTCGGCCGCGGACGCAGAAACTGTTGGCCGGGCGTTTGTGAAAATCGGAACTTTTTCTGTTTCTTTCGGTAAACATCACGAGATTGTTCACAAACGCGACGCAATATTGTACCGGTCCGTCAAACTGTGATATAACATTAAAAAATCGAACGAGCGAGCAACCACACACCACCCTCTCCCACGAGCGCGTGACTGCCGTTGGCCGTCGTGGTAATAACGAACGTCGTCCGGACGCGACGGGGTAAAAAAAGATCGTCGACATCGACCGAAAATCAAACGATAACCACGGTCGACGTGAATATTGAACACAATAGATCGGAACGAGAACAAACGCATTCGTTTCTATTTTCGCTATTTATTGGTTTTTACGTCTAACACGATGTTTAAGTTTGTACGACGTGTATAACGAACGCGCGTACCGATACGGTCCCGTGCAGTAGGGTTTTTGTGTTCTCGTCGTAACGCGGCCGCGGTAATCCTATTTCGTCCGAAACCGGAATGTTCCCGCGCGTATATCATTCGACGGCCACGGCACCGGCGCGTTCTCGTAGATTTAAAAGGTAAAAAAAATAAAAAAAAAACCGTCGCATAAATAAACAAATAAATTTGGAAAAAAAAAAAAAAAAACGTCTTCGTGGACACGATTTATTAGGGTATTATTTCTCTCTCTCGCTCTCCACCGACCGCCGAGACATATTTCTTTGCCCCGGGCATAATACCTAAGTGGTCGCGCCAGGAAAGTGCCCGGTTTTATTATTGAAGGCCCGCGCGGCGATAGGTCCGTATATTTATACGTATATAAAAAATATAAAAAAAAAAAAAAAAAAATCGTCACGCGTACCTTCCCTGTTATAAAGGCGACGACATCCCCCTCCCCCCATACACCCCCCCGTAAGACGTATAAACGCGCGTACGAATAGATTTAGGGAAGGACGAAAAAAAAAAAAAAAATGTCGTCCGAGAAGGACAAAAAGAAGAGAAAAAAAAAATATTTCTCGGGACACACAAATCATTCTCCGCCGTATTCTCTTATATATATATGTGTGTATAGCATCGGCCGCAGTTTTATTATGTATGCAAATTTTCCGAAAACACGCACCCCCTTCACTGGCGCTGAGCGTGCCAAAGGCTCTCCGACCATAAATCAACGCGGCCGCCACGTCTCTTGCAGGGACAATGTTCCACCCCGCAAAAAAAAAAAAAAAAAAACTAAATAAAACACATTTTTTGCCTCGACGCGGCAGCGAACCTCCTCGAGCACAGAATATCGTGTTTCGCTATTTGATAACCATTTTTATTTATTTCAGTTTTTATTTCCGCGACGTGTAAAAACGATATACCATATAAATCGGTCGGTCGGTCAGACGAACAAATAATTCCGACTTTAAAACGCGTGTTTTGTGGTACGAATGACGATTTAACCTAACGTTTTCCGACGAGAGCGAATAAACGAAACGTGTTTAAAATACGTTTTTCGAAAACGTGTCAACTGACATTTTTGAATCGGTCTGAAACGGTGAAATCGTTCAACTGGGTCGTTCTTCATAAAAAAAAAAAACCGGCCGGTCGTTGGAAAACGGGGAAAACGTTTTTTAATTCCTCGCGTCCAATTGTAAAACGTCACTAAATACCAAACGATCACAAATCGCGCTCCACCCGCGAACCGGTGTTTCGCAAGACGCACGCGCGCTACGGCACGCCCGTCGGGTATCCAAGCGCGTGAAAGCGCGTACGGCATTCCCCCACCCCCCTCCCGCGACCTTTTTTTGTAGGTTGTGTCGTTTTACGCTCGCGCCGAGAATAATGCTGCACGCGCACACGCGTTTCCCGTGCAGAGAGACCATACGTCCGAAGGCTCTCTTTACGTTTCTCCGCACACCGACATTCCGCACACGCGCATAAAAATAATACAATAATCGTTACGATTAAGTCGTCAACGACTCGTCAACGGTGTGCGCCGCGCCGTCTCCAGCCCCAGGGGGCCGAGCCGGCGCGCGTACGTTTTTTATTCATTCGTTTATTTATTTATTTATTTTTTTGAAATTTACTAATCTGTCCTTTAAAGGGAACCTGGCGCGCGCACGGCCGTCCGAACACGCGTTTTGTCGTTTAGGCCCGACGCGAACGAACCCTGAAGCCGAACGTTCGGTCCTCGTCGACCCCCCCCCCGGACTTCACGGAAAGCGCAAAGGATTTAGGTCGGCCGAACAGTCCGAAGGCGCGCGGTGTTCATTTCGCTCGGTCCTGACCGAATGCGTCGTCCCGGTCACAATCGTGACGTGCGCCGCGGGGTGGTGATGAGAACGTTTTTCCCGGCGACGGTTTCTCGGTCGAGTGAAGCCGCCGCCGCGTGGCCGAACAACTGCGAGTACGTGTACGTTCGCATGCGTTACAAATTGTACGTGAGCACGTCGTACGGCGGCACGCAATCGGCCCGCGCGTGTCGTTCTCGTGGCGCGACACGAAAAATTCGTCTCGGAATAGTTTTGCATACGAAATGTCTCGACCCCAAGGCCGCCCCGCCTGCGAAGCCGCCGCCGCCGTCGCACGACTCGACCCGCGACTTACGTATGTATTTCAACACCGTTTCACCGCGTCGCGCGCGGCACAATTAAAAACTAGTGAAAACGCTTAAAAAAATAAAAACCACTACTACTACTACGGTACGTCCGTCAGGTTTTCGTTTTCGTTTCGAACCTCACGTATTGTTTCTATAAGCGTGTGTTCAAAACGTTTAGACCGGCGGTTTTTCGATTATTATTAATCTCGTCGTCGGCTCTGAATATTACCGGTAACAAACTTGTTCGGACGAACGGATCACAATCTAAAAGTTACGGTTTCTTTTTCTTTTTTATAAAAAATCGACTATGACGTTTAGGTTGCCACTGAAGAAAATCGTATAAAATTATCCGGTAGTTGGATCGTGTAGTTGAAGTCTTGTAAGAAATTCAACAAATTTACAGAGAAATCGAGTGTATGGGGTACGTTAAAAGAATTACAACTGTATGTACATTATAAATGTGAAATTACGAGTTAATGGTTTTTTTTTTCAAACTATCATTAAAACAAACTACACGAAAACGTGACTACGTCGGTACCAATACGCCGAGATGGAAAGTTAAAATCTAAACCGCGTCTAGAGAGAGAGCCTTCAATTATACGAAAAACCGTGTTTTTAACGAGGTTTAAAAAAAAAGAGAAAAAAGTTAGATAGACACTAAGAATATAAATTTAAAAAATAAAACCTCGCGCGTATGTGATATATCGTATATTACGATGAGTCGTTGCTGTTGTCGTTGTTTTTTTTTTTCGTTAAACAATAATAATAGTAAACGCGTGGAAATTCGCGGGCCCGGCCTCCAGATGAGAACGAGACAATATGCATCATAGTGATTTTCTATACGAGTTGAGATTCTAGACGATCAGTTTTAATGAAGCGACTGTAAAGTTAAAAATAAGCGATAAGAAAAAAAAAAAATCAAAATAAATATGCGTATATAAAACGACTCAATTACGGGTCGGCCGCGCGCATTATTTCACTTACGAACGCGTACGTTATTTAACTCGACGCGCGGATGAAAGGCGAACGCGCATAACGTATAACCTGACCGACGTGACGTTTACGGGATTTACAATAACGCGGATACATGAACATTACGTTACGCAGTAGTGATTACTGGCGTACGTGGCGATCTAGAGAGACGGACGCGCACAGAGAGAAAAACACGTTTGGAATCGCAAACCGATACAATTATTATACAATTATTGTGCTACATTCTTTATTAATTAAACGGGTACGTGAATGAGTCGTTGGGCTTTTCGTAACGATGGTATCGCGCGCAACGGTGTACACGACGGCTTAAAAAGGGCACGTGTTGAAAACGAATGCAAACGTGACGTTTACTCGAACCGCCGGGCTTTGAGAATACGATGTTATCCGTATGTTTCAGGCGAAGTTTTTCGAATTAAAAAAAAAGTTTAACGAAATTCGTCTAGTTTGTGTACGATTTTTCAGAATCTATGAACACCCGTACAGTACTAACGACGTTGTTCATATATTCTCGTAGACTTTTCAACAGAAAAAAAAAAACACACACACAATTATCCGCATAAATTGTATAAGACAGAAAAAATTTGTAACGCCACGTAATAAATCGCGTGTAGAAATTAATTAAGATTATTAAAACGCGTGCGCACAAATATCGTCGCCAAAAACCAAAGTTAGTCTAATCGTAGATTACACATTTCGTGCGCAACAACGAGTACACCGGGTACGCCCTGTATACACACACACACACACACACACACACACACACACACACACACACACATATAGGCACGATAGAGATATCCAATACGGACGCGCCGTATTAATATATTACGTACACGACGTTATGGCGAGCACAATTATTTCGTATTTAATCATAACACGTATGCCGGAGAAACACAATAATCGTTTAAAAAACCGGTGTCCATTCATCATCGTGCGCGCGCGTGTACGTACACGTACGCGTACGCCCGCAGTGCCGTAGTACGTTAATAATAATAATAATAATAATAATAATGATAATAATAATAATTCTCACCGGCCGCCCCGATACGCAACGGGTACGAGAATACGCACGGCGCGCGGAATTCGTTTGAGGAAATATAGCCACGAACGATTATCACGTCGGCGAGTTAATATCATTATTATTGTATCATACGGTTGAAAAGCGTATTTTTTTTTTTTTTACAAACATAAAATATGTATCGCTTGTACAGCAGAAACGTACGGACGATGATATCACGTTATTGGGTATACGCGTTACGAACGATTTCGTATACGGTGTGGGTGAGTTTTTTTAATTTTTTTTTTCAATCGTGAGACTACGTATCTCGGACGATCGTAGCCTCATAGCGTTTTCATTTTGTTTCACAGCGTTTTCTGCCCGTCCCGTTCGTTATTGCGATATTTTCTCCCGTCTCGTCTCGTACACGCCATGTACCGTCTGGGAATCGACACGCGTTGCTATTCGAAAATCCGACGAACGTTTCCCGAGTGGGAAATCAAACAATCTAGGCCGCACGACGAAGTGCACGTAACGGCACCGGTCGGAAAGGTACCGTTGAACATTTGATCTCTTGGAAACGTCCTGTCAGAAACGTACAGATGTACTGCCACGACCAACGTTTATAAAAAAAGTCGGTCGATCTTATGGCTTATGACAAAAAAATTTAAAAAAATTCACCGTTGGAAATCGTCTGTGGATATTTTAACGACGTGTGAATAAGTAGTTTTAGAAATAAATTTGTGTTAGAGAATCGTGTACGGGAATACATTACGCACCGTGATAATGATATTGCAACGAGCTTAGGAACGGGCAAAACACACGGGAACAAACGTGTCGATTTTCGAAAATAAAATGAAACTGGCGTCGGACGGTAAGCGAATAGTCGGAAGTGCCGCGCAATTCCGTACGCGACGTTTAATGCCGTGTCGCGTCGCACGTTCTATTATCACCGCGACAATCTAATTATAGTCGTGTTGCGTTGCGCTATCGGAACGAACGATTGAATTATCCGTGTCATTGTGATGTCAACGTTTACGTCCGTGAGTTACGGACTTGTTCCGCGTAATAATGTGCACGGGAGGTAGGTATCTATTTGTCGTGCGGTCTGCTATCGGTTTGCGAATGGGCTTGTTGTACGCGTGTGACAATAATAACGTTGTTATCGTTTTGATAAATAAATAAAACAATAAAAACGACAAGTAATTGTGATAAAAATTTGTCGTTTAAATTTTGGCGGTCGTTTTCCCGGGAATACGGAACGAATTGAAAAACCCGATCGATGAATGTTTCCAAAACTGACGTTCACGTCGTTCGAACGTCACCGTGTTATCTACGGTCCCAAACGTAAATCGCGGTTCGCACGATGGTTTTTCGATTGTAACCGGAATCCAAGGACCGGACGACTATTACGGTCGGTCGTCCGCAGACGGGATTTAACGTCGGTACGATTAACGCAAAAGCGTATTATCATTTTTCGAGAACGCGCTCGACGTACGCGACAGATACGAATGCGCACGTAGACGATACATGTCGTTACGGATATGGCCCGCGGAATCTATGGTACGCGCGCAGACGGGGATTCGGTATTCGTTTAGTATGTGACCTACGTGTATTATCACTCCATCGATTTAACGTTTTTTTTTTTTTTTTAGATAATACGTCCCTAACCTACTCAAACCGTCTAAAACCCAAACCTAACCTAACCTAACCTCCGTCGTCGATCTTTTATTTTTTTTTTCCGTGCTCAAATTTATAATATTTTTTTTTACGATAGGTCACGCGTTCGGTAGGTCACACACTAAACGAGTACCGGGGATTTCAAAATCAAAACAATTTCCTACGGTTGTATCGAGTTAATCGGCCGAGTGTTGTGACGGTCAGGTTAGTTAATTGTCCGTGTGCACAACGCGATCCGCCGTTCGGACCGGTCGACCGGAGGACGGCGATTCCGTCCGGGAATTATATTTTGTGTCGTTCGGAAATCGCGCGACGCGTAAGACCCGCGGGCGAACACGCGAGACGAGAAGAAGAAGCGGGTCGTGCAGGGCAGCTCGCGTTGACGCGTCGCGTCGTTGATTAATTAAAACGATTTGCGACGTTGCGCCGCCGCTACACACACGCACGCACACAGGTATAAATAATATAACGTATCGGGAAAACACGTCGTATTTCATTTTTAATTGGGCCGAGCGCGTGTGTCCGAGCTCGTCCGTTTCGGTACGTTATTAACGAGAACGTGGGCCGGGGGGAAAACACGCGAAGAAAATAACAAACGCTCGGGTCTCGGCGAAGGTAAAACCAAATGCGAAAAACGCCGCGCGACGTTTTGGCGACCGCGAACCGCCGGAACGTTTTAAATTCGTCGACGACGGTATTTTCTTGGCTTCGGGCCCGCCGCCACCGTCTTCGGTTAACGCGTGTCGTCGTTGCGTAACCGTCCCGCGATCCGGAAAGTTTCCCCGACCACGATTGTTTCACGTGGTCGACTTCCCGAGCCCGCCTCCCCCCCCCCACGGTTTGCACGCGTTACGCCGGTGGTCCCGGACACCGTCGAAAACCCGTCGCCGGGCAGCGAACGCGATCAAATGTCTGCTGGTCGCATTGCGTTTGATTTGTCTACCTGCGGATTGCGATGCGATTTCAATTGTTCCGTGTTCCCGGTTTTGTGGTGCCTTTTGTTTTAATGGTTTTCGAAATATCAAAAACGTACACGTATTAACTGTACGTTTTAATTTCGATAATAAAAAGTAAAAATCATTTTTTATTGTATAAATCGGGTTTTTCGTATTATTCCCGGGCGCGTTTGCTGATTTACGTCGTGTACATTTTCGTTTATATTCCAAAGTTTAATGTCCGAGCTGTCGTTATAAAACGGTCACGGAAAAATATCGGTTCGATAGATGTCCCCGTATTCGTTTGTTAGACGTCGCTTGGTTAACTGTCGCCGCGTCCCGTTTTTCCTCGTACAACCGCAGTCGACCTGTACGCGTTGTGCATGACGAACGAAATGTATTTCCTATCATATTTGAAAACGTTTGGTCGTGTGGATACGAACGCCGAGTCGTTCGGGTCGAGATGAAAAAATTATTTTACACAACGCTATTAAAAAAAAAAAACATTTTCGATCTACGTGTGATGATAAATTACGACGTTTAATACATACATATGTTTATTGTTTAGAATTTATTCATTTACTACCACCACCACAGCGGTAACTGTTATGTACGACCCGGTAAAGCATAACCGATCGTTTTGAATATTCTTCGATTTGTTCATTTTTGTGGGAGGTTTACGATATCGATCGATCACGCACCGAACTTCGCGCCTCATCTACACGTCGATTCAGTGCGTTTCACTCGGAATTCGTACGAAACGTACCCGTCCCGACAATCGTTATCCGGATAACGGACATTCAGCTCTGTTCCGAACGTCTTTTTATATGCGATCACGCGCCGCTCGGAAAAACACTAAAAAACATCACGACCGTGGTTAGTGTGTGTGCGTGCGAGCGCGTACGTGTGAAAATAACTTATATTACAATAATGGTCAGGAGACGTGATGATTGGTGGTGCGCACATACACGTAAGTGGACTTTTTTCCGCAATCGTTGTGATATAACAACGTGTTACGCACGCCTGTCGTCCGTCCGCGACGGACATTTAAATTCCAACGCACGTTTTCACACACGCACGCATATATATTTATACACTCGTTAGAGAATTATTTCTGTCGAACTTTACAGACGAATACGAATTGAAAACAAAAATAAAGTAATAAAACACATCATAGAAAATATATTTTCGTAAACGTTATCCGCGAATTGCTAGGTCGGCCGAAATTATACTATTAAATCGTAACGATATGTTCACATGACGTCCGAAAAAAAAAAAAAATGTATCGTATGTATACGCAAGCAGGCCGCGAAAGTGTATATCATTTCTAGATGACGGTTTTATATTGTTACTTTTTATCGAACGATAATCAAACGAAAAAAAAAAGAATAATAGTAATAATAATTCGCGATCGAATTGGATTTCAGACGAATGTTGTGGACATTTACATATATATATATATACTCGGAACCTGTCACGAAGTCGTGGACAATTCGACAACGAAAATAATGTCACACGTAAGGAAATTAAAATGCCGGATATCTTTATACATATGTATGTATGTATATTGTATCGTGTGTGCGGTTATTCAAACGCGCATTTGTACACGCGCACACACGCATATATATATAGTTAAATAATTAAAACCGGACGGTTATCAATTATAAACGTTAATCCGTTTTTGGTAATGTCCAATAGCAGCGTGTACGTACGCGCAAAGATTAATAAAACATTCAGCGTTTCTTACGCGAGAACAAGCGTTTGAAATGTTAATTTCGAAATTGGAATTAATAACTGATTACCACACGAGAACGCGTCCGTCGGTTCATCATCCGAACGAAATCACCACCGACCGTCGCAGCGGGCAGAACGCACCGTACCCGGCGAGTGCACCCGAAACCCCTTAATTTGTACGGGCGAATGTACGCGTACGTGTCTCCATACGACGCGCACATAGTTTCGCACGCGAATCGATCATAGGCAATATGTATCGATCAATGAGTCGATCCGTTGCCCCGCCCGTGTCGCACACGGATAGGTTTCGCGGCGCTCAGAAAACCGATCGTGAATACGCGCGAACGCTTTGCCACGGTTCTATGCGAATGAAGTCTTTGAATGTTTTTGCGGTACCAGCGAGCGTGCAAGTGTTCGGCGATGTCGGCGATAACGTAACGGCGAAAGAATATAGTATATTTTTTTTTCTCTCCACGATTTGAATAAAAAATAACTAATTATACAAACGTTACTACGGAAAGCAGTAGATTTTTTTCGATGATATTTAGATTTCCCGGAACACGTTTCTTTATCGAACTGTATAGATTTAGACGAATTTTTTATTCAGTACAGACATGCAAATGCGTGTGCATTGAGATCTACGTTCAGGTGGTCGAACGACGAACTGAGTAAATCTATTATTGTACTTGTGACCAAGAGAAATCGCCGTCGCACCAATGCGATTTTCGTTAGGTATAATTTATGTTTTGAAAATGATATATCGTTATGATAGATCGTTTGGGGATTCAACATTTCTCGCTGTATAAGTATATTCTGCACACACACACACACACACACAGTTTATAACCGACACAGAACTACAGTGGGGGATTTTTGTTTTGTTTTGTGTTTTTCTAGAGAGATTATTATTAAAATAATGTACGTAAAATATCGACGAAAACCGAAACGGACCGACGACGGGCAAAACTGCGCAGGCGGCGACCTAAAGTGGAAATATACGAAGCGTATACATACGCGCAGGATCGGGTGGGAGACGGGAGAGAAAAAAACTGGCAAGAAAAACAGCACGAGGGAACAACATTCCATCAAATGTATATTATATATAGCCTTGCGACCACGGTGGCGACAATGTCTTCGGCACAATATACATTATAATAATTCGTTAAATCGACAAATCTGGTTTTTTTATATACATACATAAACTCTTATCCCGTCCCCCGTTTGATATATACGCGTATACACATGAATCTCATTCAAATTCAATTCCATGTAAAAAAAAAATATATATACCCTACACAGTTCTCTGAATATTCACCAAAGACAACGCCGTATTATGAAACAGATGACTGCGTTTTCATTGTGTATGTGAACACGTTGTAATTTTCTGTGGGCTATTAATCGGGCGTTAATACACGAATCGGATATTCATTCGTTTGCGAAATCGTATGAATTCATATTCCAACGATATATGTATATATTAGAGTAAGATTTTTTTTTTTTTTTATTAATAATCATAACAACAAGACCGGATTTTGAATTCAGACAGCGATGCGATATGATTGAGAAGAAATGCCGAGTTCTTAAACGTTCCGGGTTCTCAAACAAATTCATACGTTATACAAAACACGATTTCACTTGATATATCTCGTATATATATATTTGAGGAACCATTTTCAACATACATAACGTGTTTTGATATTAGGCGTATCGCGCGAGACGTGTACAAGTTTGCAGCGAGTCTCCTGCTGATCACGTGAAAGCTTTCTACACGCACGGAAAACATGTACTATACGTATGCAATATGAGTTGGCCGGATTTTTGTTTTTCGTCTTTGTCGTCGTTTTTTCTATATATATATATATATATTGTATTATCGCGTATATAATAATATCGTGACCCGATATTTCACCGAGTCGTAGGCGCGGTTCACACACCGCACTGTGCGCAACCGCGCGGCGATGTTCAGAGATATTCAGAGCTGTTATGTTATACGTGCACGTATATCACACGAGTATATAATCCACCATCGACATAGTGCATCGGAACGAATACGTAAACGTTCGTTGGAAGTCGAGAATTTTGACCGCGACGTCGTCGGTTCATATCGGGCGAGGCGACGAAAATATAAGAAATCGCACGCACTCGTTACGATCCTCATCTATTCGTTTACGTACACCTATTAGGCCGAGTCTCGTGGTGACATTTCGTCCGTACAACGGTAAACGCTCTTGTACAATATATTTGAAAAAATAAAAAATAAAATGTTAGTTGTACGCGTGCGCGCAAATGTTCTCCTATTAACTGACTGTAAACTCTGTCGTTTTACGTTCAAAACACATTTCACCATATTCGAATGATTTTCTTACCGAAACACCGGGTTTTCGCGTTTTCCGTTTCGATTCTTCTCCGACTAACGTGTATGGATCAAATACCAAACCACGGGATCGACGACAAGACTGGTCGATTGTACCGAATAAATCGCACGTGTATCAAGCAACTCTGCAGTGGTTAGTAAAAAGATTAATAACGCGATGGCACTTCGTATGTCATTGCAATGTTATGACGGGAAACGGGCGGGAGGGAGAGGGAGAGAGAGAGTGAGTGAGCGAGTGAGTCGAGGCACGTATGGCGCATACTTATATACGTGCGCCGTACAGGACGGCAAGTTGTCCCGCCGGACTTGCGTTTGACGGACAGAACAATCAATTTTCATTTCCCCGACCGGTCCTCCTCTCCAACTCGTCATGGTCTTCATCGTCTTCCTGACGGACGGGTTGCGTCGCGGACAATGACTATCACCGCCGCCCGACGTTTTTCGTCGCAATAATACAATACTTCGATGTTACAAGAGACAACGATTATTTATTTATTTATTTATTTATATATATATATGATCTGCCGCCGAAAAACCATAGTTGGGTAGTACAAGGTCTATGTAAGTATGGTAGTGTACGGAAACTCCTAATTCGTAAGTAGGTTCACACACACGTATATATATATATACGATATTATATTGCCCCGCAGAAAACAATATATCGCGATATGTCCGACAGACGTATTTCTTCCACGTGAAACGGATAGAATCACCGTCGCGACGACGTATTTTTCGAATATCTCACGACTTCTTAATCGATCACGTTATACAATCGTAGTAAATTAATGTCGTAAAATGTTACGGAATTAGAAATGTATACGAATTCGATGTATTTTTATAATTGCGACATTTTGCACGCACGTCCGAGAAACCGCAATCGAGAGACAGACCGTGGAGACAAAGTCCGATTTTTCGAATTCCGACGACTCTTCGGCGTGCAAGCGCGACCGAGAATATTATGTTAGACAATTTTTTTAATGCGAACCTAGCAGCCGCCAAACCCAATTCGTTTGAGACGACCGCACCAATGAAAGACGGAACTATGGCTAAAAACGAGTGCGAAAGGATCGCGACGACACTTGTTTGATTTTTAACTTATCGTGCCGGTCCATTTATTTCACGCAGTCTCGACTCTCGAGCTCGCGGAGACCGCGTAGTGCCAGATGACATACGCCAGGCGTATATATATATATATATGTACGTATAATGGTCTTATAACGGTCCGTTTTTTTTTTTTTGGACATTTATATGCGGAAACCGATGTTCTTAACGGTATGCATAGGGTTCTCGCGATCAAGAAACGATTTGTATACTGAAATATCGGAAGCAGACGAAGAGCGGACGAACGAAACGGTTGTAAAAAGTAATTGAAAAAGAGAGAAGAAAAAAGAATAAAAGTTCAAAAAGATAGCGGGCCGAGAAACAAAACGGCTAACGATTGAACGCATTAACTGACGGGGGATAAAAGGAAAAAAAACTGCCGTAATCTGCAGCGCGTGCGCGTACACGCTTTGGCGACAGACACGCACGTTTCCACGGCGATAAATAACGCGAAAACGCGTGTAGGTATATATGAAAGTGAAAACAATACGAGGAAAACGAAAAAAAACGTCCGCCCGTCCCGCGCGCGGTGTTCAATGAACGATGAAGTTCAGATACGCGCGAACAACGTGTTACGGGTACGTACCCGTCGCAGGTTAGGTCGGTCTGTTACGTGTATAAAAATAATAACAACGACAATAATATCGACACGTTAAATACGCATTAACCGCGGGTAACGGTTTCCGTACATTAGACGCGGATTGCCGGAGTCGCACGGGGGTCCACGGGGTCGGGTGGAAAAAAAACAGAGCGCGTCCAATAACGAAAAAAATAGAAAAAAGAGAACGTTGTTTCGTCGTGTTTGTGCCATTTGTCGCGGCAGCGCATCGGCGGCGGGGGCTGGCGATTAAAATCCCATTTGGACCCGACTTAGAGGAGCTTATTGCTTATCCGCCCCCCCCAAAAAAAAATAAAAACGCACCCCGCCCTTTAAAAAACCCCTTCGCCGTGCCAACGCGCGCGTACGTACGTTCATATACGCGCGCCCGTGTACGACAACGGTGTCGTGAGATTTCCGTCTTTTTCCCGCACGTTTACGTTGCACTCGTCCTAACGCGAAATCGATAACACGTCCCTTTTGGCGGAGGCTCGGCGCGGCCGCGTTATCATAAAAACGTACGTACACATACATTCGGTCGGGTCAACCCGCTAACGATATATTATATACATATATACATATACACGTCCCGCGCGCGTTTAATCCGAAATAAACCGTTTTATACCGTTCGCGTTTACCCGGTCCCGGCCGGACCGCTGTGGCGTGTGTAGGTTTTTTCCTTCCCCCTTTCGCGATTCGAACGTTTCAGATTCACCGGCCGACAACAGAACTTCGGAACGACCGCCCGCGTGAAGTGAACTGACCGCGAGACCCAGACGGAAATCTCTGGCGTTGCGTTTCAGTCGACGTTTCGTTACACGCGTACGACTTGACTCGCGGACCGGTCGCGCCGCACGAATGATTTGTCGACGACATCGGACGGACGTCGTACGAAACGTAAAAGTGGTTCGGACGCGGAAGACCGTATAGACTACGTAAAGTCTCGATTGCGTCGGGCGACCTTACTGCTATCGAACTCGCTAGTATTCAAGCGCTACCAAAGGCAGTTAGGCAGTCAGTGGTCGTCGTCAGTGGTCGTTCGTCACTACGCCAGGAGTTGGGATCGCGAGACGAGAGAAACGCGGAACAACGAATGATGTAACGTGTAATAATGGAATAATTGACGTTCAGTTGGTACCGAAATCGCCGCAGCGCGATCGAGGCTTGACGTAGGGACGGAGACGCGGGCGGCGTGAAAAACACCAACTTAAACGCGGCTTCGCATCTCGTGCGCCGGCGATGCCGTTTTTTTTTTTTCCCACGGTCCGGCAGAGTTGGCCGAAAAAAACAAATGGAAAACAATAATAATCATCGTCCCGGCTCGATCTTGTACAGACGACGACGTCGCGTGTCAACATTAATTGATCGACGGGGCCGCCGGACGTCGTCGGTCGTGCGCGCGTAAATAGAGTTATCAAACCATATCGGGGTTGTGGATCGCGCGTACCGGTTATGTGCGACGGCGGCGGCGGCGAACACGATTTTCTTACGGACGGCCGGACGAAAGACGAACGCGCGAAGAGTGTCCCCGACCGTTCGCGTGCACAGAGTTTGTTCGGCGCGACGACGACTGGTGTTTGGTAATCGGCGTTTCGCGAACGCGACGCGCGGCCGAAACGGATATCTCGATATTTCGAACCGTATCCGTACGACTCGACGGAATGAGATCTACGCGGACGTGTTTCGTTCATAATTCGTGTAGTTTTTCGTTTCGAATAAACGCGATGTTTTTATTGTTTCTAATTGGCTCCATAAACAATAAAGTCTGAGCGAAAAAACTAACGCGTTGAGTAACTTAATTAAAAATTAACTTGATTTTAACTTTTAACTCGACAACGCCCGACCTCTGAAATCATGGGCGTACTCAACGGGGGATTCAAAGCCCCAAATGACTTTTGAAAATATATGGTTTTTACGTACTCTACTCTCATATCAGGTAATTTTCGAAACATATTTTCTTCTTCTTATCGGTCCTGTATTATTTGATGATAATTTTGATCACAAACGATACTATGGTTATAGCTCAACCGTTACATACCCAAGGTTATTAGATCATATTCATATTGATTTCTATATTTATATATCAATTTTATATTATGTTAGAGATCACTATCGTGTTTTTAATTACGTAATATGTATCGTCGATTCTTCATCGGGTTTCTGGAAGATGCATTTGACTTATAATAAAAAAATATTTCAATCGCTCCCCCCCCCATTCGAAATTCCTGAGCATTTGGAACGCAGTTAAATGTTCGTGAAATTCGATGAATCCGTTGTCCGCGTATATAACGTCAATACGCGTTTTCACGCGCAACGTCCCGACGTGCAAATATCGTACGCACACGTACAATCGAGATAATCGTGTGCAAAACCGTTGGCGTGCGCACAATCAATGCCAGAGGTCGATTTCCGCGGGGGGGTAGTGAGGAGGACGGGCGAATTATATTTGAAAAAATACATCTCCAGCGCCGCCAGGTCGCGCGTTAATTGAACGGAATTCGTTATTGAGTAAACGAACGAGTGCGTGTTCAATAAACTCGTGCCCCGCCGCCGTGACGACCGCCCCGAGTACGTTGCGCGCGCTAACGAACTTCAGTGTTAAGCCGGACGGACAAACGGCGTGCGGCAATCACGGCAAATATCTGCAATAAAAATTAATTCGACGAAAATTGTTTCCTATTTTCGCGACGATTTCGCGCGCCCGATCGAATACGTCGCATTTAATCATCTGGCGTACACACGCAGCGGCGACGTTCCCGCAGGGCTCGTACTGCAACCGTACGCCGCACGCTCTTTTTAACGTTTTGTCGAAAACCCGCCGGTATAATACGTGAACTCCCGACAGGTTCGGGGGGAAAAAAAAAAATCGCCGTTTTCGTTGCGTAGGCGATCGAAGAAATATTTAAAAACGGGCGGAGAAGACGAAGTCGGAAGACCGACACGCATATTCGGTTCGCTGGATATTGGGAGTCCAACTACAACTTGCGATTGCGGACGAGCGTATTTAGACATGTATCTGACGGTAACGGAATCGACGGGTTTCAATGGTCCTCCAGTTGAAGACTTCAGTCCACCGCCGTGTGTAAATGTTCGGGGCTACGAGGCCGTAGATCAGCAGTCTCAGTTCCGCGTGGTAAGGGACGCAAAGAAACAGGAAACGGGGGAAAAGATAAGTTGCAAAAAATGTCGACCTATTTAAATAATAATTGATTTCTATCGTTTTCCGAGGAAATGTATTGACAACTCTTCCTCCTCACCTATCCACGCGTATCGATCGTAAAAAAATGAATACCCATATTCAGACGTACCCGTCGGTGTAGTATGCTCTCGATGAAATTGATGGCTACATCAAATATAAATGACGTAAAATATACGGTTATTACGCCGTTATTAGATACTCCGCGCACAAACCCGTGAACGCCGCTACAACTCATGACTCTGTCCGTTCGTGAAAAACGTCACGTGTATATTCATATATATATATATATAACTTAATGGTTATCGTTGAAGTGTACGCGTATCATTTGGCAAAAAACTATGTGCCGGGAGAATTTCCGCGAACGGTTTTCCCGCAGTTATTATTTCGGTATTTGCAATAATACATGTTTTTTTTTGGAAAATCTTCGAATAACGTTCGAAAACTATAGTCTTAAAAACACTGCTATATGTATACGGTGTAATACGTAGGCATTTCATAATAAATCCTAATAGAACGAACGAGTTGTCAGATACGTATTTATAACGGGAAAAGAGATACGGCGTTAAACAATTCATGTATACACATATACACGTTCCATTGGTGGTCCGACTTGAGAAATTGCCGAGAAAATTATACGCGCGGGATTTATCGTCGCACCGCGTGTAAAGACTTGGCGGCAACCGCGGAATAATACATATATGATACGTATATACGGACCGATGTGAATAGTTCGGAAACTTTTTGGCCGTAATCGTCGTAATGTCGTTTCGCGGCCGTTAGAAAGACGAGTCCAAGATTTTGGCAATCTTTTATGCGATATATATATATACGTATACACGTATACCGAGGCTTATCGATACTTTTATTCTGCAGTTAAGCGATATACCTATGATATTTATAGATATACTCGTACACGAATAGCGAAATATTTGATTTGATGCGGGGTATCCAGAGAAAAAAGAAACGTGTTCCGGTTGGAATTCTATAAAAGCGAATGCGTGAGCAAGACGAATTTTCGTCGAACGAAAAAATACGAAAAAATCATTTAAATACTTTACGTGCGCGCACGTAGTTTCGTTTTGTTCCCCACCACCGAAACTTTTGACACGGTTATTTGTGATACTCGCTGTCTAGTCGTACACTGCGTGCACATATACACGCCAAAAAAAAAAATGATTGATTAATCAAATTCTGGATCCTATTAATCACGTAAGTTTGCGTGCATGTGCGCGTACGAGCGCAATAGATTTCGTTGTCGCACGACATGAACAACGAAAACGAAATAAAGCTTTTTTTTAAAAAAAAAAAAAAAAAAACGGATAAATAAAATGGAAGAGCGATGCCATTTTTTTTCCAACTCCTGTTAGACAAATATGATTGATTTTTTCTGAAAATTTTATTATATTTTATTCTCGGAATTATAAAAAAAAAAAAAAAAAAAACGAGTACGCGTTAGAATATGCGATGAACATTTTATAGAAAAAATATAGAATTGTATATCTAAGAACGTATCATATCACGAGATTAGTATTTGCGATAAGTCGACGGCGGTTTATTATGACGCGCGAAATTTCGTCCTGTAGCAATAACTTAAACGTCAAAAAGAGAAGAAAAAAAAGCGCGATACACACACATATATAAACGTTTTTCAAATATCTCGTACGTGAAACACTTTTTTTTTTTTTTATTTAATCATTTTATACGGAGAATTTCGATAAAAATCACATAAACACTATACTCTCCGCCCGTAACGGAGCGATGCGTCAATATCAACCTATATATACGTATTATATGTACGAGCGCGTGTTTTTCTTTTCGTATTCCATTGTCGCAGTCGCGTATTATTATTTTTATATTATCATATTATACACTTCTCGCGGTCACGTTCCTCGCGCGCGCAACACGAACGTCGACCGGTGCAGTCCTCTCCGCCCCGTCGTCACTTAAACGTTCGCGTGTGTACGCAAATATCGTCCGCGTTCCTAATATATAATATATATATATATATATATGCACGCGTGTGCGTGGTGTACGTGTGCGGACGATCGCGCGAACATAATGCGTTTCTTTCGGGGCGCTCGCGTCGAAAAAGCCGGTGAAAACTTACCATTATCACGTGTCGGGAGGTGCGGAAACGGGGGGTTTCTTTTTGCAGCGACCGTTCCACACCTACGAGTCGGACGAGATTCCCGCCGTTCCGAGCGAAACCGAATTCACTTCCGGCGAATGATTCCGGTACGCTTCGACCGACAACTCGTTTGCACGGGTCACGGCGACGAAGCGAATTATATGACACGGGACCCCGTGTAAACTGCACACGTTTTTCAACGCGTCGAATATCATCCAATCGTCTATAAATAATGCCCGCGAAATCTGTTTCTGCGTGTTTATCGTATTGCTACATTAAGCTAGTATGTAAATAAACGTATTTGTATTGCGCTAAGATAATAATAATCGCGTTAGGAAAATTCAAATCGTATACCATTATTCACGTTTTTTCGCATTGCTTTACGCAATATTTTTCCATAAATTAATTCTTCAACTACACATACTCTATAAAATCAATTTACATTTAAGAAAAAAAAATTGATTTTAATGGAAAAATATAATAAAAAGTACGATAACGCAGCTTATTGCAGCATGCGGACGCTAGCTGTTATCATACCAATCATAAAGTTATTAATAAACAAAAAAATGGGTTTTATTACTCGAATGCACGCAGATAAAAACCTATAGATTAAAAACCAGATTAATGTCACTGCACGTGTTGTAATAAAACAATTTTTTTGTTTGCAAAAACATAAAAGACGAATAATGCGTTAGAGGAAATAAAAATCAGAAATTCAAAAAAAAATCGACTTAACCGATAACAAATGCATCGTGGTGATAGATTTTTAGATCTCTATCGTAGATACGGTATGAAAACGTATTCATTTGATACGCTTGTTTTTTTTTTCATTTAGTAAAGTTACTCAAGATCGACAATTCGAATCATAGAAGGAAAAAAAATAACGATTATTGAAACGCATGTGAAATACGACCATGTCATTAAAGTTGCGCGTGCGATTAATTTCCGTGGTAAAAATCTCCGCCGCGGTCCGTCACGTGTAAAATGCATTGCGTTAAAACGGACATTATCGTATCCTCGTGAGCCGTCTCACTTCGCTTTACGTTCAAAGTAACCCGCCGCCGCCGCCCGTTCGAAAACCGTTCGTGATAATCTCCGGTCCGGATCCCGTCGGCGCTCACGGTGATTATAATTAAATAATTCCGCTACAAGAGTGTCGCCGCGGTGCAGACGACGAGGTCGAGAAATAAAAAACGATGAACGAAAACACCTAACCGCGCCGCCCATGTTCAATCCGATCGTCCGAATAATAAAACGGTTTCCCTTCTCCCCTTCGCGGCCGTTCGAACGGAATAACATCCTACCGTGCCGACCATAACGCGTACATAAATAAATAAAAGTCCGCGAGTAACGAACGGATTACACGTATACGTATATGTATACGCGCGTACACGTAATAAAAGAAGACGAGAGAGAGAGAGAGAGAGAAATTATTAAGTCAACGACGTGTAAACACGGGTTTTTATTGACGGTAATTGGTCGGAGCGCCGCGGCCGAGGCAAAAATATGGTCGAAACCAGGTCGTAAAACAGTCGGCGTGTGTGTGTGTGTGTGTGTGCGTGTGCGTCGCCACCGACCTAAAGTGCCGAGGAGCGTGCCGCCGGTTTACTCGAGCGCGGGCGCGTGTGTGCGATAAAAATCACACACTCTGCACATCATACACTCCCCTTTCGGCGCGCGCGCGTATAAATTAGGCATGTTTATGACGTGGTCTTTTTCGCTCCCCTCTCACGCGGTAAAAAATAAACTCTTCCGCGACTTCCCGTCTTGTAGAAAAAAAGAAAAAAAAAAAACGATAATAACAGACCCGTCGAAGTGTTGTACGGGCCCGACGGAGACACGGATCGCCGTTTAATTGAGCCGTTTATAATGAAAACAAACAACAACAACAAAAAACGCTCGTAAATATTCGGCGAGCGGCTACTGCGACGTGCGTGTCGGCCGTTTACCGAACACGTATGATAATAACAACAATAATTGATAGCGTGTAAATAAAAGCGCTCTCGGCCCGCCGCCGCCGCGTTCGTTGTTTATGATCCGTACGGTAATTAACCGGGCGCGCGCGATCGAAATCGTTAAACACACCGCGTGTATATATGATATAACGATCTATCGTGTAAAATACACACACACGTGTATATAGATCCAATACCTTATACACACGTGCATACCGCGCCGTGTCGCGACGACATGATAGTTTTTTTTCGATTTTTTTTTTTGCCATATTACACGTATATATATATCATATAATCGTGTACCTGACGTGACCTCACCTATCCGTACGATATACGTTATCTCCCGCCTCCGAATATACACCATACGATAATCGTGTCTTTTTAATTAATACGATTACTTTGTATGTACGCGTAGCCCGTTGTTAATGAGCCACTCGTAACGGACGTATGGCCATGTCCCCGCGAACATCTAAAAACGCGTGGAATTAACGAAACGACATTAATTTCACGTCTAAAACATCATAAAAAAAAAAAAAAAAAAAAAAAACCACTAAAGTTATTCTGAACGTCGTCATTGAAATATAATAATTTATTTATTGTTTTGCTTATCGGGTAAAAAAAAAAAAATCGCGTTTTTTGTCGTTGTCGGTACATTACGTTAAATATTGTCGATTTGTACGGAGCGATATTCCTATACCGGTCGTGTACGCGCACTTGTCGACGTCCACCCCCTCCCCCCCTCGCCCTCACCCCTCCCCAACTCCCATAAAACGTTTTCCGCGCAATAAAACTCCTTTTATAACGGTCACAAAGCTGCGCCGCACAATGCACGACAATTACGTTTGTCGCCGCGAAAAGAAAAATCACCTGTTTTACTGGGTGAACGTGAAAAACGTTAAATGTACGTAAACACGTGTAATAGATACTGAACATTGATATCGCACGCGTATATGGATAAAAACTTATATGCACTAGCATTATACTTTTGTTTTTGTTTTGTTTTTTTAGTTTATCACTCGATAGAAAAACAAAACGATATGTATTTCATTGAATACCATTCCGTTGCAAACTGTTTTCTGTACCTGTGCCGATTAATAGATCAGCACGATTTAGATTTATAGATCACGTACATTTAACGAACGACGAGTTATAATCGAAATCGTCCTATTATTCCGTACACGGGATATTTGATAACAACGGTCAACCTCACCCGTGTGATATTCTCGTGATGTCGACAATTTAGAATAACGCGGAGGAGATATGAAATCTGTTTGTTTTTTTTCCCGATTTTACGTGTATACACACAGAACGTCGACCTACGAATTATCACAAATTGTCAACCGACATCAAAAAAACTAAATAAATAAATAAATACTGAATGATAAGAATAAGTGTATGTAATGTATCACTCACCGAGTTCAGCGTCGTGTCCTGTTGCTGCAGCGGTGGAATCGCTCGCGAAAAGCCGCTGCCGGGTTAGAAGACGTGTGTAATAATAATATACTGAACGTGTGTTTAGCAAAAAAAAACAAAATAAACGAAACGAAAATCGCGTTCAAGTCGAAAATAATTAAAAAAAAAAAAAAAAAACAATAAAAAAAATTCAACAAAAATCAAATACCGTACAACGGAAAACTATAGCGGTCAACGAAAACGGTCGGTGTTGTTTGGCGTGCATTGTATTCGGACGAGGAGTCCGAAAATCGTACAAGACGCGGCCGAGACGTCGGCAAATGTTTTTCGATATATTTTTGGCGCGTAAACCGACAAAAAAAAAAAAAAACCCGGCGGTTAAACTAAATTAAACTGAAAAAAAAAAACAAACAAACGAACGAACGAACAAAAATTAAAAACAAAATATAACGACGATGTTTAAAAACACGGACAGAATAATAAGAACAATAATAATAATAATAATGATGATGATGACGATGAGAAGAAAACGAACGAAAACAATAACGGACAACAATTATTTGTCGGCGGTCGTCCGCGCGATACGCGGTAACAAACCAAACCAAACCAAACCGAAAAAAAAAAATAAACAACGGAAGAAAAAAAAAGCTATAATAAAGCGTGTGTGTGGTGGCGACGGTGTGCGCGTCGTCGTTATGGGCTCCGAAAAGTTTGTCCTCGCAATAATGGGACGTGAATCGAAGTGTTGGGCGGGAGAATGGTTTACGGTCTCGGAACTGATAGAGAGCCCGGCCCCCTGCGCCCCGCCGCGGCCCGCCCGCCGCGCGGTCGCGCGCGCGCGGTGCGGTAGGAGGGGCAGCCAGTCGCGCGCATAAAGAATACGCGCGCGACCGTGGTAGCGCGGCGGCGATGGTAGCGCGGCGGCGGCGACGACGGACGACGCGGCGGCGGCGGACGATGAGGGCGGACGATGCGGCGGCGGTGGCGGGGGTCCGCCGAGAGGACGAACGCCGGCGCCGACGGAGCAAGCGACATGCGAAACGGCCGTGCGCGCGACGGAGAGACGACGACACGGGGCGCGTACGCACGCACCGCAGCACCGCACCGCACGTAGCGCGCGCGCCGCCTCTCGTGCGTGCGCGCGACGCTCGTATATCGTCGCGTACCGCGGCGCGCGCGTCGCGCTCGTCCCGCCCGCGGAGACTTACGACGACGGTTCCAAGCCGAGTCGATAGCCGCCGAAGTCACCGCCGCCGCCGCCGCCGCCCGTCGTAGCGATTCTACTCGTCGCCGACCGAATTCACCGGGGCTTTCCCGGGCCGACGACTCGCTTAGAACTCGCGATCTTTTTTCCTCTTCTGTAGTCGTCGACGAAAAAAGGTTAGGCTAACCTAACCGCGGTCCGTCGGCGGGTGCGTGACGGTATCCGATTTTTCAGGCGCGAACTACCGAAACGCGTTCACGCGGCCAAACTCCCGGGGCTTCGCTCGTTCGTTGGAAACCGCGACTCTGCGTCGTCGGCCCGTGGTGTTCAGCTCTTAATCCTCCTCCCGTCGAAAACCCAAGAAATCCGAACGACGCGTCTCTCGTAAAACGACGTAGTTTCGTTCGGTATCTTTTCCCCGGCGTACGATTCTCCACGTTCTCAACGAAAACGGTCAATCGCGTTTTGCCGCTCACGGCGGCGACCGTTACACGAATTTAACGAAACCTCGTGCTGTACGCCGACACCTGTTGCCGGCAGGCTGGCCACCGTCGCCGCCGCCGCCGCCGCCGCCGCCGCCCCGACACGAACGGACCAACGAAAACAAAACGTTTTTTTCTCACATCGGATCCGTCCGAAATTATTTTTATTTCGTCGCGTCCTCCGCGTCTGCGTTTCGATCCGTAAGACTTTGGCGGAATCCACCGTTTGTTTAGCGATTTATTTCGTGTTGAATTATTCTATTATTTCTCGCGTATAATTTACATTTAAAACGAAAAAAAAAAAATATTTACTATTCATAATAATTCTTATAGATTGTATTTATTCCCGTTGAATCGTTGTCGAAAACAAAACAAAAACCAATACCTTTCATATGGAATATCTATATTTCTGTTTCAACTTTTAAGAATTTAGAAAACGATGAACTATACGTTTTTACGTACCTCAGTAGTTATGTTGTACGTACGATGGCCTAAGCTAGTTGAAACGCATTATCTTAAACTAAGATACTCCAATTGACGATAAAAAAGGAAATTTAACGGCCGTGTTTTATAACGTTGTGCACAATAAACTGTTTAGAAATCCGATAGTATACATATAGACAGATAGTTATACGCCATAGCATATAAACGGAAACAACGCGGAATAATTGACTATTTTTACTTTGTTATTTCTGGAAAACAAAATAAAGGATTTCATCTGAATCCCACGAGACCGCGGGACGTCCAACACTCGGGGGTCGAATTTCCAAAAGTTTTTATAACTTTGATCGCCTCTTTGTAGGAGAAAAAGGTGGCCAAGTAACCCGCCGCCCAATAAAACTAATGGCAGAAAAGTTTCTATATACATAACACGCGACTACTCGTGAAGCGACCTGCGGGTATGTACGCGTATAGTTTAGGGGGATTCGGTGAGGTGGGAAGCGGATGAAATGGACAAAAGTCAAGAAGAACTCTCGAGAACAGGTTAAAAGCGCTCCGACGGAACGAGGTAACTTTAGGGCGCGAGAACACCTGTGCGCGCGGCCGAAATTCCCCATATTAGTTTTGTACGTTCGTATATACGTATTTTATACGTCAAATATAAGACTTGTTTGAACGACTTTGTAAGAAATTAAATCGAATCGTTTCAATCTTTCGTTAAGGTTTTATTGCGTACATAAAACCTATAATGATTTACACAATTAAGTTTAAAACGTTTTTTTTTTTTTTTTTTTGGAGGGGGTCATTTTTCTTAACACGTATTTTTAGGCACACGAAAAAAAAATTGTCCCTCAGATTTAAATATAATTATTTATATTTTCAATTATTTATACCATATAAAATCTGATAATCTGCTAGAATTTAGCTTAACGTCCATATCATAATTTCAATATGTTTAGATTATTTTTCAGAATTTTTACAACAAATATGATTTCGTTGTTCGAACATTTTTTTAATTAAAAAAAAAAAAAATTTTGGGAGGGGGAAATTGCAATCCAGCCACGGATTATGATTATTCAAAGGTTCGAAACATATATTGTCAATACGTCGAATTATACGTAAGCATATATTTTATCACAAATATTCTCGTACTGTTACATCCGATTGTTCAGTATAATTAATGTAGTAAATAATATTTACACATAATAGATACTATATATCATTAATCATTATTGATCATAGTTATTGATGAATTCATATATCGAGTCTCGCGTATGATAATTGATAAAATGATTCTAAATAATGATAATAATAATAATGATAATAATAATCGTTTGAAATCGTACATGTTATCATAACATAAATAAACATTAGAATCGATTGGCAGATTTCTCATGACGTGATTAATAATGTTTATTGCATAGCATATTAAATCAAAACATAATTCGAAACGGTTCCGACTTACATTTATGTAATAACGATGGAATGTTTGATTGTTCAATAAAACTGTATACGTATAAGAAGGTATTATCATTAAAATACCATAATTTTCGACTTAAACTAATACAATTTTTGTAAAACAAAATTGTTAACTCTTTGAAATAACTACACTTTGTATTATATTAAAGATTCAATTCGTGGTCTCTTTTCTTTTTTTTTTTTACATAAAATATAATGTAATGTGCATTCGGTCATTTAAACGTTAGAACTCCAACAGTGAGCTAAGATTTTTTTTTTTAAACGTATTTAAACCAGTGATTAATGTAATAAACATGTATTATGTACCTGCGACGCCATATAATTTATAAAACCGTATTGTCAACATAACGTTTACGTCAACATTATACGTGCGAGTAAATCGCAATAATAATTTTGTGTAAATACCAAACGGTGCAGATATTGGACTTTGGAAAATCCTGACAGATCTAATCTAGTAACAAACCGATCGATCAAACAACCGGGATTTTACTTAAAATAGAATACCATGGGTGACACTCAGCCGCATACGAACAGGCCACGGAAGATGCGGCCACGTGATGCACAAACGGGGCGCCAAGAACCTGTGCGGCCTGTGAATGGCCGGTTATCAATTTTCAGACAACGTCCCACATTAACATTCGATGTCTTCTACACGCGTTCAAGGGCGCCGTGCGAGAGATCCACATGGCGGAGAACCTAGAACTTTCACTTTAAACTATACACCCCGGTTACCTTAATTTTACTAATCCCGTTGACGTCGATTATAACCTATTTTCCATATAAGGTATTTATTTTTTATTCTATTTTCTCCGTTCGCTGCACGTTTTATGATCCACGTTATAAACGTATACGTTTTTACGTAAAAAATTATCTAGTCTAGAACATTAATCGCGCCGTGTTGCTCAAAACGCCATACGCCAAATAAATAAATAATTATATCAACCGAACGTGTTATACACGACCGACCGGTTTACACAACGCATACGGCTAAACGAAAAAAAAAACGAAAAACCCCTCGATCCATAACCCCACGATCCGTGTGTACCGTCGTCGAACCACCTCGTTCGCGTGGACCGCGGTTAGTTCTCGTCGCCGTAGACGACATTGTCGACGAACCGAACTGTAACGCGATGATTGATACTGCAGCGGGCCGTCGAGAATTTCGTTTTGGCTTCGGCGGCGTAATTTTCGCCGCGATTATCGCGCGTTCGCGCTCCGAGCTGGCGCGGAAAAAACAACCGACGACATAACAAAATCCATTAGCGTGTTGTTGTTCACGCCTACGAGTGCGGTACGGCGGGTGGCCATTAAATATAACAGCATATAACGACACGAGTCGAAAATCAATTGTTGAAAACGACTCGAGCTTCGCCGCCGGGAAACGCCGCGAATCGCTTTGCGGTGTAATACGCGTGCGATAATCTCGCGAACAGCCGTCAGAATGAATTACACGAGTCAACTATTTCGGACGTTTACGCCACGTCTAGTGACAAGCTATCGTCGACAATCTTCGAATCCGTCTTGTATTCATTAATGAAAACGATAAATACGGGTATAAATAGCGATTTCATTAATGAACCTTACACGCGCGGCGGCGGCGGCGACGGCCGTTGCGTACAAAACTTATGCCGGGTGGTCGTCCAATTATTTGTACGTCACAGCGCGTGTGCGTACACGGGTCGGGGGACGAAAAAAATTTAAAAAAAAAAAAAACACTAATCCGTGAAATCTGCCGGCCAAACGACGTGTATACGAACGCGTTTTTTTTTTCTTGAAATCCAATTTATTTGAATTGTTTTCACGTTTTTCTGTTTGATTTTTATAACGATATCGTAGTCATTAAGCAGATTTCAAACATACACCGGTATACATACGTGTGTACCGCATTTCATTCCAGTTCGTGTGTACCCAAAACACGTGACACCGAAATATTCAAATCTTGATTTCCTCGTGAACCGGCAACTATGAGCTGTGTGTTTTATTATTGCGTTTGATACGATTTGCGAACGAAATAGTCGTTTCCTAACGCGTGCACCGCGGAGTATTTACAAGAGTTTTAATTAACGAAACGTCCTTGAAACACTTAAACTTTAAGAATAACCGTTAACGACGGTGCATATATCTGTGTTCATGAGCAGATCGCGAGCCAAGAACAACAAAAAATACACGGGTCTTATTTATTTTTTTTTTCTATCTTTGTACGCAGCGAGACAATTTCCATTATCTAACACGGCCTAGACAATAGAGTTTTTTTTTTTTTTACATATATTCGTAAACATTACTTAAAACACAAATTACATTTAAATTATAAACGCGAAACAAATATGAGTTATTGAATCAAGAGGAATATTGTTAAATAAATATAAATATGATTTTTTTTTTGTATACCTTAAAATCCGTACGAAACATTAGATAACTGCTGTATATGTATATACGTACATTAATTTATTCGTACACGTTTAAATAAAATACCGAATGACGTAAATTTGGTTAAAAAAACAGTTTATAACGTTCAGCTCGTATTTGTATGTAATATAAAGAATATATTTATATTACAAGAAGAACCAATCGTTTATTATTAGGTCATAAATTATACATGTTTTCGTATTGAAATGCCCCGTGGGAACATTTCGACCAAAATTTATAATATATAAGTTTGACTCTATTTCAAACTGAATAATAGTAATAATATTCACCTATGTACGTACTGTATATAATATACGTTCAAATATATTATATATTTATTTTATGTTAAAAAAAATCCAATTGGATTTATACTTGTAAAAACGTTTTAGAAATATTGTATTTGGATTTCCGCGTGTATTTATATTATACGGATATATCAATTATTTTAAGTGTCATGACATAAATTATTGTTTATTACTATAGAACCATGAATTTTAAATATCACAAAAAATACTCTTTAAATTCCGATGAGTTCATTAAAAAATCAAAATAAAAAAGTTTAAGAAATTGTTGTTAGTTCTTATATTAACTATACAAATCTTAATAGTTTTATTGATGGTTAATTGTGTTGATAATTGAAAAAACGGAGACCATTAATAATAAATACTTATATATATATACATTAGGTCAGTGTAATATATAGTTTTAAAAGACGAAAACTGATAGAAGTGTCATAAAATTAAATGAAAAGAAATGAAAAAAAACTAGACATTTTTCACAACTGAATACTTGGATGTATGATTTCAATTTGGTACTACGAAAACAATATCACCGAAGAATATAATACATTTACTATAAATTCCCTATATATAATTTACTAATAATAAATATTTAGTTATCAAGTGCAGTACAAACTGTTAATTGCGATAATTATAAGCACAGCGGCGTTTCCATCTATGAAGGTACTAGAGGGACTTAAGCAACCTCAAGTTTACAATTAACACCCGCAAAAATTGTTTGTTCAACATTAACCTTGATGTTTACGGAATTTTAATCAAATAATTTTCATTTAATTTCAATTTTATATAATAATATTTTTCTGTCGTGTTTAGACTTTATATGGAGTAATTTTTTTTTTTTATAACAAGAAACATATATTTATATGTATACAAGTCACTTCAGATAGCGGTTGCAATTTTAACGATACGTAAACACAGTTTGTCAGGTACGCGTTAGGTTAAAAATTGCATTTAGAAAAAACAGGCGCATGCTTTAACAGAGATTCAGTGATTTGTCTACATTGGTACAGAAAAAGATCTTTGTTATGATTTCAAATCGAACAAATTTCCAGATAAATTTAGTTTCAAAAGAAATAAAAATAACATATCGTAAAAGAGTTAAATATAAAAAACGGACGATCACACTCGTTGATATATATATATATATGCAAACGTATGGACAGCAACATGGTTTATCTATTCCTACCTACATTTGTTTGTGATTTAGACATCCACATCAAGTTTTTAAACATCATAATATAATTATTGTCAATGAAAGAAAATAGTGTAAAACAGTTATATGATGTAACATATACAACATACATACAACTTTTTTCTTCTTTTTTTTTGGGGGGGGGGAGGTATAATAGTAATCACATGAACTTACACCAAGTTTCACTACTACAATATGTTATTATTTCTATCAATTATAACTAAAATATATTTACAAAATACTGCTCCACACTGGTAACTACTAAATATTTTAAGTGATAATTACAATAAAAATTATAAAACAACGAAATATTTTAGAAATTTTGATATCAAAAACTCAAACGTTGAAGTTCGGTGTTATTATAATAATAATTTATCCGGCATGCTTGCCTTTGACAAAAAAAAATGTTAAAATTACAGTGTATCCACTATTAAATTAATTTTTTTTAATATTATTTAACAATACTTATAACTATTTATCAACTGTCAAGACGTGTCAACACGTATACATTGTATTATTAATACAGTATTTTGTGGGTACGATACAAAACGACATTTTAAGGGATTCTGAATAGGAAACTATGAACCTAAAACCAATTTTTATCATGGTTCCGGTGCCGTAAAAATTCCGGAATGGGCATACGAATTACGTACTGAATGTTGGTATAAAAAAAAAAAAAGAAATTGAAAAATTGGGTGGGGTTGAGGAAATGTACGTGAAACACACGTCGTGTATACAGGTACGCCGAAAAAAAAAACACCGGGAAAACACGATATGAAACGACGGACGGGAACGCGTTCTCGTTTTATTTATCGGGCGTTTCAATTTTCGAAATCTTCGGACCGTGAACGAAAGTCGTAAACGCGTAATGGCGAACGAGTACGTACACGCGGTGGCGTGGCGAAGGTGTAATTTTGCCGTTCCCGGTTCAAACTGTGGAGGGTGGGGGAGGGGGGGGGGTGGTCGGTGGATGACGTGTAGAGTAAATGATTACGAACGGATTATTGTTACCCGACTTATTAGCGAAAAACGTTGGTTGGAGTTTAAGAGACAGAACCCGGAAGAAAACAAAAGCCAGAAAGTATTTAAAAAAACTGTGAATATTTTTTAAAATTTACTTGTCGTTTTTATAAAGAAGGAGGGATGTCAGGAAAAACGATCAGTCCTCTTGTCATTCGTTGTGTTCGCCACGCCACTGAGTACGCGACTCTACTGACCCGTCTGAAGAAGACGGTCCGGATAAACGAGGGTTCGGCAAGCGCGTTAGCGTTGTACGTGCGTATAAAAAAAGCATCGGTGGGGCTATGGAGGTAAGACGGCCGGACCGTTTTCCGTTTTATATTGTGGCGACGGCGAATTTATAAGTATTGTCCGAACACGAACGAAAGGATTCTTTCCAGGGGGCGGGGAGATAGATGGTCCTAGAAAATATATATGAGATGATTTCTACTCCGTATTATCAAACCAAAAAGTAAGCACGAATTCAATACCGTAAAAAAACAAATCATCCGTCGCCAATAATTAAGATTACCGTACGAAATTGTCCACATCGGGAATATTACGAGGTTGCGCTCGGTCACGTACGAAACCGGAATAAAATAAAAAAAAAACCAATAAACAAACGGTCAGACCCTATCAAGACGGCTGGGAAGAAAAACGTAGGAATCGCGACAGGAATCGACAGTCGCCGCCGTGCGCTTGGACCTGGCGGACGTGCCGAGACGTCCAGCAGACGAAAACGCGCGAGACCCGCGGCGGACACTACCGCACGCGTGGCCTGTTACCGCGCGCGACCGCGGTTACGACACGCCGCGAACGTCTTCCTCCGCGTCGTCGCCGGCGCGCGGCCACCGACACGTCCGCGCGGCCGCAAAACGCGACGGACGACATCCACTTACACGTGTTCGAATACACACGCGCGCGCATATTTGTATAAACGTGCGTGTGTGCGTGCGTGCGACGCCGATTAATTACGCCGCGGGGCCGGAGCCGCGTGTACACGAGCACGGCGCGGAATTAATTATCATCACGACCGCGGTCGCGTGCTCGGCCGACGTAGGTCCGTACGCGCGACGGCCACGGCGTGTTGGCCGAGCACCGAACGGGTTCCCGTCGTCTTGCGGGCGTCCGCGACACGTTTTCGACCCGTGCGAACGCGTACCCCCATCGCCGCGGCTCGGTCGGCCGTCATTTTTAGGACATTGATTATCGTCGACAGACCGCTGACGAACGGCGGCGTACCGTTAACGTTAATGCACACGAACAAAAAGGTCGTTTTGGGGGGGGGGGAATATATTCCAAATATAACTAGGCTGACTGCCTGACGACAAAAAAAAACGATTTGCACGGACTTTCGAAAATCTAAAATATCCCCGTACACGGTGGTGATGTTTACATACTTTCGATATTATGCACGTGTATACACACGCGAAAAAACGAAACGACTCTTTGGCTTGTTGTACAAACGCTCGTGTCGTATTTACGGTCGTGACGTGTGCGCGTCTCGAGAGACTCGTAAAGTCTAAACGCGCATACGACAATTCCCGCGTCACGGCGTGCTGCGCACAAATCGAGAAATTCGTAAGTAACGTTCATAACGAACACGACGCTCGTCGAAGGACGCGCGTACTATTTTCGTATAGACGAAAAGAAATTGATTTCTGTCCGCTTATTTGCGCGTTAAAGGGGGAAAAAACCCGTTTAGGAGTGATCGACCCAACAAACGCATCCCGAAAGTGTTTACTTCAATACGAAAATCAATTGACTCAATAAAACTTAGTCCCCTTGAATATTGATGATACAACGCGTGGTATTGCGGAAGGAAAAAAAAGTACTTTGATTAGACTTGACGAACGATTTTTTTGCAAACATTTCGTATAAAATCAAAATCTCCTCCTCTCCCCCTCAGAACGATACGGTTTATAAAACAATTAGAGCGATTCGGGCGCGTGGGTCGCGGGGAACGATAACGAAACAACGGCTAATGTTTACGGTCCGAGTAAATGGGGTCGGGACGAAGAAAATTACAGTACCCGACGACCCGACGGAGAAACACGTGACGTGACACGGGCTGAGGGGTATTTATAAACCATATATATATATATATATGTGTGTGTGTGTGTGTATCCACTACCGACTGCCGTACGGCTGAGCGCCGCCGAGACGGATGAGAAATTCTTCGGCGGCGCGACTACTCCGCCACGCCATCGCCACGCCGACCGACCGAGCGTCGTTAACGTTAACGTCACGTCGATCTTAAACCGGACGGAACGCTGTAACGTGTCTTTTACTTAAAAAAAGAATAAATCGCATAAACGTTTGCCGACTGTTGCGACGACCACATAAAACGCTATCATATTTTTATGACCGCTTTTTGGGACGGCCGCCGCAGGTTTCGTTTCGGAATTCGATGACGAGGACGATGGCGGAAAACGGGGTGTTCCAAACGTTTCTCGTAACGTTTGGTGGCGGTTTTTCAAAAGAGGTAATGTTTCGACGGTAGCAAATTAAAAATATCCGAAAAAAATCAAAAAAGCGAGGAGCTTTTTCGTTTGTCTTTAGATAAACGATGGCCCGGAAACCGACAATCTAATCGAAATCGTCGCGCGACATATGTACGTACATAGTCAACGACTCCGAGTGAAATTCAAGTCATACGAAATCGGTTCCGAACAAAAACGGATTTCGGATTAATTAAAAACGTATTGTTAATATTGTTCAACGTGATACGTATGAATATTAACCGTTAACGTTATTTATCGTGCACATAAAATGTACATATATATGTATATATGGCTTAGGTATTTCGGTTTTGAAATACACGCATTATACGCGCCCGTTATTTATAGTACGACGTAAGTAAAGTAATAAAATAATATATATATATTTCAAAACGGAAACGCTCTATCCTCTTCCTATGTCATTGTCGTCGAGTATGAATTTATGTTGACCGGACGATAAATTCTATAAGTTTAACAAACGCTCGTGTGTAAGTAATGAGCGACGTGATGATGGGTTTACCTTCCCTGACGTACGCAATGAAACGCGTTTAAAAATCAACATCCTCTCCACGTTGTAACGAAAATCTGACTGATATCGTGCCGTACAAACGAGAAGAAGAGAAATAAAACGGGACCGACGAGACTAACGAAACCGAACGATAACTGATATCGCACGGCGATCCCGTGATGAGGACAAAGTCGCGTTTTCGGTATACGGGTTTAAAGTCGACGCAGAACGTTCGCTCGCCCACGTGTTTTAGATCGTCGTCGTCGTCGTTATTATTGTTGTCCGGTGTACGGCAGGCGATTCGCCGTCGCGGTTTATTGCAAAAAAAAAAAAATACATATATATACGAGGTCCGTTCAAAAAGTACCAAGACAAATACTATTACGACTGCTCTAGACACGAAAACGCTTTGAATCGTAAACAAAACCCGAAGTCGCTATCTCATCTCAATTGAATCGAGTCGGTTCGTTTCGTTTGGCGTTTTCGACATGTCCGAAATTAACGAACAGTTTTGTTTTTGTCAATACGTCAAAAATCACTCTGCTGATCCTAATTTCATAAAAAAATTTTAAAGTTTCAGTCACACGACGAGACTGTGATGTTTTTTTTATGATCAGCAGAGTGATTTTTGACGTCTTGACAAATCGTTGTTCATTAATTTCGGACATGTCGAAAACGCCAAACGAAACGAACCGACTCGATTCGATTATGTGTAAATATAAACTGAGATGAGATGGCGACTACGGGTTTTGTTTAAAATGTTCACTAATATAATTTATTCAATATAATAATCGAAAGCGTTATCGTGTCTAGATAAGTGGCAATAATATTCGTCGTGGTACTATTTGAACAGACCTGGTATATAATATAACAAACGGTTTCGAGCGTACCGTTCCGAAGGTAACATTTTCCTTTCGTTTTTTTCACACGTACGAACAACGTATTTCTTCGCGCGACTTTTCCCGCCGTCGTGACGGCAGCGGCGTTCTTCGCCCTGTCGCCGGACCCGTGAGCCACGAACGTACGAAAACGTGACGCTCGGCGGCGCGGACGGTCGCTGGCCGCCGGCCCGGCCTATCGGCGCGGGCGTTGGGCCGCGCGGCGAACAAGGGCGGTTTTTGTTTTCGCGCCGGAGGGACGATAAATCAAGGACGGCCCGCGACCGGCCGTAAATCATTGCGCGTGTGCGAGCGGCGTGCCCCGGACCCGCCGCCGCGGTCGGCCGGCCGGGCAAGGTGTTCTCCGGTACGGACCGAATTAATCATTGTCGAAAGCCCGACCGCCCCGCGCCCACGCACCGCGCCGCCAGCGCGAGTTTAATTCCCGCGCCCGTCCGTGTCCCCCCCCCCCCACCCCGTTACCCCACTGCGTCTTGTGCGTCCGGTCTTTCTTCGGCGGCGGGAAAACGAATGCAGGCAAACGGTGTTACCGCACAACGTAGCTTGCCCCGTCCGGTAGTCGTGCCCGGCGAACGTCTTGTGCGCGTCCGCGATTTCGTGATTTTTGGTCCGACTCGTATTTAAAAAACAAATGACGTCGTTTCGTCATATTATGTCCGCGCTTGTCTCGTCGGCGGACTGGTGTAGTACTCAATTCCGCACGGGTCCGGCGGGCGAAGCTCGCACGATTTCGCGTGTATTCGAAAACGGAACGACATCTGTAGGTCACTGTTCGAACCACGATAAAGTCAGAACTTTGGTGTTCGGAAACTTTCCGTCGATTCGAAGTCGCACGCTCCCAGGACGCGGTCGATTTCACGGCCAATATTTTTGAACGTGCTATAATCGTTCCTGATCGCGCGTCAACGTTTCGTTTCGTTTCGTTCGTCGAATTCTATAAAAACGTCGGTCGGTCCAAACGCGAATGCGAATGTCCGTAAAAACAGATACCCGCGCGTCGTACGGTTGACGCCGGACACTCCTGCCGGAGTCGCGAGTGCCGTGCGGTTCATTTCACAAACGGCGCAATAGCACGCGGCCTAACGACTCGTAACATTTAAGACGTCGAACCGGTTTGCCGAGGACAATATCGAACGTTATAAACGACTGTTTCGCGTCCGCGGTCGCGTTCGAACAACGTACTCCTCGTAACACAACGTCCGCGTGATTTATAACCGTTACGAGCCGTGTTATCGAACGGCGCCCGTCTCGAACGCGAGTCACACACCGGGACCAGCAGAACCGCCAGACACCGGAAATCCGACAACGGTCGACCGGCGCGTCCGAGTTTTCCCGTCGACCCGTTTAACCGTTGACGTGGACGGCCGCCAACCCGTGAAACCCCGGACGCGTCGCCTTGCTCGGTGACGGAGACGGTGGGATTTTTGGCAAAAACGAATCGATCGAAATATTATGTACATACACACCGTAGACGCGGTCGGACAGTTACCACGAACGTCGACTACATACACGACAAACCTGATGCCCGTCCGACTGTAAACCCGACCGAGTCCGGCGAAATCAATAAAACAACGATAGACACTGGATGGCGTAGCGCGGCAACATTTTCCGGTCTGTAAAAGTTTCTAGGTCAGTTGGCGACGAGCTTTTAGTAAACCGGCGATTGTTTTCGTAAACCGGTTTTTTCCCGGTTCCGACGACGTTTTCGTCGTTTTTTTTGAAGGCCTTCCACAGTGCGACGTTCGCGTTCGATCAATGCCGTCCTCGAAAACCCTGTGAGGCGGCCGAAGTTTTCGAAACGTTTCCGTCGCCCAATAGTTCGGTAACGGTGGAAACGGATCGCGGCGGTCACCGGTTTTCCGGCAGACGGATATTCGCATCGACAAGTCGCCCGGACGCGATGTGAACCGATCGACAATTGACAACGGGTCGCGTGCGAGGGGGGTGAGGGTGGTGGAGGAACGATAGGGCGGCGAGGACGGGGACGTTAAGACGGTCGCGACGACGCGGAAAAAGTAAGTTTCCTATTTAAACGACGCGAACAAAACAAACGGCGTTTAAACTCGAAATCTCAATTCTGTTTCTGAAATACGTTCACTGTCGAACACGTTAATGTTATCGTTACTGATAAGTGGCTTATCTAGCTGGTTGGCCGCACGACGACGATTCGTTATCCATTACGTTTCAACGGGTTGATTTCGATCGTGTTTTTGAGTTTTTCGTTCGGCGTGTCGAAGTTAACACGCGAACTTACGAAGAAAATGCCGCGACGATTCGGGAGGTCGAGAACAAAATCTTTCACAGCTAAATAATCTGGTGTTCCACTCGATACTTTGTCAACGTATCTTAAAAACAAAATGAACATTTTAAGTAAGTTGGCTACGTCCAGTAAAAAGGGCGGAAAAAGGGCTAGGGAACCGGAAAATCCTGATGTTTGTTTTGGTTTTTGGATAACTCGAAGTTTTTGGTCGGTCCGTTCATCTTCGAGTTGACCAAGTCCGACTGTATTACACTAAAAGGTGAAAAACGGATTATATTTTTCCAGTTTTTGTGATGGAAAAAAATATATAGACTACGTGTAAGGAATACTACGAATATCGACGGATTTCTATTGAAATTTCGTAAAATTCGATGAAAAAAATATATATTATCGCGGAATTTTGCCAAATCCATATATAGGCCCAATAAAAAGAAAATAATGGCCGAACATTAGGCGGCTCGTAAATGACGTCGGGACCGTATAAATATATATATATATATACACGAGTATACACACATACGGTCCCGACACGTATAGATTTATAAACACACACACACACACACACACACAACTGGTACTTGATTTATGTGGTAAAATCGGAATTATACATTAATCCGTTTACGGCGTATATATTATATATTTTTAGACGTATTTTTAGTTCTAAATAGTTTTTAAATCGTTTTCACATCTGCGGTCCCTTAACCACGTGACGAAACCTAACCGGATAATGTATAAATATATTTATATAATACTACTCATCGATCACCGGTGACGTTTCCGGAGCCATTCGATGGCCGACGGATGCGTTAGGATAGTTATACGTACATACGGAAACTTTAAAGGGGGGGGGGAGGGGGAAATAGACGGTCCGAAGTAACTTTTTCTTACACGTCGATCGTTTTAACGTTATTATACCGATCTCGAACTTTATTTATCGTTTATCTTAAATATAGATATATTGTTTTTACGGACGTTGGATTTGGTGCGTTCGAAACGACCGGTAAACGTTTGAAAATACCATGCGGATGAAACGATCGTGATTTCGTTGTCTGTTGCCGCGGCGGTATGGTGTTGCTCCGCCATAAGTAAGCGACATCCGCGGGTGTTTTGCAAATGTCGTTTTATTGGTTTGGATCCGCGCGACCATCAATCGTACGTCACGACAATGGCGTCGTTCTTCCGTAACAACGTTTCTGAACTGAAAACATCTGGTGTTTTCCGGGGCGAGCGACGCGTGTCTAATGAAACGCGAAGAGAAAAAAGTAACGTTGCCGGGGGACCGACCCGCGGCGGCCTTTCCGAACAGGCCGGTCGACAATCACGTCCGCCAGGCGGGGCGGCTCCGAACAACTGCACTCGGCGCGAGGTCGGGTTGTGCGTGCGGACTGGACTCGCCGAGTCGGAAACGATCCAGCGCGGTCGAATGGAGGTTAGAGCCACCGCTACCGGAAGTCGGGCACGCGGCAAAAGCCTCGTGAGCCAGACGCCGCTGGGCCGGGCTGCTGATGCGGACGATCGGGAAACAACGCTCGTGTGGTGTGCTCGATGTACGTAAGTCGGTGGACGTCGCGTTGTTCTTTCTTTCCCGATCGTTCTTAAGGGAAAACACCACGAACGGAGCAAAGACCCGTACTGCGAGCGTCGTTCCCCGGGGACTCGTACCGAACGTACGCGCAACGCACGGCGGAGAAGGGTTTGCCGCGAGACGCACGTAAAAAAATAAATAAATAAATAAAAACGCGGAAATAAACGCCGTCTGTTTATGTTTTTATTGTCGTGTACACTCTTGCGGATATTACGCGGGTTTTTAATCAAAACGACTGAATGAACGGACGGCGAAATAAAATAAAAATAAAAAAAAAAGGTTTTATTTTTTATTTTTAAATCGTATTCGGCAGCGACGGTCGGAACACGAGAATGATGGGTGACGGGGTGGGAGGTGGGGGAGGGACCGACGAATTTATCGGCAAATTTGTCCGTAAGCCCCGGCGCCCCGTCTCGTAAATCACGTTGTCGATGGATACGGGTCTTCCGCTACATTTGTTCTTATTTGCAGACTGGCAAATATAAATTTACGACGAGCAATGGCGGTGTATGTTATTTTTTTTTCCAACGGCACAGAGAGTGAGAGAGAGAGAGAAATAGGATGAAACTGCAACACGCCGGGGCACTTGTACAATTTTATCAAGATAAACAGATCTAGCGTTTTTATTGCCGGTCCGTGATAAGTTTTTGTAAAACGGTTTTTTCCGTTTTTTGAAAACTGTATATCACCCGCAAGCGAAAAACGGGACAATCGTCCGAAAAAATGGATGCTCTCGGTATAATATATACGACGACGCTCTACGGAAACGGTCTTGACATAATGGCCGTCGACATTTTTCGCGCGGGCTTAACGCTATGTGTACGTTCTCGCAACGTTCGAATTTTGGACAGAAATCGCACTTTTCAAATATGTATCGGACGTGGTGTGACGGAACGCATTCGTTCTACGGGTTAAATATCCTTATGCGATCGTACGATTACAACATCCGATAAATAAACCGTATGAATTCTTACAGATCGAGTGAAATCTCAATACGTATAGAGAAGGCGTTTCTCTCCCAACGATTATTCGATCGCAATCGTCGTTACGTTTCAACTTTTATCGTACGCGTCACGTGTTTTAAATAATTTCGTATAAAACGTTTACTTTGACATCAAAAGCAAACAATTCGTATACGCGCGCGTTTTTAAACCATATTTAAACATCGGCGGATGTTATTCGATTCATAGCAACATATCCAATGGGCCGTCAATATCGTTACGCTTCGACATTGTCTAACTCGAATTTGACAATGTTTACGAAAAACCGCGAATAAATTCGTTTGTATACTATATAAATAAGACATTTCGATTTTTTGATAACACGTCGTTTCAAACGTTTCTTTTCTGGTAAAACTAACTACAGTTCTGTGTTTATTGTTATTTAAACGGGTATACGCGCAAAACGTCAATCGTCATTTATTTGTCAACATAACGTTTGTTTTAAACGAAAATATTGTCTAACTATCGTTTTCTATAAGTCGATTTTAAATTTAATATAATAACACTGATAACAATGCCATAGCCGTGCAACGAGATGGTGAATGAAGCGAGGCGAAAGCCCAATTTGTTTTATCCCGTCTAAAAATTAACAACGACATTTAACGTGTATGCACAATAATTAAAAACTGATTTGTCTACTCGATTCAAAAGCACACGTTACCGAAACCGATTTATTTCGCTATACGAGTACGCTGTACAACACGGTTGGTGTAAAAATATCGAAACAACTTATTTATGCAAATCGCCGGAACAAATCCAACAATGACGGGAATAGACGTTCGTATTGGTATATTGGGACCGAGTATGATAATCGATTAAAGTGATGACGACCGTATCGGAGTGTATTTTTTTGAAACCGCGTTGTTTGGACACGACGAAAAGCGGGTATATTTTTTTATTTTGTTTTTTGGTAACTTATGTTATCTGCCACAACGTCCAAACCGACATTCGCGTGTATCCGTCGACGACGGGGTTAACCGTGTGCGCGGGAATGGACGAGATCGGACGCAAAACCAGTGGCGTTGTTCGGCGTCGAATCTCCAGAAGAAGGTTAGGTCAGGTGGAAATTGGCAACCGCCTTCGTCGACGGGACGTTCTTGGCCATCTCACGATGTGACGCGTGGCGGACGGAATGAATCGTGAGGACGTCGGCGACGGTGTACGCGGGGCGGCACAACAAAAAGGGATTTATTCGGTTTGATTTCCGAGCAAATAAAATCGCCCGTTAAAAACGGAACGACGGCGATATCCTATAAATAAATATATATATATATAACGGCCTTTGGTTTTTCCCAATGACTTTTCGTTATTTTCGCGATTCTTCTATTCCGCGTCGGTCCGCGGCCATTTCTCCGCGTTTTCGTCCAACGAATCCCAAATCATATTGGACCGATATCTGGAAATATCTTTTGAAGTTTATGGTCCCCGACCCGTAACCCACGTACCTACCTACGCGCGTACGGTTTATCGATTTTATCGAAAACAACAGACGAATCGAGCTAGAAACTAGAACGTTTCGTGCGAATCGAAAACATGTAAACGATCGAAGGTTTGGCCGTCGGATTGTTTCTGTGTGATCGTCGTAGAACAACACAAACCGCGCGAAAGACATACCCAACACAATGAAAAACAGTCACTGTTTTTTGTTTTTTTTTTGTGATTGTTTCATTTTCGTTCGTTTTATCTTATTCGAGTCGGTCGAACAAAAGCTAAAATCGATATTAGTCAGTATTAAATCAAAAACAAAAAAAAAGTAAAAAAACAAAACAAAACGAATATATTATAACGCGCATAAAAGATTAGGCACCCAATTCATATCTGTTCGGTGCTGGTTTTTTGAACGTGGTCCAAAAGACGTTGTCCGTATAGTGTTGAGTACGTATTATTTAGATCAGTGGTTGTTCTTTACCTTTTTCGGTTCAGCGTCCTCTTATCGAGATAACTGATTGCTAACGCCACCCTTCTAAATAATTTTCAAAAGCGTATGGATTAGCATTCTAAATCAAAATAAAAACTCTCATCTTGGAATTCGATAAATTCGACTCTCCGCTTTACGAACAGATTTCATTTTACTATACAAAAAAGAATATTTCCATTTTACCTCTTCAGTGACTGTCCTGAGCCTGATGAGTAACTGCGATGTGTGGTTCGATGTTGGTTGAAGTTAAACGCAGATCACCTTTGTTACAAACATCCAACCGATTCCTTTGTTTCGTCGAAAGCTGAACAACAACGCTGAATCATTTTTCTTCTAGATACGTTTAACAACTTAACTTTTTGCCATTGTTAACAAGTTTCCATTTGTTAACAAGGTTAGCGAGATGTTCCTCACTGATTCAAACGAAAACGGACCAATTAGGGATTTGAAAAAATGGAGTAGGTTTTGAAATCTTGATTTCGTGTACATTTTTGGTTGCAAAAGATGATCGGGTGCTGGTGTAATTTTTCTCGAAATCCCGCATTTACAAGCAAACACCCCGTACTCGCCGTCTCTTCCCCAACATCCCTATTCAAACCCACTACGTCCCCGAAATGTCGCCTAGAACCGTCAGGAACCGCCGATTCAGATGACGCGCGCCCATAAGTAATAATAATACGCGGGATTATCTTTCGGGCCCGAAATTAGTTTTAACGCGATTCGTTTTTAACCGTGTACGCATATCGTACAGCGACGGATCCGTACATGGAACACGTCCCGTTTCCGCATCGCGACGGGTCGCGTTACAATGAAATTACGAGTCCGAACGCGAGAAGAACAACCTAACCTAACCATCGCGCAACGTGAACGAACGAGGGGCTTCGTGCGGGGGAAATTAATGCGTCGCGTCCTCGTCGCACGACAACACGCCGTACGGTTTTTAATAGACCCATTACGGGAAAGCGGGAAACATTCCGCCGAAGCGGTGCACCGGGGCTTAAAAATATTTATTGTTGTACGGTTATATTGGATTTCAGACGCATCGGACGAACGAGACCATTATTACGCGGCACGAAGTTGCTGGACGCGTCGACGTCTAAATAACCACCGCCCTGAGCGAGAACTACGTAACAGAACGTCACGACGCAACCGACTGTCACGTGTACGTCATTGTGAAACACGAATGGGAAACAGCGTGCGTAAGAGGTAAGTGCTCCGAATAATGGACGATTGAATCTATTCCCGTACAGAATAGTATTGTTGTGTTTTAAAATCGTTTTCTCCGTGTACGTTTTGGGACATTTTTTTGTTTTTTTATTCTTCAGCGTGCGTTAAGACTCTAAAGCCCAAATGGATAATGCGTGTGTGTTTCCGGACGTAAAACGTCCAACAGATATTACGTAAGACTGTTTTACACGCGTTTTATAATCGGTATTGTCCGTATTGACCGTTCGGCCGTCACGCTGTTGTCCGAGTGCATCGAGAAACCGCCGTTTTATGGCGACGTTGTTAAAAAATAAATCAATACTAATACGTACGTGTGTACGTTTACATGTCGAAAACGGACGTGAGACGGTTGAACGGGACGGCCGCGTCCGTATCCCCGTCGGAACCGGACGGATCGCGTCTCGACGTGGTCCCAGCCCGTCGCCATCAGCCGTAAATCGAAACGTCGCGTTAAAAAAAACACGTTGCCGGAGACGATAGCACGATAATAAACCGATTTAGGCGGTCGGCGGCGGGGGACAAACCGGTGTCTCTGGCATTACGTGATAATAATGATAATAACACTCGCGGCGACGGCAATAAAATGATTACGACCATAATTCATAAGCGATATTGTTGCGACGCACTCGTCTGACCGTCTTCGGACAACGTAACGTACGCGTGACGTTTCTGAACGCGAGCCGGACGGATTTGGACCGGACTCCAAAAACGGATCGGCACGACGTCCGCGGATTTCTGTAGACATCGGGTCCCGTATACGGGGACGCGGACGTCACGACGACGCATCGTCGATGTTATCGTTATCGTTGTCGCGGCACGAGTCCCGGCGACAAGTGGTCGATTCGCCCCGGACGCGCGATAATAATTACCGATGTACGGCCGCGGGGCGGCACGCGTTCGTCAACCGCCTCCGAACCGATTTGTTTTGCTCGACGCCGTTTGTCGTTGTTGCCGTTTTCTGTTTCGTTTCGTTTTTCTTTTTTCGCAACGTATATTTATAATATATTCCGCTATACGGCGAACAATGACGCTATAGCGGCCGTGCCCCGACGGGGTCATTCCCGCGATTTACACCGTATACGCGTGCCGGTAATTACTTTTCTTATATTTTTTTCTTTCGTTCCTCGTATTAGCCGTCCATTAGGTTTGTTTTCTTTTATTTATTCTTTTTTTTTACCGGTGACCGGAATTCCGACTGTCGGCCGGTCGGGATCCGTAATGTCGTCGCGCATTCTGCCGGTCCGAGAATTTTTAACGAGCCGCCGCCGCCACCGCCGCCGCGTCCACTCCGAGCGAAATCGTAAATCAATGCAAGCTCCTATTCGGGAATTCGGAAACAATACTCGTCCGCAACGGCCAAAGTCTGGGCCGAGGACGAGGACAAAACGATTGTGTTTCGGCTAAAAACGCAGTTGGTTTCCGCGTGGTGCACGATCGGCGCAGAGTATCGATGAATTCGAACTTCGTGCAAAAACGCAATAACGATACGAACCCGCGACTCTAGCTTACGATGAGATTCATAATTAATATACAGCTGAACGAGACGATTAAAAACTATTTAACGTGTATCGACAATGAAGGCGTGTACAACGGTTCGACGTGAAGCCATCACGTAAACCGCCAAAGACACGTTTTCCAAAGTCGAATTTCCATCAACCGCAGCTGATTGCTGGTCCCTTTGGAAAGGCGTGATGATTCGCAGTGTTTTTTAATTCGCATTGACGTTTTTCGTTTTTGGATACGACGCGTTACTGGACCGATACAAAAACCCTCACGAAGGACAAAAGGTTGATCCTATACGACGCGTTAGCTAAAGTAACGGAGTGATTTTGTTCCGACTTCAGCGTCAACCATAAAGTCTTATTCGCAACTACTGACAACGGGTTTTCGAATTTCGCCAAAAGTTTTGGATAATTGTTGTTCGAAATTTTCAGCGATACGCGTTACGTGAGTGTATAATTCGTCATGCCGGTGGTAATTTTAATTTGCCGGAAAACGACTGCGGGACACGGGAGAGAGAGGACCGTACTGGTGGCTCGACTTAAGGAACAAATTTAAAATTCCCAAGCACGTCCGTGAGTTATATACATTATATAGTACGCAAAATTAAACGGGCCGATTTCGCACGAGCAAGGATACTAAATAAATTATCCGGCGCGAAAGACAAACGACCTCAGTAGGTATATATTATTATGTATATAGTTTAATTTCGTGAATTTATCGGACGGCCTTAGCGCGTTGCTCTCGGTTCCGGATGAAATTCCACGCCGGGTGAGGCCGTGTATGGCGAACAGTGAGCACGCCGGTGACGGTCGACCGTCGTTTTCGGGGGCCGCGGACTGCTAAACAGTTACTTTCGAACGAATTATGGCGAATTATCTATTTTAGCGTAGGGCGTAGGTCGAAAACACGGTTCAGGTGAATCGTCTGTGAGAACGAGAGGACGATCGAGAGACCGGGTGAACTGGCCGTGTATGATGACCGCAGATGGATTTACGTTGACGATATGTTTTCATCGATAGTTTTATTCACGTGATTCGTATTAATTTCGTCTGTCCACAAGCGAGCCGTGAGTATAGGACGCGATGGGGCTGGAAGCAAAAGCAGTCGGTCGTGCCGTAAACACAAGTCAAATGCGCAAACACGTACACGCGACACGTCGTCGTTGATCATTCTCCACGTCGCTCCGTACTCGCTATGGATCGGAACTGGGTCGTGTCGCGTACAACACGTGGCTGCCCGCGCGGACACGGACCGACGGTGAATAGATGGTATATTTACGTTTTCGGTACATTTAATTGAGATTCATGCGAATCGCGCGAACGCGATTTTTACGACCGGGTTTCCTGTGTAAAAATCGGTAACTGGAAACGAAAGAAATATCGTTCAGTCTCGCCTTTATCGCCTTACTTGTTTCTAATTTATTACGTCCGACTGAGCTTCGCCACACGCGCACACGCGCACGTATTATATGTTATGTGCGCGAAACACACACACATATACGGTACACCTCGCAATCGTCTTCCTTATGCGAAACAATACTTTTCGCCCGCCGCCGTCGCGTCCCGCTGACAAGATAAAAATGGTTTTTATTATTATTTCGCTCGCCATTGTCGTAGTCGTAGTCGTCGTCGTCGTCGTCGTCGTCGTCTTCACGAGATGTTTTGTGTGTGTGTGTGTGCGATACACGAACAACGTTTCTCCGATGTTTACAAAGAAAATCATTAACTATATTTTTGATCGTCGGCAACAGACAATGGTTTTTTTGAAACTCGTATATGCATATTATATATATGTATATAATCGGTGTAGGGAGGTAAAAAACGAACAAAAATTTTGAAAACAACGCTTCCGTATCTGATGTCTAAGACGATGCGCACGACGAGCACGTTAAAAATTGGTTTCGCGAGGCGTTTCGACGAAGTACGACAAATATTAAATTTGAGTAAAAATTTCAAACATTTGGAAATATGGTTTTTATCGCGTTCGTCTTTATTACGGTTGGCCTTTGAAATTTTATCGTACACATCCCCATGTATTATTGTGTCAGATTCCTACAAAACGATCACTTTTACAATAATAATAATATATATATATACACGATACTGAGTGTTCCTCGAGACTTACAAAACACAACTACAGTTGCTTACCAAACAAAACGCCTTCGGAATACGTAAAACGTAGGTTGTTTGTTTTCAAAATGCAATATTTTTTTATACGTCGAAATAACGTAATTTCCCGTCAAACTATATACATACTGTTTGGTAAGACTCCCGAAAATCCGACCATTCCAAGTACAAAATATTATACGGATTAAATAAATCGAATCATATAACAAATGGACAATGTCCTCCGACCGTCGTTTATTTCCATATAAGACTAATATAAAAAATATAAAAAAACGATTTTATATTCCTTTTAAAAAAATGATTATAAATATTATAAACTCTAAAAGTCAAATTTCGTTTTATTAACCGTATGCGTAAACGAAAGATAGGTATTATAAAAACGACTTGCGTACCGACACAAATCTTGGGTATAGTAGGCGGCGAATAATAATCAAAAAAAAAAAAAAAAATGAAACAACAGAACCGATCTTGATCCCGAATCGTTTGTGTGCGTCGTACCACGTGTACTCGTAAATTCATGTTTTCTTTAACGAATTCTACAACGTGCAAAACTGATACGCGAATGCTTCGGCAAATATTTTCGGCCGGAACTAATCGTTACTGAAAACAAGATTATATAGTATAAATCATCGGTGTTTGCAAATATTGGCACAATAGGGACCCCCGCACGTCTTCGAGCGCAATAAAAACGAATTTCACGCTCTAGTTTGTCGTCCTTTATTTTTATTAAGAACACGTTGTATGGACGAGAAACGTACAAAATGCTTGTTGCGCTCCACTTGCCGTATATTTATTTACCTGGACGGACTCGCCATCGATACATACGCGGTTTGACGTTTTGACTAACACAAAATATGGAAGCACTCTTAGACACAAAACGTACCGGAAAATAAACGACGTGAAAGACCGTCGCTGATGAAAAACAGATGTTTAATTCAATACTGTATTAGAAACTAAACACTTCGTTTTACTTTAATTTCTTATCGTGTTTAGCCTTCATAAATATTGTGCACCCCGTTGGAGAACGTAATTTTCAACATGATTATTTTGAACAAAACTCTGTGTATCGACCTACGAATTCACAAATTCTTTTAAAATTTTACACGCATACGTAATGTATACATTTGATACACGGCAGAATCTCGATGACTCAAAACTCGAGGGATGAACAAATTCAAGTTATCGAGAATTCTACACTATCGTGTTTGACATTCCGTATATTGAATATGTATAAACGTCGACAACACTAATATCGGTTTCGACTTTCAGGAAACGATTTTTTTTTTGTAAAATATAATTAATTTAAATACGTGTTAATTAATTAAATCATATTGTTCTTTAGAAATTGCAATTCTCGATATACTTCTACTCGTTTAACTCGTAAAAAATAGTTCAAATGACAATTTCACTTATTATCTATATACGCGTATAGAAACCGATTATACATACGTGTACTATACGGCGCGTGCGATAACTTTCTAATTTAAGGGTAAAAAATTGTATTATTCTACGTAGATAGGTACGTACAAGCAGTGCGTCCTCGACGTAAACTCTTTTTATCTGTACCTGTACACGTACATATATATACAGTTAAATGATACCGTCGAACGCGAAGCGTGTAAAAAAATAAACGGGTCAATTGTATATCCAACAACAAGTATAATAACGACGACGACCAGGGTTTGAATTATATATACACATATATGTATTTACTTATGATATCATACGTCTATATTGTTATATGAAGAGGTACAAAGTTTGCAATCGTAGAGTCGATGAAATCTTCACACACGTTTTGCTTGCGATCGCTCCAGTGTCACATGGGCGATTTCTCGTTTCGCGATCTATTCGAAAACCAAAAATACCGTGATCTCGCGACGTCCGATCCAGTTCATGTTCCGATTTCGGGGAGAGTGAAATCACTGGCCGCGCAAGTGACGCGCACGGTTACAGAAACCGTTTTCCGTTTCGGTCCGAACGCGCACGCTGCTTTCTTCCGCGATCGAACGAAAAGCCAAATGAACCGCGGGGACGGCCGTCGCGCGAACCGGATCTCCGACCGGAAACGAATACACGACGCGCGAATACCTGCGGGGTGACGTTCGAACGGGGCGCTTCGGATGCGACGACTCTCGTGCCGGCCGGGGGAAATTCTTTCGCCGTACGAACGTGATGTAACGCGGTGCGAATGACGCGGCGCCAGGACGAGCGGGACGAAGAACCGACGGGACGAAGGGGTGCGGATAACGCGAACGCCGCCGCGCTCGTTGAACATTTCGAATGCGATCCGGCGGTTTATCATATTTATTTTTTTTTTTGGCCGGGGGTTGATTGGGGGGATGGGGCGGGCGGGGTCGAACGTGCCGCGAGACGTCGTCGCGCATAACGTATAAGGGCGCGAGAACGAAACGATAAAAAAATCGGTACGCGAGCCGCGCCGTCGCACTGCGTCACGCGCGCACAGACAGTCCGCTTACGTACGTCTCCGGCCAAAGGTTCGGACGTCCTCCAGACACAGACGTGTCGTGTTCAATGTTCCGACATTTCAAATAGCGTTCCGGACGAAATATTCTATATCACAAAACCACGTCCCCGGTTTACCACTCTGATTTCCAACCGTATTAGACATTTGAGTAGGAATCGATTATACGATAATATGCCGTCACGACTCACGAACAAAAACTATAATGCATTCACGCTGTACGACGGTCCACTAATCGAATAGAATTTTTCCGAACCACTAGGCAATTAACGACGTTGTCGACAATTCGTGCTGCCACAGGTATCTGCTGCGGTATCGTAGTATATCCGTGGATAAATCTAAAAATAATAATATACGAACGATATTCTGTGATAGGCGATAAATTGCCATTATCGAGTAGCTACTCGGATACGGCAATAAGGTATTAATAACAATATCAAGTATACAATTTTTTGATCGTTTTTTCATCCAGGTATACCGGTCATGAGCGCTCCCCCGCGTTCCTTTGAAAATCGTAGTAAAGGGACGTTAATTTTTTTTTTTTTGAATGTGCTAGAGGAGCTCCCGTCCCCTCCTGGTTCGATCGCCGACCCGACCTACCCAACGGAGACGACTGAACACGTTCATGTCACGCGTATCGAACGAACGGCGTATGTTCATAACGCACGATGGCCTCGTCGCCGCGGCAAAACAGACGAAACGGTAATCGGCCACCGGTTTTTATTTTTTTTAGTATATTGTTTTATTGGCGCCGCGTAACGATCCCTCTGGTCGCGTGTGTGTTTGTATATTTATACGTGTTCGTGCGGGACGAGGGCGGAGAAAAACACTCCGGCACGCACGCCTGGAGACAGACGGGAAAGGGAGAGAGTGAAAAAAATTATAGCCGCGGACACTGGCGCTGGTGCGGCCGGCGCGCAGTTGGGAGGAAGGCAATTTCGGACGCGTCCGGGTTCCGGCGTAGGACGACCTCTGCACTACGTATACACACACGTCGTATTCGCGGACCTTTTTAGGCTCTCGATTCAATATTTATGTGCGCTCCGTTCGGCAGATTTGTGTCGGCGAACGCGCGTCCGTTTGTACGTTATATGCGCGCGGTACGTATTTCACGCGACCCGGTCTGTACGCACGTGCGCGGAGTACACGACGACGTCCGAATCGTCTGATCGTACAAAATCTGTGCCAATCGTCACTGTGTTTTTATCGCGCCAACACGTATTGATCAACTGTTCGCCGTGTATATACGCGTGTGCGCGTTTATTAAATACACATATTTAGTAGGGTTCACTATTAAAAAAAAAAAGAGAATTTACATTACGGTTTTGACGTTAACGATATATATTATACGTGAATTAAACAATATTAAAAGGAAATACGGTTTTTTTTTTGTTCTGAAAGTCATCGGTTAGGGGGGAGATATACGATGAACATAAATAAAGAAAAACGTTGAATCTTGTTTAAAAACATACACACGTATACTTATTAAGATTTGTTTTATCAATAGAAATTCGTATAAAATTCAATTTAAGTCGAAGTAATTTGATATTAAAAGTCTAAAGTTTAGTAACTTTTTCAGTAAATTATAGACGCGACTTTTATTTATTTATGTTTTTTTTTTACCATTTCGACATGATGAAATATTACATTATCTTAACGTCAATATATTATTGTGTTAAATTCAAATTATTTTCCATAATAACTTGATCTTTTTCGAAATAAAATGAGATTTTAAAACTTATATATACGAATATATAACTTATAAGTTGTCAGTTTATGTGGCGTATGTCGATGTATGTATTGGTTTGCAACGTTTTTCGTTTATTATTAAATGGTTTTGAATGACACAAAATATATAATCATATTATTAATAACGATATTGTATGATTATCATAATTACAGGTATACCGAAAACGTCAATTCCAAACTACATACTCGACTCATTTGCGGACCAACAAAATGAAACACGGGTATTTTTTTTTTTTTTTTTTCGAAAACCGATAACATTTATTTGTTGTTCAACGTTCAAATTCTTATCCGCCATGGTCACGTTGAAACGTTATTATTTTAGTAGGTACAGACGCGAAAACGACATACATGTCTCAACAACAATGTTTTTCATCATAGTTTTTTTTTCCCCCGTAGGAAATCACACAGAGGCCAGGAACCGCGTGAACGTTACTTCCGACCGAAACAACAACAACGTTTGGGTTGTAACGAGTGAACGCAACGGAATTTCAATTCGACCGGGAAAACATGCGTATACACGGTCAATTTGTTTTCGAAACGTTAAACGTCACAGTAAAGACTTTCAAAGTAAAATTGTATAATTCACTATATTTGATTACAGTGTACACGATCGTTAATGTTTATACTGTAAACATTGTTGGTTTACCTTTGTCGGGCATTTTATCGCGTTATCAATTATGTAACTGTTGAAAAAAAATAAAATCACCACATACATATTATCGTATAAATCCGTTACTGTCCAACCAGCGCACAGATTTGTAGTTTTAACGCGAAATCGTATTGAAGTGACTAAACGTTTTTTTTTTTTAAGCCGTGCCGACTTCTGAGTCCGTACAACTGTTGATGCCAAAAGATTTTTATCTTTCCACGGTTATGTACGATATTACGTACAACGAAAACAATACCTACGCAGACGAGTATATGCAAATTTTAAATCTCAACGTATTACGTACAAATGACCTCGACACGGTTAAAAATGTTTGCGGCCGAATATTACTGGCGAAAACAAAACGCACGTGATACAGGACTCAACAACTGGACAACTATTTTACCGGTGTTGCCGCGTGAACCGTAAAAAACTAATATTACGTACAACCGTCGACTCCTATGCGATCGTTAACTACAGTGCGAAACTATTGTTAATTTTTTCGTGACGCGTTTCAAAAAGCTCAGATGCTTTATCAAACGCCGGCCGGGAAGTTTCGGAAAACAAACCGATTTCTATGGCCCGTCAAGTCGAATCGAGCCAAGTCGAAAGTCACTAATTTTTCAAATCAAAATCAATTAAAAGTTAAAACGTCGTAACAGGCAATAAAAAAACAACACGAGAAAAGCGATCAGACCTCACAGTGTCGTATTTGACTTACCATGTAAATATCACAACAACAAAAAAAAAACCACTATACACATAGTATTTCATGTCGCCCGTATCATTGTTAATTTAACTTCATTCGTTGATTAACTTAATGAGAGTTAATTTTTACGAAACAATGTAACGCATCGAGCGACTTGACTTAGTTAAAAAAAGAAAACGCGACATTTTATCCAATAATGTCTACACATTCGCGCACTTACAGAATCGTATTTCCATAACGGGGGGGGGGTGGAAAAAAAACGATAACTATGTCCGCGATTTTCTCCCTTCCCTTATAAATATTATATAAATATATATACACGCACACACGGGAGACGGGGTTGGACATTTTCGGTGGAAACGTAATTATTGTTTCCCGTTGACGGGCCAAAGCGCGGAAACCGATAAGAGGATATATAAAGGTCATTGAGCGGCGGACACAGGAAGTCCGACGGACGGGCCCGGGTGGGTAACAGTAGCGCGGGCGCGCGCTTGCTCAGCGGCAGAGAGGGAGGGCGACGGGGGAAGAAGCCATAAATAAATACGAGGAAAAAAGCCAAACTGGAATCAAGATGAAGGGCAGAGAGCCGGCGAAACGTGGCCCGGTCCAATATATCAGCGCCTGCAATGCGGGATTTCAAAGCCTAGTTGATTTATAACGCAAAAGTTGAACTTTTCGAACAGGACTTTCGATATATCTTCCGGGGCTCTTTTTTCTTAGGTTTTTTTTTTTTTTTTTATGTTTTTCGCTCTGTTCAGTTACGATACGATGCTTATTTATTTATTTATATATATATATATATTACGTTTATATATAATATAACTAGCGTGGGCCGATAACGCAGACGCCGGCGCGATCGTCCCGCGCTCATATAATATATCGTGCGACTACATATATAATATATAGCGCTGCTCCTATTTTAAAATACAATATCGTATTATCGTCGTCGTCGTCGTCAGCGCGTTTATATACATTTATGTGACCGTGTACAGATATATGGACGTATAATTGTGATCGCAGCTTTTAAAAATTCACTGAAATTTCAGTGCGCGCGTTCTTCCGCGAGCGTCGCGTTATCCAACGGGCGACACGCTGCGGACGACTGTCCGAGCGATCACGGCCGACGACGCTTGTTTTATCGTTCTATCCGAATGTCGTATAACATGATCCTATGTGTTATAAATAAGTTTTCCGCCGACGGTGCGCGTCGTTTGGTGTGTTTACGCGGTCGACGGATTCTCGTCACGACATTTTCATGAATATTATACGCGCGGAGAGCAGAGAGAGAGAGAGTTGAAATTATCGCTTCGATTTCTTATTGTCGCGTGAATACGTAATTTCAGCGAAATATCCAATTATTGAAAATCTATATAAAAAATACTGGTGCGAACGTGATAAATGATATTGACTATTTTAAAAAAAAAATAATATATTTGTTGTGCTGCGAGTTGTTCAATTACAATCTCTTATCGCACACAATATATTTGAACATTATATAACACGATATAATCGTAAGGGAAAAACGTTTTACGACATGAGTTGAAATCAAACTTATATAATATCTAAGAACAAGAAACGGCTGATGTGTTGATAGTGAATCGAGTTCATTGAAATATACGAATATATATATATATAATATAATTGTTCGTACAGTATAAATGCGTCTTGAAGTTATCTATTACACATAGAACACATAATGAACTATGGTCAAGAAAATACAATTTTGAAATAAAAAAAAAAAAATGAATAAACAACTATTTGTCAAGTAATAGAGTCATCGGATTAAACGAAAAGTTCACGGGTAGCCATTATAAATCATTTCGTTTTGTACGTAAAACCGTTTATACGTATACATACATATATATATATATAAATAAGGATAAATAAAATGATGTGTTCGTTGTATACGAATTCACCAATTTTTATTCACACACGGTTTCAAACGAGTTTCATATCGTATTGTCGTGAAAATCGAAATCGGTTTCGTGCGGGGCGCTGCCGCGGCGGGCGAATAACACGTCCACATCGTATACCGCAGTTCAAATATAGTCGTTTTTCATATTATTCGGATAGAGAGAGGGAGATTAATATTATCCATATACACGTTTTTAGCCGACCGTCGTGATTAATCGGGTTGAATTCGACTTCTTGCGGTCTTCATTTCGGCCGTTTCGCGTTAATAAATCATATCGGCTAGCGCGTTGTGGAACCCGTTCACGACCGACGCTCGTGTGGCAACACGCGGACGACCGTATCACATAAAAATATATACAGATATTATATTATTGTCGGTTCGTTCGACGAGTAAATCATCATCACTGGCGTTCGAACGTATCGTCGCGTCCGAAACGGGTTACCGTCGATAACAGTGGTGTACGGAAAACGGCGTGAGAAAAGCGCGTCGCAAGTGCTCGTTCGTTTCATGTCGTCGTCTCCGATTAAACTTCGTTTAGACACCCCCGGTGTAGATTCGACTCGAAGTCGTGTTTGAAAAAAATTTAAAAAATGAAAAAACCCGTCGAGTAACTCGATTTTAATTTAAAACGTACCATTTTAATAACGAATCGTACGTTTCCGTCCATATCGGCAACGCGCCCAGGATTTTTTCAATTGGGGGATGTGGGGGGAGGGTCCCAGAATAATACGAAAACCCGATGATCGATACTTTTTATTATTAAAATGTTTACTTAAAACGAAAGAAACGGCAAATTATTGCATATGAAAAATAGTCGCCAATAGTTAACATTGTCTTGCGTAATTTTCCACTTCACTGGATATACACTAACCGAGGTATACATCGATAACCGGACGCGACCGGTAGAGGACAGTCGTTTTAGTACGTAGTACGTAGCGATTATAAAACAATCGTGCGTCATTTCGCGGCGACGGTGTGCGCTTAAAATGCATCGAGAACGTAAAAATAGACCGTCTCGTGAGTTTTACGTATATTTACTACGCGACGTGATATATTTTATATTTATTACTGAACGATACGCGTGTACGCGCGTTTGTTTATTACTCGTACAGCAGCACGGGCATTAAAATCGGATAGTTTTTTTGTTTTCCTTTCCGAATCGTCCTACAATTGTTTTTAAATTTAATGACGCGCACACTTTAAACGCACTAACTAAGATTTATTCATCGTTAAGCCACTCATTATTCATTATATGCAACGGTGAATGTATGCGTTGCACGTACACGGGACGGGGAATAACATTTCATTTTTTTTTTCATCGTGTTTCCTCGCTAGAAAATCGCTCTTATAATGCTCGTGTCCGGCGCGCGGAGAACACGTTCGAAAACACGGTGCCGCGCGATATGTACGCATGCGGTCCGCACGAACGCGGGAAGAGGAAAAAAACTGGAATTATAAGACGCGTGTAAAAAAAAACAAAAAACAAAACAAAGCAAAACAAAAAAAAAACCGAAAATCTTGTTATTTATTCAATCCATTAAACGGGTTTTGATTCGAGAATTAATAAATCATTTAAAACGATCGAAAACGAAATCACACGCCTATGCGTGTGTTTTCTCCGGGAATTTTCGTGAAACCATTACAATTACGACCATTGTTACGCAATACGAGACGAGTGCTCTCGCGTTTACGACCGTGCGAGCGTGACCGCGACGCGTTTGATTTCGCATAAAACTGTTGATTTTTTTTTATTACGCTCGGGCCGCGCGCGCACACGTCCACGGCCCAGGATGTTTTTTACGACCCGTTCCGGCGGCGGACGTGGCGGTCCCCGGCGGTTGACGGTGCCGGATTGTTGTGAAACTAACCGAGACGCGGATGAGGGATTACGTCGCGAGCTCTGGTTCCAATTTTACTTTTCGGCGACGCGGAACAGGCAAAAAAAAAAAATTACTAACACGGCATAAAAAGCTTTACGAGTATAAAATATAGCGCTCGACCGGTGGGACGGGCGGCGAAACGAAAACAACGCGCTCGAACGTTTTGTTGATAAACTTATAAGTAAACTCACTTTGCATTGTTCCGTGTTATTATATATATATATATATATATATATTTATAAAACGTAAAGTTTCTAGGAAAAAAAAAAATATATATATACATGTAGAGCAGGCACCGAACTTTTTAATATCCATAAGCGTGTGTACGCGCGCGTGTTACTGTACACGTATATATACATATATATACACGTGTGTATGTGTGTGCGCGTGTAAGAAGGATCCCTCAAGGCTCTCGAAAACTCTGGTCGTAAATAATGCCTTCAAAGTTGTGCGTTGCCATTGGGTCCCGGGCGTAACGATAACTCATTGTTATCTCTTGACCTGGGCCCGTCCGCCATTATCATTCCTCTTTTCGGTCAACCTCCGCCGCCGTACAACTTCGCGACGCGCGCTGCGAGAACTCGAGAAGTCTTATTATTATATCAACGATTATTATTATCATTATCATTATTATTATTATTATTATCATCATCATCATCGTCGTCGTCGTCATAGTCGCGTCTCGCGGGGCCTCTATCTCCGGGCCCGCGGATAGGCGGCGGCGGCGATACGATATTAGTCCCTCTTCGAATCGAACCCCCGGAGATGACCGTCGCGGACGACACCACTGTCGTGACCGTATCGAATAACGAATGCGCGCGGGGCGATATGCGCTTGCACGCACTGTGCATACCGTGTTCAGGGCACAAGAACGTGGGTATATAGCGTGTAACACGGCACAGGCGCATTATAAAAACACAGATCCAAAATCAGCTTCCTTATGTCTGGCGTTCGTAACATCAATTGTATAAAAACACCGATAGCGATATATTGTTTTTCTACGGAATCGTTTCAAAAGGCACGTTTCACTTAGTTGCATGCTCTGCGACCGAAGCCTGCGCCCCGTTTCTGTACCCGATGGCCCGTGCGGACGTTTCGTACACGCGCGTATTTTCGTTACGAGCGCAGATTATTCGCAGTTGTTTTTTGGACAGGTGGTTCGTCGCCAGTGGTCGTGACGAAATCGCTGCGTTTCGTGTTTCGTCTGTCCGGCGACGACGAGAGTGGGCCTATTGACGCTCGCGAGATCGACGTCTGTCCGGAGGTGTGTTCCCAGCAAGCGGTAGTAGTCCCGTAGTCAGACAAATGTGAGACGAACAAAACAGTGAACTGCAGCGTGGCCATGTGTAAGAAAAAAAACATATCGTACAAATCGCCTTGTCCGCCCCCGACCGAAATAACGTACAACACTTCGAAATAAGTAAATAATAATCGAGTAGAATTTCTAGCCGGGGCGACTGCGATATTTTACTCTCCCCAAAAATATGGTCACACTGCACTTCGCTATTTTGCTTACTTCACGTTGCCGTGCACGATAAGTGTACGTGAGGGGGCATCTCTATGCGGTTCTCGGTTTTACGTGTAGACGTAACGTTCCCAACACGATCAGTCGGACGGACCCGTTCGCTATCGATGTGTTATATATATATATGTGTATATAAATGTTACCCAAGACAAATTATACGAACAATACGGTCTGCGCGTGTTTTTACACACGGATCAATAAATTATAGCGATTAGAATTTCGAAGACGCGGAAGGTGATGTGTAGATAGAGTTTCAGGTTTTTTTCTTAGGTTTTTTTTCTCTATTTTTTTTCGTCACCGCGATCGAAATATAGTAATCACTGTATAGTGTACAGTGCTTCGAACGAGAAAAAACAATCACAATCGAGAACCGTTTTCCCGTTCGGTCGGTGTAAAACGCGTGTGCGCACGGTCCGACGACACGTTTACGTTTATTTTTAAATCGTTTTGTCGCAGGTGTACACGCGATGGTATCTGTCGCGACCGACTCGAGCCTGGTCGGAGTAATAATAATCGTCGTCGTTCGATCACCGTCCGTCGTGAACGGTTTGCATACGGAAAACCGGTATTTCCGTGAACGCCGGTATTGAAATTTTCCATCCGGACCGAAAAACGTTTGGCCCCGCGGAACGAAATCGATCACGTCCCCCCGTACGGGAAACGCGTTTGCTTCGCAAGAGTACGTCGAAAGAGTACCTGGTTCGTTTCGGATCGATCCGAAAGGACCGAAAGCAATTGTTTTGCTGTAGACGACACCACGTCTGTACGCGCTCGCCGAACTCAGACGTTCGCCACGCGGTTATTTATCGTACGGACACGACGGACAGCCACGGTAGAACGTTTGCACCCACGCGAGTCGTTTTATATATATTTCTTTTTTTTTTTTCGACCGCTTGCCTGACACACGTAACCTTCCAAAACTACTATTGTATCGAAACAATATACGCGAAATAATGAAAACACGTTTTGTTTGTTTTTACAAAAATATCGAAACGCTAATGTTATACACAACGACAAATATTCAAATACGCGCAGTCGTCACGTGGAAATGTCCGTTGGCAGACGCGGCGAAGAGAAACAAGGTTTGAACGTTATGCGGTCTTAGAAATCGGATTTGGTTTCTTTGGTATTCGTCCGGTCGCGTATCGTTATTTTTAACGCGAAACAAACAAAAAACCACAACCACAACAACCGTCCGTATACGTATGCGCGGCCGTTTCGCGGACGGAAACGAAAAAAACGGACGAGCGAAAATCACTGTTGTAAGTGTCGGGAAGAGCGCGAGAGACGCGCTTTCGAAACGACGTTGTACACGGTGGAAATAAAAAAAGGCCTAAGAAAATGAAACGATTTTTTTCTTTTTCATTTACGCGTCGCCGACGGTTTTGAATGAGATCTCGGCATAGATCTCTGGCTGGCACCGGTCGCCGACGTGATTTCCCCGGCGCGCGCGCGAGATCGCTCATCCGCCGCCGCCGCCGCGGTTATTTATTTTCGACCGCCGGCGTGCGCGCGTGCGTGCGTGTGCGCGTGCGTGCGACCGCCGGCGCGTGTGTACGTGTCACGGCGACGGTCCAAGATTAATTGCGTGTCGACCGCCATGTCGTTTTCTTGCCTCGGCCATTAATTTATGGCCGCCGAAGAGGTGCCCACGTAATGGTATAGTGTGTGCGCGTGTGCGTGTGCGTGTGCGCGTAAGGTACATTCCGTGGTTGGCGGCGGCGAAAGTCCGACGGGACGGACGGCCTCGAACACCCTTCGACCGGCCCACCACCTGTAAACGGTCGGATTCGTTTGACGGTTTCCGTCAGTACTCGATAGCTCGACCGGCTTGTCACTTTGGCCGAACGAGAACTAAGCACTGTGTATTAACGGGGGGGGGGATAGTCGCGCACGCGCAAATAAGACTTTTGAAAAGTGATCATTACGGCCACGTACTCGGCGTTGAGAAAAAAGGACACCGTCATGCGTAAACCTGTACCGGATTCTCGACGGAGATCGTCGCACGGCGTCAAACGAACCCGCGCATGCTGGCGAACGACCGGAGAACAGACCACGCGGAAATTCTCGCGAACGATCCGATCAATCGAACTCGCGTCAGTCCGTGTTTTTGAACTCGGTACAAAACATTCAGGCAAAAGTCGAGCGCCGTCGCGACCGAATGAGAAACGGCGAACGGAAATAATTGTTATCACGCCGTTTGAACGCGTATCGCGCAGGGAACAGTCCAATTATCGATAAGGGTTTTCCGTGAAAGGCGTACACGCGTATGATCGAATTTTTGTGTTACGCGTTTCGGCGATCGTCGTTATCGGGCCGATAGTTTTTTTTGTTCAATAACCATCCCCCCCCCGTCGAGTTTCGTTTCTCGTTCATCTCGTAAACGTCGTGTTAAGGCCGTCTCGTCTTTGTCCGCACGTCGTTTTCAGTGTCCCGGGACGACGCGAGGCGCGTTCTCTCACAACGGCGTTTCGTGACGGATTTCGGGATTCCGCACCAAGCACACGAACCACGGTGGCGACCACGGTGGCGACCACGGTGACCGCGTCCGGTTCGAACCGACGTGATACGCGAGACGAGTACACTAACCTAACCTAACGCGCCGGCCCTGACCATGAGGGGGGCCGATATCCCCCACTTGTATCTAAATACGCATACGCCAGACGAAGACGATGACGATCTTCGTTTCGTTTTTCGTTTTTAATTCGCACACGGCCGTACGGCGTTCGTCAATAACGCGAACGGAATGCGAAATTCGTTCGACTCGTTTTCGTCCTTAATACCGCTGTTTATGGTCGTCGTTTGTCCCATACATCACGTGTGTAAGTATATATGTGTAAATGCCGCAAAGTCCTGCCCGCCTTTCTATCTACGCGCACTGAAACGTCTATATATTTGTATATATGTATACGTGTACACGTGTGCGCGCAACGTTTGTTTTTCATGTAAATCGCACCCCATAAACAATAATCAACATTTTATTTTATCGTCGTTTTATATATGTTTTATATTTGTTCGTCGGTCTATATATATGTATATATATACGTGTATTTATACGACGTAATAAATATCGTTTTATGTATATAACGAAAAGAAGAAAAAAAAAATGTATATATAAAACTCGATACGTGTGTTTCGTGTGTGCAGCGCATAACGTTTCCGACCGTAATATATATTATACGTGTTTAAAAATCGACGAATTTCCTAAGGACAATATGATGTGTTTTTTGTTCGTTTGTCTGGCCGCGTTTGATATACTCATCATTATGCTTTTTTTTTTCGAAATTCACCGTGTAGACAACGTGTTAACGTTTTTTTTTTTTTGTACATTCATTTGGCATTACAAATACGCCGCCCGTCTCGACTCGCGCACATCCGTTTTGGCGTGTACGTTCCCGTATAATTCGAATTCCGTTCTAGTTTATTTGTGTGTAGGTCTTAGGTTTTCGACGTACTCGTTTCAAAACAATTGTCGGGGAGACAAATTCAGTCCGCGATATGAGAGAAACGTGTCCACCTTCGTCGAAAACGGTTCGTCCCGTTTCGTAATTTGGGCGCCTTTGTAACGATCTATTTTTTTTTGTTTCTTTTGCGCGCCCGCGGAGCCGGTGTACAGAGTGTTGCCGTGCGGGAAACCGACCGCCTAAATTGTTATGGACACCCTGACATATAATTGCAAACGTGATGTAAGCAGGACCCACTGAATAAGAAATGTCCGGTCAGCGGATAGTCGAATACGCACGACGACCGCGAAGAAAGAGGAGTGAGTAGTTGATTGATTGAGTAGGAATGATTAGTCGATGAGGTATTCGGATTGCGTCGAGTGAATCGATCCACGTTCCTCCGGTTGTGACCTGAAGAGCGAACTCACACCGTTACTCGAGTTACTTACAAACCTAACCTAACCGACGTGCTCACAACAACTGGTGGCATCGGAGCTCACGACAATACGTACAGAAACGCGCTCGGCGCACGCGCTTCTGCGATACCGTCGTTTTTATTATTGTTATCAAAAAAAAATTGTGTTCGCAACGACACCGAGCGGCACAAAAAAATAAAACGACGAGAGCTCTTGTGGTACCGATGGTGACGTGGTGTTTTGCGACGGAATAGACAACAATAGACGCGGTGATCGACCTTTTCGCGCGTTTGTATGGCGACGATCACCGTCCGTCCGTGTGCGCGCGGTCCCGCGAGAGTTGACGATTTCACGCCCGCCACGTGTGTAAGTTATGACGTAAACATTTTCGCTGTATTTTCGCCGTCCGAAGAAATGTAGAAACGTCGAATTGTATATATTTATGCGTATACAGCGCTCGAATGGAGAGAGGGTGGGCGGGGGACGCTCTTCTACTACGTTTTAAAAAAACAAATTATCGTCCCTTTACTACGATTTTCAAAGGTAAACAAAAAATAGATGAAAAAATTGTATATTTGATATTATTATCATCGATACGTTTATTGCTGCGAGTAGCTGCTCGATAACGACGATTCGTTAGCTCGTACAACACAGAACAATATTCATACGTGTTATTTGACGATTAATTTTAGATTTACATAAAACAATAGATTACTACAAAACCGTATACCCGCGGGGCAGCACGAATTGTCGACGACGTGAATACATTACAGTTTTTCTTAGTGAGTTGTGACGGCATATTATCGCATATAATGCGTTTGTTTTGGAACGCAGCTGTTAAATCTCCAATCGAGCTGCACCACTTTATTGTTTTCAAAAGGAAAAATTCATTTTGCGGTTATCGCTTTCGACGTTGGAACGTTCGCTAGTCCGTCTCGACATGCTTACGCGCTGGACAACTCGGATCGGGTCATAACGTGGTGGGTTGTAGGGGGATCTCGCAGAGTCCGCGGCTCACGGTGTCGGACGGCGTGCGCGGAAGTCGTCGTTGAACGAACCAAGTCCCATTCGCCGGGCGACCGGAAACCCGGCGAGGGTCGGGTTGACGCGGACGACGGACCTTTTGCCGGGCGCCTCGTGAATTATTAATCCCGGACGAGCGTTTGCGGCCGACGTCGTCCGTTGATCGGCCACGGGCGGGTTTGAATTTCATTACGTCCGAACCCCGTCTCCGAACCGCCCGGTCGGCCGGGACTCACGTGTGTCCCGACGACACACGCCCGCACTCCCGATCTCCGAGTGTTTACCCACGCCGGCTCACCCGCTCTCGATTTTCTTCCGGAACGTTCCGGCGGTGACGAAACTTCGACGGTTAGGGAGTCGTCGACCCCGGGTAAATCCGTGTGTTGTTTAATTTTTTATGCCGTTCAGACGTCAAACTACTAGAAGCTAATCATCCTGTCGTTAGCGCTGCGTGTGTTCGGTATGACTATTATAAAAGTAATAGCAATAATTATAAACGCGTGTTTTTTCGATTTTGCCGAAATCACGTTTTACCGGTGCCGTAACGGTTAGAAACAAAAAAAAAACTCCACGCACACGAGATACGGTCGGAACGGACACAAAACACCGTTCTGCGCGTACATTGTTCGTGCAAATCGTGTAGTATACTTGATATTATCGTGACGATGCGCTCGGCGGGCTGGTGGAAAAATCGACAAAACCATTGGCGGTTTTTCACAACGCGCGTTCGACGTTCGAACGGGTCTACTACGGCTGTAGTACACGAATAATAGGATAATCGCTTAATTAAAAAAAATAATTTTTAATTTATATTCACCGTTGGTGTGTGTGGGTTGAGTGCGCGCGTGGGTGTTATTAGTGTGAAGAAGTCGAGTACGTTGCTGTTACGTCGCCGTAATCATGTATGTTTTACGATAGGCACGCGGGCGTGGATCTTAATTAATAGCTTATAACTATATGTACCTATAATCGTGTACGTGTATATATAATGTGAGCTATGTAGAAAAGGAGGGAACGGGGGAACCGTGAAAATCGGAAACGCGTACAAATATAACACTCAGGGTCAGTTTTAAAACAATTATGGTTCAAAACTGGTTCAGAGTTCAAACCTAGTTCAAATCGAAAAATGGCGTATTACGATTCCACGTGTCTGGTTTAAACTGAAGTCCATTTGATCCGTCGATTTCGGTGAGTTAAACCGAGTTCAACGATGATCCGCAATGTCATAGGTGGTCGTTCGTTAACGTCGACAACGGGTACACTTACGTATACGATAAACGATAATCTCGAGTTGTCGTACAAAAGCTACGAGTCAACGTCAACTCCATGAAATCTTCATCGTCAGTAGAATTTTCAGACATCATTTATATTACTAAATAGATAAATCGAATGATTTTCTTTCCGTGAATCGAGTTAGGAGTAGGAATAGAAAGAAACAAAAAACCGGAATCTACTATCGACGTATTCGCTGTTATCATACAGCTATTCTGTTATCGCGGATACAGCTCGAAACCACGGTTCTACAAACTCTGGCAATAAAGTTAAACTCGTAGGATCAGTTCATTCAACCGGGTCTAACCAACGATTGCGCAGCTGACGGTACGGCGTCGTCTCGTCTCGCGATCGTCGTGTTCGACTTGATCACTCGAGTGCTCCCGGACGAGTTTGTCCCGGGCCGACACGAATACGACCGCATCCGACGAAATGCGAAAACCAAAACAACCGAATCGACGCGCAGACGAATAAAATATATCTGGTTTGAACGTTTCGTATGCGACGCCTCTGCTCGCGGCGTTTCGGACGGACCCGAAGTATTTCGTGACGGTATTTTCCACGGTAACCCGGTTCAGGGTAACCCGGTTCGGGTAACGTCAGCACGGGGACATGCGGAACGGTCTTGCCCGAACAGCTCTCTCGCGACGTCCGTTCCGTTTCCGAACCGCGGGTCCGCGTCGGCATGTTTTGGTTTTTTTGGTATTGATTTTTTTATTCCGTTTCTCGGTCTCCGCCAATTCCTCTTCGACAGCGACGGGCGAACAGACCTAACCTCGCCGCGTTTAGGAGTTTTCGTCGGAACACGACCGCGTCCCGGCCGTACACGATATCGAACGCGCGCACGGTAGACGGATGCTGCGGGGGGAGCGCGGAGCTCGACCGCGGCAATAAATCTCCGACGAGGTTTTTGTGGCCGCGCATAAATTAGGAAATCAAACGGTTAGGTGGATATGGCCGGTTTTATCCCGAGTGGTCGGGTGTATCTTCCAATTCCGACTCGGCCCCGGCCTGACAGCGAATAAATCACCTGCCGAGTCGAATAGCCGCGTTGCGCGGGCTCGCGGGCTTTGACTGCGGCGGCGGCGGCGGCGGCGAGGAGGACGAGGAGGAGGCGGTCGGGATGGACGGTAAGGTCGACCGACCGCGTTGCGCGTAGATGGGTTACGGTCCCGGACGGTGGTGAGGTGGGGGGGGGGAGGAGACGTGAAAACACAAACGCGATACGGATAATGAGAACAGATACGCGGCGTATAATAACGATAATAACGGTGATAATGACGCGCGGATGTTATCAAAACGCCGTTTTCTCCGTGACGTGAAGTTGTTTCCCAAGATCCGTGCGACACTCTCGGAAGTGGTTCGTTTCGAGTCCCCGACTCTGGACGGCGTTTTTTACGAACGCGGTTTTCGTTGGCCAAAACATTTCAGACCCGCGCGTGTTACTGTCGTCGCGCGTGCCGTCGGACCAACGATTTAACGCACGTAACGGAATCGCTGCAACCGAGACCGTCGAATTTACCAACGGTTTCTTTTTGACGAACGTTTTTCGTTGAAGGCGATACGAGAGCGGCGCGTGTTCGAACGGTACGTACGCGTGGGGACAAACCGGTTTTATATCAAAATGAACGATTCATTGATTGTTTCACGATTCGATCGTCGTGACCGAACGACACGTGCAATCGTTATTTTGTTTTTCTCCTCAAAAATGGAGAGATTCATCACACACACGTGTGTGCATACAGGCACCACCCAGTGCGGACAACGTATTTTCTGTTCAGCGACAACGTCTATATGGTTTAAACGGAAAACGATCGAAACACGTATCACCTTGCCGACGTGTCGCATATTAAAAACGCGTCCGTTCGAATCGAATTCGGTGCGATTTCCGGGTGCCGCGTTACGGTTTCGATCGCGCACGGTTCGACAGCACGTGATTTCGTGGCGAAAATAGAACGAAATCCGACGCGGCGAACACGTGTTTTGGCGACAATCCAATTCCCGTGTCCAACACAAATTATCTAACGCCTTCCGTAGTGCAGCAATTCATTAGACTTAACCGACGATCGCGAACATCGGCCAACGCGCGATTTACGAGCGCACATCATAACGGCACGACCGATCAGAAACGACCGTCCGTCATATTATTTGTGTTATCTTTTCCAAATCCGTCCATAACAATGTGCCCACCCTCTCACCACGACGGTATATTTATATGTACTTTTTTTAATCGTATTCGTTACACGTGTTGTGCACGTTTGTCACTGACGACGCGACGTATCGAAACATTTACGGAACGTACAGACGTACGGCATATAGATGACGGTCGTTTTTTGTGATCGTACGAAATTATTGCCGACTGTCGCGTCCGATGACGATCGAAATGTTACGTTTTTTTAAAAATTCGATCGTATACCGCCTGGGCCGATTGTTGTTTCTTTCGATTGGAGGTTTCGATCTCGAACAATCGACGTTCAACAGGCGATACCGGTCGCGGTCGTTTCTGGTTTCCGACCAGTGCGCCGAACATTCAAAACAGGTCTGGGGACTAACCCTTAGACACGTCTAAAAACCGGACGCGACCCGTTTCGAATTTCCGGTTATTTAGAATCACGTTGGCCAATGGTTATTAAACGGAATATACGAATATTTAGGTTTTTGTTTTTTTAGGGTCTGTCGGCCATCATCAAGACCGTCCCGTCACACACTCCGACTGTACCCCGTCAGCCGCTCGTGACTTCCAGTCCCGGTCCTCCGTTCAGTGACTTCGCGTCTTTCCGCACTACATCTCGAACGAGGTCCGCCAAGTTGTTTTTCCTAACGGGGTTCTCTTCCATTACCGTGTGTAAAAGTGGGTTTCGGCTTCGTCAGGCGTGTGTTAATAATCGATAATTTCATATTCGGACTTTTTTTGTTTTCACAGTAAAATGCCTTTTGAACGGTTCCACAAGAACTCGGGGACTCGTTTCTCAAAACAAAATAAATTATCGATGTTCGTACACACGGTCCGTAGTGAAAACAACGACTCGTCAAAATGTGTATCGGCGTAATATTGTACGTGCTAATGTGTCGAATGCGCGTGGACTTCGAATGACCGATGAAATGAATACCGATCGGACAGAAGTCGACGTCGGGCGGAAAACGCGGACCGCTTGCCCGGTGTGAATAGCGCGTACGATAGACCCCGCGATTGAAAAATGGCCGCGACCGGCCACGACGGTTCTTCGACGAGACGGCAACGTCTCCACGCCGTGTTCCCGTAATCCCGGTCGTCGGACGTTCGATAAAACCGGTCGGTGGTACACGAGGAAAAAATTCGCGAACCGTCTGCGAGCAGAAGTTTCGTCCGCGTATAACACGGTTTCCTGGCCGGACCTCCCCGAGTGTTGGCTTGTCGTTCGGCCGACGATTGAGTGAGCAAACGGGATGGAAACGACGAACGGCGCCGTACAGACACTCGCAAGCCGATTATTTTTCCGAATAACCGCCGCGTTCCGTTTTGTACACGTATACGCGCGTCCGATCGTTTCCGGTGCCCCCCCTCTATCGTCCGGACGGCCGTAAATTTCGCGGGCAAACGCAATAGGACGGTCGGGGTGGACACGGCGACGTGCGCGTGGCAGAGAGGGAACATGGCGCACGCGGACCAGGATTCGCCCGGAAAAAGGAAACCAATTAAACGACGATAACGCGTAACCCTTTGGCGGTATGCGAACGCGACCGGACGGCGGCAGCAGATGTTTTGCACGCGGAGAAGGCGAAACGAACGGCGGCGGCGGCGCGCGTGTCCGAAAGTGAATAATCCGCCGGGGCCCCACACGCCGGACTACGCGCGACAACGGTTAATCCCGCCGCACACGAGCTCCCGCGGAAAGTCGGATCGTGTAATAATATATATACGTCGCGTACGAGATAAAGCCGATTTATATGTTGTGCGTGTATACGCTCGAACCGGCCGCTGTCGCCATTCATCAGTATTAAAAGCTCACGGCGGCGGTCCGCCCGAGGAGCACGCCGTTCCGCCGCAGCAGCCGCAGCCGTGAAATTCGCTCGGGCGGTCGTTTCGAAATTTTCTTCTCGTTAGGTTTTTTCCCGATCACAATAGACGGGCGCTCGGTTTTCAACGGCACGTAACCGCGAAACTACGCACGTAGCCGTACGGTGTTACCTAACAAGTATACGTCGGATTCGTGACGATATGGCCGTTAGGCGTTACTCTCTCCGCGTCGAGTCGTCGTTACCGACCGCCGCGAAACTGACGGCGACCGTGCTGGAACCGATGCATCGCGGGCGCGCGACGTTCCTCGACGGGCGAGAACGGAACACGCGGCACGCCGTTGCGTACGACACCGGGGACCAGGGCCGGCCCAGGGTATTTTGACGCCCCGGGGGCAATATTTTGAAAAGCGCCCTTAAACAAATTCTCTATAATAATTATGATTATGAAATCGTATGATCTATAAAAAAAAATAAATAACAAAATATTCTGTCATGGATAGTTTAGTCATTTAGATATATTATTGTCAATTTGAATAAATGTTACGCTAAAATTTATAAAATATTCGTATATTAAAAGCGCCCCGGGCAACCGCCCGGTTCGCCCGTCTCTTGGGCCGGCACTGCCGGGGACTGGCGGTTGCCACGGGACGTTTTGTCGACCGTCCATTACATCGGAAAGTCTATCTCGTCTCCTGGCCGATCCTTAGAACGTTCCGTACGAAAAATTCCACCGTCCGAAACAGCGCTGGACGTCCGCTTCCGTCGGCTTGTTTAAGGAACCTCAAAAAAAAAAATCGGAAAGTCCAAATGGGTTGGGCTGGAGAAATGTACGTATTGAACGAAACGTGTGCAACGCGAACCAGATAATTACACCCGCGTATTACGTCGTTTTGATTTTTCGAACTTAATTATCGGTGTTTAGACGGTCAATGTTTTTACAGACGTAATTATCATGAGTAAAGTATGTACCGAACGAACCGATTAATGTGCGATTTAATAACGTACACAATTTATCGCTGCTACATTTCAAAAAACTATTTCTTCTAGTCATCCAAACGTGATTTCGGAACAGTCCATTATTGTTGGCAACAAACGGTATAAACTCTACGGCGATCAAAACAAACGAAACGGTTTTAACGAATTTCGTTTATTTAGCGCGACACTATCGATTCCGTAACCAATATCAAGAAGACATGCCCGACACACACCGTACCGCGGTCGGTCGTACGCACACGAATAATGGACGAACGCGCGTCCCGACAAAAATAAAACCCGCCGAAGAATCGAAAAGCGATTATAAAACTGTTTGTACGCGTACACGTTTGTCGTCTCCGTCAATTATCTAACGCACACCGCGTCCGTGCGACACGTGCATAACACGGAGAGGAAATATATACGTATCACTACTATTCGGTGTTAATTCGAGAAACGAACGAGAGAAAAAAGATCGATATAAAGATAATTTTTTTTTCTTTTCATTCGTTCAAAGCGTTTTTACAAATATACGTATATAAACGCTTACGGATCGGATAGTAGGTTTTTTGTTTTGTTTTTGGTGATCGTGCTTTTTTTTTAGTATACGTGGTGTATATACGTCAAGCAGGCTTTATAGCACAACGGACACTATAAATTTGAATTAAACAATGATTGAACAATAAAAAAAAAAAATAAAACAACGGGACAAGATCGCGGGGGTTTAAGCCCCGCGCAGCGACTGCGTATAAATATTTATACAAGGTGCATATACTTAGATTATGTAGATTTGTAACGGCCGCGGCCGTAAAAGCGGGCAATTATTCTCGTCTTGTGCGGATTATATTGCCCGTAATTGTTTTCGGCCGTTTTCGGCCCGCGTTCATTTTCCCGTATACACTCTGAACCGCCGCGCGGAATACAAAACTGAATGACAATAAACACGTAAAACTTTTATAATTATTTATTATGCTTAGTATATGTTTCCGAAACAGAAATATTACACGAACGAACCGTTAGGCTTTCCTCGTGTTCCGCGTTCTTATCATAATTAATATTATAATTATTACGTATATTGTTTAGTAACTAACTAAAAAAAAAAAAAAAAAAAAACAATCATTTTCGTTATGTTTATATATATGTACAAAAAAGAAAAAAAAAAGGATTTCACAAAAATATTATCTGATTACAATATAATATATATAGAAAAAAAGTTATACCAAAACAAAAAGGAATAAATATATATATAAATTTATATTGAGTGAAAACCAAAATTTGACACATATATCAATGTCATTTTTTTTTTTTTAATACCGGTTTATTATATTCTTTGGTAGGATTTCATGTTTTTAATTTATACAAAAAACTGCAGGTGAGACAACTCGAGAACAATATATATATATGTTTAATGTTACCTACCAAAATGAGAAATGTGAATTTTTCAATTTTTTAATTTAAAAATCTAAAATATTAAAAACGCTACATCTAAGGTATCTCTAAAAGTAAGTATATATATATATATTATAATACTAATATAATATGCAAATCTAATGTATATTTATTTTTAAGTTTAAATTTAAGTTCTACGAAATACATCTGACAAACAGTATTCAACATATACGTATACAGCGGCTAACGAGTCTATATTACGAACAACAGTATCAATACAAACATACGAGTACCAATACCGTATATTAAATATATTATATTTTTTAATATAGACGTATAAAGTTAATAATACTAGTTTTTTAAAAAAAAAAATTTCATTACTCAAGCACAATAAATTACGTGCATACGTATAATATGTATTTTAAATGATTTATCATCCGTAAAGTTTTTTAAGACGTACGGATGTATGGGTACGCATATAAATCATAATAATAAATTAAAATCGTATACAAACATCATATATATATAAATAAATAATATTATACGCGTACATATCGCCGTTGTATGGATAATTAGCGTTACTTGGAGCCGCGTGGAACTGATATATTTCACGCCGCCGTATCACCACCGCGTGTCCCGTGACCATGTGTACGGATGTTAATTATGCGTGTGTGTATACGTATATTCTGCAAAACAAGCAACGCAACGACATACCGGTTAGAAACATTTTGTACGTTTAAAAATTATTATTTCAGTTATTGCTCAACACGCGTAACATGACGTGCGCGTATTTATAATATACGGTTTGCGAGGAAAATCATTTTTTTGTTCTCTTTCGACCACCTGAAAATCATCGTCATCATCATTCGAATCGTTTGAATACACAGTGAATGAAACGTATCGGGTTCGAAAACAAATAAATAACGACGACTGTATGTATACCGGATAAATATGCCATTAGAAATTTAATGATGTTGGACAATATGTCGTTTCCGTCGGAATAACATCGATTCGCAAAAAACGACATCGAAACATATTACTCGGCGAGTCTTCAGACCGACGATTTAAAACAGAAAAATCCATTGAATCCATAGTCCCTGATTATACGTATATATATATACATGGCCGGTATACGTAATATATATATTACCTCTATGAAAACTCTCTCTCTGTCTCTTCTTTTTTCGAAAATCCTCGTGTGACTCTTATGATATACAATACACACGAACCTTATAAATCGATAACAATCGAAAGTATATATATATATATATATAGGTACGTATTAACGGGTGGGGTGGGATGTGTTTTGTCTTCTTTTCTTGTTTTTTTTTTTTTTTTGCGAAACCGTCATCGTCGTGTACACACACACACACACACACATATATATAATGTGGAGAACGCGCGAAAACACGACGATATACGTGTGTATAAATATATTTATATTATGCGAAAATATACACGCGAAGGGTTTTGAAGAATTGATAGCATCGCCCATATTACGCGTGCGCGCGCGTGTGTGTGTACACAATAAAAACGTACGCCGGAGACGCTTTTCTCCGTGCGGCGTCTCCGGCGGAGGTTCGTATATATACGCGCGCGTTTATACACATACACATACGTATATACATATATACATATGTGTGTGTGTATGTGTGCGTTACACAGCTTTATGTCTCGTCGGACGAACGCTATGGCGTCGTTTCAAAAAACGCGTATAAATATATATACGCTGTATCGGCGGTCTCGCCGGATGTTACCGGGTGCGCGCGCTCCAGTGTCTTTGTGGAAAATACTTTTGGAAAAACACGATACAATGGGCGTACTGGTACGCTATAAGTCGCGTCGCGCCGTTTCCGGTTTCCGCAAGCGCGTCGCGTGACAAAAAATAAATAAAAAGTCGACATGTCGACGCCGATAAAGAAAACCGGCGTGCATTGTCATTGTTGCCGGTGCGGTACGTGCTCTCGTGCGCGTTTTATTCTCGTGTCCGTTTTGTTGTGGACGTTTTCCCGTGTACGCGCGAGAAGACCACTGCTGACGCGGGGGGGTGTTTTTTTTTTTTTGGTCCAAAGAAGAAAAATTGTCGCCCGAGACGCCCAAGCGCACGGTGGAAAAAACGCGAACGGAAAACCAGAATCGATTCGCGCCAGGCGCTGGATTTTCGTTTCGACGACCGGTACAAAACACGGAAATATATTCCATGACTTATGGCGGGGGTTATTGGTTAAAATTTTAGCGTTTTGCGTTAGGCTTGGATTGCATAAAAACAACCACCCGTTTAGAACGATCGGCATTTCGATTCGCGCGCGCGTCGGGCGCTCCGGATACGTTCAATCGTCGATTAACGATAGTTTCAAATCTAAAACGTCACCGTTCGAATCGTATAACGCTGTTCCGACGCGGCTGCACGTTTTCGTCACTCGAAGTGTATCGTTCCGATTTTTCAAAAAGTGCCCCGTATTGAAAACCTGAGGGCGTCGTCTAGCCACAGTTTAAGCACACGTCCGACCGTGTCTACGGTCGCGTGTACACGAATATCGCGTCACACTCGCCCGAGCCGTCGTTTTGGCCCATGAAATCCGTCGTAAACGTGATGCGAGAAACTGAAATGTTACGGACCAACACGATTACACACAACGGTTACCTTGCGCACGTGCGTATCAAATCGTTTGAAAACCGATTGAAATCTATAGCCGCCGATTAAACACTCAAAATAACGACGTCGTCATTGTGTCCGGACGATAAATAACAACGACGTCGTTTTACGCTGTTTGGTGCGGTGCCCACGAACGGATTTATCAACGAATATTTTTCGTTTGTAATTCATAACGGGATTATTTATTTGTTTATTTAATTTCTTCTTTTCCCCGTAAAGATATTTTACGTCGTGTATACTTAACAAAACACGGGGAAAGATAAATAAGCGGCGAGTATACTTGTACACGTACACACACACACATATATATATACACGTGCATTATGTACGTTCACTCGGATGTATACAAAAGACGGAGGGTATAAATAATACGAATTCACAATGGCGTAGTCGGTGTTTAAAATATGTATTTGTAAATTGTAAACAACATAACTTTTCAGACATGCCGAGTTACCGAGACGCGCGCGCGTGTACGTTTATCGATTGATTTACGCATTTTTTCATGTAATACGAAAAAATCCGACCTACATGTGTACGTGTGTATATATATTTTTTTTTTATTCTGTACGAACATACGACCGACTAAGCGGAGAACTTTTCTAAACAAATACATATGTGCGCTGTTCGGATCTGTGGACCGGATCCGAATACGACGGGAAACTTTTCAAACTCAGTATAATATACGTATTCCGAAAAAAAAATAAAAAAAGTAAAACATTATTTTTATATTAGAAGACCGTGCGCGTAGTATATAATACGTATGGTCGCGCTATATAAATACGTATGTGAAGTATAACGCTGTAGCGTCATTCGTACAACGTTTCGTACGTTTCGTCACCTGCACCGCGCAAATATTTACATACATACATACATAATGATAACGAACAAAAATCGTATTTATATCTTCAATTTTCAAAACCCGTGATGATTATACACGCTGTTTTGAATGTGCGGTGAAAATCCGTTCAGGCGATGAACGAATGCACTGAACATTATACATTTTCGGAGACGAAAAAGCGATCGGAAAAATTCGACGAAGTATTATGGGCTACACAAACCGAACGCGGTGACCGTGTAGAAACCGAACGGTCAAACGCCAAATCGTTTCAATGATTCAATTTCGCGGACAAATCGCGGTCTGTTAAGCAAATCGTGAAAACAGGGCGGTCTCCCGCATGCGCCATTAAATACATGTAATCATACGCGTAAAACTAACGTGATTTTCCATGAGATTACCGTTATCGGAATTATTCGGATATCGCACGCCGGACACGTACGATACCTACTTGTTCGCAGAGCAAACCCCCGAATCCGACTTAAACAATACGTTACACGCATTAATTGAGGGTCGAAGCGTGTTTTTGTTTCATTATTATTATCGTTTTCACGTCGGCCGGCCGCGTGTCTTACACAACACGTACTGGGAAACGTGATCGCGGTGGGTTCGTCTTATTCGTCTCGCGAAAAAAAGCATAAAAAAAATTTTTTTTTAAAAAAAGTAAGAAAAATTCTCTAGAGAAAGACGACGCACTTAAAACGTTTGCCGTGACCGTGCGCGCGCGTATAACGAGAAAAAACCAAGTGCGTTACCGGTCCGGTACACATTATACGTATATATATATATGTATACACGCGTTAGGACGACGGACGGACGGACGGACGGACGGAACAATCTGTTCCGATCATCGGACGTCGTCCGGTAATTTATTGTCGGCGCGGGTGGAAGAGCGCGCGATAGAGCGCCCACGCCGTTCCCGTTAACATGCGTCGCCGTCGTAGACTTCAGAACACAATTCATATTATTTAAATATATTACTACGCGCGCGCCCGTGTGTGTGTGCGTGTTTGGAAACGTACGCGTTTGTCGATAAACGTATTATCGGATATCTTTTTTCTTTTTTTGTCGTCGTCGCCGAAGCCGTCTTGTTCGCGTCCCTTCGTTTTTTATTATTTTTTTATACGTTTCCCCCCCGTTCGTACAACTCAATACAAACCGAAAACGGTTGCCGCGACAATGTTACAACGACGAGTGGTCTCCCGCACGACCGATCATTACCGTATCAGGCCCAAACCGAATGCTATACACGATATGTGCGATCGTGGTTTGTGTGTCGAGTCGATGTCGTGATGTTCATAGCGGTCCGAGGGAGATGACGGGCCATTCAATTTTCGGTTTTTCATCTCACTCCGTTTTATACGTTCATTTTGTATATATAAAAAAATAAAATAATAATACTTTCCGCCGGTTGAACGTTATTTGCGTTACCTACGAGTACGATCATATGAAATTATTACTAACAAACTGATGTCGTGATAACAGTTCATACCGGTCCGTACCGTCGGAACACTGTTTTCGTAGTACGGGGTCCAACAAAAACGCGCAGATGTTTCTCGCGTGTATAGCCTCCGCCGGTGTTGATGGAACTCGTCCGGCCGATTCAAACGCAGTCGTCGTACGCCGAGACTTTTCAGAGACAACGTTTAAAAAACAAAAGACGAACCGTTTCAACGACTCCCGGAAACGTTATTCGTACGCCGGACGTGCGTATTGTACGGGTAAGTAAATCACGCGTCGTGGATCGGAAAGTCCGACGACCGCGGTGCTTATTGATCGCGCGGCTAATGATCACGTGCAAAAACGCGTGCGACCGGTGGTCTTCGAAGCGGCTCGGAATAAGTAGAGGGACGCCTACGTTTTTTTATTTTTTTATTTTTATTCTCATGTCGTAATATCATTCGTACTCGAGTTCGATTTAGTCGACCAATTCAATATAGGCGTGTTCACTAAATTAACTTAAATCAATAAAACTGTACGGACAGGCAAATGATTAATCGTGTCATACACTAAACGATCGCAATAACCTCGTAAACAAATCGCTGATATCTGGACTACCTATTTGACATCTTGGTAAATTAAATACTACGACAAAAGTAACAAAATGCATTAATAAACGTACTAAAAACAATGAAAGAACGATTTCAGAATTATTCGTACGTGATATAACGTCATAATACGGTATAAATTGTATATTTATGGTTTCGGTCATGACTCACGGATACAGTTTGCCATCATCGGGCAATACCATTAAGCAAGTCTACAAATAACTCGATCACCAGAATTATTGTATTCGTAAAATACGTTTTCTCGTCAACGTAAAATTATAATAAACGAGGGTTATTAGATCTGGGCGTCGAGCGATCCAATTTAAATGAGATAAAAATACTTGGTTCATATAAAAAACAAAAATAAACACCATTGTAAAACTAATTAAAAATATCATCTTGAAAATACAACTTTTTATGAAAAGCGCCAATATAAATCGATAATATTTGTGTACTTTGGGGGGGGGGGGGAAATGTATTATTCTGGACAAAACAAGCGGAGGGATGCCCCCCCTCCCTCCCGCGCCACTTCGACCGTCGCGCGTATCCGAAACGTGACGCGATTGTCGCGTGAAGTCGACGGAGCTGCCGCGTGTTAACGTCGAACACGTGCATCGCACATACATTATAATACGTGCACCGACGTGGACGGATCGGCGAACAGTGCTGCGGACTAATGATCTCGCGAAGGGGGAAAAAATTCGTATACACACACACACACGTATATATTTAAAAAATAAAAAAACTAAAAAAACAACCTTCCCGTTTTCGAAACGCGCGAACGATTTTTCACCCGCGCGACCACTCACTACCAATACGAAAACGTGTCTTCTTCGCGCGTAAGCGATTTACGTACGGACGGCGCGCGGTTCGTTTGAAATTTACGACCCAGGCGGTAATTTTATGCGCGGTGACCGATAAATATAATCGTGACAAATATAGCGTTGGATTTATGTCTTTTACCTTAAAAAAAAAAAAAAAAAAAAATATATATATATAATAAAAAAATAAAACGCCGCGTGCGCGCACACACACGCGCGGCCGTAAAGGCCTATTAGCGCGCCGAAGGGTAAGCCGGGAAAAAATATGTTTCCGACTTGAGCGTTTCGTGTACGTACGTGTACACGTGTATACATACACATACACACACACACATTATTATTATTATTGTGTATAGGTACTGCAAGGGTCGTCGGCGGCTATAATCGGCCGCAATAATTAACCCGAACGCAATAAATCAGAGACGATAAACCGATTTTACGTTTTAAAACAACGTCTCCGCTTTAGGATCCGGTCGGATGAAGTACAAGCCCCCCGGGAACGGCGCACCGCCGGCCGAAACTTTAACCGGATCGCCGGGCCGCCGTCTGCCACGGTCGCGCGCGGTCTCTCCGCATAAAACGAGCACTCGTCAGAACTGAAACACGCTCTGCGCACAACCGTACACGTTGATTGTGTACGAACGTCTGTCGGCCCAAGTGTTATTGCGCGTCATACCTCGGCGCGTGGAAAACGACGGGATCGCCCGGCCCGGACTTTCGAAACACATTCCGAAAACTGATTTCGTTTTCCTATTTTCATGTCGTATTCTCGAAACAAATGACGCGAAACGGACAACTATAATGTTGGCGGGTAGTAACGTGTAACCCGAGAACAAAGTCAAACATCCGTTCGGTTTGGAATGTGCGACGCGTAACGCGTGTTCAGCTCCACAGTCACAACGACTCGGCGTTCGTATCGTTCATCAGATTTCACCACCCAACCGTCGCGTGTCCAGTTCTCGAGCGATCTGTTGTTGTCCTCCTCCACGCTTTTCCGGGCGTGTGTCCGGCCGGTGGTTTCACCGGAGGACCGTCCGCAAAGTCATCGTTACCGGCCAGTTCACGTTGTACAGCTGTAGCACAAGAATACTCTGAATGGTTTTCCCACGGACCGAGTGTACGAGGCGGAGTTCGGTGTTTTTGTGTGTTTGGTGGTGAAATTCCGGCGAACGAATGAAGTCTCGTAACCGGCGTAGGAGTCGAGCTTAACTCAATTTATTCTCCGCCGCGGCCATGTTTTCACTTTTAAGTTTTTCCGCTACCGATAGTCGGGTATAGTGTATAGTTTTGTTTTTGTTTTTTTTTTTTTTTTGAAGATTTTGCGTTTTTACATTATACGGATACGCGGCGGACGTGTATTATTATATCATCATTACAAAGTCAATATGTATGTATATACGTCGCGTGAACGAATTATGTATTTTTTTTTTTTTCGTATAAAATTGTATTTGATTTATTTTTCGAAATTTAGAAAACTCTATATTATGTACAACGCCATAAAAACGTCTAATGTCGCGTAATAAATATAAATAACAATAAAAGTTTAATTTTACCGTTGATGAAAAAATGATGAACGCGCACGTGTAAAACGGCTTTATGCGCGAGAAATCGTATATATATAAATATATTATATAGGCACAGACGGTATGTGTACGGTATCAGCGCCATTCGCGGCGATATAGTAGTGAATGTAATCGGAACGCGCGTCGCAACACATCATATATATTATCGAAGACGGATTATACCGAAATTGTAACACGCGCGTTGCCCTAAGTCCTAAGTATAATGTATGTATCTAAGTATATGTATATATATGTATGTATAGTATAACGGTTGGGATCTCCGCGGCGTATTGATATTGATTGCGGTCGCAGCGCGCGTCCGACTTGAGATATATGGCCCCGGACACGCCGAACGCGATTTGCGTTCCGAGCGCGATCGAGAGATTTATTTCCAACGGGTCTTACATACATATATACAACGCCGTGCGAGTATGGCGATTTTTCACGTGCGCGATTTTTCCCCGCACCGTTTCCGAGACCGTTCGACGAGCAAAACATTATTACTTCGATCGTATAAACGCGCCCAAAGCCAAAATCGAAACGAAACGGCCCGGTTAGGTCGCGTGTCTTTTTGCTCCGGAAAGCATCCCGTAACGATTCGATCGTTCCAAAAACCGAAAATCGCATCACGTGGTTCTCTCAATACGTAAACCAATGTCCTCGGAAGATACCGATTTTCAAACGTGTTTTACCGGGTGAGGGTGGGGGGGGGGGGAATCGCGTTGCGAAGAATGCGAGCACGTCCCCCTACAACGTCCTCGCGGCTTACAAGTGTGCAAATTGTATATTTATCGTCTTCACGATAGCCATTTTGAATTCGCGCACGTATACGTACATATATATATATACATGTATATGCACCGCACGTCGTAAATACTCTGCGAGTCGCACGTCCGAGGAAATTGGAAAATATCGTCCCTACCCCCGGACCGTTTAGACTCATTCGGATGCGCGCCGCGCCGAGTTGTTTATTAATATATATTGTCCGGTTTGTACGTACGCAGGCGACCCTCCCCGCCGGGGTTGTCGGTGGCAAGGAAATCCCGATCGACGTGCACACGCATACGCGTCGGCCGGACCGCCCCGCCGGATGCCGCGCGCGATCCCGAAGACGCACGGCTCGCACGTGACCGCCGTGACTACCTACGGATAAATATGTCTGTGCGTTACGGTCGGGGACCGGGAGTCGCGAAATTACGTCCTTGCCGCACGTCTCGGATACCACCGCGATACGACCGCGGACGACGATATTGAATTTCCGCGTTTTCGCATGCGTATACGAAATGAAATTTTGCAAAAAAAAAAAAAAAATGAAATTCGCGCTTGTTACGCGCGTGCGACCGTGTTACCGACATAGCGCCTAATATGTTCGCGTTGGAATGAGATCAAATCGGGGCTACTGAATGTTCTCTGTTCCGCCGGGCGACTGATCATAGAGGTTACGAGCCGAAAAAACGTTTTTATCGGTCGTCGCCAACTGCCGGATGCTTTGAGATGGGCTACTCGGTTTGTTTACTTGGTTACTACTAAGTCCGGCCAGCCAGTGTGCATGTAGTAATGTAAATCGAGCAAAGAACACATGAAGTGGTCCACACCGGATAAGACGGCACTTTCGTTTACGTTATTTGGCCCGGCACGCGTATGAAATCGTCGAGGACGGCCAAACGGGTCTGTTTGCCACGCTATTGGCCGCGACTAAAACGAGACGACGCGCGTGCGCAACTAATCTCAAGAAAAAGTGTCGTGACGGGCGAAAATCTTCGTTTTTTTTTTGTACCTTCTATAAAGAAGCTTCACTTCAAAATAAACGCGTAGCGAGTTGCCCGGGTTCCGGTCGGTCGGTCGTGTACCGTCGGACGTAGGACGGCGAAATGTTATCACGGTATCGCGGCTGGTGCGAAACGCTCATAAAGTCATTCGTGTGCGACGCGTTACCGAGCCAGACGATCGTCGTTTACGACGATTGACCGGAAAAAAGTCCGTACAATGCAAATTTAACAACAAATCAGTCCGATCGTTTGACGGCGAAATAAGTCGATCAAGCGTATTCGAGTTGAAAAAAGTTAAGCGAAAATTTTTCGACTTTACGGCGTTTAAAACGAATATCACATGTCCGTGTTGTCTGAAGTATCTCGAACGATCAATCCGACGAGATCTGTCGTACAACGTATCGAGGTGGCTCTCGTGTATTCGAATTGATTTTTGTGTTCGCACCGTACGATTAAGTAACGGCGGTTCAAGTTTTTCGCCGATAATAACCGTGTATATAAAACAGACAGCACATGGACGTGTCTGGAAAATAGCGAACGTTCGCGAGTGCGAAAAAATACTCCTCTTTTTCGCGGAAATACTCGACACGCTGTCGGATAGAGGAATATGACGTATTGTAGGCGGTGGTAATCTCAACGGTGACGCGTGCGCAAAAACCCACCCCTCCCTCTTGTCGACGGCAAAACGGTTGGCTGCGAAATCCGATACGGACCTATTCCGCGCACGCAGAAATAAAATAAATACGTAACGGGATCGCGCGGATAAAGTCGAACGGGAGCTGAGAATTACGTCGCACGTCGTCTGTGCACGCGCGCACGGCGGAGGGGACGAAAACGTGATAAAAACGATACGGCCGACGGGGGTTATTCATCCGCCTTCGTCCCGTGCTCGCGGAAGACGTTCGTTTTCGTTCCTCCCCCCCCCTCCCACCACACACACACACACACACACACACACACACACACACACACACACACACCGTCGCCGTCTTTCTTTTAAACGGTTTCCGAACGTCCTCCGCGTAAACTTTCGGATTCCGGCGGCGACGCGTACCACGTTATGATTTATACGCGACGTATCCCCGACGTTATCGGATCTATTCGATATTGTGCGAAACGGTAATAAAAGCGGTTTAGCCCCCTTCCCACCAACCGCCGGCCGCGTGTGTTCTCTCCTAAGCGTCGTATTTACCGGGTGGGGGGATGTGCACAGGGTTTCCACCCCACCCCACCCCCTTCCACCACGCTCAGAGGCTTTTTTTGTGGTTATTTCAAACCGTCGTAACGGAAACATTTTAATTTTAAAAGGCAAACACCGCTAAAATGTACAACAAGAGCCGTGTAGGTAAGAGCATGCCGTTTGACTTTTGATGTCAAAATGTTTATTGTAATTATTACTTTAAATGTTTACCAGTTATCAATGTGGTACGGTGTCTTGTAAATATATTTTGGTTATAATTGATAGAAATAATAACATATTTTTAACTTTACAACCATTAAAACGTAAAAGTCCGATAGCAATAGTAACTTGATATTAAATGTACAAAAATAGATAACATCGGCTGTCGCCCGTCTTAATGTTTGAAAACGTCTATGAAATCAATTCATTGATAACGTCCTAACGTGATCGTAACCATTACGTGTAATATTAATTCGGTCACATCAAAAATCCATAATTGAATATCCGATTACACGATTATATCGGGAAAAAGAAATCGTATAATCAAATCAAAAAAAAAATACGCATTAAGCAAAAGAATGATGATCAGCTCATCTGGCGGCGATCTGTTTGCTCGAACGAAACGATTTTCGATTTGCTCAGAACGCATCGTACGCGAAGATACGCGTGGAGAAGGACTGCGCGCGTCCGACTACTTTTGCGATCCCAAACACCTAAACACGGACGATAACCCAACCCGGGAGAAAGACGGTGACGGTGAACCTAACCCGCGGTACCGCGTGCGAACGGCAAATGATGCGTACGTCGTCGCGATACATTATTGTCGTTATCGTCACGCCTAACCGCCGGCGCACCGCGAATTGCGCACACCACGTCGTATTCACGTCGGTCGACGCGGTATATACCCGTGCGCATACCTGTAAACGTTATCGCGGCCCACCCGTACAGCCGTTAATCATTCGGACGCCGCGGACGTTAACAATAATTATCGTCGTCGCCGCCATACGTTTCCGCGATCGTTACGATGAAAACCGTCGTTTTGTTTCGATCAGACAATAATAATAACGACCTATCGAAAACAAAAAGCGGTTTGTACGCGTCCGGAAAACAAAAGATTATTACTCGAGATAATAACAAACGAGTTCCCGGCGGGTTAGCGAGCGTACGGGGGGGGTTTTTTTTTTTGTAGAAATTCGTTCGTATTGAACGATCGTAACAAAAATCGTTCACTTCGAAATCACCGCCGCGGAATCGCATTGATTTTCGACATGAACGCGCGGATAGTTACCGAGCCGGGTACCGCGTCTTAATCCACCAGCTCACTGGTTAGCGCGAGAAACGAAAAACCAAACCGTTTGGGAAACGCGGAGAAAACGACGCGGCCGGTTAAGTACGACGACGACGAATATCCGAACGACATTTTCGCGGTCGAGGGAAGGAAACGGGAAACGCGCCACGCCGTTTTGTGCGAGACGTTCGCCGCGCGGGAAAACCAACAACAGTTCGTTCATTAAAAGAGCGTCGTGAATATACACTTTAAAAGGTGTTCCGTCGTTCACCCTCTCGACGCCGGCGTTTATAAAGTGCAATAAGAATGATTACCGTATAATTATTAAGAACGTTATTATTGTCTCGCGGAAATTAGCGGGAGCGCGCGCGCGCCCGCGAGAAATCGCAATTGGGGTGCGCGGTTTATTTTTTCTCGCCCCCTTTTTTTTTTCTCACGGCCGACCGTTATGTTACAACTTTAAACGCGTTCGTATCCTCCGGAGTGCGTGATTGTCGACGACCGCGAAACAGCGGGGAAAGTACGCGGCTCGAATTCCGATCACACGTCGGTTATTGATTGCGATCCGCTCGCCGACCGGACGACGCGCGTCCGAGTCCGAGCACACCATTTGTACGCGACCACACCACGGGTCGAAACAGAGAGAGAGAGGGGGGGTGTTGAAACGTTTTTCATTATTATTATTATTATTCGTATCGCGTGACATGTCTTTTTATCATTAGATAAGTCAGACGCATCTTCCACAAGCCTGAATAATAATAGATAACCTAATCTAATAACCTTGGGTGTGTAACGGTTAGGCTATTACCGTTGGTATCGTTTGTGATGAAAACTATCATCAAACGATACAGGACTGATGAGAAGAAAAAAAAAATTGTGTCTTGAAAATCGCCCGACATCGGACACGAGATACACGCAACTAACGTAAAAACGATATATTTTCAAAAGTCTCCGGGAGGTTGGGGGGGAGTGGTTGACCCCCCTAAACTCCCCTCCCCTTGAGCACGTTCGCGTTGTACAGTTTTCGGTTTTCTGCGCGTGTTCGGGTCCGATTCGAACGCCGCTCGCGTACGTGAAATACGCGCGGTTATCGGTCACGCGCATCTCGAGCACCGCACGCCGCTCCGTCCGATCTCGTCTAATTGCCGTAAACGTGTGAACCGCGGACGTTTAATCGTTTTAAAAAAAAAAATATTTAAAAAACACGGTCACGACGACGTTGCAGGCCACACTCTCGGTTTACCGCCGCGAGAACCGCAGCGTTATAACGTACAGGGTGATTCATTGTTTTTTTTATTTTCCGTCACCGCCGGTATACCTCGAGAAATAATATTTGTGGATGATTTTCTTTTCCCGCGTTCTCCGACCACCATACCGACATTCGGTTTTCGATCGCGAGTTCTCGAGTAGAATAATACTACGTTATTGACGAGAACGCGTTTTCGAAATCCGACGAATGCTATTTAAGCCGCGGCAATGTGAAAAGGCACCGTGTGGTTATCGTTTGGGACACGTCCGTGTTAATCAACGCGGTTATAATATTAACTGTATCGCAGGAAAAGACCACCAGTTCGTTCCGATGACCGAATTTTACAAGTAATTCGTAAACGGAATAGTTTTAAAAGCTTTTCGATTCATTTATTTTGGTCCTGTAAAAATGTAGATTGACATTTGAAAACCAACAATATTCACGTGAGACGTGCGGACGTAATTTCGAAAACGGTGTATAAAACGTTCTGGATTCGGTTCAACAACGAACCTAAAAAACCACCGGAACAAAATTAGTTTTCAACATCCTTGGCAGCTAACTCATAGTGAAAAAAATCACTCTGTACACGAAACGAAAACGACTACAATAAATAACGAAACAAAAACGTATTCCAAAACCACTTCGTCTCGGTGATGTAATTTACGTGATGATTATTGTAATTATATCGCGATTTCAATACGGTATTTCGTTTAATTCGATTTTATCAAACCGACCGAACGCGAAAACGCCAATTAATAAACGATACGGAAAAGAACATACGAGTTGTGTCGGGCGCGAACACTGGAATCAATACGATTCGATCGGCGAACTGGTCGTTGTCAACAATCGGATAACGGCCCGACCAAACCCGTTTTGAATGAATATAGTAATAATTTTTTATTCGACATTCGGTTGACACGTCGGGGACAACGAGTTTACCTAATATCGTTTGATCGGTAACGTTCATTACGTTTATGGAAAATTACATTATAAAAGAACGTTCTCGTTTCATTACGCGTTTTTATTAATGATATACGACATAATGTTCCCCCCTCATCCCCGTAAAATCATTATTATAATTTATTTATTTTTTAAATTTAAGAAATGCTTTTGACTGTTTGAACGCGAAACGGCCATTAAGAACCGCGTCGTATCGCGCATTTCTTATCGGCCTGTTCCGTTCGGAGTATATTACGCGCGCGCGCACACACACACACATATATATCTATACGTAATATGAATGAACGCGGTTCCATACGTATCTATACCGTGTCCCGCTGCTGCACCTCGACGGCGTTGCTCTGCCCGTAAAAACGCGCGTATATAGCATATACAATATTATTATTGTATATTATCGTATCTATGGCGTTCATCTCTATGTACGTGTATAATATTTATTTGACTCGATTAGCGAGCGTGCGCGTCGTAGAACGGGTTTAAATTCAACGCGCGAACAATGAACGGAGCAGATGACGATAGTGTTCCCCCCGGCCGGCGTGGTACACGCGCACGTTTGGGAGACGCGCGTTATGTCTGTTCGCGACGATATTTGCGGACGGCGTACAGACGTATAAACAATGGTGGGGTTTTTTTTTTTTTTTTTTTTGATTTTTTCACTATCATTCGGTCTACGGACCGTATTTTTTTTTTCACCTCGCGCGACCCCGTGTCCCCATAGTGCTCGCGAAATTCCGTGTACGGATATCGTTTCTCCACCTCGCCCCTCATTTTCTTCCATATTTTCTACCTACGGACGACGTAATAGAGATCGCGTCGGACATTCGACTCTCGGCACCGATCTATACAACGAAATATACGACGACGAGTCGGATGATGCGGTCGGTCTTTTGTTTCAGCCGCGGTCTTACGTCGTACGTTCGAACGGGCCGGAAACGCGCGTTTAAAAATCGGAGGGTGACGGACGACGGTCGAGTTGAACCGTCTCCGAGCGGTTTGGCGCGCTGCGATTTCGCGTGACCGGAAACATGCGATCGCGTAAACAAATTTCCCCAGAGACGAAATCGGGACGGCGGGGCTGGCGAAATTGGACGGGACGAGTGAACACGAAAAAAAACTCCCCCCCCCCTGCCGACGGAGGCGAGAGCGTGAGAGAGAGAGAGAGAGCGAGAGAGAGCGAGAACGGTCGCGGGTAAAAAACTCGACGGCGCGAGAGAAGGCAATATGGCGTCGACGGGTGCCGCCGCCGTCGTCGGTCGTCGACACACACAGTTTTCCACCCCCTCGACGACGTGCACGCACACGTACGCACATATACGTGTACACGCGTAATATAAAGTGTACGGCCGCAAAACTTATAATTAACGTTATTACAAATTCAGTTTTGAAAACCGCGCGCGCGGTCCCGCGGACCGGCGAGAGGGCGCGAGCGTAAAAACAAAAACGGTCCGGCGCCCAGATTAATATGTAATAATTCACATCTGCTATTTTTGTATAATAATTCTTCCCTCGCCGCCCGCCGCCGCCGTCGTTTTTCTTTATTGCCTCCCTCCGCGCGTATAATAATAATATCGTGTAGATACATAAGCCGTGAATCTTCGCCGCCCGGCTCCGTCTAATTTTCCCCGAGCTTTCCGCACAGATGCGACCCGGCTTCGGCGGCGTCGTGCCCGTTCGGGCGGGCCGGGTGGACGGCGTCCGACGTGATTTGTTACCGTCCGAGCCGACGACGCGTACGCCGGAGAGGGCTCGGATGAACGTGCTACGCCGTTTTTCATATTTTATCCGGTTTTTTTTTTTGTATTTTTTTTTATTCCCGTTTTATTGTCGTAGACGACGCGAACGCTGTACGCGCGCGGCTAAAAAAGCGTCGCGCCCGAAACAGACGGGACGGTTTGCGCGCGGCCACGGCGATCGGACAACGTGAACGCGGCCCCGGTTTGTTCGAACTTTTTTGTGTGCGACGGTCGGACGCTCGGAAATCATATATTTTTCAACGCCGGTCAAACGTTATCCCCCATATAACGGGCGAAAAGCGCTTTTGCGTCGCGTAAACCACACTCTTAGATCATTCGTTCTACGAAATTCTTTCGATTACGCATTACCGCGTGTGAGAAATACGACTCGTAACTCTTCGCCAACCCGTCGTGACATGCAGATTTCCTGTGCTGTCCAGTTCAGAAGTGCTGTTCACATCGTCCACGTATCGCTTTGGGCGCTCGTTGTTTTCGCGGCCGAACGTTCATTCGTTTCAAACGGAATATCGGAAATTCGACCAAACGACATTCGCGATTGCGGAAAAAAAACGATTCGCCGCCGAAGTCGTCTTTCGTCCGAAGTACCGGATTTCCGCAAAGGATGCCAATGCACTCGACGCCCGTGTCCGGACACCGCGGCGAGATTATAATTGCCGGGGTGGTAGAGGGGGGCAATTGAAAACTCGGATAAAACGTTTACGTTTTTCGGCACCGTGTAACAGTGACTAATTAAAAAACAAAACAACGCGACTCATTTGTAGGGAATTCGCGAAATAAATGAGTTCCACCTGTTTTTTATTTCGGGTGGTTTTTTTTTGTTTTTAATTTTATTACTATACGCGAGCGGGACCTCGCGACTCCGACCGCCCTCTTCGCGGACACGGTGGCGCGCGCCGCAGTCGTTATTTATGTAAAAAGGTATTCCCGCAATTTAGTTTTTAAACGTCCATTCTTCATTTTCAAGCCATATTTAAAAAAAAAACCCCCCTCTACCCGAGCGGCATATTCGTGCAGCCACGTTTCGCGCGCGTATAATACAATATAATATATATATACACTTTTATACCATCCGAGCTCTCTCTGTCCCGCGCGCGCACCCGCCGCCGGCCTTCTATTTCTTTTTCTCATTTTTTCCCGTCCTTTTTCTGTCTCTCTCTCTCTCTCTCCTTTTTAATTTATGTCCCTGACATTTGTACGGGAATACCGTATTACGGGACCAGCGAACCGATAAATTCGTTCTGCGCGCACACCGTGCTTTTTTTGCCGCGTACGCCCGCCGCCCGGCCCGATTGCGTCCCCTCGCGTTATCTGTCTTCTGCCGTGTAACGGCGGCGGCGGCGGCGAACACGCACACACACACATATATATATATATATGATACGACGGCAGTGGTAATATATATTGTATTATATAGAGGCGGCAGTAATACTTATCTCCGGGGCCGGAGAAAAACGCGGGCGCGCGCGCGCGTCTCCGTCGCAGCGACGCGGAGAAACGTCCGCGGAGGGGAAAAAAAGGATCGCGCGCGCAAAAACAACGGGGCCGCGACGTGCTCGGGTGTAAATCCCGACGGTGTGTGCGTGTTTTCGCTGACGCCGTAAATTACGACTTAAAACAAACATTTATACGTAATAATAATACGTATATATATATATATATATTCGTATAAAGGCGAAAAGCCGGAAAGGAAATATTTGTTCAAAAATTTGTTTCGCGCGCGCCGCCTCCGTGCGCGTACGTGAGCGTCACGTCGGTTTTATTTGCTTGTTTTTTTGTTTTTTTTTTTTTTTTTTTTAATTTTCGAACGTATCGCGATGATCACGCTTTTCGGTTTCACAGTATTCCGTCCGTGAAACGCTTTTTCGTTTTCGAATCTAGTGCCGTTTTCAGATAACGAACCGTGTCTACTGACGGTACTGTATTCGACACGTTTTTCGAGTTTTCCCGCAGTTTCGGACGAGGCAATACTACACGAACCCTTCGAATAATAAACGCGAAGCGCTTGGTATCTTTTTTTGTTTTTTTTTTTTGGAAATAATTCGATTTTATAAATGTCAACGATTTCCGTGTTGATAAGTGATGAGAACTTGTCGGAACGAAGTGATTTTGTGTCCGAACGTATACACACGCGGGAGGTACCGGCCAATCGGATTTAGACTTTGTGGAAAGCGAAATTCTTCGCCCGGCGAGGTCCCTAGAGGTTTCGACGCGCGCGTGTTTCAGATTATTATATCGCCGTTTACTACCATATTATTGTCTAATTGACCGCGATCCGGTCCGGGTCGGCGGACAGAAATACGCGTTTAGCACGACGGCGGGACGCGAGAACAAAAATATTAGATCCGCTCCGACCCTTTCGCGAGTGCCATCCACGAATCCGTGTGCACTTGGAGATAAGATTGCCTCACAGGCGTATTGGCGCATACGCTTACTCGCGAGTGGCACGAAAGACGGAGGTGTTCAAACGCTGAATAAAAACGAACAGATAAATGTCGAAAGAGAGAATGAATTTCATTTGTGTACGACGAAACGCGGCCATAACGGCTAATAAACCGACCGGTCAATTCCGTGAGTTCTCGCCGTGACAGTTTTACAGAAAGAAAAAAACAAGTTCTGTACACGGTGTTTGATAACGGTTACAACGATAAGTTTAACAGTTGATAACGGCCCTGCGGTTGTAAGTCGATACGATATCATTGCAATTGAATCGATAATAATACCGAACAATAAAATCGTATTTCACAAGTGCGATCGTCAACGCCGGGATAACCGCGCGATAATTAACGTCGGCACTTGAGCTGTGGTGTACCTGTAAAACATTTTTTTTTGGGGGGGGGGACAAAAAATCGAACACCTCACTTTAAAATCATTAAAACGTAAAAGTCCAATAGCAATAGATAATAGTAACTTAATAATTAAATGATAAAAATAGATATAAATTTGAAATTTGAAATGATTGAGATACTCGTAAATAACATCAGCTGTCGCTTGTCTAATAATAATAATAGTTATTGATAAATTATGGCCAAATTATGATATTTATAAGTTATATCAAAAATCTATAGCTGAATATCCACACGATTACATTGTGGAAAACAAATTATATAATCAAAAAAAAATATGCATTAAGCAAAAGAATAAAAAGTTTCTTTTGAGGGGGAGGGGAGGGGGGGTTAAAGGCTAAAGTACGACATTGCACTTGAGTAATGTATATTTGTAACAGTTATGTTTTCGAGCTATCCGACCTTAATTATCGCGCGGATTATCGGTCCCGAACACCGTATCGATATAGAAAACAATCGTAAATTTCCGTATTTAACCAAACGTGTTTTTATCGTACGTGCTGTGTAACGTGAGTAAGTAAAATGGATTATTCGCGAAATAGGTCGCGCGTTCAAGATACATAACTGTATATCGCGTAGAGATTTGGCATTTTTTGTTTCGCCGAACGAACGGTTAACTAAACTTGGTTTCCAACGCACTCGACAATTGTCTATACGAATTCCCGTTCGAATTTTCCCTTCAATTTCAAATATTTATGCGTTCGTTATACATTTTTTGTTTTGTTTTTTACTTTCCGTACACATTACGAAAAACGTTACATATATATATATATTATTTGACCTTAACTACCATTTTTTTCGTAACTGTACAATATTATCAATTATCAAAAATATATTATTATAATAACAAAATACTATTTCTAACTAGCGCGTATATAACTATTGTATAGACCTCCTATATTTGAAATACACACACACACACATATATAGAGACATATTATTTACGGCGTGCGAAAGAATGTTAAAATTATTTTGTCGGCCCGTTGGAAACCGTTTTTTTCGGAATTTTGGTGGGCTTACATTTTTGGCCATGGTCGCATATTTTAAAAAATGTATTTCTCGTAGTTTTATTATTATTATATGTAAATATCGGTCGATATTTGGTCGAATATGAAAAAAAAAAAATGCCGTTTTACGTATAATACATAATTTTATTTAATGGATTAATAATGATATTAAATAAGCAACAAGTAAGAAATAGATACTTTGCGGAATACGTTATTTTTATTATTATTATAAGTAGATAAGTAAATACTTACAGTAAATTACTTACAGTTAGAGGTTACATATAAGTAATAAAAGGAGGGCGTTTATTATTTTTAATATATATATATATATGTATGTATATGTTTGTTTTAAAGTAATAAAACTTACAACTTGCGTGTTTTTTTTTTAAACACAAGACATTATTTTTGTTTATTGAGTTATCTATCGAATAAAATGATTGTTTTAAGATTAAACGTTATTGATGATTGATCACGTCATATGCACCAAATATAATATGAATGTATACCTTAACCTTCCTGATGGAACAGAAATTAGCAAATGAGAATGATCTCTATAATTGAAAGAATTATAAACGCTGATCTTAATTTGGATATTTTACTAAAACTCACGATAAATCTCGATTTAATAACACATAGATATATATTTTTAAAAAAGTTTTTCGGATTTCGTTCGGTTAAAACTAGTGGTTTTTCTTTTTCTTTCAGTAAGCGTAAACTACGTGTTTTTGAAATGACTTAAAACTACGTCTCGAGTTAATACATAATTAATAATTATACACGTATCGGAAAAATACTGAACAATGCGATTTCCATATCGCGTGCACAGTTTCGTTGCGTACCAAATTATCACTATAGCCGATAACGAAAAAAAGAAAAAAAAAATGGATTCGAAAATTAATTTTCAACTCAACAACACGTTAAATAAATACAACACGCAATTATTACCACCGAAGGGCGTGTAGAATCGTCTGATAACATATATCGATACGACCGAACAGTACATTGTACACGTTTACGAAAAAACAAAAATACCACGTCGTCGTTCCGAACCGATCGAGCCGTACGCGATGGCGCGTGTTCATTAAAATTGTTTTCCCCATCTCGACGCGACTATTGTCCCATCGAGAAAAACACCCTCTCGACACCCTTACGTGTACAACCGCCCGACTGCAGCTTTTGTATAAAGTTTATTCGCGCCGCTTTGAAAGTTCCTCAATAAACCCCGGAGCTTACACCGATATTCTCTCTCTCGCTCTCGTTCCCTGTCCATCGTGATATACACGTTATAATATATACATAACGCACGTCCCGTGTCCTCCTTGCCGCGGCGTAATACTATACCAGGTGAAATCTAATTATGCGTACACATATAAAACAATGATGAACTCGCTCTTTCTCTCTCTCACTCTCTCTTACACGCGCGCGCGCGCACTGTATACACCACGTTTTCTACACTTTTTCTCCTCCTCTTTCTTCGCGCGCGTCTCGTCCTAACTAATTTTAAAGTTTTCGGCAGCATAAATTACACCAACCACCGCCGCCCGTCTCGTTCCCTGATGTATTATTGTACTCTGCGGAATTTTTAACCCCGTCCAAAACGCGCGTCAGCGTGTGTATATATATATATATATATGTATATTTGTATACAGTATACACATTATAGCTGGCCGATGAAAAATGTACCGACCTTAAAGTTATTAATGGTCGAACGTGTTACCCGAAAACGTTGAACACAAACTTTAATTTATTTCCCCACCACACTACCCGACGGGACCACGGCCTCCGCGTACCGTCGTGTCCGCGTCGCTGTTTATACACTTCACTATAGAACACGAGCATAAATAAGTTTCCAAAGCCTAGCGCGAGGTCTTTCCAAACAGAATACAGTGTAATTATGATTTTTATTTTTTTTTAATCGAATTTTTATCATCACTTCTCTCTGGCATGCTACATATTAATGTGCGCGCTGTTACAAGACACAAAACGTCATTTATTACGTCTTCATCTACTGTTAATATACGACTCACGAAATTAAAAACGAAACATTAAACGTGGTCGTATAGTTTTTGTCAACTTTACAGAATGAAAACGAATGGTTTAATTGAGCGTGTAAACCGCGTACGAAATGCCGTGCATGTGTATGATGATTTTTTTTTTCATAAACGTGTACGAAACTACGTTTTTTTTTAAAAAAACTATTAATAATAATAATTTTCATCGAGTAATTCGATTTTTTTGTAATCGGTATACACACTATTACATTTGTACAAAACTACAATCTCATGATTTTTTTTTTTTTGAACGAAAGGTCTCCCGAACGTTGTTTTTTTTGTTACCACGCTTAACTTAAAACGCAATAGGGTTTTAAAACAACATATATATGTATAAATATATATATATATCTTTTTTGTTTCGGAAAATCGACAAAAACGCACATAAAACGAATATAATATATTGGGTCCAACGCGTATATATACATATATATACATAGCCAAACAAATGGTGTAACGTGCTGCGGGGCGTTTAAAAGATTCATTGTGGCGGCGACGAAATAATGACATTAATATATACTCGGCTGTATAACGGAGAATTATTATGGAACCGTTTTAATACTAAGTGTGTTTATTTCCGTCTCGTTCGGACTGGAAGAGCTCGCAGAACGAAACAACAGTTTAACATGATATATAGTCGAATGAAATTGATTTACAAATAGTTTGAATAGTTTGAGAGTGATTTATAAAACTGCGGACAACACTAAGTATATACGTATGTTCATAATATTTTACGTAAAATACAATCGGTAGGCGTAATAAAATGATTTAGTCGTTTAGTTACGAAAAACGAGTAACTTCGTGTACGCATACGCGATGTAAGAATATAATAACGTACAAACATCAATAGCGAGTCAACGACGATAATATTTTCCATTTCACCCAGAATTGATCGAAAATGTTTCAAAACGTTTTGCGTATGAACATTTATGCATACAATACCAAAAATATGATATGCCTAATCGGTAAACATGCCAAACGTTTCGTATTATTTTTTGGAATACAGTTGGAATGTAGTCTCTCAAAATTCAAACGCATACAACAATTAGTTGGACTATGATTGCCGAACGACGCAGTTCTAAACATTTCGTCAGCAAATTATACGATTTCGACGAAAATCGACCGTGTTTTGAATTTCCATAACGATAAAATCGTCCGTTTCGCCCAAAGTTAAAATTTTATTTCCGATTTCATAGTCCGGTATGTCGCTGGAAAAAACCACTCTTTAATAAATAACCGTGCGGATCTAAACAATTTTCGTACTTCCCAAAAATCTCGGTCGGGATCAAGATTAGCTTTTACCGCACCTAAATTAATCCCCGGCCTCGGACATCATAAATATACACGCTTTGAAACCATAAACTATACGACGTCTCATTTCACGTTCTAATATAACTCGGCTGTTTGTGTGTATATTTTCGTGTTCGAATCAATTAATTACCCGCACGCATCGCGTTATATTTTTGAAATTCGTACACACGTTTTTTAAAATTTTTAATTTTTTTTTTTATAGAATTCCCACGCGAAACGAAATATTTAAAACGAGCGTAATAAATCCACAGTTCCGAGTCTTGCGGTATTAATAATGTAATTAATTTGAACCGCAGCGTGTACAACAATAATTCTTCGCTCCGAAAACGTCTTTCGCCAACAACGCGATTCATGTGTATCATATAATATATGTACACGTACGTAAATCATAAATCGTACTCGAACGTCACGATGCGCGTTGATACACGTGTTATTATACGTTTCTTTTTCTTTTTTGTTGTTGTTGTTGATAAGTCGGTTTTTTTTTCCGTGGGAAACCTCGTACCGAGATAGCACGTCATCGTCGTTACCAAAATCGTTACCGACGGAACGCACGGCATAAAGTCCCGTCTGCGACTGACTTTGCCGCGCGTTTCGCGTAACGCGGAAAAACGCGTTGTTCTCGAACAAAGGGGGTACTACTTGTAACCGGGACCGGGGCTTAGGTTAGGACTCGGGTTCCCCGTTCGTCGTCAACGCTATTGTCGCGCCACCGAGCGCGCCGTGCACTTGCTAAAACACTCGTGTATAATAACGAATCCTTTTGTTACTACCAAAAAAACAACAATGCGGTATAACGTCTCTTGGTAACTGCTTGCTTAAGCGTTTTTATTGGTCGACCAACAAATGAATCGCCCGGGGCGCCGGTGATCCAGTAAACTGTTGTACGCACGTGACCGTCCCGGGATCTGTAATAAGTAAGGGAGCACGATTTGGCGACGTAACGATTGCTGGGCGCACGGGCGCACACGGGAGAACACACGCAAACGAACCGCGTGGACACGGACGAAACGGCATCCGGTAAATGATGGTTTGAAAAGAGCAAACGAGTTATTGTTATTTAGGCCGCAGCTCGCCTTGGCTAACGGTATTCACCGGACGACGAGGACGAAAACGAACGAAAACGTGGTGCGAACGAAAACGTGACAGATGCCCGGCGCCGACGAACGGTTTTGACACGACAAATCGAAAACTAAAGAAAACTAAAGAAAACACGGAATTGTTTTAGTGGTCGTGATCCCGTAGCCGGGCGACCGAACCAGGTTAGGTCCCTTCGTCGGGGGGAGACGAGTGAGACCATGGCCCCCTCCGCCGTTTTATTTGATACGTGTTTGTATTGGCGATGTAATTCCTTTTAAATGTCAAATCATTTTTCATTTTTTTTTTTTTAAATAATCGATTATCATTGTTACAGATACCGCCCGAAACAGTCACGGCAATGGATTACCAATATCCGCGGAAACAACATTATAGAACAGCCGTCGTAACACGTTGTGACTCCGCGATCTGTGATTTATTTTCTGTGTTAAAAAAAAATTACGGTGTACATTTTTCGATGGTTCCCTAAAACGGCCTCGAACCGGACGTGACCGATCGCGCGCGGCAGCTACGGGACGCAACGTGAACCGCCCGCGGTGGTCACCTGAACGGTCCCAAAACGTTACCAACAACCGCGTCGGAACGAAAAACCGGCCGACCGCACGACGTGGTCGCGGGGCAACAGCACACGTCGGCGTCGGATTAGAACGTTTTCCTCGCCCTCGCGCGGACTTCCCAGGTCCGGCGGCGCGGAAAAACGCGGCGGAACAATAAAACGGTAATGCGCGCGAGACCGCGGCCGATGACAATGCGCGGCGCGCGGCATTTGCATAACGTCCGCAACCGGGGCGGAGGGCCAAACCCTCGTAAACGCGCGCCCAGACACTCGCGGCACAACGCGTACGTGTGTATACGTGTTTATTAAAAAACAATGTGCGACGGCGGTGACGCGAAAAAGCATTTGTCTCGCGCGTTTATTGCGTATATGCGTGCGTGCGTGTCCACGGGTATACGAAACGCGGTAACCGATAATAGAGCGCGCGCGCGCGTATTACCACACAATGCGTACGTACACTCCCGCCATTCATATGCAAATGTGTTCGGTGTTCGCGAAAATCGCGTCCAAACTATCGTTATCGTTTTTATTATTTGTCGCGGATATCAATGTTTTGTTGTTTCTTTTTACACCTCTCAGCGAACGATCGTACGCGCACGTCGCTGACACGAACGAAACGTACGTTCGAACCGCGTGTACTCGTAACGCACCCGAGACCGTATCGTTCGGACTTTTCTCTGCCGCGCCGGCTGTTTTTCGCTTTTCTTCGCGCGGCAATTATCGTTAAATCTCAGCGACAGACACGGTGCACGTGTGCGCGTGTATACACAACCGTACGCGCGCGCAAGCGCCAGAGGCAACGGAAACCGCAGCACATACGCGAGCCCGCGAACGTTCCGCGTAATTCTTTAAAACCGCCGACGGCAAAAGTTTTCTCCGCCGTCGTCGGCACGTCCGTACAACCTCCCCCCGCCATTCCTCCCCCGCCACCCCTTCACCAACCACGACAAACGGCCCCGGCGGAATCCAGTTTAATTTCAACGCGGACGGAATACGAGAAACCGGAGCGAGAGAGATAAATAACACGCGCGGGATATATCATATTAAAGTTTTGTAATATTTCCCGGCAGCACGTATATATATATGTATGTATGTATGTATATACACGTGTGCGTGCTTGCGTGCGCGCGAGGGAGAGCTTGTATATACGGACCGGGGAAATTCATCTTGGAAATATTTTTCTTGCGTACGCGCGCGCGGGGCTTGGGAACGACGTTTCCGGATGAATTATCGCCGGCGACCGATGGTAAGTGCGCGCCTCCCTATCCCCCGTACTGGCGCACATATTGTGACGTGTATATGTGTACGAGCGAGGCGTGCGTGTCGTCCGCCGCGCGCGCTCGTATTCCTTTCCTCCCCCTTTCCCCCCCCACTCCCCGCCGACGAATTTTTCTCTCGGAATATTATACGCGTTAAATTTATAGACGATTGCACGCACACACACACACACACACGTTCATTTTTTTCTCTCCTCGTTCGTCTCGTTTGACCACGATGCAGTCCGCCGCGACACGTTTCAATTCGTAACGAGACCGTTTGCTGATATCGAGCACCACCCGTCGAACGGATTTGCCGAAATCGTCGCGACCGACTGCGACTCTGCAACGTGTCTATAGAGTCGAGTCGACGGCGGGGTTTCTCGTTCGGTCTGAACTACTCATTTTACACGAGTAAAGTTTTCGCGGAGAACTCTTCACCGTAAGCGTGCGGCGTATCGTATAATATATGCGTCTCTCGAGGTTCGACGTAAGAATCTGTTTTCGTGTGTACGTACGTACGTATACGTGCGGCCCACGGAGGAGGAGCTGCGACGTGATGCGCGCAAGAGATTATAATATATGAATTTTCCGCTTCCGTCTCCCACCCTCTCTCTCTCTGGTTCTCTCTCCTCGAAAGCTTACAAAACCGCACGGAGATATACTACGGAGGAAAGAAAACCGACCCGTCTGGGACACTGCTGCCGCGCCACCAGAGGCGGACAAATGTATCGTCATCCGAATATGAAATAGAACCGCCGTACATCCGCCGTCCGGACAAACAATGGTCTCTCGGCTACTGCAGCTATTATCATTATTATTATTATTATATTATTGGTGCCATCCATTTATACGTTCATGTACAGTATTTACGTATATATATATTTGTAGAAGACTAACGCAGCAGCAACACGCCCCAATGCCCCCCCGTACACGATTTATCGACGCTCGTTTATCATATATTTTTCGCCTTTTTTCGTTCTTATTCTCGCGTTCTACATACACACACACACACACACACACACACATACACACATATATCGCGTGCGCGTTGTGTATGTGAATGATGTATGTGTGTTTTAACGATATTAAAGACGATATCGTATTAATATTTTGTTTCCAGCTCCCGGTCTTTTCCTCGCTGTACCGCATAATGTACAAAACGTACAATCCAGTTGTATATTAATGACGGACAACGAGACGCCCCCTCCGTGCGTTAACCGGCTGTGTGGTTTTCGTATTAGAAAAATAATAACGACTTTGGTCGACAACACGATGCTCGTAAATTCGTTAAAGTTCTCCGCCGCCTTATTCCCCCCGTCTATACGTATATATATATATATATTCTCTCTCTCTCGGAAGTCCGTAGTCTCGGTCGATCGTCTCTGCAAGACAAGACGTATTTGTCGAAAATCTTGTCCGAACCGGTCGTGTTCAACGACGCGTCATTACGACTACGATCACTTGCGTCGGCCGCACGCGATTCGTTTTCGTTCCCTTTACACGCGCCGAGGTGAACGAAAACGTTTGGCGAAGGCTTATAAAAGTAGTAGTTGCGTCCTCGATACGTTTTGACGAACGTAACGCGGGTTTGACTCGAAGAACGATACGGAATACAAGTGTATGTGATTCGAACAGCGGACGGAAAACCCATAACCGGCGTCGGCTGGCATATCGTCGAAACCCCCCCCAAAAACAAAAAGAAACAGTAGAGTCGCGCTCGGACAGTTTTTGAAAAAACAAAAGTGATACCCGGACGGGGGCTCCGGTGGGCGACGCACGTCGCGGTCAGCGTTCGTACGACGGTCGGCCGCGCGTACGTGTTTTTCGAAAATCCGTGTCGCACGACGGACGACGGGATCGACGCGCACGCGCACTGGACGCGCGAAACGTCCCGCCGGTGGTGCACAGCAGCCAGCCCCGGAGATTTATTACGGGCCGCGGTGGCGGCGGCGGCGGCGGCGGCCATCATCGTTTCCTCGCGTCCCCGCGCGCGCGCCCGCCACCGTCGTTTCATACACGCGCACGCACGCTCGTCGGACGGATGGATATATATATATGTATGTATGTATGTATATATCGCGCGCGCGACGGCTGAAAACATAACACCTATCGGTAGTGCGGCCACGGCGGTACAGCTTATAATAATAACGATAAAAAATAATAATAATAATAATAATAATGATAACGATAATAAATACGAATACGCGAGTGTGAGCGCGTCGGTCGTAAATCTTCGCGTCGGCGGTGGGACGCGTGTCGAATACGATCTCGACGTACGTAGAAGTAGAGGAGAACGAAGAGCTTTCCCGGGCGAAGAAAAAGACGTGCGCGGCCGTGGCAGGTGCGCGCGCGGAGGCGGTTGGCATGGTGACGAGGCGAACGAACGTCGTTTCCGGATTTGAATAAATAACGTATAAATATCGACGAGCACGTACATATATATATAATATAACGTCTCACTTGATAATAATATTATTATTATTATTATTATTATTATTGTTGTTGTTGTTATGATGATTTTTTATTTTCGGTTTCTGTGTGTATCGCGTGCGTGTGTGCGCGCGCGCTCTTTATTATCCTCCTTCAAAACACATAGTATACGTATACACGGAGCCAATAATAAACGCGCTCGGCGGGCACGTTGTTACGAGACGTGCCTACGGAAAAAAAAAACCACGTCGCGCGGTCTCGTACTATATTTTGACACTGTCACGGAAACGAAGATATTTCACCGGGCAGCATTAACCTGCTACAACCCCTGTGTCCGTTTCCTTCCCCCTCCACCCCCCGCCCATCCGCCGTACGTGAAGCGCCTCGAAAATCGTATCGAAGTACCGAGCGCGCGCCCGTTATGCGGCATGCCGCGGATCCGCGATCGTGTTCGTTACCGACGGTCGCGTATCAACTGTTTCGCGACGACTACCGGAACCATCCCGCGGATTCGTGTGTTTCCGGGCTGTTTTCGCAGCTAAACGAATTGTTGGTTCACCCGTCACGTGTGTTTTCGACGACTCCACGGACATTTCCGTTGATGATGAACGGTCGTGTTTTCTACGGCACCTTTTACCTCGTCGCGATTTAATTGCGCAATCTCGTTAACGGACCCGGTTGCAATTCGCTGTTCTCGAACGCCCCGTCGTGCGTGTTATAGCAATACGGACACGCGTTCTCGTGGGCCTAGAGACGAAATATTTTAAGATTCCCAACACTTTAGAGTCTCCTTTTTTTTCTTTCTTCCCGACCTTTCTCCCCCGCACAATATAACATAATGGATTCTCCGTTGTAATAAATCGCGTTGTCATTCCTTCGCGCATAACGTTCGCGTATTGTGCAATATTAACAGTTATACTACGCGTACAGCGTTATTCGAACGTGAAACGGACTGTGTAGAGGATCCGCACGGTACAATAATAATAGGCTCTGTTTGACCCGAAATTCTGCCGCAAGGAACAAACATCCGTACGTCGACCGTTCTCGGAACACGCGGGGACCTTGGCGGTATAACCTTAACCGTGGAAACGGTTTTGATCCCGGCCGACCGTGTTTGAACGCGCGCACGGCCCACACGTTCCTGTACGCCAGGCATGTCAAACTCAAAGTATCAAGTGGGCCAAATATATTGAATAGTTTACTACGCGGGCCGCTCACAAACATTTAATGGAAAAAAATATATTTTATACACATTTTTCGATTTTATTCTTTACAAAATTACAAATTATAAAACAAAATCATATTAATAATTTTAAACAAAATAAATTTGTTATAATTTTTTTTTATTTTGTCCATTACTATCGGTAGCCGCGGGCCGCGTGTTTGACGTGCCTGCTGTACGCGACCGAAATGAAAATCACGAGTCTTAATACAAATTTTTCGACGTAAAACATTGGTGAACACGAGAGATTTCTGACTAGCCAATTGCTCGGACCACGATACGGTTGTACGGCGTGTAAACGCGCGGAACAAAACGATCGCGCGCGAGTGACGAGGGTACGATGAAAAAACGAATATTATTTTCCCGGCCGAAAAGTATATAAGGCGAGTAATATTTCATAAACGAAATTACTCGTATGAAAAAATAATTGTATTAAATTGCGCAGCGATATTTTACGCGTCATGTCAACAGACAAACAAAAATAAAAAAAAAAAAACCTAGCAAAAAAAAAAAAAAAAATATCTAACAATAATAAAAATAAATAAATAATAATAAAAAAAAAAAAAAAAAATGATGATGAAAATAATTCGGAAAGTTTCTTTATATGCGTACACACACACACACGCACGCAGTCACACGCGAGTATTATTATTTACGATTGAGTATCGTCAAAAGTTGTATAAATAACTCGTGCGCGAAATACGACGAGAACGAGAAAATGCGCACTAACAAATATAAAATACAATGTATGTATGTATGTATATACGTGTTATGGGGCGGAGAAGAGAAAAAATAAACGGGGAAAAAAAGAAAGAATAAACGTTGAATCGACAATAGCATCTTTTTTTTTGGCGGGGGGGGGACGTCTTTTCGCACGTTACGTTTTATATAATATTATCATACGCAGGTGCGAATACGCGCGAACAAAAACCGATACATTGTGACGATTGCGTTTCGCGCGTACATCACACGTTATGTTTTGTTTCTCGTGAGGCCGTGCGTGTACACAAATAAATAGTCTCGTTCTCGTTGGCGTGTTTTATTATTATTATTATTATTATTATTATTTTTATTTTTATTTTTATTTTGTCAACACTTTCTCCGCGAAACGGCAAATGGCGAAAACGCTCGGAATTTTTTTCCCCCGAAATATCTTCCGACACAGGTAACCGACCGACCGACCGACCAGTAGGTGGTCGTGTACCCGACGATATCTCTCGACGGAAACCGAGCCGAATTCGTTGATGGCGGTATCGCGATTTCGTTTCGCTCCCGTACACCTACTCCAAGTCGTACCGTGGCCGCGGAGATATATATTATGAGACTGGGATACGGTTTTGCCAAAACAAACGGTTTTTCTTATAAGTACCGTGCTCTCTCTCTCTCTCTCGCTCGTCGCTCCGGGCTTTGCCGTCTTCGTCCCTTCGCTTTTTGCGCACACATCATGTATATATATATATATACGATAGTCTCGGAGAAATTATTTTATGAACTGAAAACTGAACCTCGCGGAATAATAATAATACTACTACTACTACTACTACTACTACTCTCCGACGCGTATATATCTATATACACGTTATATAGTTGCGACAGTCTGCAGCAGCGTGGTCGTCCAAAACCGTATTCTTTTTCCGTCTCAACCGTACGGTCTCCATGCGGTTCGCGTTTTATCAAAAGTCCGTGTTCACTACATCATGCGAGGTAAACGTATTTAGCTTAGGGCGTTTCGAGAACGCGCGAAATCGGTACATCCGAAAACCTGCACGGTGCATAGGATTCACGTGCGGACGAGTGTCGCGTACAATATTATTTGTGGCCGTACGTCACAACCTCGGATTCGCGACGAAATCTTCGTGAAAACAACAGCGGACATTTTTCTGCTGGACGCGCACGAATCGAACAACACGCAGTTCGATGACCAACACGTGGCACGCGCGGACTGTTTCGTTATTGAATATTTCAATATCCATCGGTCCGTCGTTATAACAACGATTAAAGTGAATGGAAACGCGTAGCCCCGTTGGCGTTGCCGGCCACACATTCGGTATGAACGTTTTCAGACCACAAAGCTAGAAAATCCGACTACTTGCAAATGAATGAAATTTCATTATGAAAAAAGATTTCAACCGTCAGCATTTTAGATACCAAATAAGTACGGAAAAAACACCGTTCCCGACCGCCGCCAACAAAGTAATCTACACGCGATCGACGATACCTGTACGGAATGTGCACGCAATTGTTTTATCTATTTTATTTGATTGATTATCGTGTATTTATATTTTCCCGTTTTTTTTTAGAACCGAAATTCTCTGTTCGCCAAAATTCCAAGTTGTGATTCACTACCGTGTATTTCATGGAAGACCGTAAATGTAACGGGTTACGGTCGACAACACACACATACTAATATTCAATATTCTTTCGATTTTACGTAATCGCGGCGTATTGCGTTGCTTCGTAAAGACGGCAATTACCGCTGTCAGTTTCTAAACCATATCTAATAATTTATTAAGACTATTAGGTCGACTGTTTAAGGCATATGCGCCGACGTTTTATATAGCGAGACATATATATATCTAAAAAAAAAAAAAAATAATTAATTGAATATATGAACAAGTTTCAATTCGTGTTTATCGCGGTATCCGTCTACCTGACCATTGTTGATGGATATAATAAATCCGCGCCGCACATGAGATAAGACCGAACGGAGCCGAATGGAACCGGCTATTCGAATCGTACGACATGATAATTGAAAGATTATCAATAAAAAAGTGTTTGGTAAATTAAAAAACGTGGAAAAAAAAAGAATCGATCGTACCAATCCGTTATACTCGGAACGAAGACTGAACGAATGGCTGGACGACGGGTAACGAGTGCGTTTTACAATATACGGTAATCAGACAACAGCTCGTAACAAGCGGACATATTTACGCGGAGACACGTCGTGGGCGGTGTGTGTGCACGCGCATACATATATAAATATATATGATTTACATACGTGTACGCGATTTATTCGTACCCTTCGCGGTAGTTAAATACGAACGTTCGGAATTCGGTGGTCGCAAACGTTCGCGCGAGGGTTAAACGCGCGTCTTTCGGAAAAACGACCGCCGCCGGCTCGTCCGCCGCGCATCCGTTATTATCGCGATCCCTTGTTATGCGTTATTATCATATATTATATATTTCTTTTTTTTTCTCTTTTTCTTTTTTTTTTAGTCTCTTAACGAGCGCGCATTGTTCGCGACGGAAAAATTATCCACGGTTTCAACCGCCACGCAAGCACGCGGCGGTCCGTCCCTCCCGCAATATACGTAATATATCGATATAATATACCGAGTGTATATACTTAAACTTATCGACTAACGCGACGACCGGAGAAAAGCAGAATAAGACGACCGGGGGAAGAAAAGAAAAAAAAACGAATAAATTATATTTTTCGACCTCCCCCTTGTCGCGCGATTACGTGTACATAATGTGTGATACCATACTATACCGAAACGCGTCGTGTACGTATGGGATCAAACAATGCTTTTTACGCGTGATAAAACGAAAAATCTTCTTTTTAAAAAAAACAGAAAACTGTATAAACTCGTTGTTTACGGTAGGGTTGAAAACGAAATGCGTGGGTCGCAGACCGTCTTCTCGCCGTCGCGACGACTTGACGCGTGAATCGAAAAACATTATACACCTGTACGTCCGTTTCGTTTTGAGTTTATCGAACGTTTCGTTTCTTTCGCGTTTTTTACCGGATTTTCGTCACAATAAAAACTATTAGGGTTTTTCTCAAACCCGCTTCGACCACACGTCATCGCTGTACTCGACGTTATGTTTTTGTTCATTGTGCGCATTGTGGTCGTTCTTTTCCGTTACACGTGTTATGGGCTATTTGCGCGTCGTATTTCCAAACCCGTGCAACATGGCCATTCATAAATCGGTTATCTCATATCAAACGTAATTTAAACGCCGACCGTTTCGGTGTTCGCCAACGAGCATACGACGAAGTAATAGATGACACTGAAATCGAAATAACGCCAATACGAATTCAATAGTTCAGATTACGGAACGCCGTCTCGCCCCGCGTGTAAGTACGGTTTTCGGTCCGATGGGGGAAAAAAATGCGCCGTCTTCAAAAACGAACGCGTCCGGCGGGATCGCATTCCTACCCTCTCGACGATTTTTACTGTTACGGCCCGGGTTTTATTAGCTCCGAAGGTCTCTTCCAACCTAACGGTACGCGCGCACACGACTCCGGTCACGCGTGTCCGTGTGTACGTATCCCATTGAATATTTAGGTCAGCACAGTGCCGGCGTGTCGCCGTCGCGAACACCATTTTTCACCCGTTCGCAACAATGAATGCATATTACATTATATTGCGCCGTCGCGTATTCCCAGGCCGGCGCAGTACGCCCGTCGAACGGTATGTGCCCATACGTCTTGCCGTGCGTGCGTGGGTTTCGCGTGCGTGATATTCGTTCGTCAACAGCGACGACGGTGAGATGAACTTCGCGCCTTACATTCGGTTATAACCGGCGGTACTTTGTGAAGTATACTACATAACGTTATATGTTTCGAGTGGGTATGAACATTCCGGGCTTGCAGTGCTTGCGATCTGTATCGGAACGTCACGTCGATATGAATCGGTTATTATTTTTCTTCTTAAAACCGTTTCGTGAGGGAAATCGCAACGCTACACGGCTATACTGTTGACACACGACGTGTATCCATTGAAATGCGTTTTTTCGACGTAAAACTATACGTCCGCGCAGTGCCGGATCTAGAGGGAGTTTGTGAGGGGGGGAGAGGGAGGACAAATGGGTATGCTTGTCCCGGACGCCGATCGTTTTGAGGCGCCTCGAGACTGAATGGAGAACGAAAACGTCAAGAAATCATAGTACGTTTTCGAACAGGATATAAGAAAAAAAAATCATATCAATACACGTTCGTGATTGAGTTCGGCTTTAATTGTAAATCGTGTTGTACTTTTGTACGGCGAAGAAGAGATTTATTTGTTTGAATCGTCTCAAACGTCAGACGACTCCGGTCAAATACGGGAACGGGCAAAACACGCTTTCGTAATACCGTAAATCGAATCATTACGGAAATGACGTTTCAATGAAAAACAATAATGGAGGGCACGGGGTAAACACGTATGGATGATTTCACGGCGATCATAATAACACCGTTTATTTATATCCTCGTCGTGACTCGTTTTCGACGGTCCGCAAACTGTCGACTGGAAAAACGACGAGGATTTTTCTGACTGCGGAGCGGAGCGGATGAACTTAAACGGGAGCAACAACCGTTTTTATTATTTTTTATTTTTTTTTTGGATCGAACACGTTAACACGAATCCGCAAAACAATATCGCGCGGTCCGATGAAACGTGATCAGTCGAGTCCGAGACGCGTATCGTGTGCACGGCGCGTTATCGGTCGCGGCGTACGTGCCCGGTGACTGTAATTGATTTCGGCGCGAAACTGTCCGCGCGACGAGTCACGACGGCAGTGCGCGGCGGGCGAGGGGAAAAAAACGAACGTCCACTCCCGTCCGGCGTACCGGCCAAAACCCATTTTTGTTCGTCGCAGACACGCGCGGGCGTCCCACATTAATTGTTCGGCCACGGCACTGTAAATAAATTCCGGCCCCTAGTTCCATACTAGTGTTCATAATAATTTTAATAGAAATTCTAACGTTTCGAGTTTTTTTTATTAAGGTTAAAAGTTAAAAGGTTAAAAGGTAGTTAAAAGGTACCTAAAATTGTTTTCTCCCTTTTTGTCTTTTCCAAGAGACGTTCGCGCCGCCCGCCAGCGCTGAGTGGCCCGATCTCATGAAACAGAAAATAACATGCACATCGATCGTCGCACAAAATTATGTAATAAGAAATCAAATTATTTATAATACCAATATTGTTAATCAAGATATATGGTCATTGGGTAAGGCGTGCCAATCATTTTATTTTTCTGACTTAAATTCATAATACGAGTATACGTTACGATTTTTGCCCCGGGACCGCAGTAGACCGGGCGGCAGTAAATCCGAATTCATCCGAACCGATGACGGACGTACGGTTGCCAAACAGAACACGATTATGATATCGTTTCACTCGTAACCGACGTCGACGATAGCACGCCGGAAACTTGTACGGAAACAAAACTAAACGTGGTTTCGCGTGGATCAGACATTCGAAACGAACGATAATATTTCTTTTTTTTTATTAACATTACGCGATATTAAACTATTTGTACCGTATGTAACTATCTCACGTGGTCGCGCGTTTCGTCACGAAAACCCGGTCCCCGTACATAACCCGATGTACGTTACGAACGGGGCTCAGTTCCGGATCGAAATCGGAAACCCCGAGAATTCAAAGTGTTCGGTTTAAATTACGAGTTTTCAAACGCGATCGTCACTACGACGGCGGCAACGGACCTCGTTACGTTACGCGTGAATGTCGGTATCTACACGACGGTCGTCCTCTTCCACGCGGTTAGGTATTCGTTTTCACAACACGGTATAACAGACGCCTACGCGGGAAACGTCACACGACAAAACATAAACGCGCGCCGTTATGAAATCGTAGGGATCGATTTTTCTAGAACGGGATTTTTTTGATTTGAATTAGAATTTTCATATTCTGGGATACACGAAGTTACGTTCTCATCGAACGCATAGCAATGAAACGTTAAAATTATTATCGTGATACGCTCGTGGACCACGTCCGTAAAGACAAAATCATACATATATTATGCGGCGGATGATGTAGCGCGCACACTCGTACCGAACATTAAGACGCGTGGAACAATCCGATAAAATATGTATATATATTTTATAAAATAATAAATTACACATAAAGAGGGGTTTTTTTTTTTTGTTCAAGTAATGCTACTTTGGTGTTCCGCGTTTGTCCCTACTCCGTGTCTCTCTCTCTGTGTGTGTGTGTGTTATCTCGTCGGATAAAAAAATAAAAACCCATTTATATTATACAACGTCTACGCAAAGGATTCGTCGTCGTCGTCGTCGTCGTCCAAATACAAACACGACTACGACGGTACCACTCGGCGGGGCCAGACCACCGCCGTACGGGGATTTTCATTCGAAACGCACACGAACATCGCGCGTATAAATCACGATGATTAATTTCACGCCTGTTTCTCGACACTCGGCGGGTATGATACGCGTTTTTTCTCTCTCCCCCCCCCCACGACTCACTACCGTCGACCGCCGTATACGTTTATTTCTGTACGCACACACGTACGTACGTACGCACGATGCTCGGTAATTCTTTGACTCTCACTCTCACTCTCACTCACTCTCTGCGCGTATCTCTCACGGGCCGTCCCCCGCACAAGGCTTCACCCACCCACGTAGAAGAACACCCGTCCCCCTCCACCCCCCCCCCAACACCGGTACACACTCGCTCGGTGAAATATACCTTATACACGTCTCGTACCCCACCGCTTTTGTAGGTACGCACACGCGTCGTATTATATTATTTCCACCCGCCCTTCGGACGATACGCGCGCGTACCTTACGCACACACACGTAAACACGCACACACGCGCACGCACGCACGCACGCAGCCGGTGCCGTCGTCGAATCGATATCGCCGTCGAAAAACGCGCGAGCGCGCGGGCGCGCGGAGACGTGGCCGTACCCTCGGGCGGCTCTGCGGGGCGATTAATCATTCGGCGCGGCCATAAATCCCGCGGGGGTCGACGCGCGCACTCGCATCCGCGTTGTAATTTTTCTTGCACGAGGGACGCGGCGCGGCGAAGGGCCGACACGGTGGGAACGGACGGTAGTTCGCGGGCGGGGAGCGGAGGGTGGGAGAGAGTGAGAGAGAGAGAGAGAGAAAAAAACCGTGGGGTTCGGCCCCCGGCCGACGGTAGACATCTTGCCCGATCGCGTGTCCCGGAATACCGTCGAGGCGTTTTCGTCTCGCGTCCTGCGCCGTAAGAACGATCCAAAAACACGACACGTCTGACGACGACACGCTACGGTTAGGTCGGGTTGGGAAGGTCCGGTCGCGAAATTCGGTCGGTTTTTTTTTTATTGTGTCGGCACAGACGAATCGAACGCGACGGTTAGGTTAGGTTCGAAAAACGGCTCCGCGCGTACGAATTACAAGAAAATAAAACGCATCGCGGGCGCAACTTATGGACGGGTATTCCTCCGGAAACAGACTCGGTGAAATGAACGGTGGACGAGTTGTGTCGGCGCGCCGTGCGATCGTTCTAAATCCGCGTCGCAGCATATCGTCACTATCCGTCACGTCGGCACGGCTAACGACACAGACGGGCGACCGGAACACGGGACCGTGCGGAAACGGCCGGTAGGAATGATCAACTCACTCGTCCCGCCGACGGAGTCGAAACGGGAAACGCGACGGTGGTCGTCCGGCGCGCGCGTTCCGCTAGCGTTTGGTTTGTCGTTGTCGGTCACCTCGGGCGCGGACAGGGCGAAACGCGGTTTTTTCGAAAAGCCGCGGGGTCCGTGTGGCCCGTCACGCACAACGCGCACAAAAGGCTCTCGGGTCGTGCGGTACCTGCCGCGCGCGCCGCCGCCGTCCCGCCGGGCGAGCGCGTCAACACGCGCAATAGTCCGTGTCGCGCCGAATCCGTATCGACGCGAAGAAGAAGAAGAATAAGATGAAGAAAAAAAACGGTCCGGGTAGTTTACCGCGACAAACGCGCGTGTGGGTGTGTGGTGAATAACACGCGGAGGAGGGAATTTTTTTTTTCCTACCAAATATTTTGATCAAACGGCCTATTTGTCATCGATTTGTTTCGGGGCGGAAAATATCGCGCCCACGCAAAAAAAACTCCCGATAAAAAAAAAACACGTGTTTCGCCACCTTTATCACGCACGCACGCACGCGAGTGTATACGTGTTCTTTACGCGGACTGCACGACTATTGTTGTGTGTCTTACGCCAGGGGTGGAGGTGATTTTTTTTTTTCATTTAACACGCCGCCGCCGTTTTACACGTGCGAACACGTAGGCCGAACGTCCCCGAAGACGATATCGTTAGTTAGTTTCCACGTGTTCGAGAAACCGCGAGCGACACAACGGATTCGATTTCGTCCGCGCCGTCGCCGTACACGAATCGTCACACGTCCGTACCGCGTGCGTAATAATTATTTACGGAGAGTCTGCTACGGCGAACTCGCGTAGAGTTTCGTTCGTAACGAGGATTTACGTGTTCCGCGTTATTGTCGCGCGTATATTACCGTGCGCCTGTCGCTTTGCCCGTTTCGCGGGCTCGTCGAGACGGCGGTCGGCGCGAAACAATCCGCAACACTCAACGCGCGTCGTCGATCCGCAGAAAAGTGACGCGCGCGGAACCGCACTCGGACGGTTAAGGTCCCCGTGGTGTGCGAACGGTCAAAACCGACCCGCTATGCTATGCTATGCTATGGGGGGGGGGGGTGGCTATGCCGTTAACTATCCCAGGCTTGTGCCTCTACCGGTGGACGGAAGTTAAGGACGGTATAGTTTGTAGGGTAAATTTTCCCCAGAAGGCGGATGTGATTGTAAACGGAAAAAGAGTTTTTATAGAACATCGTTTTTGATTGGGCCTGAATGGATTCTCGGATAGATTTGAAATTTGTCGACTTAACGAGGACCGAATTTTCGACAAAACCGACCGTTGTCGAAATCGCCTTTTGTAAAGGCGCCCGACGACGCGTTCCAGACAATAAACGCGTCGATCGGCGAGCTGCGTACGGCCAACTGTTAAATAACGAGACCGTCGGACCAGCGATAAGACGGGTACGCGGGATAACGGAACGATACCACCGGTGTGTTTATGGACCGTGGACGTCGTTGCACCGAACGATACCGGTCCGATGGTTACACACTCGTGTCCAACGCAAATCCGAATCGCGTCCGACGAGTACGAATGTACGATATTTATCTACTCTGTACTAGGACCGTGGTTCACAATAAATGTGAACGTGAAGAAGTACGCTTGCGTTTTGTTTAAAATAATGTCTAGGCATGACAAAAAAGTATTATGCTCGCAGAAATTACAGGCATAAAATACTATTTGTACAAAAAAATACATAAAAAAAAAATAAATAATAATTCTATTTTGAAAAATCGTAAAATGTTTGGCGAATCTTATCATTTGTATAGGGAATTACGTTCCATGCCTTTTCACTATAGTTCCTATCTCTATGAATGTTCATGAAATTTGTTCCATAATACGGCTCGTTTTCAGATTTCCGAAATCAAACACTCCATTTTAGTATACTAATCCGTCCGTTGTTGCGTCCGATATGACGTCGCACGCAAACACCATCCAGATTGAACAGGTCGTATCGTGTATAGAGGTTTGTTTTTAATTTCGGACGCAACGCACGTAACGTGACGCGTTCGATTGATTTATGCTGGATAGGCGGACAGTTCGAAAGTAATAACGATAATTTTTTTTTTATTATTATTATTCATAAATACTTTTTAAAAAATATTGATTTTATATAAAACTGCAGTAAACTAGTGTACTTGTGTTTTAAAAATTATTTTAGAGTAACTTATATATAACTGATATTTTACAGAGGTGTATAACAGCAAAAGAAGCTGTGTACCCAATGTTTTAGGTACGTTTTGTAAAAATAAAAAATTTAAATGTTGGAATTTTTATAAAAATTATTATGAACACTGATATACAACGAGGGCCCGGATTTATTTACAGTACCGTAGTTGACAAATTCATGTGGGGCGCCTGCCGTCGGTCAAAGTAACCTTATTCACGTGGCATGTCGAGATTATGCCAGACGACAAAATCCGAACGGCGTGATGATTTGAAATTTCCAGTGAAACCCGGCAAATCCGCGACCGACAGTTCTCGTTTGTTGACGGATGTGCAACTATGTCGTGTCACGCACCACGTCTTTTCGAGTGGCACGAACGATTTGGCGTGACGATCGTGAGGAAGTCGATCGTGTTTTTCGATATCAATGGTGTACCTAGACTCTTAGTGAACGTTATTATCCTTGACGACGAGCAAGAAAAAAGTCGTGTTATAACACAACCGCCGTATTGGCCAGATCTGAACTTTTCGCTGTTTCCGAGATTCTAAATAGCGCATCAGGGGGAACACATTTTTAGTCGGTTGAAGCGGTCGAGAACATAGCCGACGGAGGTGTTAAAGACGTCGCGAGAAAATCGTGGTTTCGATTAAATTGAACGTGAGTACGCACAAGGAGGAAAACGTTAAATTATTAAAAAACAAAAATTGTTCATAAAAAAAAACGTTTACAGCGAAAATCTCGTATAAACACGAAACCCGAGTGAAAATATCGTACTCGACTCGACGGCCGCGTCCGTCAGCGTCATCCGCTGCGAACTTCTTCTCTTCCCGCGCCGCACGTTCTGTCGTCACGTAACTCTTTCCGGCACCTGATGGCCTCCCTCGCCGCCGCCGCCGTCGCCGCCGTTGCGAATGCCATCTGCGCGCGCGTATACGAATTTGAACGACGAAAAAAAAAATTCTTTTCTCAATTAACAAAACGTCTGGGATCGCACACACACACACACACACATACAATATACGGAGTTTTGTCGCTCGTTATATTTTGTATACGGTCTGGCCAAAAATTAATAACAATTTTTTCGCGCTCGTGTTCTTTGGTTTGGTTTTTTTTTTCAATTCGGTTTTCTACGCGTTCGCGACGTCTTCGGTGTCGTTTTTTACCGTTTTTCTCAACGCGTGTGACCGGCAAAGTACATTATATACAGCTGCATCGGAACGGAACACGCGCGCTGCGTTATTTAATTTCTCTAATTGCACGTCACGGAATATATTACATAAAGAAAATTATTTAATAACCTCGAGCGAAATGTTACAAAAAAAAAACCATGCTGTTTTATCTCTCGTCGCGCACATGTACAACGTGTACATAGAAACGGATAACGAACGAGACGTTTTACCGTTTTGTAATCGGTTATTTTACCACAGCCATTTTTCAAACGAAACAAACAAACGACCACCGTTTTGACGAACAAACGTGACGATCATTTTTTTTTTTTTTTCCATAGCCGGTTTGTGCTCATTAGAACACACGTTCGTAAATGCGTCGGATACCGAAAAACCGTACCGTGCCGCACACTCGAAAACAAAAGTATTCGACTATATTGTTCACGACGAACGTGACGAGTGTTTAGACGCGATCGTCGCGTGTAACGATCGGCGAGCGCCGTACACACAAAAAAAAAGGCGAAACGATAAAACGTTCGTTAAAAAATGAAAAAAAAATAAAATAAAAAACCTCCCGAAAGAAAAAGGGACGTCCGACGACTCGCCCTTCCCGACGGTATCCGCCCTAATCGTGCGTGCGCGTGATGAGTCGCACACGGCACGGAACCGAACACGAATCAACGTTATACACGTGTGTGTGTGTGTGTGTTATTCGATATTTCGCGCGTGCGAGGTTCGGGCGGGGAATCGCGAACCGTTTCCAACTGATCGTACGTACGCGTCGGCGGTCCGACGGTTCCCTTGTCGAATGTCCGCCATGTGCAATGGTTAGCCGGCACACGTGTACGTTTTCGTATGCAAAACGTCGCGCGCGACGGTACCGCAGATGCCCCGTTTCGTCGTCGAAAGTCTGCCGGCCCCCTCGTCTCGCGTCGGATCATCGTAACTGGAGACCGCGTCGAAATAATACGTATCGTACAATTAAAAAACCATCCCCCCCGCGCGCGCGTTTAAAAACTCGTCGATAGGCGGCGAGCCGATTTTCAAGCCCTATTGTCCGCGGGTACGCGCCGAAAAAAACCGCGAACAAAACGGACGACGGAAAAGAAAAGAGCCTGTGGGGAGACGAACGAAAATAACAGCGAGAGATAAAAAGAGAGACAGCGAACGGAAACTGCGCGACGCTTAATTTACGACCCTATTCCCCGGCCGGCGATGGACGCGTAACGCGGCGCTTCACGGGACGACGCGACTCTCCCGTCGCCGCAAGTCCAATCTCGTCGCGTTTAACTCCCCGGACAATCATAATAAGATAATGGGATATGGCCGGTACGCGCAAGGTGTGTTTCCGCGCGTTTGACGGCGTATAATGACTTTAGTGCGCCCGCCGTACGCATCTCAAGGGTGTCGTCTGACGTGCACGTCTTATACAATACCCGAGCCGCGGAACGTATAATACCTACGGGCCGTTTCCTTTTTTTCCCCGCACAACCACCCCACCGCCAACCCGTCCGAATGAACGGATCCGCGTGAAGAACACCGTTCGCGTACGTCCGACGGCCGCCGCGGACTCGAGTCCAACAACGTTGTGTAACACGTACAGGTACGCGGACAATATCGTCTCACGCCTCGGCACTATGCGATAACACCGATCGTCGGTTTATCAATGTCGTCCACGTCATGGCAGTCAAAACGCAGACGAATAACGACGGCGGCAACCGTTTTCAGAAAATCCGTTATTTTTATTGCCCGCGCTCAATACGGCGTGCGTGCGTTTCTCCCGACTTTTCGCGAATACGTACCCAATTCGACGTGTGACAAAGTACTCGTATTTATTTATGTTTAGTGTGTGTGTGTGCGCGCGCGTACGAGATAAATGTAACGCATGAAATACGTACGACGTGACCCATTTCTCGAATATTCGATATTTCAAAAATGCAGTCCGATCGTATAAAATATGTCTTTTATTTCGCTCGAAGACGGAAACGAAGTTACAGCGAGACGGCACGCGCGTATATGTATACGTTTTAAACACGTGTATATATATATATATAGTGGACGTAAAATGTATCCTTTGTACGCATGCAGAAGACATTAAATATATTTTATGACGTTATTTTTCGTTATCACACGTATACCGCGAGTGTAGGTTAGTCACAATCAACGACGTGCAACGTTCTTATTGTACCGCGTGTCATATCATGACGTTATCGTTCGTTGCGTTTATGTGTTCGTCGGTCTCGACCAGTTCCAGAGTAGCCGTCGTACAAGCGTCTACTTCGTTTTCGCGTCGGTTACGACACGCAACGGACAGGATAGATAGAAGGACTCGGCCTCGGGAGACACGGCATGACCGAAGCCTGCTATTCACTCGTCCGTGCTGTCGTTTTCGGAGGACGCGTTTATCCTCGAAAAACAATCCGTAATACGATCGAACGGATCACAATACGTATGTCACGCGTGTGTGCAACCGAATCGGTCGACAATAACCGGACAACAGTTCCCTGCCATCAGTCGGATGTGCGCAAATTTCGAAATGTATATCCGTTCGTCTATGGCGTTGTTCATTTAGGGTTCGTCCACCCTCTACGCGCTGCAGTTCAGGTAAATAATTTCGTATCCGACATTCTACGCTGTTCTACCGTTGCGGCACGACGTCATTCGATCGCGACCCGACGGCCGTCAGACGATATACTCGTAAACAACGTTCGATGTTCTGTTTTGTTAGGTTTGGTCGTCGCGGACCCGCGGGACAATACGGACACGGTGTACGACACGCGGAGAGGTTAGGTCACGGCGGCCGGGCAGGTAGGTCGTGTTGTTTCGGGTCTCGCGGATAGGCCGTTTTCGTTCTGATTTAATCCGTAATGCGTGTTTTTTATTGTTTTTTGTTTTTTTTGTTTTTTTGTTCGTCCGTGCGGTTTTCCCGACACGAATTTGCATATCTCCCGGAACCCGCGCGGCGTACGTGGCGGGGGGGAGAGGGGGTGAAATAAAAAGAAAAAAATCTCCGTCCGCGATCGCGCGAACGTGCATCGGTTGTATAAAGAACGCGCGCGCGACTCTCGAACCACACGGAACGAGCAACGACCACACTCGGTAAATGGTGTTTTCCGGAACGATTGTTATTCGACGTTTTTATCACGCGAAAACGCAGTGGAACGGTACCTCGTGGGGTGCCGGCAATTTCGTTGTCAGGCGGGATCTCGTTAGCCGCGAACGGACACTCGTCAAGTGTACAATTCTTACGCGGAAACGACTTCTCTTTCGTTGGTTCGTTTTTTTTCTTCTTCTTCTCGAGACTTTTTTTTCCCACGCGTGTCCTATACGATGTCTACAGTTCACACACACACACACACACACAGGCTCGTTTTACTAAAGCGCGCGTGACGGGCATGCGTTACCAAAATTTGAATACGCGGACGACGACGACGACGACGGCGGCGGCGGCGGCTGCGATTGAAACGGATCTCATGATTTATGTTAAAAGAACGGCGTGTGCGCGTGTGTGTTTACGGTCAGTTTTCGAAACAATGAATATCCTCGTCCATCCCCTCCGGCGCGCGTCTTTCTGCTGACCCTGTTAAATCGTATCTACCTATACGCCACACGCGCACGCATCTCTAAATAACTGGTTTTCGTTTTAGTTTTTATTTTTTCGTTTTCGAACCGAGCGGCGTTTCCTCACCCCCCCCCCTCCCCTACCTCCCCATCCCAGCATACATTGGCACAGATGTTGTTATTTTATTTGCGTTTTCGGACGCGCGCTCGGAAATTCAACGACGAAGACGACCCGGGGCACCGGCTGTACAATACGTACGGTATTACACACGCGACCGTAGTCCGAAACGCGTCGACACGACGTACATAAATATATAATAACACGGATACTACATAACGATTCCGGGAGTCTTGTCTTTTTTCTCGGACACGCCGGACGCGCGCGTGTCCATTGCGATCGTTCGGTCGGTCGGCAAAAACCGAATGTTACGGTACCATCGATCGATTTCGCCGGCGACGCGTAATAATAATCGCCAGCACAATGAATACACCAGTAACGTCGTCGCGCGCGCTCCCGGACTTTCGGATAAAGTCGTTTAATGTTTTTAAACGTTTTACCGCGAGTGCACGCTGAACACGCTTTGGACGCGGTTACCCCCCCCCCCCCGGGACGTGCTTCGGATTACGGGCGGTGACGTTTGGCAGACGACGTGATGAGTCCGGGTGCGTTCGTAAAACGACCGTGGGGTTTCCGAGTGACGGCAACGGTTCGTGTTCGCGGGACATTCAACACGTTACAACTAGCTCGGAATATACGTCACACACACCTTACTTTTTTTCCCGAACGGTCTTCCTAACGGTGTTTAATGTTTGAACGTGCACTGGACTCGTACGTACGTAACTGCGTCCGCGGCGCAGCACAACGCAACGCAAGCGACATACGGAATCGACGTGTCGCGACGAATTAACAGAGACACCATATGACGTATAGACGACGGACGACCCCGTGTGTTACGTGTGTTGGTTAGGTGACCGCGGCGGTGTATAACACGATGCAATTTAACGGACGACAAATGGTTTTCGTCGTCGTTTCGCGCCCCCGGTCGTAATTTACATACCGAAAACAAAACGATAAGTTATCAACCCCCCCCCCCCCCCACGCTGCCTACGTGCGTATACATGTGTTATTCGTATTCTTTTCATGATAACGCGACGACGAGAACGATATATATATATATATATGGGTTCGTTTTAATCCGGCGCATCGACTTTTAATAATAATCTTGACGGAGTTCTCATTATTTTCCAAAGATTTCCCGCGGGATCCGCTTCGCGATTTGTATTTATAACAACGGAAACAAAACGACAACAACAAAAAAACAGTCTGTTGTCGTGATCGGCAACTGAACGGAAACGCTAAACGGACGACCGAATATAAATACAAACGCGAAAAGAATAGCCTAACGCTCGTCCTCGCCGTCGCATTCTCCCGTCCGGTCCGACGTCGCCTCCAGCACGTACGTCAGTTCGTCGACCACCGTCTGCAGCGCATCCGCTCGCAGGTCGACCACGCGCGACGACAGCACGCGCTGCAGGCCCGCCACGGCCGAGGACAGCGCGGCGGCGTGCCGACGGTCCGCCGCCGCCAGACGCTTCGCCCCGGCCGTGGCCTCGTGCAGTCGTTTCTCCAGCTCGACCGCGGCTATTTTCCGCCGGCACGTCTCGCGCTCCACGTCGCACAGCCCGGCCGTCATCCGCGCGTTCCCGCGCCTCGACTCGACGTACGCCGAGCGCGCCCGACTCAGTCTCAGCTCGGCCGTCGTCTTCGAGCATTTTCCGCACCGTGTCCGGCCGTGGCGCGCCGGTCGCCGGGCGGTTCATCGCGCAACCGTGTTGCCGGCCGGAGGTTTCGTGACCGGGTGACCGTAAACCGACGACCGACCGCTAAACGAAACGGCCGTCGTCGGATTCTCGTAAGCCGGTCGCGGACCAGTTCGCGCGAGTAAAAACCGTACACATCACACCGGTTCTCACTCGGATAGTCTTTTTAGACTTTTTAGTCGTTCGCTTTTATTCCGTGAGAACTCCCACGTCATTAATTTCAATCGTATAATTAGCTCGGAAAATCGGTCGAACGTGCGACGTGTGTGCATACGACTCGATGGGGGGGCGGGCTGGGGGGGAAATAGCGATACGCCGCCGCGTGACGTCAAGACGTTTTGAGTCGGTACCGGTTATGTAATTGTACGGTCGAGTAAAACACGAAAACACGCGTTCCGAGCGTCGACGACCGTTTTATTCATAATCGATTTTTCGCTATTCTCGTTGTTTTATGGGTTTTCAATTTTTTTTTAACGCGCACTGAAAACGGTGTAAATCGGGTTGTTCGCATTGCTCTCCCGCCCGCCCACGATTAGGAAAAAACCCCCTCGACGCGTTGAACCACGTGCACAAACACACCCACACGCACGGCCGCGCAGTGACCAACCCGATAACGCGTGCAAGACGTTTTGGGGTACGCGACGGGTCGCGAACCATAAACGCGTCGCGCACAATGGACAACTAACCTTAACCGCGTACCGTTCCTCGCGCGGACACCTGCGCGCGCGGTACGCTCTCGCTCCGGCCGCCGCCGTCGGTCGGCTATTGTTTTCGGGACAGAAGGAACCCGTACGAGACGTTGTTTTTAACACACGATCCGCGTTTATCATACAGTTTGCCGGACCACTGGCCTGACCCCGACGGCGAGGCCACGACGTCTCGCCGGCGCCGCCTAAACCGTATCGAACCGCGTGTCCGCGGCGGATCGGCAAAGCGCGTACGTGTGATATCGACGGTCGGCTTCAGCGCCCGAGGCGAAACGGGTACCGTCGTGCGTGTATAAAACAAACGAAAAAAAAAACCGTTCCGTTATCAAAGCCGTTCGGAGCCGTCGCGTGTACAGAAATGCCGTCTCCTCTTTTCGTATCGAGAAACGTTTATTCGTCGAGCGGCGATGCGCCGAAATCGGAATCCCCCGTCGACCACCCCGCGGCGGTGGTGGTGGCGGTGGCGCGACCCCATGATTTACGTCCGCGAAACGTGTTGTCGCGTCGTCCGCGACGATAAATTTCCACGCGCCGCGTGATTACGTTTTCAACCGAATATATATGCGTCGGTCGCTGCGCGCGCGTGTGTTTGATGAACATAAATCGTCGCGCGGCGCGTCCGAAATGAGTTAGGTCGGTCGCGCAGGCCGAAAAAACTGGGGGACGCCGCGTTTTTTATCCCCGGTAGGTTCTGCGCTTGACCATCAGTTCGAACGGCGTTCAAAACGGAAAATTATATATTTTCCGATTTTCTACACGTTTTGTCCGAGCGGTTGTCACGGCGTATTGTCGCGCGCGTGCTATCGCGTACGAGCCGCCGGAACTAACGACCGCAAAGAGCTACCGGTAGCGTGCTGTATCCGGTCTCGGACATCAGCATCAATCTCCGCGATTCCACCGGGCCCGTCACAAGCTCACGTTGCCGACCGTCCGAACGGAAACACCTCAAACGCTATCCAGACCGTCGGGCCGAGAAGTGTCACATGCCGCCAAGCCAAGGCCAGGGTCGAACGTCTCTCAGAGACGCGATCGTGTCACCTGCTCCGTGAACGTCGTTCACGTTGTTTTACTCGTTTTTTGGGCATTTCGTGATCACGTTTTGATTATAATTTTTTTTATTTTTAATCTAAATAGTCCGGCCGACCCCGTACAACGTCATCGCGGAACGGACGGACGACCCGCTGCGTTCGCGCCGCGAAACAATCATTTGTACGAATGTCGTTCTTCGTTTTTAATCTCGAAAAACCGCGTAAATAACGATATAACGCGTGTATACGATATATATTTTCGCGTCCGACCGTGCGTGTTTTTCTCGTTCGAAACGATACGCGCGTTATAATTTATACCGCGGCGGCGAATAATTCCACATGTTCATCGAAATACCAATAGACGCCACTGTTATGCGTTACACGTTTAATAAGTTCGTAGCTCAGACTCAGACGTATAACGCTGCACGGACTTGTACAACGATCGTTCTGTACCGTCACGATAGTTTGGCGCCGCGCGTCATATCGTCTAGAATGTGAAATTAATTTTCCCGCGCAAGAACATTACAACGACATTGACAACAATTAACCTAACCCCCATCGCGACGATCTGCTGCTAGGTCTGGCGTACGGGCTTTTCGCGATCTCGCGGTCACGTAACTTGACCAAGGGAGGGTTTGTTTACGAGGAGACGTACGACAAGAAATTTTTTTCAAAAAACAATTATACCTGGATCTGATTTTTTAACGCCGATGTTTCAGCTCTCTCAAAAAAAAAAAAAACACACGCACGGTAACATGGACATCTCGAGATCTCTCGTTCTACCGTCGATTACTTCCCGTCCTGAACAGCGTTCTCCGGCAATTACCGCAATAAACCAGGTTGGATTTAGGTCGAGGCGCGAAACGAATCAACGGCGTCACCGTAATCACGAGAAATCACGAATTCGCAAAACTATTGATTGTTTTCAGCGGAAGGGGTTTGTCGGCGTCCCGTGGAAAACGTTCTCGTTGTCGTCCATACCGTCACACGTTTCCGAAATGTTCACGAAGTCTCGATTCCAACACGACGTTTTGGTTTCCGGAAACAGTTGGATTCGAACGCGGCGGAATGTTCGTCTCTTCCCGGTGGTTTAAACGCCGAGAGCGTAAAACGAATCTGCTGCGACGGTCGGGACGTGTCCAAAGAATCCGTCACGACGGCGACGAAATGACACGTTGCGATTCGTCCATCCGCCTACCATAACGAAACTCTACGTCGTAGACATTTCTCTGAGATTTACGTTTTTTTTTATAGATAATATTTAATAAATACGTTACGTATACGATATTCACCAAAAAATTAACAGCAAGAACGAAAAAAAGTCAAACGCCGTAAAGACGTGCCTACGGATGAACCAACTGCACCTGTACACTATTCGTACCGTCGTCGTTAGTCTTGGACGCGCGAAAATCCGATCCCGATTCGTAGTAATTAATACTGATGCCTGATAATATTTATTTTCCAAACTGTGAAATAAAACATCGAATATCAGATATTTCAAAAACAAGTAGTAATCGCGTTCAAACAAAACCCTTAAAAATTTGCTGCCTCTAAAAACGTGATACCATAACCTCCTAGCCCCCTTAAAACACGTCACTGTATACAGTAGTATTTAAAACAAAAAACAAAAAACCGTAGACCCGTGTGGGTGGCGAAGCCCTCGTACCCAAGGCCGTATTTTAGGGGAGGTTCAACCCCCCTCCCCTCGAATTTTTTCACTAGTCATAATAAATTGAATTTATCAAACTAAATTATTTAGGTGGAGACACACGCGTTCACAATTTTATCGCACACAACATAGTTGTCTAGTATTGAAATCTAATAGTCGAAAATACACGATTCGGTTTTAAGTCCCGTTCCCAAACGAATTGTCCATCCGCTCTCACGGAACACAATCATAACTACGCGCCGGTGCCGCGACGAAACGTAACCGTCGATCGTGTGCGAAAATAACGAGGCTTACGGTTTTCGAACGTGGTGCGCGTATATCGCGCACGCGTAAAACCTGGACCTCGGTCAACGGCGGAAACGGAGCCGGGTACCTTATCATTATCATTATTATTATTATTGTTGTTGTTACCGACTGTTATTACTGTTATCGTCGGACGGAGGGGAAAACGAGCGCATAAAATTCTACGGTTATGTGTCCGCGGCGGCCGTCGTCGCCGACCCAAACAAACCGTAAAAACGTACGATCGGCGGCGGCGGCGGCGGCGGCGCGGTAACGACGGCCGTGACGACGTAACGCGAGTGCTGGCGACATCTGTCGGAACGGCCGCGGAACGGCACCAATCGGGACGCGACCGCCGACAGATCGCACGCGGTCCTCGTCCGCAGTAATTCCGACCGGTTTCGTACTCGAGTTCGGCCGGGGCGCCGCAGTTACGAACGCCGCGTGTCGACAAGGAACGAACGAGAGGCGCGATTGTTATCGACACGTAACGAGAAATCGATCGGGTTTTTTTTAATAACCAAATTTGAATTGTTTTTCAACGTTTTAATCGAAACCCGTTTATCCGTAATATCAATTCTCCCCACGTGGACATCCAGACGAGCGCCGCCGTCGTGTTCTCCGACCGCGTTACATTGAACGTCCATATATATTTTTTGAAATTCGATTTCTTCCAAACATTATCACTGACATCGGGTTCGGCGCGCATAAATGCCGAGTGAGGGGATGTCAAATAAGTGAAATTGCCGACTTTTCAATATCGTTAATAGCCCGAATAGGTATTTTTTCCCGGTCTTACCGATTTGACGAATATTGTTCGTTACAATCAAATCTGCCGACTCTAAGGTACTTTGATGAACAAAATGATGTGACACCCCCTTTTGCGCGCAGTCCTGACCGGCGCAGTGGAAACGTTCGTGTTTTCGTCTCGCACGGACGGACATCGAGAAGTTTTCCGAACACGGGGCGAAATTTTCTTTATTCACGACGAGACCGTTCGGGCGAACTCCTCCGGCCGTAATATCGATTCTCCCACGTGGACATCCAAACGAGCGCCGCCGTCGTTCTCCGACCGCGTTACATTGGACGTCCATATATATTTAATTTAATTTAAAATTTTTTTTTGAAATTCGATTTCTTCCAAGCCTTGTCACTGGCGCAGTAGAAACGTTCGTGTTGTCGTCTCGGACGTCGAAAAATTCGCAAACGAACACTGGGCGAAACAGAAACGGGCCGCGTGCGCAACAGGAACGCGGCGGTCTCGTTGTTCGTGATTTAGGCGCGCGCGCGCGTCGTTAAACGCGGTCGTAAATCCGGCGCTCTCTGTCGACGGGCGCGACGCGTACGACGACACGGACACCGTCCCGCGAGATGGCGAACGCGTAATAGACGCCGCGTCGGCCGTGCACGTTGGGTTGCCGGTGCGCGATCCGTTCGGGGCGCGCGGACGAACGACGACGGTACGCGCGGCGTTCGCGTTTTTTATATCCCCCACCGTTCACGAGCGTCGGCCACTTCCGGACCCGCCGACGGAGACGTAGCCGCGGCACGACCTAGGGTCCGCGAGGTTATCGTACAAACGGTTCGCGAAACGGTGAAACGATTTTCTCAACCCGTCGAGTTCGACGGACGTATTAACGAGTTAAACGAGTCACCGATGGGCGAAACGGTCTTACGTCGTTACGCGTTTCTGTTTCTGTATCAACTCATGGCCAAACAGCAAACAATAATAGCGGAAACGGTCGACGTATTCGTTTTGGACACGAACGGTTTTCGTACGTTGTTGACGGCGCACACGCGTGCTCGTGTATTTAGTCGTCCCCGCGAGAAACTCCCGAACCGTCTAAAATCAGCCAAAACGTTTTACGTGCACACACGATTGTCGGTCGCCCTCGAGCCAAAGCGAACGCCCGTGTATCGTGTAGACGTGTTTCGTGTTCCGATCTATGCGAATATTAATATCTATCATTCGTATAGCTCGCGTTCGCGGTTTACGACGGTAAGGTAGAAAAACCTGGTCCGCGTACACACGGGCGTATCGCGCGAATTTGTCGCGTGGGCTCGTGGTGAACAGGGAAAAAAAACAAACGAACGTATTGCCGACCAAACGCGCTTTATAAATATTTCATTGTTTCGTGCAAACGCCCGGGAAAGAAATAATAATCACTATTTAATACGTATGTAATTCGCACGGCGTAGGCGAGAGCGGTTCGACGTCTCGGACAGGAGTGAAAATAAAAGTAAAAACTGAACGATACTTGATAATCGGCGCGATCGTAATTCACAATACGGACGCGCAAATAAATAGAGAGTCGGCGCGTGGACAACGATAAAATTATAATTTTAGGGTTGGGGACAAACGACTACTTAAACCCGAAACGTGACGGAATAAACGCGATTTTCTTTTTCGACTTGGAACGTTTTGTATATGTATGTATGTACGGTTTGCAGATCTATATAATCGGGTTTTGAAAACGTTGTGTGAAAAACTCGCGTCGTCGGATACATACCGGTGTGTGCACAGACGGAACGAAAATATACAGGTTTGAACAATAACCGCAATCGAGCAGTTCGTTTGAAAACGTTCTATATGTCTATTGTATAAATATACAATATATATATAATTATAGAAATAATAAAATTATTATTATTTTTATTTTATTTTTTTTTACCTACAGATCGATCGATCTAATAATAAATTTTGTCTGTAAACGAATTCGAAATTACTACGTTAACTCGTCGATAACCGGTCCTTGGTGGTTTTTTTTTTCAATGAAGAAACTCATTCCAATTAAATCGTCCACAACGTATGTGGCTAATTGTTTGTGTTCATTCGGAATATTTGTTCACTATAAACGTTTTTGTTTTCATCGACATCACGCAAAGTGCGTTCTGTATAACGCGCAGTAAGCGTACGAGATGACGCGACCTTATATATTTGTTTTTGATTAGCATGATCGGCGGTACCCGAAACAGATCTGGTGCGAATCGCGCAGATAGGAAGGGTTAGCATTTTCTATAGCCCCTCCAAAAATTGATGACTGTCACTTGTCAGTGAATATCGTTATGTATTATATATATATACTTTTTTTTTTATTGAGGGTTTTGAATCGGTATAAAAATCTCATAAGTGTGTTCGGGATGGATTTAGACTTCAGTGGTTAGGTTAGACGCCAATGGTTATAGAATCGATAAAAACGGATTTTATTTATTATTTTTTCTAACTCGACGTCGACTCTGTTTCGCGAAAAGCCGACGCGGGCATCTCAGCTGCATCGTAACGTAGTCGAACATTCTCGTAACCCCGGTTTCTCTAACACTCGAACACCTCGTGGACAAACGTGGTGCGACGGAATCGATCGGTACGTGTTCACGACGTAAAAAAGGAAATTCCAACGCACCATCTCGCGGCTAACGGACCTCGGAGGCGGCGACCGCACGTGATGGAAACAGTTCATGTCCGTCGCGCCCGCGCACCGATCAAGCGGTAACGCGGCGGTTGATGTTCACGGGGACGTTTTGAATTACCGGGGGTTCGGTACTAAGACCGCGACGGGTTACGTACGTTGCATTGGACTTTGTGTAACTCGCGGTTCGCGTCGTAAACCGATTTCCGGAAACGACCGGACCGTCCGGAACACTTTACGGGCGTATTATTTTCGTGCCGGCGGAGTTTTTCGACTGTCCGTGTGACGCGTTGGAAAACAAAAGTTAAAAAAATTAATACAAATAGGAATCGAACGCGTGTCGTTTACCGGTTTACGTTAGTAATTAATTTTTACCGTGTTTTATATATATATATATATATGTTTTTTGTTTGCGTGCGAAAACCCGTATTCTCGATTAGTAAAACTAATACGCGCACGCCACGCGATCGGATGGTTCTGGAAAATGTTTTCGCGATCGTATACGACGTGAGCGACAAACCGATCGGTCGACAGGAAAAATCGATTTCAATCGATAGTGAAAACAAAACGCTGGAGTTCATCCGCACCGTCCGTGTCATACGTGTACGCGCGTACAAACGTTACGGCGTGATAAACGGTACGGTTTCAGCGGACTGCACGGAATAATCAAACAAAAGAACTCCGTGTAGCACGCAAATTAAAAACAGTGTTTCTGCAAGCGTGATTTCGAGATTTCGAGCATTTATACAACGTACAGTGTTCATAAAACAACAAGCTCTTTTAATCGTCTCGTTTATTGTCTAATGTTTCTAACACGTTATCGCGAAATGTTTAGCAGTGCACACTGCATGCACACGTACAATGCAACACGCGCGTGCATAATGATTTTTGCGTCGTGAGCCGAGTTTTTTATCCATCGTTAAATCGTGTTGTATGTTATAGCCGTTCTCCAAAACTATACAATTATACAAGGAACGGGTCGTCGTGTTATTGTGCACCGAACAAACGTAATATTCCGATTTCATCAAGTGTATTTCTCGTGTTGTCCCTTTCAGCACTAGAGTGGATTTTGGCGATGTAGTCATTTTCTTTCCGCGTGTACAAATGTATACATTCTAAAGTCCTGACTTTAATTTCTATTTTTGTATTTGTTATGAACTTGCCCGCACACGTGTGCGGTCGTATGGGTTTAAAATCTTATAGAAATACAACAAAATACAATAGGGATTTCAAACCATACGATTGTGTAAGATCAATATTTGCTTTGTGTGTAAAAATAAAAACGATAAAAATAAACCGAAAATTCTATTGGTTTTCAGTTGTTCACCACCCATCTCCGTAAAACTGCATTATCATCGACGGTCCTAGAACTTCCCCGCTAGGAGAATCTGCACGTAAACGTAGGCTAGTGCCGAAAGGGTTATAGAATCAAAATAAAAATTCGGTGCGATTTTTTTTTTTTTTGAAAGCAAGTTTATAATACGATTGGGTCAGGTTAGGCATTTTAAAATGTCTTCTCGCGTCGTCGGCGAACAATTTTCTCGCGAGTAAAATAATTAAGACGTAAAACCGTACGCGTAATGTTCCGACTCGTAGACGTAAGAAAACGAATAAACAAAAACACAGAAAAGCGTCGAAGAAAGTAAATAACAACATGTATATATATATATATATTACTGTTTACGAAATGTAGCTATTTAATATATCGTATATAATAATGTTATACGGCTGCGCAGTTATCGCCCATCGCAACGCGTTTTTTTCTTTCTCTCTCACGCGCGTAGGTTTCCTCCAGCGATATGTTGCTCGCGTTCAAGATGGCATACAATTTCGTGCTCATAAATCTCATAAGTCGTGGTACGGGAAAAATATAAATTTATATATACATATATATATATACGAGTATACGAGTATAATTCGAAACGTATATATTATATTATTACAACGCGCGCTTTGCAGGTCGGAACATAATATCGTAATATTATTATATTTTTATTCTTCCACACACACGTATAATATATAATATACACATACATATCCGTCCGTTTGAATAACGTAATTTTTCGTTTAATATATTCCGAACGTATTATGTGTGTTTGTTGAAATATATAAACATTAACGTACGAAGCGGACGAATTATTCGAAAGAAACGATATATTAGTGGTTTTGCGCCGTCGAATATAATATGAAATTTTGCTGATATTTGGCGCGTTCGTTCAAGGACGCGGCAGTAAGTTGACGGTAAAATAAACTTTCGATACAAAGTCGAGTCGACGAGAACGGTTTTTTTGAAGGTTAAGTGACTTACGATTTCGTTATACGGTTTGAGTTAAAAGTTTTAAATTTTTATTTGTCTATTTTGAATTTCGCACATAAAAAAAAATATATATATATATCTTTTTACTCGAAAAATACAAAAGAAGAATGAATTTATACAAATGTATATATATATATACAAGATTTGTGAATAGTATACCATTAAGATGTGTTTTTTCCTAGAAGCAGTGATGCGTATAGTAAAAACGAATTATTATTTTTTATTTACTTAAACTTAACTTTGTTTTTAAAAATATTAACTTGATAACAACTTATAAGCAGATATCATGGCCATACATAATTTAATGAGTTAACAGACCACCAAATTAACCATTTAAGTTAGTGATAATTTTTGAAAATTAAAATTTTTAAAATATAAAATATTATTTTACGAAACCATAATTTAGATTTATTAACACGATATAGTTATACTCGTAGTTTCATTTTAAGTACTGAATTATTATTTTACTCGCGGTTTTTTTTCTCTCGGTAGAAATAGTCACTGTATATATTATGTTCCGTTTTATTCTATTCTATTTTACTACGTCGGTAAAGATTTCTTTCAGTGCAAATATAAATAGAATATTCTTTTCCCTACGTATCCCAAGAGTCCACCGCACGATGTCTTCTAAACGTATTACTTTTACGGTGGACTATATATTTAACTGGACTAGAGCTAAGCCTAAATAACACGAATTTCTAACCACTTCGATATACATATATATATATATATATACACGTATATGTATAAAATTATTGATTTTTTTCACTCGATTTTTTAATCAAATCGCAAACGTTTGCGTGTCGGCAAAGCACGCAAATATAATATATATATATGAAGAGAGAGAGAGAGAGAGAGAGAAGAGAGAGAGAGAGAGAGATAAGCGGGACGAAATATTATATAAATGTAACTCTTTCGTATATTATTATCATAATATAACGCCGAACCGATCGCGCAGCTGCGAGTAAAATTTCAAACTATATACATTATATATAGGCAGTGAAGAGCAAACAATGGATAAACCAAATACGAATTTTAATCACGAACTGTGTTTGTATACGTATATAGGAATAATTTAAATTCAATATACGCGCGATCGCATATAACACGAACTCGAAAATGTTTCGTGAACACGATACACATATATTATATACGGGGACTTGTACAGCATTTGCATATTTTTTTCCCCCCTCGGATAATCTTAGAACAATCTGAGTGAGATATAAATTCGTATCATTCTTCTACGAAGTCGAGAATGAATTCCTTTTGTTTTGTTTTGTTTTGTGTGTGTGTGTGTGTGTACATATTTGTCTAATTTAATAGAAAATATTATTGTTATGACACACGTCCGTAAAAAAAAAAACCATTTTTTACCAATTTTTAACGTAACCATCGACGGATATCGCGCACGCCCCATCCCGGTCGGTTATACTCATCGTATATGACGGTCACACGTAGTATTGTATCGTTCGTAAACATTTTCACGTGGTCCGTCATTCATAACCACAAAGATAAAAACCCATCGAATACGGCGGTAACCGAACCGTATATACGGTCTAACCAAGGCCGTAGCAGGAACACATTTTCGGAGTGGGGAGGAGGGGGGTTAAAACCGAATCATATATTTTCAACTACTAGATTTAAATACTAGATTATGTTGTGTACGATAAAGTTGTGTCTAAATACGGGTTAACGTGTGGCGTGTAAATAGTGTGTCTACACCTTAAAAATCTAGTTCGATAAATTCAATTTATTATAACTAGTAAAAAGATTCGTGGGGGGTTGAACCCTCCCCACCTTCGAATACGGCCTTGGGTCCAACCCACTAGTCGCACGCGTTCGGATCGGCGAGGAGAGGAGTTTTCGCGGTTTGCGACGAGTGTCGGTGTGTAAATTCGCGCGCGCGCAATTATACTCGACGACGATGATAATACGTTTTACCGAATCTAAATCGGAGTCCCCGGTGGCGTTTTGATCGTTTTTTTTTTTTTACGTGTACGAAATTCTCGAGTGTCGCGCGCGAGAGACCGAACGTTCTGCTTTATTTTGTCGGTGAATTCGTTTCGCCCAGTGATTTCCGGTAAACTCCTTCGGTACGGTACTTATTTTTAGAGACGTGCGCCTATACCTACGTAAATAAAAAAAAAAAAAAACCGGATTTTTTCTTAAAACTAAATATGTATGGAAATTAATCACCGGTATATATAAGCCCACCTAAAAAAATTGATCGCAGCGGGGACGTTTTTTGTCTACACATATATATACATATGTACATGTACGTACTCGGTTTTCCACAAAAAAAAAAAAAAATAATAACGTCCGAGAACATGGAAACGGATAAAAACGTGCCGTTTCGGCGGCCGAACACAACATACAAACGCGCGCACGCCTACGGCGTCGTTTTTCGAATATCGAATTGAGCAATTATCTACGAATTTCCTGTGTTTTTCTTTCAACACCCGTTGATTACAACAACAATACGCGCGTACTGTATGATTCAGGACGAAACGATAACTTTCCGACCTATTGATTTTCTCGAAACGCGCCGCGGCAGTCGGCCTACATTTTGCACGCCACGGACAACAACGATGATTCGCGCGTTCGCATAACGTTCGGCAACACCATTTGAACGACGTACGTGCAAACGTCCCCGACGCCGTTTCGTCCCGCGGGAACTCTGGTGGCGGTCGTCCATCGACAATCACGCCGTTTCGTCGATAACTAACGGTAACGGCGTCGTGTTCATTGTTGGCGCCGTATGCACACGGGCCACGAGCACGCCAGGATAGCCCGTACAGCGTCACCGTTGCCGAGCAGATAACGAACGGACAACGCGATGAGGCCGTGTCCGTCCCCATCCACGCTAATCCGTTTGATATCTGTTTAAGTTGGCCATATAATTCCTTTTAAATGTCAAATAATTTTCAGTGGGTTTTTTTTTTTTACGCGTGATAAAATAATCGCATATTATTTCTATTTCTATAGGTAACCATATCCGTGGTAACTCACTGCGATCATTTGTACTTCCGACTCCGCGATTTATAGTTTTCAGTCTTTACGCTTGACAGTATGTTTTAACAAAAAATTAGGACGTTTTGTCCCCCGAGACGTTCGGAACAAGATTCTTACGCTCTGCCGAGTCCGTTGTTAAACACACATATACGCTGTTCGACTATGGACGTATCTCGCGGGACGATTTTAAACAGAACGCATGGTTTCGATTTCACGACACGCATTCATCGACGTAACCGCACATAGGTTCGCATGCGAGTTTCACAGGCATTACCGTCGTCGGAATTGTTATGAACGTTATAGTCGTTGGATCACGCGCGAATCCAATCATTGCCAAACGGCCTTTTTGCGAATTTCCATTATGGATTTCGCGGCAAAAGTATCCGACGGCGAGACCAGCGTACCGCACCCCCTTCTGTTATGATATTTTTTTTTTAATCCGTCCTTGGCGTTGACGTTTAAATTAAATTAAAAAAAAAAAAAAAATCCCCGAGTATATATGTGCGCCTACGTGATGTCGACTCGTATACTGACTATTATTATTCGCACGGTCGCGATCGCGCGCCAGTAATGACGCACGCAGGTTAGGTGTACGCACAACTGGGAAGTCTTCGTGTGTGATAATCCGTGTGCGCGGTGGATTAGGCTGCGCGTATTTACCGAGAACGAAACGCGCGCGACACTTGAATGATCGTCTCGTCTCGGAACAACCCGATAAACAATATTATTATCACGATAACAACACGAGGGTAGCAGTGTCGGCCGGGTGTGTGCGTATGCGCTCGTACGGTTATTAAACGCGCGAGCCGGACTGCCCACGCCGGTCGTTGCGTGTGTGTTGCATTGCATTATTTATGTACCTACGTTTATTTATTCATTCGGTTTTTTTCGCCGTGAGCTTTACGATTTCGTCGACGAAAAAAAAAAAATGAGAAAAAAAAGAAGAAAATTTAATGAAACACGTCCTTCGAGCGAACAACGTACGAAATTAAATATGAATAACGATCGATTATCGTACGTCCGTGCGAAACGATCGTAAAACGCGTGTGTTCATGAATCGTCGTCGTCCGAAATAAGCGACGTGCGGTCGACGTGGTCATACGAAACGTATGAATCATGAAACACACGTGTACAGAGTGCACACACACACGCACACATACACGCACACACGCGCAGGACGGACAATATTATTTCTCAGCATTTCGAATGGTGATTTTGTTGTTTTGTGGAAAAAACAAAATCCGACGACGTTCTTGGCCGCACGGATTCGTGCGAACGAATTCAACGAGTTCACGAGGCGAACAATTCTAGAAAGAAAGAAAAAACGTTTGCTTTTAACTTACAATGGCCTAATGGCTATATAACGTGGAAATACTCGCGCTTCGTACCACCGATAACGTCACTTACGAATTACCGTGTAATAAATTGGTCGAGTAAGTCAATTACATATTATTGTGTGTAATTCGATATACAATATATATATATATATGTCGATAGTCATTAAGTAACTTTTTCATGGTAGTGTTTCGAAATACGCGTTACTCACGAGTATTATTATTATTTTTTTGTTCATCACGCATTCGTGTTGCTATTTAATTGTATTTATTTTACTTGCAACGACAGGAAACGCATAAAGTCACATCGGAAGTATTTAAATGACAATAATTAAAAGCGGACGGAATCGTGAAATAATCGCCAATTTGATGATATTGAAGCGAAGGTGCAAATGTAATCCAGTAGCAATGTATAACTTCCAAAAAAATCGTGTCGAGTAACGTAGTTTTATTATTCGTAAGCGACGAATCCGAAAACGCTGTACGTTTGCAATTGCGAAACTCGGAAGCTACCGGATAGATTTCGATGAAACTTTCACAAGATGTTTTGCATCTTCTGAGTGTTGGCTACGGTCTCGTTTCACCAACTCGTCATCGTCGGATAGACGAATAAATAAAACATCGTTTACGTTAATGGTCGTGAATTTATAATTCCACACGTCAAGCAGAGTTTAAGCACATTTTTAATTAGTCGAACGGAGAACTGCGTTATAGGAATTTTATAATGTAATAAGGTTCGATCGAAATCATAAAAAGTATTTGGCCGCGCCGAATGAGTTTGGAGAACCCCTCTCGGATTTCTCGAGATCAAAACGCTACTTCCGGAAGAAGAACTCGCCCGCTCTTCGAATTGCCGTCTGACTCGCCCTTCCGATTTAAACACCGACCGTTTCCACTGAAGAACGTCTCTTTGACAATCACGGAATTTCCAAAAGTCACAACGGGGCTCCTTCTTTCTCACGCGGTCATTGCACGTACGTTGTCGTCGACAACCGGGAGAACGGGGAGAACGGTTCTTGTTCGGACGGCGTATAACTCGTCCCGACGCGATCGAAACGCGACCGGAACGATACGTGTCATTACGTGGTCGTAAACAACCGTAGCGAAGTGGCAGCCAGTAAACATCCGGCCGAGACGAAATCCACGCTCCGCACGTAACAACGTCAATACGTGTATACTATTTTCGTTTCGCTCGGAGACTAGCGCTGCTGCGCTCCCGCGTCACGTCCGCCCATTTCCCCGAGCCGCCGAAAACGGTTTATTGGTCTCGTACACGTACACGGCGTATATAAATACGTTCGTTTCGTATCGCCGGCGGCCAAAAGCCACCGCGGCCATAAAGCCCCTTCGGACGGGCGTTTGACGTACGAAAGCGACGACGACGACGACGCGGACGACGAGGACGACGAGGACTCGGGGTAAGACGACACCTCGGGGACTCGTTACCGGCCGAGCGCGTGTACGCGGCGAGGTTTTTCGCGCGGACCCGGCGCGTATAGTCCCACGTACACGAATCGGACGGGGAGGCGGTTCTGCGTCGGGTTTTTATTGGCCTTTTACGACGGGGCAATCGGGGATTTACGCGTCCGTTCCGCGAGCGCGCGTTCGTACTGTCGAAAACGATTTTCGAGAAACGGCGGACGAGTGTGTGCGCGCGACGTCCGCGTGGCCAGCGCAAAGCGCGAAAACTCGAGACCGAACGCACACGGAAACGATAAACAAACACGCCAACGACGTTGCGCGTCGAAACGTTTTTTACAAAAAAAACCGCTGTCGTATCGCACCGTCGCGACGTGTCCACTACGTCGTTTCCCCGTTCGTTCCGAATCGACCGCGTTGAATCCACGAGTATCAAATACGAATAACGAATCGACGTGGACACGCTGACGCACGGGCCACCGGAACGATCGACTTTCAGTAATTCGCCTGCGCCGGCGAAATGTCTTGTGAACTTAGCGTTTCTAGCGTATCCGTCATAGATGAAGAATACGACGGGTAGGGTCATTGCTAATGAAGAAAAATTCCTACTTTCCGCTGCATTTCTCCCCGTTTACCGTGTCAAAACAAATCGGTCGATTTCCCCAAGCTCTTCAGCGTGCACGCGCACGGCCGGATCTCGTACACGACAATGCGACTGTTGGCCCGGAGTACGCGCATTGGTTATCAACGTCGCGCGCATTATCACCGTCCGACGTACGTACGTGTACACGCGTATATTCGTACGAACGGTTAGTATACGATCGATAAGACCGGTGGCGCGGTGTGGGAGGAAAAAAAATTGAAACGCGCCGAAAGTCGGAAACCCGCTCGGACACGGTACGGTTTTTCTCGCGTGACACACGTGTATACACACACACACACACACACACACACACACACACACACACACACACACACACACACAAACGCCGTACGACTGACGGAGACACGAATTTTACTACACGTGTGTCGGCGGCGGCGCGCGTGGAAAACGGCGTAAGCGCACACACTCATGTGCGTGAACGTCGACCGTCCGCGGGTCGTTACGATTCGAATATCGGGTTGTTCAAAGGATCGAATTGAAAGCCGCCGGTCGCGCGAACGTTTTGTCATACGTGCACACTGTGTATATATAAAAGTGTTTTTTTTTTTTGTTGGGACGGTGTTTTCTTTTTTGTGCGCGACGCGTACGATCGGAACGATTCTGAAAAATCCGTGAATGCATTTTAACCGTACAAGGATGTTATGCCGGCGACGCGACGAACCATAAACCACCACGTCTGTCGATATTTTCGTATTATAATTCTCGCCGTACGTGAGTCGTGAGAACGGAAAGAAAAAAACAATTATCGGACACCAGAACGGAGTTAACCGAGATTTGAAATCCTTTTCCACACCGTCGCCTGATACAACGATTCCTTAAAACATCCTCTGTCAAACGTACAAGTCGCGAAATTCAATCGGGTCATCATCGTTTCGGGACGATTATCCGCACGCGTTATCTTAATCACACGATCGCCAAACAATTTCATCCGAGTGCACATCGTGAATTCATACTCTAATACGAATATACACTTTTCTTTGGACCGTTCTAGATAAATCAGCAGTATATATATATATGTATACGCATTAAGTTTTCATAGCATTTAATCGAAATGAATACAATAAAATATTATGGAAAAAAAAATATTTTATCGTTGATTGCGCGTATTTTAAACAATAAAACGATACGGTATACATTATTTTTTTCGAAAATTATTTACCAATCGTGATTATAAATTCGTTTTTAACGGTTTTGATAAAATAACGCTTAAACGTATTACTAAATAACAGTGTGTAATAATTTTAGAGATTACTCGTGATTTATCGATTAATGTTTCGTATTATTCAACAATTGTGTGTATTTATTTTTTAATTGATCATACAACATGTGTTAATATATGTGCCTTCTAGTCGATTTGATATCGCGCTGTTTAGTTTTCAAACAACAAAACTATATGCTCAATATATATATAATACCGATAGCGCATTACTCGCTTCACTAATGGTGGTAATTTATTTTTGTAATAACATCTGTCATTAATTATAATAACAATTTTCTAACAATAATAATACAATTATTATACATAAAATCGATTTCGGATTTTGTTATGGTTATTATTCTCGACCGACGAAGATCGGACTTTTATAAATTGTGTATAAAATGATGACGGTGTTTATAGTTTTTGTCTATTTTACTTATATAAATATTATATGCATGTTGTCTGCACGAAAATCATCGTGCTTAATCGCTCGGTTGTACAGGTGGATGCACAGAGTATAATATGAATATATTATGAATATCAATGGTGGTCGCCTTTGACAAGTTTCGAGTTGGCCGCGCCGCTAAATTCAATTAACTAGATTTTTTTCTTACGCGATTTTTTTTTTATATATATATTATCACGTTGTATTTTCAATTTTATGGTGTTGAAGATCGAAAATATGATTTTCCTTAACCGTATTAGGTATATATATATATAAACGGAATTCATCGACAGTGAAAATTTATCATAATAAATTTTTTCGATTTATTATCGGTCTACACATGTTGAACACGCTATATATATATATATATATATATATATATATATATAAATAATATTTTTACCGACTTTTTCCGTCTGTTTACATCGCGTTTAAGAAAAAACGAATTTACATTTATCACTCGTTAATTAAATTATTATAAGACATAATATATACAATATATCGTATACGCGTTTATACGCCTGTTGTATCTAACATACGTAATAGGTTACAACAATTATTTTGTTCCCTGATTGTAGTATAATATAACAAAAATAATAATGATTTAATCATATGTGTGTGTGTGTGTGTATGTAGATCAAGTACTAGTTTTGTACTACATGTAACTGTACACATATATGAATGGAATGTGAACTCGATCCCACATTATGATTTATATAATTATAAAAACCGAATAATAATGTATTATTTCATTTATTAAAAAATAGAAAAAACGCTTGGTATATGTATACATATATAAGGTAAGTTTTTTCCTCGATTTAATTGAATTGTTCGTAATTACGTATAATATGTTAAAAATTTGTTTTTTTTTTTTACTATCGTTATAACGAAAATAATATAATGTATAAATAATATATAGCGACTGCTATTATGTGTAAATAGTACACACGAACTAGTACGATACGCTGCAGCGACAGTAAACCTAATATTTTTCGCAATAAATAGAGGTATATACCTAATTATAACATTTACATTCTTACGTCGCATTCCTATGTACGATAACGAAACCGGACAGAGGGAAATTGCTAAAAGTCATAACATTGCTCTAAGACTGCGTAATTAGATAAGCTTATGTGAAAACGCAATTTAATTGTATTCTAATATACATTAATATATCTATACATGTATTATTATATATCTATAATATAATAAATATGTAATAATAAATAGGGTTTACTGAGTTGTCGTATTTATATGATATATAGTTTATCTATTTTCCTCCGTGCAATACAAAATAATAATAATAATAATAATTGTTTTAATAGGGAAAAACACGGAGGCATGTGTGTCTATAAAACTATAATAATGTATAATGATGAATTATTCATCGGGGGATTATTATATTCACGTTTAGGATACGCGATTACGACGCCGAAACACTTTTTTAACATTATTGTTATTATAATTTTTTCTCTTTTTTGGATCACGTTGAAATATATATATTTTATGCGTGCACACACACAAGGCGCAGTCTTTTCAGATATTATATACACAAGCCTCAATTGGAAATACAATAAGAATTACGAAAATTCGTATACATGCGCGTTTTAACGCAGAATTCTAGTTTTACTTTCAATATCTCTTGAATTCGACACGCGGTTGCTGTGCTGACGCATAAAACATACTATTATATATATATATATGACGTATAGGTACCGCGTGTAAAAAGAAAAAAAATCGTTGATTTTTATGGCTTATAACATTATTATTATTATTATAACAACTTGTCGAAAATATTCGTTGTGATTCTATTTTATTATCTATTTTGTTGTGTGTACAACATATTAGTACACATACACATGTATAACTTGCTCACACGTTATCTGAGCATATACCAATGTGGGTGTTCCAAAATAATAATAATTACGTATACCTATTACCACGTAGTAAAATTTTTTAAATCTAATGATATATTTTCGTCTCGAGACCAAATCTATTTATATATATATATGTATACAAGAGACCTGTTCGCCGAATATATTATAATGTATTTATTGTCCGCATATAATATATAATGACACTGTCAATTTTGGTAAAACAATTTAAATTTTTTTTTTTAATATAAACACAATCAATGTAATGTAGTGTAGTCTAACGATATTGATAACATATTCATAGAATATGACGGTTTGAATTGATTTCATAAAAAAAAATTGTAATACTTTTGCTTTCCCCTCTAATATACCTAATGATAATTATTATCGATAACAATTTGAGTACGTTTTGAAATTATAGGTTTAGAGTTATTAAGCGGTATTACAGGAATTGTTGACCTCGAATGCAATTTTGTATTATTTAGTTTTTTTTTTTTGTACTACCGACTATAACAGAAAATAAAATTATTTTATAAAGGTTAACTAGTAGCTGTATCCTAATACGTTCTTTGAGTTCTGAACAATTGCTCTGCCGTAAATGGTATTTTAAATGATTTTATTTTTTTTTCAATGTCTTATTATTTATATTCTGGAGTATCGTCAAAAGGAATCACACGAGATGGTTATTAAATATAATAAACCAAATATACATTTATTTGAACTTATTTTTTATCTATGTATATGTATACTTTGATTTTTCGTTTTTTTTTTTTTTTTTGGCTCATATGATTGTTTCAACATAATCGGCCTAATAACGATGTATTACTTTGCGTTAAAAAATTAGAAAAGAATTCTACAGAAGAGAATATAATACTTCTTGTACGTATATCTGTCTGCGCGCGAATAATGACGTAAATTTAATGAGAACATTTTACGTAGTCTCTTAAGTGTTCGTATAGGTGCACATTAAACGGCGTTAGTCGGACAGTTATATATAAATATTTATTCGGATCGGAGAAAGAGTTTTGTTTTGTCCGTCGCGGTCTGTTGCAGAACGACGCGTCTTCTGTTGCTCTTCGACGATTGTATACGACGTAAGCGGGAAAAATCGGCCATGTTACATACATAATATTTAGGAACGCGCGCGTATAACGCATTCAACCTACATGATGTGCCCAAGTAACTACCTCCACGTCATGTACAGGTGTACACGAATAACGGACTCGTGTGCGCACACGCCCGACGATTTTTACACACGCACCGCGCATTTAATGCATTAACACATTAAGCTAAAAACGAAGTAATGAACGTGATTATTATTGTTGCAGCGGCGGAGTTAACGCGATACGGTCTTGTTCGCACAATACACACACACACACACACACACACACACACCCACACAAACACACATATATATATATATTCGTGTTTACGGTGTGTGTAGTATGTACATACATGGCATACGGAAAAGTGTCTGAGCGTAAGTATACCTGTCTACGCGGGAGAAGAAAATATAAATATTATTATTATAAATAATAATTACTCAATTTAACGGCGATAAAAATCTGAAAAAAAAAATAATAATGATTCGTTCGCTGCCCGCTCGCGCACCGCGCAGCAGCTGTCGAATACGTATTATTAACAACATTATTGCCCAAATAGCGTTGACTTCGACAATTTGTTTTCGAAAAACAAAAATAACGAAATAAAAAGACGGATCGCGTTGAAAAAAAATAAAAATAAAATACGAAATCTCGACCGAACGGTGTACGCGGCGTACGCATTACGGGCGTAGATTTGGAGGGTCCAAATCGCTTTCATTGCGTTTCGATCGCATAGTAAAAACATGTAGAGAGGCCACACATCATATATCATACGTGATTATCCCGTACGAAGCGGGAGCAAAAGGTGTAGTTTCGGTGTGACCACACGATCAATAAAAAGTTATCGGAATTATGATTATTAAATTACATGTGGAATAAAATATGCTGAATCCGACGACGTACGACGCACGTGAAATGCGAATAATCAAAAAGTAAATACGAGATAATATCGTAGAGTATTGTCTTGTTATTACAGTATGTAACGAGCGTAATTTTTTGGGAATTTTTATTTCTCTTATCGGTTAACGAATGCTTCAAGCATAACCCAACCCCTGGTCGCGCGATACGTTGTTTATTGTGTACATGCCTACGCATGTGACGAAAAAAAATACAATCCTTTCGTTATCGTCGTGGCGCACAAATAGACGGTCGACGGCGATAATCGGATCGGTCCGGATACGTCTATAACGTCCGTTTAGATTACGCGGTCAGATAAACCCGGACGGAAACGACAAGAAACGCTTCGTGACCGAATTCGGGTCGCGGTTCTTATTCGTTTGACCCCTCTCGTCCGTTCGGGCGTTCCGGGTTTTCGTAAGACCGCGCGCGCGCCGCCCGAATTTTCCGACCCCGCGGTTAGGTCGGGCTGGATATCTTTCGGCGGCCGCCGCTAACCGCTACATAATATTTGCACGTGACTGCGATCTGCTCCAGCACCGTACACGACAATTACGTCTAAAAAACCGAAACCTACAATACAACCGGCACGCGTACGCGACTTGAGCGACTCGTGTCGCGCTCGGGCCTTTCGACGCCCCCGGCAAAGAGCGTGTGCGACGATTCGCTTCGCAATTTTCGCTCGGTACCGCACTCGGCGCACTCACATCCACATGCGTACGCGTTCATTTGCGATTACGAGTCGGGCGCGGCGCGACGGATAACCCGCAACACGTTCACGGGACTCGTCGTCCGTTCGAACTTTCCGAGGTCGATATAATGTGACGGCGTACCTCGACATGCGGCGAACAGACGCTTGACAACGTGCTGCGTACGTGTATTTTTATGCGTGCCCGTGAGAACGGACCGTGAAATCGGTTTAACCGTGAACATTATCCGAACTCCAGAGCATAATCGATCGAGTAAACGGCCGGAAATTCGCAGACGGCTGACGACCAGACCGAGGGCTGGAATAATCGATTACCAAAGTTAGTTCGTACGAGTCTCGACCAACTGCGAACGTCAATGTTACGAACACGGCGGACAATGTATAGGACGACCGCCGTAATTTATGCGAAATGACCCCCCAAAAAAAATGTTTGTGTCGAGTACAAGGTAGAAAATGTATCCCGGGAAATATAAATAACTTTTATTATAGTTTTTTTTTTTTTGTTTTAGAACGTTGTTTGCGCGTTCAGTTCGATATTTCTTCATAATATTTTCACCTCCGTTCTTTATTTGTTATAACCGTTTCGACTTTTGATTTATAAATGATAACCTACTTTTTTTAACTACATTTTTTGTGGAAATTAACGTGCGTTGATTTTTAAAATCTCCAGATGTTATTCGTGTAGCGACGAAAATATCGAAATTTTCATAAACTTCGAGGATTGATCATTAATAAAAATTCCTAAAACCAATTTTTTTTTTTTTATAATTAAAACCACTATTTTTGGGTTTGCAAAAAAAAATGTTAAATAAAATAAATATTTTTTTTTTTACTCGTATACACGTAGAAAACAAAAAGTAAATCTAAAACACGATAATTGTAACGCGAGGTTTATTTAATTATGAAGAAAAAAAACTTAAAAATATTGAATAAAACCAAAGTCATCGCGCCTGTTGGATTTCCGTGGGACATTCTGTACATATTTATGCACACGCGTAAACGACATGTCTTCATAATATCAAAACAGTTCGTAAACGTATTTTCAAATATAAAACTATCGCATATAGATAACAGCCATATTTCCAACTATATATATATATATATTTATTTGCCGTCGAGTATTCCAAGCGCGTCTAATTGCGCATAATCCTTCGCGGGGAATACGTACACGAAGTTATTTATCTATTCGCGAATATTTCCCAATATCGTGTGTACACACAAACACGCGTCGTCCTTTTTAATCCGATCGGAGGACCGGCCGCGGTTTGTTTGGACGGGTCACAGAACAAACCTCTAAACCCGCGAGCACGTCCTTCCGGCTTTTAACTCGTTTCGACAAATACCATATAATGTTATATAATACATATATCATATATCGTACGTATACATATATATTTATACACGCGGGCCGTCGTTAAATGCGTTCGTAACACGTGCGACGAGTTATAGGTGTATAATACCAATGTAAGTGTATTCGTACATACATTTATTTGCGATATTTATGTACGCGACGTGTGAAATAAACCAAATTTGGATTTTTGTCAAATTTACGACATTAAATTCATCCCGTACACGTTATTGTTATATATTACCCTCGTGCACTGGTCTGTAATTTACACCGTGGCATAAATCATGATTTTCCGAATTTTAAATTCCAAAACAAACCTGTCGGGCCAACATCGATCAATAAGTTCGAACAGTGGCCGGGGTCGTCCCGCTACGCATTTTTTAAAATTATTCTCTTGATTTCAAAAACAAATATAATAATAATAATAATAATAGTATTTGTCACTAGGGTTCGGCGGATTTATAATTCCCCCCCTCAAAAAAAAAAACCACGAAGTAAACTGTTCAAAAATATTTCGTTTTTTCGCCCCATGTGAAATCGCATGGAAAACATAAAAAAATAATAAATAAAATATTAAACAAATAAAATTATTGTTAAAATGCATGGTCATTGTAATTGGTTCTAAATTGTCGTCACACTTAAAAAACTTATTAGAAATTTTTTGCCACGAGCGGTGACACATTTCCTCCGATTGTCATCCGGGGCATCTAACGCTTCGTCAACGAGTTTTTCCACGTCCGACATTTTCAATGTCACGTTTGTAATGACTTCACCTATTACTTGCGCCATACAAGCTCGATCGGATTGTGTTGGTGACGGTAAAGCGGCAGACGCACGGCATCGTATCCCATTTCCAATACAGTATGATCGAGCTCATATATATTTTCTATCGACACATTGATTGTAATCCTTTCGCGTAATGCACTCGGGTTCTCGAGTGGCAAAAAATCAATTCATTTTTTTAGGTAACTGTTTTCGAACATTTGTTTTTCTTTCATTTCACATTGGATAGCTGGATCTGATACCTCAGATCGATACGACGTGACGACGATATTGACACGAAACACATGCGGAAGAAAAAACTATCGATTGGTAAAATATTTATTATGCTATAGTTACGATTGAACATCATGAACAATTCAAACATTTACCGTCCTGGGTCATTTATAAAGGCAATACGAGCGACCCTTCGAATCCCTGAAAAACGACCATTGGGCACACTACAATCGAGTGTCCAATTTTATGAAGCGTAAGCTGTAATCGTTGTGTCTTAAACCAATAAAATAAGACCGCGTCAACATAGGCGATAAATAAAATGAATCGTTATAATTGCGAATTTTGCACATTCAATCAACAACATATAACCTAAATAAATGCTTGAAATGTTTAAATAAAGACAGCATTTTATTTTTAATCTTCAGAATACAAATCCTAGTCACATTTAAAAAAACCCGTGATCGAATCTTGGTGGTTTACTCAAACATAATAGATATTTATATTTTCATTGTTTTTTTTTTGTTCAAATTTTCATATTAACTATTGAAAGATTAAACGATAATATTACAATCTGTAGTTTTCGATTTGAATTCAAGAAGCTACAACGACACGTACGACTTTTGGACCTTTTTTTTACTATCCGAAAACGTATTTTCCCAAAAATGTCAACGCTTCGTTTATAGAGCGTATGAATAGGTACGTTCCTCGCTACTTTTATAAAAAAAAATCTAAAATACGTATATACATATATTATTTTGATTTCCACAGTGAGAATTAAATGCCTTAGGGTATACGGGAGCCGGAGTGGGACGAGAGCTATATAATAGATCACGCGTCTAAAACATGTCAATTATCTGTGAACGGACATGTTGAAAAAACCGAGCTCACCGAAACTATACAGAATATTAATAAATTATAATATAATAATAATTAATCGATTTTTCCGCACGTGAGCGCTACACATAAAATACATATACATATATATATATATATTAAAGTCCGAAACACTACAAACGAAATTACCGAAATTCCATGTCGTCTCGACTAACCGGTTGGCGCGCGTTTTTTTTTCTTACCATAACTATTATAATATTTTAGACACACTGCGCACATACATAATACATAATGTATGAAGTATTACCTACTATATGTACACCTTAAGCGCAGTGTTGTAAAGTATTTTAATATAAAACTATTTAAGTACATGTATTTTAAACGCTATACATCGAATACTCTTGTTCTCAAGTATTACAATTACAATTCGTCGATATTGAGTGCAACAACTACTGTCGAACACTTTGATTTTTCAAACGAATTTCAAAAATAATGATAACTTAGAATAACCGACTGTCAGCTGATCGTATTTACTAGTCTAAATTTCGGTAGTTATTTTTACATGTAGCTCAACAATATATTAATTTGAAATTGTCTATCCTGTGAGTACGAATTACGATGTACTCGACAAAACCACCAAACACAACTCTGCGAATGTATTGGTCACACAAAATTTGTAATTAACGACAAACTGCGTTTTAGTGTGTGTGAGGTCTTATGGAAATATTCGGGTATGACTAACAATTCTTTTTACCAGATAAGTGTTATGGGCATAGAATCGAAAAATTGTATTTCGCAACACTGTTTAAAAAATGAAAGTATAAAATAGAACGTGATTCGTGTACGCGCGTGTTCGACAATAATCGATTTCGAAACACGTGCGAAATATTATAACGACACTTCCGCGATTTTATCCGCGCGAGAACAATAGTAACGCGACCATCGTTTTTTATAAACGCGCTCGCGTATACGTGTTTGAAAATACGCGCGTGTGGTACGTCGGACAGAGTTAACGACAAAACGAACTAGATATGAAAATAGTTTTTCAAATAGTTTAAGTTGAAACGTTATATATATAATGTATACTTTGATTTGAATATTATGTTTAATTTCATGCATAAAAAAAAGAAATTACTAGAAAACAAAACTAGCAACGTACGTAAATCGAGATTTGTCACTAATAAATCATGAAAATTGTTATTATTCTCTGTTAGAAGCGGCGTTGTTCAATAAACACCGAATTAAAAAAAAAAATCTATTTCAATTTAACTTTGTATGAAAAAATTTAACTACGTAGATAGTTCGAAACTGTCTTCAAAACGCATGATTCAATGAATCGACAGTACCCACGCCCGAATTGACTGGTTAAAATTTCAGCTATTTCAACAAATCGATGCCCGTCCTCGCGTAGATTTCGTCCGAACACTCGTCCGGCTCGCGCATGATCGGTCGGCGCTTTTCACTTTTCTCGACGGCCGCTGCACGTTTTTGCCCGGCCGACTACCCATACGCACATTATGCGTATATATTATTATACACGGTACACGGCAATAATCATATTATTGTACACACACACACACACACACACACACACACACACACACAACGTACACCGCGAAATTTGCCATACACACGTACGGAACAATGGGATCGATATTTTCTTCCCGCAGCGCAATGCAGACCGTCGTATACGCCGCTGCGTTTCACGAAGACATTGGAAAAACATTGTAAATGCATGGCTGGACACGAACGAGTCAAACGTTAAAAAGTTAGGTCGATATTAATTTAATTACGTTTTATTATTATTGTGTTTTAACTCAATTGGTTACTGTTCTTTCGACGTAACACGTGGACTTCGGAGAGGTCCAATCACATTTTTCATATTATTTATCATATTGCTGATTTTACGATTTTAACTTTTAACCAAGTCAGATCACTTTTATTTGAAGTTATCGAGAAAAATAAAAATCACTTGTTCGGTCTTGATTATATTACCTATCGACGTGTAAACGTCGAACAATAGATAATTGACTCGTTAAAAACGCGTGGATCTACTATGATGTATACATATATAATAAACATATGACCAATTCAAATATCAGTACGTAATTATTATTATTAATATCATTATTTATTACACACGTCAAATACTATACATATAGCCACTGTGCATGTACGTTGTTCGGCCCGACTGCGCAGGCAATTTAACGAACGATTATTATTGTTATTATCATCATCTGGAAATTGTCGATTTTTTTTTCGCAAACATTTTATATACGAATTATAATCATTTAATATTAAAATAAATTCTACTTAAATAATTATGCAAATAAACACGCGGTTATATTATCATTATTATGCACCGGTCTATACAACGTATTTTACGCCGGCGGCCACGCGTATATGAAACGTAATTATATCGTTATTATCTTGTGCTAAAACCTGCAGAAACACTTAAACTTTAGGTCCCGTAACGATATCCAGTGCAATCAATCAGTGCAAACCATATTATGTGTTTCTACTCATAGCCGATTCGGACCAAAAAAATAAAATAAATATAAATTACAAAGTTGTTATCAAAAACGAAATTACTTTCATATAGATTCGCATTATTTACATACGATAAATCAAGATATTTTCAAACTAACGATCATAGATTATAATTCGAATTATCAGGAATAAACGTTGAACCCTCCCCCCTCCTTAAATGTCATCCTCGTAGTAAATGTGATATTGTATAGTTTCTGAAATGATAGGTAAAATCATTGTGTCGAATCTAACGTTTCGTGATAATAATATATGTATCGATTTCATCATAACTTACGTAGCGAATAATTATATATATAAATGTATAGACCACGATATTCGAATCTGTTTCGACAGTGTTATATACGAACGTATGCCCAATTCAAAACGAATAATATAATATACACACGCATTGATTTGCACTTGATTAATTTCATATATATATGTGTTTAAATTAACGAGCAGCTATATAATATATATATAATATACGATATTGAAATACGCGTATTTATAATCACAGAACGGATATATAAATATGTATATATTATGTTTGGTCATGATTAAACAAATAAAATATACGTGAAATCGATATTAATTATTTTTTACACGTAATATATATATGTATATACATACACTCGACCGATTCGACGTGTATCGATTTCGAAGTTCGATTAATTTTAGATTTAAACGATAATTGTTCGTGCGCACATACCTATAATACACGTTAAGTTAAACTAATTTTTCGTTACACGATCGTTCGATATAATACGCTAACAAACGGTTCATTTATTTTTTTATTTTATTTTTTATTTTTAGAAGTACACGTGTAACGTGTAATAATAATATATCGAGAAACGTTCGCGGGAGATAATTTCGTCTCGGAATGGGTACGCGCGTACACAATAGTATTTTACGATGTCCGTCCGGTAGTTTTACGACGATATGATATACACATATTATATATATATATATATTAAAATCGTTCACGATGTATACATATATGTAATATTATTAAACGTATGTACGCGGGCGTTCATATTAATACGTATACGAGAATTCCACGAGGTCGCGTTCACGTGCTGAGAATTATATATATATACAAATATAATATAACCCTTGAAAAAAATATCGCCGGAGACGATAACCTTATACACATATACATCGGTACACGGAGATACGCGTGCGGCGTTCCGAAGAAGACAAAAAAAAATAAAGGTCTCCGTTTTGGAGAATATTGTAATAAATATATATTATACATAATACTGTCTCTCTCTCTCTATATATATATAATATAACAGTTTTGTGCAGACGCCATTAATCAAACCCTTAATCCGTCAATATCCGTCCGTCTCACCCTTGTACAGAGCAATATATTATGCGTACGCAACGGAAAGGTCGTCTATACACACACACATATGTATATATTTAACACGCGTGTACAAACACGTTTTGTTCGGGAAACGTATAAATTGTAAATTATATGTGTTTAACGTATGTGCGTACATGTGTGTAGAAAACGATTATTTATCGTAAACGGTTGTTACGAATACAACAAATTACCCGATTTCGGGTACCGTCTATTTTATATTTGTAAAATGTTCGACGGAAATCCGTTTTCCGTTCTGAACGAACACGTTTTCGTCGTTTTCAATATATATATATGTGTGTGTATATAGATCTCCTTCGCTCGAAATTATGGTCGCGAAATGTTTTAGATGTATCGCCCACGAATTTTAAGAGTTATGTCGTATGACGTATTTGACCCGAACCATGTTAAAAGAATAATAAAAAAAAAATTATACGAACATTTTAATAACCGCATGCTAAACGAATTAAGGAAAATAAAATAAAATTTTTAATTAAGTGTTATTGACGATTAAAAACGCATTTTTTTCCCGATCACCGAGACAAAAAGGCGAATCGTCATATGATAATACGTATTCATTTTGGCAAACACCGATTTGATATTTAGACGAGTCCGTTTTCCGCCGAGAAAAGAAAATGTATATATTCGTTCAGAGACTTATTATTATTATTATTATTATTTAATTGTATGCCGACAATTCTTGTTTGAAATCTCATTCGAACGAACGAACGAATGTTTTTTCATCATAGTTAACAACATCAAACACGTTTAACACAAAAATATAATTATTCAGAGATATACACGTACATATTTATATGCATATTTCAACTCGAATGTAATGTGTATTTAAAATTATTTTACTGTTTGTTTTCCAACGAAATATTTTATGTGCACACACCATACATGTTCTTTGACGTAAGCTCGCTTTTTGTTTGTTTCGCGTTTTATACTTATAACACAGCCGGTTCCTTATTTTTGTACTTCTCATTGTGTTTGGTTCTTATTATTTAGTCTTAATATAATATTGTACGCTTTTAGTATAAACAATACCGTAATCCGCATGGTAAAACGCATTTACGAATTTTATAACGTGTAACACCCGAAATTACGATGTGTTATTGCGACACAGTACCTGCTGCATTGGGTAATTATACATGATTTATCATATATAAGGTATTAGGTATAAAAAATCATAACGATATTTGCTACGTTCGAAAGTAATTTTTTATTTGACAAATCAAATAATTGTTCACGTAGACAAAAACGTATTTATCGTACATAAAAATTCGTACTGAAAATCAACGGAAATGAGTCCCCACATATTATTTTTACTCTCAACAAGCCACTTGTCCTCGAGTTACATTCAATAATATCATAATTCCAACCTCTTTAACCATAAAATAACTCGGTGTTCACTTCGACAAAAATCGAAATAGGCCTCAACACACACACACACACACACACCACCAAACTAAAACTAAACTCCCGTCTTCGCACCCTCAATTATTTTTTAAACTCAAAATCAAAACTCTCACTCCACATTAAACTTAATCTCTACGAAATCCTACTAATAAATTCAATTCGAACGTATTGGTCAGCAAAAAAATCAAATCTAAATGAAATGCGAATCCTCCAAAACGAAACATTTCATTTGATTACAAGGACCCCTTCTACATCTCGCTAAACGAAACGCTACACGCAGACCTAAGAACGCACACGGTATTAGAAACTGCCACTACGGCCTTACAAAACGTTACGATAATTCACTGCCTGACCACCTAAATAAATGGATGTAGAAATCCGTACATTTTGCTACCGGAACGTAACGCGTGTCGACATAACTCCGAGCGCTTTTTCTACACAAAATAGTGTTCACGGACCGAATAAAAAAAAAAAAAATAAACAAAAAACACGCCGTCGTGAAACTAATACGTTTATCCGTCGGGAATTTAAAATCGGAGCAATAAATATACAAAAAGTAAAAAACGTAGCCGTATAATATCCGTTCGATGTTTAAAAATAAACTCGTTTAATTTTCTTTTTCCTGTATAAGATAGGTGGTCCTACGTATACTGTATGTACACACATACCTGCAGGCGTACGCCACCCCGTTGCTACATACATACATGTACGAATAATCGTATAATAATATGCGTGCGCGCGCCGAGAATACGTATTATATAAAAACGTAATATAATGAATGATGATGACGATAATAATAATACTGAATCCTTTTGGGTGTTTCGGTGGCGTTGAAAACCGAAAATCGATTTGTTCCACGGACACGGAACGTAGTATACACACTCGTATATACATATACATATATATTCCCGCGGAGTAAATCATAGGTTAGAGAAATCGTATGTACGGCTACCGCCGAGGCGTTTGCTCACATATCGTTCAGACGTTTTGTACATACGTACGTATAATGCGTGCGCGCGTACAAATTAACGTTCGCGACGGTATAAAAGTGATAAAATCCGTTAGTCGCAACACCGATGATCGCGACGGTCGGGTCAGCGTCGAGTTCGTGTTAATAATATTCGTCTTGTCATTCACTCCCGTTGAATGGCGCGCGCGCGCGCGTTATAAATTCTAGTCGGGGGGGAAATGATAACCGCGTGAACGATCGTCTTCGGACGGCAACAACAATACGACGGGCGGCGGCGGCCCACGGGTATACGCGCGCATAGGTGAACGTAATACGAAGACGACGTTCCGTCCAGAGGCTACCGCGGCGGCGGCGGCGGCGGCGGCGGCGTGCGGCCGCAAAGTGGGAGTGTACGTGCGGCGCGCACGGTCCGCCGACGACGACGGGCGATAGAGCCATTATGGCGGTGTTTTTATTTTTATTTTCCGAGCAATTTGATTAAGATATTACCGGTCGTAGTAGTAGTAGTAGTGTAGTACGCCCGGGCGGCGGCCGAGGTCTTTGCACGCTCTCTCTCTCGGTCTCTGTGTGTCCTCCGAAACCCGCCTATTCAACGTGCCCCCGGGACCTTTTCGTGTTTTTAACGGCCGTTTTTAATTATAAAATAATATGTGCGCGCACACGTGTGTTACGTACGCCGCCGAACAAAACGAACCGCCTGCGCGCGTACCGCGGTGTATTACGGGGAAGACGGAGACGACACGGCGCGTGGGACGAAGGGGAAAATTTATTCCCGACGTATCGATAAAGACGTACACGAAACGCATCGTGCGCGTTCGGCCCGTACGGGTGGAAGTTCGTGCGGCGTGCGTGCGGCGTGCGGCGCGCCATAGACAAATCGAAATCGATCGTCTCCCCGACGGCGTAAATCAGTACGAATATAATGTACGCGTACGCGCCGACACGTAATAAGTTTCGTGTGTTATGTGCGCGCGGAAAGCGCACAAAAACGGCTTTGGACGAGCCGTCGTAAATCGCCGTGTTGGTAATGTAGGTACGCGCTACAGCTACGTACGACACATAAATCTGTCCGTTTATACACACATAATACACTGATAATAATTATAATAATACGCGTGTAAAATGATCGAGTGACCTCCTCCGCGCGACCAGTTTCGTTTCGATCATCACGCGACGTACTCGGGATTTTTATTATTATTTTTTTTTTCAATTTATTTTCAATCGCGTCCGACGACGGTGGGGGCGGCGAGTCAGTGAAAAAAATCGTGCGTGTCACGAGTACGCGCGGACGAAGCGAAACTCATTTCGGAGTCGTTCAAACGATAGAGTATTGGCGGTTGCGTTGGAATAAAACGAACAGAAACGTATACGGAAGTCACTAAATATTCTCGGTTCCGTTCGAGCGTTTATCAATAAAATGCTTACTTGGTCATCACTGCTGGGCACTTTGAAACGGACGGGTTACTTGGTTTACCGATCTGTCTGATAGTAGAGTGTGTACGTGAAGAACGGCGAATAAAAAACAACACGCAAAAAATGGTACAACAAAAACTTTTGGCACTTTTGCTTACGCGTTATTCGGTCCGGTGCACGTACGTGTGCGCGTGAACGACAAATGACGTGGTCACGGCGCGTGCGGGTGCACGGACGCGGTGAAATCGGCGGCGGGGACGGTCGAGCGGGTCGGTCTGCTCGCACGCTATTGGCTGCTAACAGGAACGCCGCGCACGCGCAAGCGCAACTCATATCGAGAAAACTGGTGGGGACAGTCGAGCGGGTCTGTTCGCGCGCTATCGGCCCCGACTAAAATAAGACGACGCGCATGCGCAGCCAATATCTCGAGAAAAAGTTTCGTGCCCACCGTGACAGCCGACCGTCGGATTATACACGCGGATCGTAGACACGAGATCGTGTGAACGTCAAATACGTACGAAATACAAGAAATTGTCTCGAACCCCGACAATAGTCGCGTGTCGACGCGCGATGCCAACTCGAACCAGTCTATGAACGTCTGAGAAGTCGATAGTTACAGGCGTGTGCGATGCGCCGGATTCGAGTGTTTTCAGACTTTCAGCAAACAACGCCGTGTGGCGAATTAGATCCTGTACGTGTACAAAGTCGGGCGAAACGCGTCGCACGCGTTTTTTCGAGGTGCAAAATAAGACTCGTCTGTATGAATCGAACGGTTTAAAGAAACCGCTTGTTGTAAGTGTGCGGTAGACATTAGAAAATCGTTATTGTAACACGAATTTAGACGATTTCGACATATTCCTCCATGAGTATGGAGTACAGTATGCCGTTTATTATCTATTTATTAATAATGAAATAAAAATTATATTATTAAATAATAAAAAGGAGCTCCTACTTCAGATGAAGTATTGGATGAATTGGCCAAAAAAAAAAAAATAGATTTAATAATCATAAAATTATCTGATAAAGTGAACTTGTATCCTTAAATCATGACTTATGTTTTCAACGATCGAAGTTCATGTCGAAAAATCCGTATCATCCCCCCCCTCCCATGACTGCTAAATCATTTGCCCGCCACCGACCGGGGTGCTCGTGTAATAATTGTTATTATCGAATTCACGACGTGTGCGTGTGTGCGCGCGCGTATAAACGAGCGTATAAACTCTCGACACTTTTATGTATTTTTTTTTATTTTTCTTTGTCTATCTATCCTGAATGTCTTATTTGTAATTGTTGAGCTGTTATAATTTAAATATTTGTAGCTAAAAAAAAAAAAACTCTCGACACGAACCGTTCGTCGGCAATTCGTTCCGTACGAAGAAGCGGTCGCGACGACGTAATAATAATCGCGATCGAAATCGTTCGAAACGGGCTAACTACTTTTCGCTGTGTAACACGCAATCGTGTTAGGGTTTCCGGTTGGTTTCCGTGCGGTTTTCGACAGACGTGTCCATCGCCGGGGACGTTCTAACGGTTTCGAAAAGAAAACGGCGCGGCACGAAAATCACGTGGTTCGCGATTACGCGAGTACCGATAAACAATAACCGAAAACACGGTTTCGCGTACTCCGCCGCGAAATCCGGTGAATCACAGAGCGTTTGCGGCCGCGAAAGAGCACGTCACGCGACCGAACGCCTAATCTAACTTCGCGCGATTTCTATCTACCCGCGGTCGTAGATGTTTTCCTGGCGCTCGAAAAATCGCTGCCGCGCGCCAAAACGCGTTTCGAATGGTACGCGTTTTCATCGCGCCGCGGCGGTGCGGTCAGCCGTGCCGAGCCCGGAAGCTTTGCCTCTTTTCGGGTTTTTTCGTCGTCTTCTCCTTCTCCTCCGCCGTCCTCGCGTCCGAACAATTTATCTCGCGCTAATAACATATATATATCGTTACCACCCGACCCGCTCGAATCTAAACGACCGCGCGCGCCGCAAAGCTCTTAATTATAACGGCGCTCGCGATTGGACGACGAAAACACAAAAATTCATCGACCACAACGTCGCCGTACGTGTAGAAACGCGTGTTTTGCCGGACGGCTTAGAAAAAAAAACTTACTTACGACATCGCTCCGCGTACGTACGCGGCGGCCTGATAATTTTTTGTCGCCCTGCCGGACCCGTACGATTCGCACGCACGTAAAACATTATTTGCGTTGTGTACGACCGGTCGATCGCGCCGCTAAACAACCGCGATTGACCACATTTCGGGGGGTTTCCCGCCCCTCCCCCCCCCCATTCGAAGAGACGACCGGGGTTCCGTATTGACAGTCGCCACTACCTCTGTCGGCGACCGCCGTTTTTTAACAAATGGCGTCGACGGCCACGCATGACGGCGTGTTCGATACTTGCGCACACGTGTCATGAAAAAAAAAAAATATGTATCGAAAATCGTTTCGCCTTTCGCGGTGCGGTCACGGGAATCCTTTTCCGGATAAAACCGAGTCGCCAACACGCACACGCACACCACACGTGCCATATGGCGCGCGGCGGAGACATTACGCGGAAGGCCGAGTCGTCGTCTCTCGGTTTTCGGTTTATTCGTTTTTTTCTTTTTTCGTCAGATACTTCGAGGGAAACCGCGCGGCGGCGGTACACGTTGTTTTTTTTAATTTCGTTTTGGCCCGAGAGCGAAACGACGTTGGCGCGCGGCGTCACATGGCGGTCGGCGCGCGGCCGTACAATAAAATCGGCCCGGCGACGTAGACAAGAGACGGAGGAAACTCCGACGGGACGGACGAGGCAGGCCGGCGCGTGCACGCCACGACCGGAAGTATAAACTAACGTAAAAGCGTATAATTGCGATTTATATTAACGCGAGGGGTCGCGTGAACGCTACGCAGCTTATATACGCATATATATATGCATTCTGGAAAATCCTTCGCGACCGACTTTCCGAGAGAAAGTCTAAGAAGTGTACGTTTTCAGACAAATTGCAATTAATAAATTTCGTTCCTACACTGTGTCTGTTCCCGTCAGGAATGTTGTCCGTTACCGTCGCGCTCGTTGTTATTATTTCGTATTGGACACCCGCCGTTTGCGCGCCGCCGACCGCGTTGACGGCAAGACGCGTATTTTTACGGCCGACGTGTAGTTTTTTGTTTTTTAAATTGCCAAATGTTAATATCTGTTTTTTTTTTTTTTGGTTTCGAAATGGTGATTGTACGTCGACGGTGAAACGTTTTATAATATTACTTTTTGACATTTTCACGCGAACACGAGAAAACGCGTATTATATCGACCAACAATCGTCATTGTGTACGCGTTGTCGTTATAATGTTTCCAGTTGACATTTGGCCGCGCAAAATGTCACGTGTCGAAACCCTTCCACGGCCTACTCGTGCGATTATTTTTTATGATTTCAAAACCCCACCTGAGGAAATCCTGAAACTACACACACCATAAATATTGTACGTGATGTATTCGATTTGGGAACAAAATTCTAAACATAATCACATATGTCTGATGGTGGTTCCCTCCCTCCCCCTTTTTTTGTTTCTGTGCCGATCCTACTGAACAGAAGTCTATTGATTTATATACAAGTAATACTAACGTACGTGTATATATTGTTTATCATCAACGCGGCGAATAAACTTGTTCCGCGAGTGAGAAAAACGGATCAATACAGCCGGTGGTTTCGGCGCGGGGAAAATTTATATTTACGGGACGAAGAAGGGGACAAACCCGATTTTTTTTTTTTTTTTTGACACACATCATTGTGGGCTCGTGTGCACGCGTAATAGTAATTTGTTTAACGTCGGCTAGAAACATAACTATGATACGTTTTTTCCGTGACATTTGATATTACGTTTATAGGTTTCGAAATTAGGAAAAATTCGACCAGATGAAATACGTCCGTTTGGACGAACAGCGAATTGTTTGCAGTTCAATTTCGCGATCCCGTGTCAAATGGTTTTTATTTCGGTTGATCGAGCAACGTCTACCGGTGAGCATTAACCTATCGTATGGTTCAGAATCAAACGAATCCGATTTTCCGGATGACCGTGTTTATGGTGAAACCGACGCGTCGAATGTATTTATAAAAAAAAACCTACCTACATACGTTACGCGAGCATGCAGTTTCAGACGTGTGTGTTCGTCGCGCTGTACGCCTACACTCGTACGTCGATAACTCGTAGAATGACGCGGCGTCGGATAAGCGCTCGCGAAACTTTTCTGAATCTCCCCTCGCACGCCCACGCCGCCCATTGTTTCCGTTTTCGCGGTGTACATAACAACGTGGAAATTGGAACGTCGCGTTATCTAAATAGTATATAATATATATAAACGTTTTTTTTTTTAATATTTTCTGACCAGTGTAAAAAAAAAAAATTACAAATTTTTAACACGGACGTTGCACTTTTTTTCCCATCAAGTTCACGGAATTTATTTATGGGAAAAAAACCAGTTTTTCATAAATACGTAGACACGCATTTCGCATGGTATGGGATTTGACGTCGATCGACTGACTCACCATCGCGTCGTGTTATATACTCTCGTGTCGAGTTATTATTGCACCACACACACACACACACACAATAATAATAACAATAACAATAATCGTAATAATAATAATCGTAATAATGTACGTCGTCGGCGTTTTCGTTTTTTTTTTTTGTCTCCAGTTCTTTTCCGCGGGTGGGGGTAGGGAAGGCAATTCAAAACTACCGTCCAATCTGGCGACACAATAAACACAAAACGCACGCGCGTTATATGCGTAATCCGTCGCACGATAATAATATATATATCCACGCGAAAGGGTGAACGAAAAAATTAAACGCGTCCGCCGCGGACGTATAAATTCCGTTTTAGGGGTGTCTACACACCGGCCACGCGCACGATAAAAAATCGAGTATAAACACGTCGGCGTGAACGAGTGGTGGTGGCGCGTACGTCGATAATTAACTCGGACCGCGGACGCGCGCATGTGATATGATTTTAATACAATACATATACATATATCAGGGGGCGATATAACGACACATGAACATACGAATATAGCGCATGCCGACCGTTGTGCCCGACGAACGAGCGCACGCGGACACCAACAAAAGCGGCCTCGCGACGTTGTTTTAACGTCGTTTTTACATTTTCATTTTCATTTTTTTTTTTTTTTCATATTGGACGCCGACCGAAACGTCGAACCGACAAGGAGAGAGAGATAAAATCACAATCGTCGTCAATGACCGTTACGTTTTCTGTGACGATCGTGTGTGTTCCGTCGTTCTATAGAAACACAGTCGTTATACAATTTCGTGGACTAGAGGAAAATAATATATACATAAATGTAAATAGGCATGTGGTTTTTTTTTTTTATAGAATTTCACTTGTATCTTTTATTTCTATTTATATTCACTAACAGTATATTATACTCAAATTAAATTATTATTACATATTTCGGTAAATATATTGGGTTCACAAAAAAAAAAAGAAACAAAACTATTAAATAAATATTATTATATTATTATTATAACTTTAATGTTGTATTATTATTATAATTATTATTATATTTTATAAATACACACTCGCTATAAATATTATCAATATATTATATATATATATATATATATGCATTAAAATTATTATTAAATAGATTTTTACACGTGGGCGCTTAACGTAATTATATGTATATATTTGTTATATGTTTTATGTATACACACATACATACACACACACACACACACACACATACACAAACACGCACAAATATATATGTATATAATATATATATATATATATATAATATAGATATATATTGTCTATTTTTACTGAGGATCATTCGAGGGGTACAAAAATAATAATAAAATTAAAAAAAAAACAAAATATACTAATTTTTTTTCTCTTTGAAACCCTATAACAAAACCATATATAAAAAATAATAATATAAAAAAAAAAAATAAAACAAATAAATAATAATATTATCTCTTTGATCTAAAAACGCGGAGGGAACACATTTTTCCGAGTCTCGGTTGTAGTACGCGTTGTTCACGAATGAATATTTGTGTGCGGTTATCGATTTGACCTGAAACAGGGTTCCACACTAGGTTTTAGTAAAATAAAAAAAAAAAATACAACAACAACAAAACAGAAAAAAAAACACAGTAAATAATAATAATAATAATAAAATAAAAATGATAGCATGCACATGCCTCAAAATGAATCGATATAATTATGAAAAAACCGGAGGGAGGGGAAGAAAGAGAGTTAACAGTCGAACTATAAGCGCACCGCGTACATACTTAAATAATGGGTTTTCGCACGTCGTAAGTCGAAAACGGGTTTCAATCAAATATAAATGTATACGCAACAAATCCGTATAAGTTTTAAACAGTCGCGTTTTACGAACGTTTATTGCTAAACGGTGGACGGGATACCACACGCGCCGGCAAGTATACTTGCTTACGTAAACGAAAACTTGTGATGGCCGAGAAAATTCTGCGCTAATTTTTCCTAACCTAACCTATCTGTACTTGATTGCGTTGGCTACAAAAAAAAAAAAAAAAAACCCGTATCATTTATATCGGAACCGGACTTCCACCCGCGAAGCTCAAAGACCGAAAGCGTATTTCAATAACAAACACACACTCGGTCAACGGCCCGGGAAATCGAGCTCGTATTTCATCGTTAAACAATAAGAACGTGTTCGATTTTTTTTTCATTTCCGGCGAACCGACGCAGACGTCGTGTGCGTTTCGAGTTGTCCGCGCGCGACCACACGCTTTTTATCTCTCGCTCGGGATAGCCGACTACTAAACGGGCCAAAAAAGTAAAACGTAAGCGAATTAAATTATTTTTTTCCCCCCGCTTTCTTCGTTTCCTTTCTTCGGATCGGATCGTCGCACACAATATAAAGGGTCACGCGAGTCGAGGGCACACACGCACACGCACACGCACACACGCACACAATGGTACGAAATATATTATAGGTAAAAAAAAGAATACAAGCGCGCGTGTGTGTGTGCGCCTACGCCGACGAGCATATATTATACACGACCCGCGCGTGTATTTTATTTTTCATTTCTTTTTTTTTTTCGTTTTCCCCTTTCTCGCTCAATCGAACCGAGCTACCGAATGAAGTCGTTTCGTATTGTACACGTACGTATGTAAATCTCGAGTCGGCCGACGGTGGTTTCGTGGTCGCGGTATACTATATATTTTTTATCGAATACACACACACACACACACACAGAATAATCGAACGTCACGTATATCGTTGTATATTACATAATATAGATTAACATGTTCGACCGCGAGACGCGTTTTACATCGTATGAGTAGTACAGGGTGATTCATAACGGTCGGCGCGATTTCCGAAAATGTGTGTTTTTGTACGCGCGGAACAACGTTCGTTCGGGTACGGCCGAGTTTGAATACGACGGTCTTTATGGGCACGTGTGGAAGTCACATGAACGTAACCCTTCCGTCCCACCCCGGGCTCCAAAAAAAAAAACCCCGAAAAAATCACACGGTCCGGCGAACGACGACGTCTCTCTGTGCGTCGAGATCGACCCCGTCGAGAGTATCTGAATACCGCAGTCCACGTGCTGAGGTCAGGCGCGGTCGTCACATTTTTTCCACCAAACAATACAATGAAAACCCGATACCCGATACTTATCGCCACCGCGCACACATTATTTATATATATGCATATATTTGATACGGCGCGAACAAAACGAAAAAATATTTAATTTGTCCGATAGAGTTTCGCGCGTAACGTAAATAGTACGTGTTATTGTCGTTGCGCAGTGTTTGCGGACGATCGTAAAAAGTCGACGCGCGCGCGCTAATAAAAAACTTAACCAAACCACGTACCGCAGCGCGCGGCGGCGTTGTCGCGTGATGCGTATAAAACGCACACGCATTGTCGATACGATTTTCAAAATCATTTTTACCGACCGTACCGTACGTTCACGCGGAGCACCCGAACAACCGACCGTTTTTTTTTTTTTCTACTTTTCAGTCAAAAACCAACGGATTCGGGAACGCGGCACGAGAAACGAATAACACGGATTTTCCCTCCGAAACGCCATTTGCCGTTGTAGTGCCACCAAGTGCCCGTAAAAAGTCGAAACGTTGTAGACGCCAATCGGTTCGACGACAATGGGTTTTATTTGCCGGAGAACATTTTTCGCGCGTAGAAACGGCGATCGGATTACGTGCGCTTTGCTTTCCGTCCGCGAGTTACCGTGGCCCGGCGAGGAAAATCCATTCGGAACACCGAAAACAGAATCACGCCGTTTCGGACTGCGTGTTTAACGGCTCGATACGAATTCGCTGGACGCGCGGCGGCGACGAACAGTTGTGATTTTCGGAGTTCGTGGCGGAAAATACGTTATTGTTGTTGAGAAACACGCGTGCGCGCGCAGTTGTGATCGCGGCCATTATAATTCCTCCGCACCGCGCCATAATCCGTCATATTTTTTTACTGCTCCAATGTGTATATATATATATAACGCGCGGCGAACGATCGAACAGTATATAAAAAGATAAAAAGAAAAAAGAATTACGTCCGAACCGAGGACGGACGGTACCAAATTTGGCGCGTATTTATTTGTTTGTTTGTTTTTTTTTTCTCGTCTGCTACTAGTTTTTGCCCCGTCGTCCGTCCGGGACAAATTGAAACGCTCGAGCCGAAGACTCCATAAGGTCGCGGCGACGGCCGATGATTTTTTCTTTCTTTTTTTTTTTGTCGTTTTTTTACACGCGCGCGTACGCGTACGCACGCGTGCACCGATCAATTATTCCGACGACGCGACGCCCGAAACAAAAGGAACGAAATTCTCAAAAAAAAAAAAAAAAAACGTTTATTACGACGTGCGCGCACGCACACGAGCGACAGAACACTGCGGGCGCGATGGGAACGGGTGGGGGGGGGGACGAGAATCCTGTAGTCCGTCGGGCGGCGCGCGCGCGCGTACGATAAACTACGCGACATTACGGACGGAAAAATGCGGTCGTTGTTCTCTTACCTGGTGATCGTCGTGCGGTAACGCGCGCGCGGCCCGGAGGAATCGCGCGTGACGGGCACGGCATTCCGGGCATCCTGTGGCCGGATCGCTCGGACGGCGGGGTGACGTCTTCTTCTCGAGGAGACGATATTATTGTTGTGTAGAAATGCGTGTTTTCTACGCTCGTCTCGACGTGGTCGGCTGGCTGGCCCGACTGGGTTGGCCGACTGGGCCGGCCGGCGGACACGTGGAGCAGGCCGCTCGTCGGACCGCTCGGTGATCTCGCGCTTTTGCGACAGCCGCGGCCCGGGACGATACGCGTTGTCGGAAACGGTGACCGGTGTTTGGGGGGGGGGGGGAGGGATTACGTATATAGATTTCGTATTTACATTTATTAGTGTATATATAATGAAAAAAAGCGACATTCTTAGAAAATACAATATAATATAGTATATATTGAACACAACTAGAAACAAACGTATTTAATTATATTGACGGTCGCGCGCGCGACAATAGTTTATATATAGTTATGTTATAGGAGAAGAAACATAAAAAACACGAAAATTACAAATTTATGTACAAAATAAAATATACGACGTCGAGAGGGTAAAAGAAAAATGAAACGATAAGCGAAATCAATGATAACTCACTCCTATATATAATATAGGTCGAGGGCGTTTTTTTTTTAGTTATTTATTTATTTATTATTATTATTATTATAATTATTAATTTTTTAAAAATTTTTTTTTTTTTTTTTGGTTTCTTTTTTAGTTTTTATTTTTCGTTATTTTTAGCGATCACCGGCGGCCTGAGCGGCTGCCAGCACGGCCGCCTTCTGCGCCTGCGCCTGTTTCTCCTGCTCGTTCAGCTCCTTGATGGCCTGTATCTCTTTTTTCAGCTTCATCCGCCTGTTCTGGAACCATATCTTAATCTGTCTCTCTGTCAGACACAGAGCGTGCGCCATCTCTATCCGCCGCCGGCGGGTCAGGTAGTGGTTGGTGTGGAACTCTTTCTCCAGCTCCAGCGTCTGGTATCTGGTGTACGTCTGTCGACCGCGGCGTCTGAGTCCGTTCGTTCCTGCGGGAAAACACGAAAAAAAAAAAAACCAAAATTAGTCATCTGATACTCGTTATCACAAACCCGTCACGTCGTACAACGACGCCGTTGTACGCGATAGTTTTTAAACGCACACGCGTTTTCGGATCTAGAGTACGATAGCTACTTAACTCAACTAACCACCTAACAGGCTAAAATTATTCGATTTTTTTTCTTTTAACGCTCCAGTTAATACCCCGCACAAACACGACGTATATTTATGTGATTTCGTTTTTTTCTCCCCCCCCCCCCCCAAAAAAAATAATTAATTATTCGCGCGTGTTGTGCGTGGCGGTGTACGCCGCCGTTTTAAACGAAACATTTTACGAACAGTCCGCGCGAATAAATCAGTTTTTAATTTTCGTGAACTCGGTGTGCCGCGGCGTCCCGCGAAGCGTGAAACGTACTCGCCGCCGTAAATCGTCGCGCGCGGACAATCCTGACAATCTTGTTTTTCACGCAAGCCACAGCACGACAGCACGCGTGCGTGAAGCGCAGAACATTCCACGCGGAACGTTCAACGTTTCGACCGACGCGATCCAAAGGGTTTCGCGCGGTTATCGTTTACCCGGCGGCACACGCGTCCGCGAGGCAACGGTGTCGTCGTCAACGAGAAACGCAACGACGAAACGTGGAAACGACCACGCCGGTTCGTTACGGCGCGTAATGGCGCGTTCGCGTACGTCCGCAGAGACGGCGCGCACACACCGGGGCGGGCGGGGGGGATTCTGCGCCGATTGGACATAGGTACGCGAACGCACGCGGGGCGGCCATGCGGCGCGGCGATTGATTTACGACGTCGGACGGGTGAGTTACTACGGCCATGTTGCGCACGAGGACCCGCCGTGACGTCACAGCAGCCGAAAATAAAAAAAATAAAAATACACTCGTCTTTTTCGATTTTTCCGGCAGCAGACCGCGGCGGTTACGCGAGTACGGCCGCCAAACCACCGCCGTATTATTGTCATTATTGTCATTATTGTTATTATTGTTATTATTGTACGGCGAGGGACGGAGAAACGCGGCGGCCATTTGGACACGTTCCACGCCGGGTCACGAACAAAGTAAATAATTGAATCTGCGCGCCGTGTATAAAGTGGGATGAACTCGTTTCGTCCCCGCGCGGCACAATTAACCGAGATTATGTTATACGGGAGAACACGCGCCGGACGCCTTCCGTAAGATACGTTTAATTCGCGAGATAAAAGTCCGCGTGTAATCCGATTATTAGAAACGCGAACGTTCCGGCGCCGCAGGTAAAGAAGCCGGCGGCGGCGGGCGGGCGCGCGCGACACGTTTCGCGCGGTCGGTGGGCGTGCGCTGCCGAACGGAGACATTCGGTCGCGCGGACCCCGTCGATAAATCGCGTCGCGCCCTACGCACCGCGAGGTCGAGCAATAACAACAACGCCGCCGCTGAAGAAACTTTCGGCCCGAAGCTTTTTTGTTAATTGGACGCGCGTTTACGACCGGAAGCCGATCACGCGCGTATCGGTCGTTTCGCGAGCTACCTCCGGACGTTATCGTACACCGCTGCGACGGACGGTAACGTCGAAATAATATCCGACCGACACCTGTATAAACCGAACGTACCGGTTCGATAAATGGGCCGGTGGAAAGGTTGCGTACGACGTCCTACGGAGATCGTCTGTCACTGAATAACGGTACGTTTTCGACATTCATCACGACCGCGGTGGGTCGTCCGTAAATTTATTGTCCCGTTCGGCGGGAGCCCCTTGTCCGGCCGAACAAAACGAGCGTTTTACACACCGTACGCATGCGGAAAGAACGGAAATATAAAATACGACGGCGTACAATACACGCGTTCGCATGTGTATAATGTAATAATAAGAGTGCTTCTTTTTTTTTCTTTCTTTTCTTTTCGTTCCCCCGGGAACGCGCATGACGTCCTGTTTAAGGCGTGTAAATACGTACGTCGGATTTTCGATCGCGTACACACATCGAAACGCGTTCCGTTGTCTGCGAATCGGCCGCGAGCCAGTTAAAAGGACGCGCGGACGAACGGTAAATCCCGCGCAGGTAAAACGCGTCCGGCGACGGCGTCTAAACAAAAACGTTGGCGACAACAGGACACCGTCGCCGCTGCAGGTGCGTTATCGTGTTGTTTACGCACGGCGCGGTTTTATGGACTCGCGCGCGCGTATAATATTCGCAACGGTTACACGACGATAGTCGAGGATTTGCATAATTGAACGCGTGCGCGCGGACGAGACGTGTTCGTCGTTTCTCTCCCCGCAAAGGTGCGCGGCGCGCGTTGCGCGATTTTAAATAAAATAACTCGTACGACGGGGTTGATTTACGGCCGGGAGAGGGGGTTTTCGCTCACCGGCGGCGGCGTGTGTTATTATTCCCCGACACGCACGCACGCACGCACACACATATATATATATATATAAATAAATACGTTTTATACCGTACAAATTGGATATGCGCCCGTGTAGCAGTGCGCGCGGCGAGCGAAAGAGCGAGAGCGGAGAGACGCAGGAGAAAGAGACACGGCCGGCGGAGGGAAAAAGAGACGAGTAGGACGAGGAGTTACGGGACCGGGAAAGGACGGGGAAATCGGCCAGACATTGTGCTCCCGAACCAATTAAAGTAACGGCATAAATTTTCAGCTCTCGCGACAACCCGAGAGAAGAGCGTGTGTATATATATATATTACGGTGGGAGGGCGTCCCGCGCGTTCCACAGAGCTCGGGGGATGGTTTATATATAAGTCCCGCCGCCGTAACAAACACAGGAATAGGCGCGGTGCGCGACCCCCGGGGAAAAGAATTAAATTACCCCGCCGCCCGACTCCCGGCGGGTATGTGTACAAGACGCGTATATAAGACGTGATGAACGGACGTTATGGAATCGGAGAAACAAACCGGATATTCGACGTGTCGTTCGTATATAAGGGCGCGGGCGTTGTTTTTTTTTTTTTAGTTTGGGGTTTTTTTTACAGACTCGGCGTTCCGGAACGTGCGCACGACTGATAACACTCCACTACGGGCGGGCGAAGGCGAGGGGGTTCACCGTGTGCACAAGCAGAATCGTCCATGTGACGGCGGAATAACAAACGAAAGATGACCGGACCGATGACGTTTTACGTTACCGCAAACGTTCTTTTGCCGGGCGGTGCTGCTCGAGTGGTTACCACAAGCACGACGGTTACCTCGTGAATATCGTTTCGACCCCGACACGTCTGTCTCGCTAGGTCGATAAACGAGTCCCTGCAATCGGGACACGCTTCCGTTAGTCGTTACACGACGACGACTGTTAGAATCGGTTCGATTCCGGAATGAATGTGTAAATCCAGTTCGTGTATTTATAGATTTCCAAGACGTAAATCGTATATGCATGCGTGCGCGCGGTATTAGGCGCGACGAGAGGAGATCCATTACGATATATAATTACGCCGTAATGTGCGTATCGATTTTAATATTACACCCCTGCCGTTTTCGGAATACCGAGACTGCTAAAAAAGCTGCGTGCACGCCGAAAAACAGACGTGCCGCGCGCCGTAATCGTTTTTTCCGTACGAACACCGGCCCGATGCGATACGTTTTATTTTCTTGCGTTCCCTTATTACACTTACGTGTATATATATATACATACACGTACGCAGAAGACACGAGATACTTTTTACGTAAAAACACGTTTCTTTAACGATCATTATTATCCTGGGTATGCCGAAGAAAATTTGATTTTCCCGGCAACTAATAATAGTTCTGGCGAAACGTGGTCCGATTAATATGTGTACAACGCAAAAAACTTGTGTTATAACACAAAAACACGACGGGAAACTTTAATTAGTTTCGAAACTCCGTAAACGTTTACGCGCCGTCTTCGTCTCGCATATATACGTACATATTTAATAAAACAAGAATATATTATTTATATACGGTCACGTTGTTAAACGTTACTAGTTGCGCGCGCACGATATCTCTAAGAATAATATAAATATGAACGCAAAAAAACTTGCGACCGTCTCTTAGCTAGGAAAAAAAACAACGCATTAAATACACGTCGTAGTTCGATATCGAAGGCAACGGTTGAATTAACGTTGTACACAGAAAGTCAGAACAATTCTGTCAAATTATATCGTCATGATTTCCATTTGACGGATAGGAATAATAATAACGAGCAGAAGAATTATGGTTCGCGAATTTGTATAAATTATACGTTTCCGCGACGTTTTGAATTATAATGCAGTTTTTTCATTTTTTTTTCGTATTTTACGATTTTCGGGGAGAAAAAAATATATATATATAAACGTGCAGACCGTAAATCGCACAGCCTGTCGTCTCATAAGACGACACGAGAAGTAATATTTCTGAACTACCAATTTCGGTAATAATTTATTTTTACGTTTTTGAACAAATTCGTTTGGCGCTCGCTCGATTTATGACCGTTTGACGAAAAACGTTGAGATTTTTTTCCAGGCGTTTTCGTTAAAAAAATTTCGGCGCATACATTTTAGAGTTAGTTTTTCTAACGCGTACATACACATCCGAACCCTAAACTAATATAATTCCGCGAACGTTCCTCGTATACGGGGGGAAAAAAAATAAAAACAACCCGATTCCCGACAGGATTATATTATTTACCCGCGGGGTTAACAGCACGCGCGGATAACCGTTATCAGTTACGTTGCTTGTTCATTCGGCGCGAAACGTTTTCGTATACACATTTATATATATATTTCCGCGGCTGATTTATACACACGCGAGGTATTCGTGACGCATGCGCGCGCCGCGGCCTTTGGAAAAACTCGTTTTACGGCCCGTCGCCATGTTATAAACGAAATAAAAAAATAATATATATATATATATAGAACAGTTTATCATATAATATTATATGAACGTCGTCGTCGTCGTCGTCGTCGTCTCGACGGGGCGGCGGAAGGAAAACCGGTTACAACAAATAATAAGTGTACGTGTGTATGCGCGCACGAGTGGTATAATGTCGTCGTCGTCCTTTTCGCGCCCGGAAAGTCGGCTTCGATCGCCGAACGTCCGCGACCCGGAAGACGTGCGCGCGCGTCCCTAAGATCGTACACTGCGTTTTCGTTATATTTCCCGCGGAAAAAGGCGCGCCGCGTACGTAAATGAAACGGAAACGAACGGCCGGCCCAAAGAGGAACAAACAAACGTCGGACACCGCACTCGTGGGAACCCGTAACGCGTTTCGTGCCCGCAGATGAGCTGCGACGTGGAGATCCGCGTTCGCGTATTACAACATAATACGCGAACACGGACGATAAATAACGCTGGCGGACGTTGTTCATGGCGCACGTGTTCCGTACGGAGGAATTGGTTTTTTTTCTTCCACTCCGCGTCGATAATATTATTGAGTCGTTATATCGCGTACATATATATATATAACTCGCGTCCGCGCTGCGCAGGATAAATAACGATACCACGCGCGCACGCACACATTACACATATATTCGCTTTAGTAGATGATAAAACAATAATAACGACGACGTCACGAGAAAACGGAAAAAACGTAAATTCGATATCAGTCTTTCGTACTTTTTGTACGCGCCGGAATATTTATGCGACAGAATCTGGAAGCTACCCCCCGCGCGCTAGTTTACCGCGGTTCGCGATTATAACCTAGAGCCCGTATCTTCTTCGCCCCGACTGCGCGCCCGTCACCGTCCGTTCAACGAACCTAACTTAACCTAACGAACGAACGACTCCTCCTCTACGGAGATGTCCCGTTCACACAACGATTCAACGACCGTGAGCGTTCGCTCCCTTCGGGTTACGTTATAATTGTTTTATTGTTTCGCGCCGCGGCTTTTGCTTCGTAAAACGGCCGGTCGTCTCTTGAGGTCGAACGTAATCCATACGTACGCAGATCGCAATCGGCCGAATCGGTCGTATGGACACGTCTTGATGGCGACGGACCATCGGAAAAGGGCTTGCACACCGAACGGGCGGGACGACGCGAAACGATATCACGAGGGGACGGGGGTAGGCCATGACGAACGTGTAAACTATAATCGAATGTACCGAACGCGCACGCGACGACGACAGTGGCGGCAGTTCGGGATTCGTACGTTTCTTTTAGCCTGTGATATTTTCAGAGTGGATCGTTTTCAAGGCGTGTCTTGCGGTTCGATTGCGCATTTATTGCGCAGATCTAAGTGGGCCGAGAACATTCGAGAAAGAAAAAACACCAATGACGCCGGGTCCGCCGGGTCGGTCTCGACAACCCGTTCGTAAAAAAATCCCCTTGCTCCACGCAAGCAATATATACACGTGCCCCTCACGTGCGTCTTTCGACCACGGTACGGGTAAGTAAATCCGGGCCCTCGTCGTACATTTAGTATTTAAAAATAGTTCTAATATAGATTACGACCTTTAAAACGTTTTATTTTTACCTCGAGGTACCTCCATAAAATATCAGTTATTTCGGCCATCACGGAATGAGTTTGAAACGCAAGTACTTTGGGGGGTGGCACGACTCGTTTTATGTTTCTAAATTAAACTCATAATACGTGTATATTATGTTTCTTTCTCCGGGACCGCCAGTGTTCACCTGTGTGCGCGGAACTTACGGACAACGCGTTTTTTACTTTTCCACCAACAGACTCTTATAGTTTATAAAAACGTCGGTCCCGTTTACGTGGTAAAGTTTTATCCGCGCGGGCGGTCATCGCCGGATTAAGCGAACCGTGGCCCGCGTGTATACGTGTAAACAGGAAACTTTCGGCCAAACTTCTCAGACGTATTTCGCGAATTCGCGGGGTCGAAGTACTCGCGTTAATTCTCTGTCGGTCACGCACACACGTTATCAATTTCTCTCTCTCTCTCGCTGTACGGGGAAAAACACCACGATGTTTTTTTTTTCGGTACGCGATCATTGTTCAAGGTATACGCGTTTAATATATGGCCTTTTCAACGGCCCCCGTGGATTTTCGGTGAGCAAAATAAAAAAAGGAAAAAAAAACGTATACACGTGTCTACGATATACATTGCGGCGGCGCGGGCAACAGTATTAAACGCGAACTGCACAAAAACCAAAAAAAAAAAAAAAAAAACAAACCAAATATATATCGCATAATAAAATAAAACGTATTCGGCGCGCGTGTCGGCGAATTTAAATATATACATACACACGAATCCGGCTCGCGAATAATTCCGGTTGATTTATTCGCACCTCGTAAACGAGTTTTTGGCAAAACGAATAATGCGTATGTATATATATATATGAACATGTATACGGTGTCGAGGTGCGCCTTATCGGCAGAGTCCCGGGTAAACCGTCCGTCGTTCTCTCTCTCTCATTCACCGTTCGGCGTCTCTCGTTCGCGCGCTCGTCGTATACACCGCCGCCATCCACTCAAAATCCAATTAAACTTGACCGATAAATCAACCGGCCGCGATAGTTAATAACGTCGTGCGGCGGGAAGCTCGAAAGGGCCACGGGTCGTGACAAAAATAAAAGCTACCGGCGAGGGTGGCAGACGTGGCGCGCGCGCGTATTACGTCGGCCGGTGAGCAAAACGACGGACGGCGCGTATTCGGGAAACGTGACGAAAATTATGTGAAACACGTTTTGAATTAACGCGGGCGCGGCACGGGGCGAAACGAAGAGGGTGGAGGGGGGCGACGGAAAAAACAACAAAAAACGAAAACGGCGCGGAGGGTTAAAGATAACGCGCGCAGGGCCCAATAAACGTAAACGAGCCCCGGCGCACCGCCACCACCAACCCCTCTAGTCGTCCGAGCCGCGGCGTCTTATTTTTAATTGGCTTCGTGCGCCAAACCTCAATGGTAAAATAAAGAGAACTCTTGCCGCCGCCGCCGCCGCGGCACGTCGGTCGTTCTGTGTGCGTGCGTGTGTGTTTATAAGCGACGCGGTAAATTTCAAAAGTCGTTTTTTTTTTTTTTTTAATCTCGAAGACACAATAATATTGTATAGTATATATGTATGTAAGTGAGTGAGTGAGTAAGGATCGAGCGAATAATAATAATATCGTATTATACGCGCGGGTATAGATTAGCGCCGCCGTCTCCTGGCCCCGGCGGTTCTGCCAACACGGGATGTACGTATATATACACGGTGCGATATGTAAATCCGGCGGCGATAAAAACGAACGATAAAAAAAATTATACGCGTTTAAAAAACGCGCGCGTGCGGCCGCCGACCGATCGGTCCCCCGGGTCATACGTCCCGGACGACGCGTTTACGAACGGGACAAACGAGCGCGCGAAACTGCGACGGAAAACTGCACGTGAAATATCGCGCGCCCCGGGAAGATTGTTTTTTATTCGCGCGTCTTTTCGGTCTGCCCGATGTGGACAGAGAATGAAAAATCACGCGGCTCTCTAGAAAAGGCGTTCCTAAATTATTATTATAACCCCCCACCCCCGGGGGGGTTGTTTTTATCCGAGAATTTCCGCGAGCACCGTTGTCCGACCGCGTAACGAGCCGGACGAAGAAATCAATCCGTCGTCGATCACGGGTCGCGGACGCCGCCATGCGATGGCGTCCGAGGCCCCCGCCGCCCGCACGGTTAAGGACGGCCTCCGCGGCGGCGCCGACGACGGATTGTATGAACGCTCACACCCACGCACGCACGCACGCACGCACGCCATACGCGACTTCGGCGGTCGTGTAGGACCCGTGCGGACCGCGGCAACGAGACGTAACCGCCGCGCGCACGTCTCGTAAACGGTTCTTATGACTTAATCGGCCGTCATCGATACCGTACATGATTCATAGTTCGGAGAGAGAACGTGGCCGGTCCGTGTACCAGTCAGTGATCAACGAACGGCGGCGGTAAACTCGTCGTGTCGTGCGTATTCGAGATTTACTCTTTCGGGCTCGCGCCGGTACACGCGCGTAGTAGATGTACGCGTGAGATTATCACGAGAAATTACCGTATATTATTTTACGTTATGTTGAACAACGGTTTGTTTCGACGGGAGATCGATCGGAAATCCCGTTCTGCCGGAGAAACGCGCTAGCGGGTCAGATACAAACGTCGACGACGACTTTTAGCGAGACAATTTTTTCATTTAAATCGCGGCGCCCGCACGTTAGTCCCGTCGCCGTGTCGAGAACTGTACGCAGGCGCGTGCACGTCTTATACGATATTATTTATATCGGTAGGGTGTTCGTTTCCGTATTTTTCTAATCGATCGTCGTATTGTGTGTCATGAATACAAATATTATAAACGTTTCGTGTTGTTATCCTGAACAATTAAAATACAAAGTTTTCATACGCATTTGTCTTTTATTTTCGAGACGTATTCTGTCAAATTAAAATCTAAAAATGCCGAATGTACACGTGTATACACGACGCACAGTAATGACTAATTTATGTATTTATACGTTTGTTTATAATTCGTAATCGTCTGTAAGAAGCATATATATATATATTTTTTTTCGGAACCCTGTAATTATGAATATATACATACTCAATACGTTTATTCGACATGTAGCGTACGGGTATTTTGTTTTTGTTTTTTTGAAAAACCGACTCGACCCGTTACTCGGACGCGTCGTAAGGCGATGGGTTTCGTAACCGATACGAATATTTGTAACAAAAAAAAAAAAAAATACACCGGTCCACGGACGCACGTATACATTGTCCCGCGGACATTATAAGCCCGTCGAGTATGCTCGTGCGGTCGGCCGATGATATCTACAGTGGTCGACGGCGTAACGCGCGTTTAGCATATACGTACATAAATATGATATCGTGTAACATCATCGATTATTAAATACGTTACCGTACACGTACATATTTATATATAAAAACAAACAACAACAACAACAACAACACGAGTCCAGGTTGACAAACGACGGGCGGTCGGTTTTCGTCGTCATCGTACGTGGGAAACGGATCGAATTCGGGGAGGACTTCCGAACCGCGGATCGTGTTCACGCGGATGTCGTGCACGCGCATATTAACGCCAATAAAGCGTACGACGGAGGAGGACGTTCACGTTGTTATCGTACGCGACTACGCACGCGTACACACAGACGCGAATGGCGGGAGACGAAAACCGACACGTTATTTCTGTCTCGGGTACGACGGTTTATACACGCACACACACACGCACGCACAACACGTATGCAGGACGCGGTCATATGGATCCAACGTATTCATATGGATCTGTGAAAGATTTGTCGACATCACACAGTGCACGTTTGAGCACGATAGAACCGTTCGACGATCACTCGGCCCGGCAATAAAAGCTTTTGAACGATTTTATATTATTTTTGTTTTTTTTTTTTACAACTCGAACGCTGCACAGGAATCGTTGACGACGTTTCGACGCCATTTGCCCACCCTCCAGACGCTGTCGTCTCAGACGCGACGCGTTCGAAATTTCCAAACGGTTTTAAACAGCGTTGCCTTCCTCCCCCTCTTCCAAAATCACCGCGTGTTTTGTTCAATAACGTTTAGTCGTACGCAGGTAATTAGAAAACCTCGTTTTGTATCGCGTAAACAATAATAATAATAATAATAATAAAAACATATAATAAGCGTTTGGCGAGCTTCCCAATTGTTTTGGACGTGTATTATTTTAATTCGATTTTAGAGATTACATAATAATACTGTTGCGAAATGTGCATTTGAAAACTAGTGGCTAGTGTGTTATACATACTCGCTAAAACCACGACCGTTTATTTGTATAGTTGTACTATTTTTTATTGTAAAAAAAAAAAAAAATAGTCCTTGAACATATATATAGATGTATAAAAAACCTGCCGCACTACACGTCTGGTATTGGATGCCGCCGCTCGTTTGAAACGCACGATACGTATCATCGATGATATTAATTATTAACCGAACGGGGTTACTGCGACTGGATCGTACGCCCGAGGAACCGAAAAATAAAAGTTACTTGAGTATGTCCAAAGCGGAAAATTGTGTAAGGTAATTTTTTAATGATTGGCAACGGACGAACGTCGATTGGATTTGTCATAAACAATTTTGTGGCTGCTTTTGCTTTATGGTTTTCCATATAAAAAAAAATCATACATTTCTATTTTTTTTTAACTGTACATTTCAACGGTACAGATTACAGACGGGTGTCCATATCGTTCCAGGGACGGTCGTTGAAAGAATCCCGGACAATCGATAACAACGATTCGAACACGTGATTCAAGTGTATTTATAACGCGACGCGTATATAGGAAATTTATTGCGTTTCTTTTTTTTTTTACGAATACGTACAATAATTTTCGGATATTGTTTATACGTCGCGCGCGTCAACACTCGACGTCGACAGTAAAAACGCTACACGTCGGATATAACCGCGACGCTCGGTGGAGTGCACGCGCGCGTCTCGTCGCACCGTTTCGACGTAAACATTTCCGCGCTCGACCCTATGTAACAACGTTTGGCGCGTGTGTGTCGTATAAACACGCGAGCGATACGACCGCGAAAAACAAAAACAACGAAAAAAAAAAAAAATTAATAAATATATATAAACACACACCGACCAGCGTTTCGGCCATTTACGGAAGCAACGTGTTGTTTATCACTAATGTCGCCGTATACGGTGATACTACGCGCGCGTCTCAAAACGGGCCCGCCGAAAAAAAAAACGTATTTCGTTCGATCGCAGTCGAGGAGTGTGTCGAAAAACATTGTTTCCGAAACGTTGTACAACGTCATTACGAGTACACTTGAATACGTGTGCGCACACTCGTATTATAAAACACTAACGAAACGGGTACGCGCGCGTCATTATTATCGTGAAACGTTACACGTTCGCACATTTTAAAACTTTCGAAAACGTCCGACTGCACACACACACGTATTGTATACATATATATATATATGCGCGCATGTGTTACGCCGAAAGTACGTGTGTTGTTACACAACGTGCAGTCGAGACAGCGGCGCGCACGTGAGCACTCTCCTCGCGGGAATAAAAAACGTATCGCGCGTCGTGCACGCTAAACTCGCGTAGTAACTCGCGTAAAGTAAAAAACGTGTTGACTAGTTTTATTCCTAAAACGATCGTAAACGCGGAGAGAGAGAGAGAGAGAGAGACACACGCGCGCGATACTAGTTTGTCTAGATGTGTACATAAATATCGAAACGAATATATTGTACGCGTTTCGATTGGAAACGCGATGTGCACTATATTATATCGTTACACGGTGCGCAGTCGGGAGAGAAACTATCGTTTTTTTATTTATTTGTTTTGTCGCGTTCTGGCGGCCGTAAAAAAACACAACAACAACGTTTCCTACAATGTTTTCAACGATTTTTCATGAACGACCGTGCAACACGCAGCGATAACGCTCTCGGTAAATCGTTTCGACCCCGTTTCCGAACTGGACGGAATGGATCATCACGTTCATAATTCGTATACGGGGGGCAAAAGGAAACGGACGCGCGTAATTAAAACGACGACGACGAGCAGGGAGCCGCGCGATCATACCGGAGGCATTTATGTATTCGACGGTGGACTACGACGGCCGAGGCGGTGCAGTAGTCGCGTCCAATTAAAAGCGGTTTAAATACGAATCAAAAGAAAAACCGAACCGGTACGCGAGTCGAAAGGTATATAATAATAATAATAATAAAAGAATTATATGAAAAAACGAAACAGAACAGAAAGAAATCCCAAACGTACCGAGAGGGGAAAAAAAAACACACGATAGACCGTGGTCACCGTTTGCCCCCGAGTATGCGCGCATATTTCTCTCCGTACGTAATGTTTATGTATATATGTATACGTGGTACACGTCTCTCTCCGATCGAATTTTAATGATCAGTTTTTAATGGTCTGGCGATGTTCTGGTTTTTCTCTTCTTTTTCTTCGTCTCCGGTTTCTTCTTCTGTTGTTGCCCCGTTTCTTTCCTTTCCGCCGACGACGTGCGCTGTTTTTTTTTCCCCTTCTTCTTCTCCTTCTTCTTCTTCTTCTGTTCTTCCCCCGTTCATCTCTATTATTTTTTCTCATTCAGACGCCATATCTCGGCCGTCGGATCGGCCGGTTATGTTTTATTTATCGACGTTTCGCACGACGTGCGCGCAAATAGTTCCCTTTGTTTTTTTTTTTCCTCTACACGTGCATGTCGTACGCGTACGTCCTCCTCGTCCTCCGCCGCCGCTACCAACCACTTCGACCACGGCGTCCTTCCACCGCACCCGAACCCTCGCGACCCCGCCCGTCCGGCCTTCGTGGTCTTTTGCGCGCGCACGACGCGCACTACGCCGTACGCTCCGAGAATTATCATGTGCAAAAGAGAAAGAAAAAAAAAAGACCGCAGCCAATTAGGTCGTGCGCGCGCGTACGGTCGTGGAATTCCGCCGCCGCCGCCACCGCCGCGTACACGGTTCTTCTTCTGTTTTCCGGTTATCGTCATTTTCCGACCAGCCACGGATCAGGTTTTACGCGTTTCGCCGCCGTACACGGATCATAATACATCAAACGTATTCTCGACCGTCGCGTCCGTACGGAACACGACACTCGGTCGGTCCCTAACCCGCACACGCACGCACGCACATATATATGTATATTTTGGTTTTCTCTATTTTTTCTAACCGCGAGATTTAATTCGACGATCGTTTCCGGAACCGCGTGGTTTTAGAAAAACGCGAACAGACGCCTGTCCTGTACCGCGCCGAGACGGAAACGAAAACATCGGCGGGGGGGGTTATAGTACTACGACAACGCTACGACGGCGTGCGTCGTCCGGTTTATATTGTTTCGAGATCTCCTCCTCCGCCATAGCGTGTCGAACGTTCCAAAATACATTTTCGTTTGCGACAATTACGAATGCGTACGGTCCCGCGTTACGTACGACGACGACGACGATCGGTCATTACGTATTCTTACGCGCACTATTCTTGTACACGTTTTCTTCGTACACGCCTGGTTCACGCGCGCTCCGGGATAGACAGACACGACCGTGTTTGTGAACGTCACGCGCGTTTGAAAAAACGACACACGACGACGACTACGAGTAACGACACACGTACCGGGAAACGTTTCAATAACACCCGGTGGGGGAGGGAGACGGTTGAAAATCGTACGGGGCGAAACGTTAAATTGACATATCACGAAAAGAGGAATGGATAACATATAAATAGATAGATATATATAAATATACGTTCACGTGGTATAACCCGACCGGACAGAAAGGTTTTCCGCCTGTTCGTAATCCGAGTAGAGACAATCGAATAATTTTTGACGCGTACATGAATCGAAAAAAAAAACCCACAACAACAACAAGCGACGGGAATAAACGTGCGATGATGTCTACGGACGTCGCGACGAGTAAAACGGCGGTGGGGGGTATCTATATACGTTACGTATAGATTGTCGCGTATAAATATTAATACGTCGGATACGATTTAACGGTTGTTGTTTTGTTGCGTTCTTTTAATTTGGCGATTTATAAACTTTCCGAGAGCGACTCGGGAGCAATACCGCAAAAGAAAAATAACGAACACGTATATATCGTACGAACCGAACGCGCGCGCATACATACATACGCATTAAGCTCGCGCGCGCGCGCGTACAGACGATACGGCGGAGTTTGACTACCCGTCGTCGGGTATAACGGTCTCGTTTATGTTTATTATACACACACACACACACGGTCACTTGTTTTCGGTATACATATCGTATTTTTCTATCCTTTTTTTTTTTGTTGTTGTATGTTCTTGCCCCCGCCCCGCCCGTCCCGCGAACAAACCCGCACGCGCGCACACGCATATTTCATCCGCCGCCGGGACGTTATATAAAACGGTTTAAAGTTTTTCGCGCAAGAATCCATTCCGCTGTCGATTTCCGTCCGGCCTCGTCCGCCGCCGGCGGTATTATAAGTACGACGACGACGACTACGACGACTACGGTAACAACAGCGGCGGCGGCGACGGCGGCGGCTCGCCCGGTCGTTTCCCAGGGGCTCGATACCGCGCGCAGCTTTTGTACATTCCTCGCGCCCTCTCTCTGCTCGTCCTCGCCCCGCCCGACAGCACAGCCACGCGCGCGCCGGCCTCTGTTTATTCTTCTCATCTGCGACGCGCGCATATGCCGCCGTGCGCGGACACAGTCGTTCGTATCGTTCTATGAATAAAACGCTGACCGGTACAAACAAATATATATATTTGTGTACAGGGAAGGGAAAAAATGTTTTTGAAACGGAAACTCCTATTGTGACCGTTGTTTAACAAAGTTCGCCTCGGTTCCGTTTGAATTGTGTACGGGGCGGGGGTTTTTTTTTTATCGTATACACGCGCGCGCGCACATACGCGTTAATGTTTTACGACACGCCGAACAGGTTTAATAAATATATTTATATATATATTAAAAAAATTTGCCCGCCCGATTCCATTTGGGTTTTAATATCCAGGTTTCTCCCCTGGAGCCGATTCGCCGTCAATAAAATATCGATAGAACAAACAAAAAGCGTCACGCGATCGGTTTTTTTATTTTTTTTTACAGAAGATACACCGCCAACACTTTTGAGGTGAAAGAAAATATGATCGCGCGCCACGAAACTTTTTCTCGAGCTTATTGGTTGCGCGTGCGCGTCGTCTAATTTTAGTCGCGGCCGACAGCGCGCGGGCAGACCCGCCCGACTGTCCCCACCAGTTTTCTCGAGATTAGTTGCGCGTGCGCGTGCGCGTTCCTGTTGGCAGCCAATAGCGTGCGAGCAGACCGACCCCGCCGATTTCACCGCGTCCGAGCACCCGCACGCGCCGTGACCACGTCATTTGCCGAATAACGCGCGCGCAAGCAAACGTGCCAAAAGTTTTTGCGCACCACTTTTTGCGTGTTCGTATTTTATTCGCCATCATTTACACACGCACAGGTAGATCGGGAAAACCAAGTAACCCGTTTCAAAGTGTCTAGCGGTGATGACCGAGTAAACATTTTATTTACCTGGCGGAATAGAGGATATTCGGTAATACTTCGATATGAATGGTTGAAGACAGAGCACGACAGAAAGTGAAACGACATTGTCAGTCAACAAACGGAACTCCGACAACTACTCGACAAACACATCAAGTAACATCTACGGACACATCGAAAGTTAAAACAAATAATTCCAATACAGACCTAATATCCTATCGGTGTGAGTTTCACTTCTAACACGCACGAATTTCGTTTGCTCTGTATGGACACACTGAACGGTCCACGATGAGTGATACACATATTATAGATTCACATTAGAAAAAACAAACAATTGTACGTATCGTATGATGGGTTGGTCGAAAATCGACATGTGCACCGAACAATATTTCCTAGTAATCAAATGGTATATTGTGTCGTCGTCGTCGTCTGTCTGTCCCAGCTGTCCGAACTCGGAATCGTGGACGCGGACCGTTCGCGAACTACAGGATTCAATGGGCTAAAAATAAACTATTTTTGAACCGGGTATTCTGCTGGTTGACCCGAATGAATCGGATCACTTCAACGATCCGTGTTTTCCACGTCCGGTTTCAAACAGAGAGAGCGAACAAGGCACGAAACGACGAACGTACACGACGCGAAGACGAGAAGTTCTCCGGTTCGGGGAGCCCGCTAATTGGATGGTGCCGCCGCCGACCGACGGTGCGTGCGTTTTTACTCGCGAAAGGGACGTGCGACGTGCCGACCCCGGGTGGCCGTCACGGGCCGTAAAAACGTCGTCGGTAAAATTCAAACGGTCGTGCGTAACGGCGCGCGGTATGTATCTGTCCCGTATACCGTGTTCGTCGACGTACGCGCGCCTGCGCGAGGTATGGTCGATGGGGGGGGGGCACTCGCCTTTGTCGCCCGGACCGTTTTCGTTTCCACGCGTACGACGGGGTCGGCTAACGAACGGACATTGTCGGCGGGCCCGGTACGCGTGTTACCCCGCTCGGGGAAAACTAACCGCGGAAACCCGTACGGGACAATGACGAACACGCGATGTGTCCGCCGACCGACCGGCCGGCCGACCGTCCGTCATAATCGTGTGCCGGCCGTCGAAAACACGGTGCGTGTGTACGCGCGCCGCGGACCGTGACCGACGAGAACCCGACGACCCCGGTCGGAACGCGCGTACGATGTCGTCGTTTTCTCGTATTGCGTTCGAACGTTTTACTGGAGGGTTTCGGGTGCACACCGCGTTCCAAGAATAACACGATAACAAAAAAAAAAATAGACAGAAAAGTTTTCCTTCTCACCACGTTAAAACAATTAAGTTTAGTTCAGAGAAAACATTCGCGACGATCTCTAGTGAGAATACACCGAAATGGTTTTCGTGGACAACACGAGCAGTAGTAGGCATGGCAGTCGCGACGAATCGTTTTACAGTCCTTGCGCGCCATTGTTTTGAGTTTGACCGGTCTGAACAGATCTGAACAGGTCGAATGACGGCAGTGCAGCTGAACGTAGGTCGTGCAAAGGGTGTTATGATTCTTTAAAAAACGAAACAAAACCGGCGGAGGTCCGTAACGAAAAAACGGCCGAACACTCACGCCGTCGACTAGTCGACTCATGGATCTCGTGTTCACGGCAACCGTGTCCGACAATTCGAATACTTTGATGATTTTTTGCTCGAACTTCGACGTTGCGCCAACTGATCGCCACACACTCCTACGTTCGGCTACACCGCGGTCGCTTGTCACGGTACCCGTTTCCGACCTGTCGAACTCGAAACAACGGTGCCCACGAGGACCGTACTGCAAACCGTGCGTTCACGGTATCCATCCTTTTTATACAATTGCAGTTTTACTCATACACCGCGGGACGAACCGACACGCACGCTATACAAATACATAACATACGATCAGAAAACCTTTTGTTTATTATTAATATTTAAAATTTTTGTTGTTGTTCTTCGTTCAAAACGTGTATTCGAACATGCAGTCGGCACTGCAGTCATATTAAACTGATTTCGTTGTCGAACTGCTCGACAAAACGACCACGACGACACACACACACACACATATATATATTTCGCGTGGCGGCCGTTATTGTGGACATACGAAGCGAGTTGTACGTACGATTTTCAAAACGCATAAACACAACGTGTACGATACGTACCACGCACGGTACGGTATTATCGTGTATTCACGTGAACCGCCGTGCGCACGACCACCGGAGGTACACACACTCGGGGAATCGGCGGATACGTTATTATTATTATTATTATTATTATTGACAAACGGGTCAATATGTGACGTACACGCTCGATGTGTTGTACACTGTACGTACGTGTATACATATATATATATAATAGTATTATACGGCGACGGAGAGACTGAAACAGACATTATACATTATTTGTATTAAAATATTATACTTTACGTCGTATATCGTCGCGATACACATATACATATATTTTGTGGGTTTTTTTTTTTTTTTTTTGTAAAATTACGACCTTTATGAGTGGGGTGGGGGGTTGGCAATACGTTACGGCGGCGAGAACGGAAAGGGGATGTACATAAATATATGTACACGGAGAGAGAGAGAGAACTAGCGACGACCAGTTAAACCCATCGACTATATTATTGCATAATACACGGCGAGTGCAGTGACGTCTTTATTGTGCATATTTTACGAGCTGTACACACACACACACACACTTATATACACCGCTACCTCCACGCGAATACGCGTATATATTATGTGTGTGTGTGTGTGTGTGTGTGTGTACTTGCACCGGGTGGACACGACAAGCCCACGGGATAAGTCGTTTACAATACGCCCGTGCGGACGGCTCAATCGCGCCGCACGCTGCACGATACGCGCGCGCGCGCACACACACACACACACGGATAGTAGATACGTGTGCTATTTGTATTATTTATGAATATACAGCGTGTGCGCGGTATGATTTATGAATAATATACTAGACTTAAAGTTTAAGGCCGTTACCGGAAAGATATATATATATAGAACACGATATAAAATAGTGAAAGAGAACGACGATAAAAACGTCGATACACACGCCCAAAGTCGTTGTCGTTCGCCATATAGTTTTGAGAATGCCTATATCTATATATATTTGTATTCGATACATCCGTGCGAGCGCATACATATATACATACATATATGTTTATCTGTATAAATACGTGATATCACACGCGCGGAAATCGTGTTTAAATAATACTATTCGAACGATACAATGATGTTTAAATTGTTAATTTAGACCTTGGCGACTTATTGCGCTAAAAACGATCGAAAAATGTATTTAAAATTTAAAAAAATATTGAACTACAATTATATATATATACTCGTATATATGATAGAATTAATTAGGTCGTTCTCGTGAAAACGATAAATCGAAGGTTTTTGTGTTTTAAGTTCTGAATCCTAATTATCGTACGGGGTTAACGTACAAAAAAAAAACAATGTACAACTCGTCGATTTCGAACATTTATATACAGAAAAATCGTATGTATATAAATAATATTTCTATATATATTAAAAAAAAAAGAACTATATCGTTGAACATCGACGTAAAGTTTTATAGCTTTTTCAGATTATGTGGAAACTTGCGAAAATGGAAACGTAGTCGGATGGTTAAAACTTTACGTTTATAAATATGTATATATATAGTATTACTGATGTTTAATGTAAAATAAAGTGTATATTTACTTCAAACAACGATAATAAATCGTACTTTATTAAAGTCATAAAATATATAAACGTAAATAAGAAACTTTCTAGTTTTTTGGGAACAACGATATATATATGTGTGTGTGTGTGTGTGTGTGTGTGTGTGTGTTTTATTAAACGCGTACGCTACATTATTCGACTCGGTTTAAAATACATCGACGGCGTTCGAATTTTATAATACCGGCGCGCTCGCGCCAACGAAAATTATGAAATCGTGTTATAGGTATAATATTTTCCACGAGCAAGTCAAATGCTAAAACGAGAATTCGGGTTTTCGGCGGTGATCGGTCGACGACCAACCGAACTCTGCTAGTGTATTTATTTATAGAAGAGACAATATTCCCCACGTGGAGTCCAACCAATCGTTACAAAAACGTCGACATTTTTTTTTTTGTTTTTTTTACACGAACACTTCGCCGATCGACCGGAAGACCAGACGGACAACGCTGTCGGACAATAGTTTTGAAATCATCCGTGATTTCGGTGCGGAACACTGTGAATTACAGTTTAAAATAGGACGGCGAACGAATCCCGGTCGATCGGAAAAAATCGACGTTCGATTTTTTAGTCATGTCGACGGACCCCGGTAAACGCATACTCGTTTTGGAAGCGTCTAACAAGAATCACGACCTCGTGCGTCGGAGATGTATAAATATACCGAGAGTAAATAAAAAGAAGAAAAACGGGTCGGACTAACCCGTCCGTCCGGGTACCGTACGCCGCGAAGAGACGTCCAGCAAAAGACGTTTTGATTGACGCGCGCGCGCGAGTCCAACGTTCTGTTATACATATATATATATATATATAATATGAACCCGACGCGCTCGTTATCTCGACTTCGGCCGACGTCAGCGCGGACGGCGTTTTTTTCAATACCGTTTTCGATCGTTGAACTCTCGGCGGAGGGTATGTAGAAGAAGAAAAAAAAAATCAACAACCACAAATAAAATAAATAAATAAAATACTGGCGAATACATAAAAGAAAACACGCAGTACGTGCACAACAACGTATACGACGGCAGCTCGTTACCGGTGGGTGCTTGTTATATACCATTGCTCCTTATACCGTACGCACGCGTATTATACGCGGTATCGGACGTATCCGTTGCGTACACACTCGTACACACGCGGAAACAAAGAGTACACGAAGTCTCGTTAGCGCGCAATGACAAACGGTCGGAGATACCGTTGTGTGTGTGTGTGTGTGTGTGCGTATACTAGACGATCGTCTAGGCGGCCGATGGAAAGGAATATCTGCCGACCGGGTGGAGGGGGGGGCGCGACGGATTCAATAATGCCGCGTAGGGTTCTCGCGCCAGCTCGCGTGTGGTCCCGGTCTTCGGCACGGTCGGAGAGGACGAGACGGAGAGGACGAGACGACCGCAGACGTACGTCGTATACATATACACGATTACGACGCGTACGCGTAACGACGACCGGCCGCGGTCGGCAAAAAGAGGAAACGCCGTTTTTTACCGGGACGCCGGGGGTAACGGACCGACGACGTTTTCGACGCGCGAACAAAATCACTCGTCGTCATTTTTTTTTATACACGCGTCGTTTAGCCGTATCTCGCACGTCGGCCGCGATCTCGCACGTTCAACCGTCCGGGGACGGCCGCTTCCGTCTTTACCGGACGTTAAACACACGATAACACGTCGTATCGTCTGAACAGACGAGAACGCCGCGCGATTTAGAGCTTATTAGGGGTTTTTTTTTTTATTAGCTCTTTTTATTAGACGAAAAACAAAAGATAACGGGGCACTTGTTCGCCAGACGCCGCGTGTCGCGAAATTAATTTTCCCTGGTTTGTTTTTCTTTTCTCTTCCGCTGAAAACCAACAGACCCGAAACACGTGTGCATGTACTCACGGCAATACGCGGCGTACAATAATAATAACGATAGTCGCGTGTTCGGACCGAAAGTCTATTGCGCACGCGATTTCAAATGCGATTTACACGGAAAAAAAAACGTCAAACAACAAACACCCGTCGGAAAACACTGCCGTCCTATATGTTCCGGTCCATAACAGAAGCAGCGTACAATATTTAATCGTTTACGTGCAACGCGATGTATAAATACGAAATTACGACTGTTGGCTGCGCAGCAATGAGAGAGAGAGAGAATACGGATCACCACAATTCTTCGGGTCCTCTCCGCAGACCATAAAACCAATACCCGGAGACGGTTTTACGGCTTGGCTTTTATTTATGCGACGATATATTTCGAATATCGCGGCGGACGATAAAAAAGTAGGAAAAAAAAAAAGAAAAGTGCACATAGATAAATACACGCGACGCGGATGGAAATGGTGACGGGTGGAACGTGATGGTGATGGGGGGGGGGAGGAAGAGAATTCTTTCGAGGCCGTATATATACACGAGTTTTGTGCGCGCTACCGAATTTCTCAAAGACTCCGCCGTTCGTCGTTCGGCGATAGCACACAATATAAGTACGTTCGTTCTTTTTTCTTTCTTCTGTTATTTTTTGCCCGCCGCACTTCGCGGATATCGGATTATCGAAAAATCCGAAAACTTCTAAAGCGAAAAACTTTCCATAAGCCCCGGGACTTTGTGCAGTGTGCGAAAAAGTTGTGCCGCGCGCCGTGGAATTTATACTAGCGGCAAGCGGCGAGTGAGAGGAAAAAGCGCGAAATACGTACAACGGCGCGGGAAGGGCCGCGGCGAGCGAGTGGAGGGACCTCATGAAATTCAAAACGACCGATATGACGTCATAAAATTTCTCATCCAACGCGCGCGGGTGACGCTCTTCTACACGGCGCTTAGCCGGCGGCGACGACGACGACGACGACAACACTATTACTATATGTATAAGAATAATGCATAAGGCAACGTGTGGAATACAAAGATGGCAAAACTAACGCAAGTAGGGAAATTTATATTCAGTCGACGGTTGTCGGTACGTATATATATATTATTATATCTCGTTCTTTATTTAACCCTCTAAAAATCTCTCCGAAAATCCCGGGAAACCGATTTATACATTTATCTCATATATATATATACTTAGATCGACACATCATTTTTAGAAATTCCCCCCCTACACACACACACACACACACACATGTGCGGTTCGAATTATTCCTGCGCAACGTTGAAAACCTTTTTTCGCTCGCCGTTTTACTCGCGTCAACATGTACAAAATCACGTCCAGCTCTTGTAAATAATTTCTACCGTCGGGGTGAAAAGAAAGAAAATCCCGTCCGCCTGATTGGCGTTTAAACGGAATGGCGGCAAATTTAAAGTTCATCGAAATTTTAGTACCGTCGTAAAATAACGCGTGTAGTGGTGGTTCGTTTCTCCCTTCCGTCGTCCCGTCCGCAGACACTCGTCGCGCGGCGCGGCCCTCTTTAGAGCACCCCAAAGTGCACTTTGAAAACCTTTTTTTTTTATTATTATTATTATTATTATTATTATTTTTTTATTGACGAATAAACCCGATATTGGCGCGAAAACCGTAAAGACCCTTCTACGCACACACTACCCGAGGAGTTTGTAGTACAAACACTCCGTTTTTAAATATGTTATCACGCGGAACTGTGTTACGAGCTCGCGGCAATAATAATAATTGTATTGTTACACGTCGTCTGCTCGCGTTTTTATCGCCGCGGCGATATATCTAACGAACGGAAACGGAATTTTCATCAACCGCTTATCGCGTTGGGTAAACCGACGAAGATGTCGCCTTTTTTTTCTTCTTTTTTTTTTTAATAAAACAATTTATATACGTGCGTGTGTGTACCTATTCTGTACACGGACGCCGAAAGACTCGTTGCGAGTGGACGGCGGACGACGACGGCGGAGGAGGAGGAGCCGATAATCCCGTTAGAAAAGTCCTGGAATTCCGTCGTCCGCGTGATTTATGCGTGCCCGGTGGTCCTTTATTGTCCTCGCGCGCGCGCGCGCACGTATATAGAAATACTCGTCGCACGCCATTATCCAGTTGTTAAGCTTCCGCGAGTACACAATACACGCGCTATTTACGGGGCATAATCGTGTGTGTGTGTGTGTGTCGTAACGCATTGTTAGTGTCGCGCGGCCGAACGGGACATCACGTATGCGTTTCGCGAACGGCGCGAAAAACGTTGTCGAACGACGCGATCATCGGGTACACCAGGACCGACGAGCGTGTGCAGGTCGTCGTATCGACAGGTTAGACAAGAACTCAGCTAAGGTGGTCTAGACTCCAAACCGACTGCACCACCGAATTTTTTTTCCCCGGCAAAGACGCGAAGCAACAACCATTGAAATCAATCCCCGCACAAAATCAATGATACGGTTCTGTTCAACCATAGTGTGTGTTATAACTATACGGTTACGAGTTATTACTTTAACGAGAGTTACTTTATTTCTGGCGCTTAAATTGTATTATCAGGTTTGCTGATTCAACCGCAGTTGAAGCTGTCTTGTCGCTAGACGAATATAAATATTATAGTTTTACTACGATTGTTGATATATCGACGATTGGTAAGTACGATATAATTTAAAGTATTTACCATTTGACGACACGAGATATATATATAACACGGTCGAGCGCGATGAAATCACGACGCACGGGAGTGTCCGTTCTGCGCGGCCGAGTTATCGCGCGTCGGTCGATTTCGAACCGTTTTTAAAAATACTTAAGGAAAGGAGTATATATATATGTGACTTATTCCAATGAAGACGTTTTGCCGGTCCAAATTTAATTTAATGGAAACCGCATGATTCGCCGACGAGTATCATCTGGAGAGTAGCGGGGTAATTTATTCGAAATTAAAATGCACCCTGCAGGCGCGCCACAGACACGAGGAATTATTTTCAAACGAGGAAACGTTTATAGACTGTTGGAAATCCGTATTGTTCTCCATACAGAAGAGACATCCAACTGAAACCGGACCAGCGAAAGTCGCACGGGAACTCGATCGATATGGATTTTCCTCGGGGGTTCAACAGACGTATGCGCGACTTAACTGACCGCGCGACGATATCGTTTAATGTTTGACATCCTCGTGACCAGAAATGAACGATGTACAGTAGACGCGCCCGCTACGTAATATTCCACGGAAAGAACAAACACGGTGCGACTCGGAATCATAATATACGTTTGTGGGTGTATGTACACGCGTAATATATATTATTGTTTTTCGTCCGACAAAAATCGTATCTTTTGTTCGTAAATATTGTCGTCGTCGCACTGCGTGTCCGCTCAATTTGGCAACGGCAACGGCGGCGGCGGCGACGACGACGACGACGACGACGACAACCGTTTTTATGCTTTCGATTCATTTAACATGGCGGGGCGATATTATATTCCGACAAACTCGACGTTTTCGTTCTGATTAAATGACGTCGTCGTCTCACCCGTTCTCCTCCCGCTTTGCCGAAATATAAACATACCGCGTTATGTACACGCAGATATTATAGTGTACAACGTATAGACGACAAACGGCATAATATACAATAACAAGAGGAGAAGGAGGAGCGAAGAACTAGAGGGAAAAAAGCGTTTTCCGTTTTGTCGCGCGCGCGTGTGTGTGTTACAACGAACGGTTTTTTTTTTCGCCTCGCGTGTATTATATCGTGAAATATCGTCGCGGGCCCGGACGACGACGACGACGACGACGACGAATTCCATTAGATCTAAAAGCTCGATCGAACGACGGGCGCTGCGGCGGGAAGATAATGACGTAAATAATGCGACGATAAATAAAAAAATCTCGTCGTCTCTCACGACCATACTTTTGTGTATATTGAAACCTTTTACATACACACGGGTTTTTTTTTTCCGATATATACGTACATACACGCGTACATATAAATACACCCTTTTTCTCGCGGGGCGTGTACGCGGACTACTTCGCGTTATCAGTACGGTCGGCGTCGTCGATCGGATTTGCGTATTTTTCCGATCCGTCGGTCGGAGAAAAAGAACTGCGCGCGTGAGACGTGACTTGCCAAAGGTGTACACAACGTGCGTGTGTGTATGCGCGTACGACGCGGAGGGATTCGTGTATAGGAAGAGAGAAGTGGAAATAAAAACGCTTCCCCACCCACTCTCTCGCCCGAACGGAGTCGTACTCGCAGACGTATATATTATTCGTGGGGTCGGAAACTTTTTGTTTTTTTTCCCACCCTCCCCTTTCTTTTTAATTCGATCGAATCGACTTTGAGAAATTGCCCGCGGCGGCGGCGTGTTTCGCCAAGCGTCAAATAAACTCGGAGCGCAGTTCGGATACGTATATAGGATATTGCGGGCGCGCGAAGCCAATTTAAAAACTCCGTCGAGGCTTTGTTCCGCGCGAGCGAGAAAACGTCTCGCGCGAAAACGGCACGACTAGATATACATATATATATGTATATACACGCGCGTATTTCTATATAAATAAATAGGGTCTGCGCTGATATAGTCTATTCCGGACGTTGCGAAGACGCTTTTCTACTACTTATATATATATATATGTATCGTTTTTTTTTCCTTATCTATTATATATATATATATATATAATAGATTTATAAAGAACTTCGCGACGCTATCCGTCGCGCACATCTCTCTCACATAAAATTCCGTTTATCCGATCGACGCCGCCAAGCGTCATTTTCTCGGACGCTGTCCGGCGCAATCGTTCTCATCGCGGGACCAAAACGTTTTCCGAACGAATATATCACGAATGAACATCCGACACAAGAGGCGAACGTGATATATTATGTGCGTACGTTTGCAAACATACGAGTCCGACGGGCAAAGAGACCCGGAGAGAGAGAGATAGAAAGACGAAAACACTAGACGTACGAGAAAAACAATACACCGACACGAAATATCTTGTATTTATTCGCCGCCGGTGCGGTAAACATCTCGTGCACATACGTGTGTAGAACGGCACCACGCCCGTAGTCCGTTAGTAGTCTAACCTAACCTAACCTAACGCGTAACAATAATCTTTTTTTATTTTAGCAGCGACGTTTTCCGCGGCACCACGAACTACGTCTTTTTGGATGAAATCGAAGTGAATGTTTTGGAACGCACGTGTCAGCGTCAGAGCAATAAGAGAGAAAAAAGTCATTAAAGACAATCGTGGTGTTTTCCAGTCCAATAAAACGCGTTGCGTGTTTGAAACGAATGCGTGCGAGAACACCGCGACATCTAACCTAACCCCGGACATATTATTATCATTATTATTATTATAACGTCGTCGTCGCGTACACGTAACGTGTGCATTATGTACTTTCGGCGACCGGCCCGATCGATAACCATTTGTCACCGTGCATGCGCGCGCGTGCACGTGTGCGGACCCATCGGATTCCCATTATCTCCGCCGCCGGGTCGGCCGCGCCGTAATTTATGCTCGAAGTATACGGTTTTCGAGTTTGCCCGCCCGCCGGGCGGCGGAGGAGAAAACAATGCGCGTAAATTACATTATAGATACGTTCGCGCGCGCGTCCTAGCACCGGCAGCACAAGCAACAGCAGACAGACCCGGGAGAAAGGGAGAAGGGTGTAAATATATATATATATATGCGTGTGTGTGCGTGTACGGGGGCAAGAATGGCGGCGGGCCTAGGCATTCCGAATTTATTAAGCGTCCGTGCATTAGGCGACATAAACATTCGCACATCATTAATTCAATTAGTATACACGTACGAGCGTGTGGTATATAGGTAATCGTAACGGTACCGGACTAGCAAAGCGCGAATCCGTCTAGACAGAGGCTTCGTTTAGCCTGTGTGTGTGTGTGTCCTCGACGTCGAATTAATCGCTATAACGCGCGATTCATCAACCACACACACACACAGTGATGTAGTGGAGGTTACACGTGCGGGCATACGAGTACGTGTACCCACTACTAATTTTTTTTTTTTTAATATATGCGTGTACCCAAAGCATATTCGAATCCTTTTAACTGCTACACTCTAAAACAAAAGTAACGAAATAAAAAACATAGAGATAAGATAAACCCGACGTGCGGCGCAATAATTGTCTCGTTGCTCTACCAATACTGAATTTCCCTACATCGAGCTCCCAACGCCGTCTGTTTCGATAAGCTGGAAAATGAGTAATGGAGAACGACCTACGTTTTCTCGATTTTTTAGGAAAAATACGTCCGGAATTTCAACACCCTTACGGAAATATTCGACTACGGACGTGTAACCGCTAATTTCGTTTTTTTCTTTATCCTTTTTATAACAGATTATTCGCGTGCGCGCGTCAACAGTCCACACAATCCCGTCCGCCCGCCCGGCGAAGAAAACAGACCCCGGCGGCGGACCCAGCGGCTGAGAGGGCGGTGGGTGCAGCGTGTCGTCATAGTTACCGCGGGCCGGCCGGCAAGACGAACAACCCCACGACGGGTAATGGCAACTGCCCCCGCCGTTACCGCGACTACTCCCTCCCTCCCACCCACCGCCGAACGCCGTATCGCGTGCCGCCCGCGCCGGGCCGCGCTAATAAACCACGCGCGACACGACGGTGTATTAAGACTTTCGGGCGAAGTCGTACGCCTCTCGCACCGCGGCCGTCACACATCGCTCATATAAACGTACATCGTTGTGCATACACAGGTACATGTGTACATACGGCCTTTGGGCGACGGTCCCGTCGGTCTGTGTGTAGACGTTTTCGATAGGGCGACGATACGATTTTTTTACGAAATTTCCAAGCACAATACATATCCAAAAAAAAAATTTTAAAAAATACGCTTTGTGTACTTTTTCGTTTTTGAAGTGAAACTTTTTTATAGAGAATATAAAAATAAAGATTTTGCACGTCACGGTCGGCCCGTCACGACACTTTTTCTCGAGATAAGTTGCGCATGCGCGTAATGTTCCTGTTGCAGCCAATAGCGTGCGAACAGACCGTCCCCACAAGTTTTACCGCATCTAGCACCCGTGCACCCGTACGCGCCGTGATCACGTCACTAGATGTTTACACACAGACGTACACGCACCTGGCTAAATAACATAAGCAAAAGTGCCACGGCCGTCTTATCTGTGTTAACCCGCTTTTTGTATCTTCTTTTCTTTTCTTTGCTTAATTTACATTACACAGGATGGTTGGACTTAGGATTGATAATCATAGTATCTAGCAGTGGTGACCATGTAAGCATTTTATTGATCCTCGGCTCGTACGGTTTCTATATATTTATTTACCTAGCGGAATAGAAAATATTTACTAACTTCCATTTTATTTTATTCTAATATAAACCTGATACTCTATCAGTTGAATGATTCTTAAAGAGTTTTACTTAATCCGCGCGTACTCGTAACACGCACGAATTTATTTTTCGGTACTCGACTAGTCGAGATGCTATCGACGATTTTTACTATCGTGCGTGTCATCTCGAGACCCGCCGAATAATTCTCAAAGATCGATAAATAAAATCTATCGGCACCTCACCGAAATCTTGAACGTAGTCGAGATAACTTTTTTTTACGTAATATTTATTTCGAGAATTACGTATTGGAACGTGATCCAAAACCGAATGATCCGTACACAGGAAAGATATGCGCGTTCAAAAAAAAAAGTAAAAAAAAAACGCCTGTTGTTCACGTATATTTCAATGTTTTACGACAATTTATTGATAAAATTGTACTTATTACTACTTACTAATATTATATTGTCTAAGGTAACAGTAAATTTAAATTATAGTTTTATCTGGTTGTTAAATTGTTCAGTTCAATAGGCAGCGTTCGAAAACATAAACATATACATTTTAAAATGTATAAAGGAATAGAAAAAAACTATAAAGTACCATATTCGATAGATAGTTTTTTAGGTACGTTTCTAACGGTATTGAAAAAACTTAATCGACCATCCGAGAATAAAAATGTTCAACACTAATGAAAATATTTAAATACTCGTAGTCGAACGCGTTAAATGTACTCAATACACTTTAATCGACGTCGTATATAAACGTACAAAAGATTGCTGCTACCGCACGTATCGCCGGCTAACGCGTATAATGCGTACAGCGCACGAGAGTTATTTTTCAACCAAATTAAGTAAATTAACATGTTCGCCCCGTCGAGTGCTTTGCGACAGCCGACAGATAACGTTTTATTATCACCTGTGCGTTTTTTATTTATTTATTTCGTTTGCATAACCACTGTGTGTGTGTGTGTGTGTGTGTGTGTATATTTATAATAAATTCTCACCGATATACGCGCGCATATTATTATTATGCGGGGAAACAATCCCGAGGTGTACGGAGTTATATATATTTTTGCACGAGTGCCCCGGGACCGGCGAAACTCGTTTCTCTATCAGACGATAAAACGTTAAAGCCGCAACATAGGAACGTGCCCAGTCTCCAGAGAAGAAGAACAAGAAAAATACGTCGTACACACAAATGTATATATATATATGTGTGTGTGCAAGTATGTTTAAAACGTATCACGCGATAACGTGCGAAAAACGGACCGTCGTCGGGTACGCGTCGAAATAATAGACTTTGCCGCCCGCCGCGCGCGCGACGTCTAACGCACGAGCGTATTTTAAAAACGCACGACCGCAAACCGCACGCTTAACCGCGCGCGCGTCGTGTAATATACCTCTAACCGCGTATACCGTACGTACGTTTTGGCGACGACGGCAAAAACCGGGCACACACGTACCTAACCTCTGGCCGCAGCACAATACCCGTGTACCTGCCGTCGCCGCGAATAAATCGTCCGCGTTCGGTCGTTCAGACATGTATATGTTGTATATGTATATGGGTCGCACGTACGACCTTTGGAAACACGCCACCCCGTCGGCAGTACCGGCCGCCCCGGACAGGTTAACGAGCGCGCCCGCGCCACCTCCCGCGCCGCAAACGATCCGAAACGTAGCGGAATCATCCCCTCGTGACCCCGGTGGCGGCGACTCGCCCACGCGAGTACCGTTACGTTACGTGGCCGGCCGCGGCGAGCACAAAGCGGAACCGCGCAATATTTCGCGGAGGACTCCACGGACACCGCGTTGTTGCGCTACGACGTCTACACGTCGTGAAGACGCCCCCGCGCGGTTCAGTCTCCGGGTTTCCGCCGCGGACACCGCATCGGCCGCCGCACCGTCCGCCGCCGGGAAGATTCGCACCGCAGGTAAGACGACGCGTTCGTTCAATTCTCTCGTGCGGCCCCGCCCGTACGCTTCCGGGGTCTTCGCCGTCTCGGAACACCGTTTTTCGCGCGTTCTCGTCAAAGACTTGTCTCGACGGCGAACTTCCGTTTCCGACTCGGTGAAATCGGGGACTCGCGCGTTTGCGTGTGCGTGTGTGGTCGTATAACGTTCAAACCTCCCCACCCCCACCCCCCAAAAAAAACCCCGTGCTTACGGGATTTATCGCGTGAATTATTCACGAGCGCGTACGGCCGACGAAGAGGGGTGGTGGTGGGAGAAGGATTTGTGGATGTTTACGGCGCTTTCAAACCGTAAAGTCGGGTACGCGTATCGGGAGGCGATCCCCGTACGTCCGTTGTTCGATTCGGGCGGGCGGGCGGGCTTTGTACGGTTTTTTTAACGCGGGAATTAACGAGCACGGTTATACGCGACTAATTAAGCGCACCCGCCGCCACCTCGCAGGAACGACACCCGGCGCGTAATATCGTTCAACAACCCTTTTCGTATGAGTTTTTTTCACGTTGTTTCCCCGTACTCGCGCCTCCGAGACGACGTCCGCGTCGTTCGCCGAACCCGTACCGGTCTTACGTTGCGCGGGAGTCGAGCTTTTATCGCCGGAGCACACTCGTCGCCCGTCCCCATCCGTGAAGGTTAGGTATTCGTCGTTGTCGTCAAATTCACTTGTTTATCGTGCCGTAAATCGCAATAACAATAATAATAATAATTTTGGTTAATACCGAACGCGTTAACTCGTGTACCGCGGTGGGAGAATGAATATATATATATTTTCTTTTTTTTTTAATCAAAAAAATGTCGTTTGTTTGATACACCGGAGTATTCGCGAATCGGGTTAAATCGGATTAAAAATCTGCACACGGCCGTTAGCAGAATCCATATAGCGTATATAAGAGCCGTTAAGTTCTTCGCGCAAAAAAGCGCTCGAAACGGTTACCCGAATTCGGTGGGAGAAAGTTGCCAAGAGTTACTCGCGAGTTTTCCTCGAAAAGAGAACGTAACTTCGTCGTCAGAGTTTTGTGTAACGCCAAATATAAACTACATTTTAAACGGTCCGTTTGAATGTCAAATCAAAGTCCTTCCGTTTTCCACTATACAACTATAAAATAATGATAATAATTATAGGTTACGTTGTTTACGAAACGTAAATAAACATTAAAACGAAAATTTATATTGCATATAATTTATATATATATTTTTTTTGAATGCGTTTAACACGATGAAATAAACGCGCGCGCGTCAGTATATGAAATAAATATGTTATTTTCATACGACATTTTATAACGGGTGTCGTGAAAACAATTTGAAAAATGTGAATTATTTAAGATCGCGTTTTTAAATACGACGTCGTCCGTCGCGACCAAATGGTCATAACACAATGGTCCGCCGGATTTAATGAAAAGCGTTTTTGTTCAAAACATTATAATATACATACATATATATGTTTCTATTATACCACACGATAAACATTAGAATGATAATATATAAAATAACGAACGTCGAAAACACGTGTATACCTATACGTATATATATATAATATATATATTTCTATTCAACGCGTGCGCGCGTGTTCTATTGTTGTGCGGACAATGAGCCGAGAAAAATGCGTGCGTATTGTTTTCGTTTCGTCGTCGTTTTCGGCCGCGTCCGGGAAAATCGTTTTCGTTTTGTCAGCGATGACGCCGTCGGATGACGCCGTCACTTTTTCGACGACGAGTCGCGTATAGCGCGGTAGGGGAAGACGGGTAGCCGCCGGTCGTCGCACGAAAACCGACTGGTAATAACGATAAAGTTGCGTGCGGACGGAACCCGGGGGGAACGTCGAGGAGAGATAATTGGCGGAGTGAGAGAAAAAAACGAGCAATATAAATCCATTAGAGCCGGAGAGTTTCCGAATATCGGCCATCGTGTTACGTAACAGTATTATTTTTGATAATCTTCCGCCGTGCGATTATCCCATCAAATTACAATAACGATTCTATTCGCGCACGCGATAAACATAATAATAATGATAATGATAATAATAATAACAATGATAATGATATACGCGTATGCGCGCGCAGTGTAATCTATGAAAGTGCCTCTTGACACTGATGGATTGACACTAGAGTGAATTATTTGTTATAAATATACATACATACATACAGATATTAGTACATTCTCGGGCAGATGCGCGGAGAGAAAAGGGAACCGAAATAATAATAATAATAAAAAGATCCCGCGAAGATATCGCAAATATATATATATTCGCGACGAGAAAGAGAGGGAGAGAAAAAAAAAGCATGGGAAAGAATGGGTTCGATTTGGCGTGATATAACTGGTGTACGGCGATAAATCTTTAAAATACGCCGTCTCTCCCCTTCGGGATCGCCGACGATAAATTCTCGTTTTGATGCCCCTCCGGCTGCGCCGAATAAGAAACGGCCAATCGTTTTTACGGATGGGCTACTACCACTACCACTACCACTACCACTACTACCACACCGTTGCCGCCTCGTCCTCGTCGCACACGACCTCCTCCTCTCTACGCCGCGCGTAAGACTATCGCGAAACGTGTGATACAATAATAATAAACGTTATACACATCCCCGGCTAGGAATATTATTTCGTCTTTTTATTTATTTTTGTCCCTCGGATTTTTTATCGTATATATATATATATATATATCGTATATCGATACGCGGTTCGCACTAAAAACAAAAACATATATATATACGTACACACGTTGGATTCAGTAAACGTTATTATTTGTATTGCCCTCGAGGACCGCCGTAGATGAGAAGAACGCGAAAAAAAACTTTTGTCCCCTTCCCGCGCGCGCGGCCGAAAGAACACAACTTCTCCATTTTAATTAGTTTGCGCGCACGTCTCCAAAGTGTATATATATATACTATACGACGACCGAATAATATGCACGGGCCCCTCCTCGTTTTTCGTCCGTTCGTTCGTTCGGTTTTTTTCGTTTTCGTTAAAAAATTAAAGAACTTTCATGAGCAAGGGAATTAAAAAACTACAACAACAACAACAACTATACACTAAATATAAACAGATATATACCACCGCACGGACACGACGACGCGGTGCCGCGGGGACCTTCGAAAGTTAAACATTAAAATTATATTTATGGGGTTTAATAAAACATTCCGGGGTCTCATCTGTCTACTTAAGAACGCGCGCGCGCGCGCGTTATATACGCGTATAACGAGGAGTTACGACGACCCGGTATCCGGTAAGTGGTTATGGACTTTAGCTACACGTACACGATATATTAGTCTCCGTTCCGTCTTCGAACGACTCACCGCGCGTACCTGCGCACAATGTAACTATATAAACGAAAAAACCGACCATAGGTTTATTAATAATAGTGTCGCGCGAACTTCGGCAATAGTCGCGTCGTACCACATAATTATTATAACGCGCGCCGTGTGTAAACCGATTTTCGTTTCAGTGCCGAGGAACGTATACATATATTATATACCTAATACAAGCACATAACATATTTCGAGCGCTAAGACCGCGCGGAAGAGGACACGAGAAAACGAGGTTAGGTTATGCGCGTACCTAAGTTTTCGGATACATAATACATAGGACTTATATTTCACGTATACACGTTGTAAAACGCTTTCGAAACCATTTCGTTTGTTTTGGTTCTTGTTTCTTTTTTGGGGGGGGGGGCGTGATTGCACTACGTGTTCATATGCATATAAACCTAACGCATATAACATCGTATATCTGGTATATAGTGTATGTGAGTGCATTTTTCGCAACATTTTTTTTCTCTCTTAATTTTAGTCGAGCCGAAACAAATTGAATTGATTTGAACTTTATCGCTTTACATATAATCGACACTTTACGATCACAAAAACTGTACTAAAAAACATACGTGAATAATTTATCGTTGCCATATATATATAAATGTATATATGACGATTAACATTCAACTACATAGGCCGGGGCGATATACGTCGCTCTGCGTATTTAAAATACAAAATAATTTTTAATGTTTGACTTTTTGTGTTTCAAAAAAACCCCCGACACTTGCTACAACTAGCAAAATAATAATAACAATAAAAATGTAGGTATAAATCAAAATTAAAAGTTTTCAATGGCATAGAAAAAAAAACAAACAAACGATTGTGACAATAACGTACGCGTATCTCCTACCGTTATTCGCCACGTTCATATTAGATACGAACATTCACGTTCCGTGTATTTTCAGAACGCCTTAAAATCTGCCGATATAAACGCATTTCGAACAAACCAATTGGAACTATACTGCGTAATACAACGTGATATACTTGACATATATATATATAATATAATTTATAGTATACTCGCGTACATTTTATGGAGAAAGGGCGACGATACGGGAAACTAACAGAGACAGACCAGAGAGAGGGAGAGAAAATGTCCTTATAGACTTGCGTGTACATGTAGATCCGACGACCCTTAATTGCGAATTCACCGGGAATCTGAATTCACTGGCGCGCCGGACGACGACGACGACGACGATATCGTGTCTGCGTGTACGCGCGTATGATAATAACAGGAGGACACGTTATTAAACGACGTCGTTGTTATTACGGCCGACTTTATCGCTCTGGGCCATTGTCCTCAGGACCGGCGGCGTTCCGTTTTCGCGTCTCTCCCGGTACGCGGTTTACACGCGCGACAAATAAAACGATAAACTTGCTGGCCGCCACTAGTGTGTCTACGCGTCGTCGATCGGACGGACGAAAAACGAACGCGCGCGGAAACAACGTCGCCGTCGCCACTGCGTACCTACAACCACGGTACATGAACCGTTACCGCGACTTGTCGCCCGACCACTGCGGACGCGCACGCGAACATGGGTCGACACGACGCGTCCGATTACCAAAAAAACGTGTGCCGAACGGCCGTCGTATATTTTCAAAAACGAAACACGTCGTAATTAAATCGAATCGACAACGGATGACGGAAGCACGCGGACGTCGCATATTTAACGGAGTAGAAATTACGACATGGGAATTAACTGCACGCGCGCTGAAAAAAAAAAATTGCGAATATCGATAACGACGCGTCGAACATTTTTTTGTTCGTAGCGAAATCCTCGCGATCGTTCCGTCGAGAGTTGATAGTTTATGCGTTTTTTCTATTTATTTCACCGCGCAGGGCTGCGAAATCGATAACGTATCACACACGCCATATCCCTCGTCGTTTCGTTCACTGACCGATCTCCGTTTGTCCGACATCCGTTGTTCGCGAATCACACCGTTGCGTGTGATATTTCCTACCATGTCCGTTTTTCGTTCTATATAAAGCTATGTCCAGTTATCAATAGATAACGGAAATAAGGAGATGAACAATAAAACCACGTCCATTTTCTTTAGAGGTAAAGAATTTTTACTTCCCGTAAAACAACTACGATATATAGTGTTTGGGTAATATTTTCTTTTTTTTGGGGGGGGGGAGGAAGTCTCCGCCGGATGCTTATCGAACGTCTCTACTTCGGAAAAACAACAAAACCAAATACGATGTAAAGCGACCGGGGAATTACGCCGCGTGCCAATAAATACGTTGGAAACCGTTTGCGCATGCAAAACCGTGTTCCGTGTATTTATCGTGCGTGCGCGTGTCGCGATGCCCGTCGGCGGGCGGAGGTTACGCGGGACAAAGTACAAGTTTAATTATCGGAGGAGTGGGGGGGGGATGGCGTCAGGGACACTTGGAACGGTGCCTAAACAGCCGCGAAATTGACCCTTTAACGACGGCGATTAGGTGTGAGAGATGGGACGGGCGGGCCGCGACACGTCCGCGATAACGTCGCGCGGCGCGGAACGTACGGACGACGGACGACCGGGTGTAGACGACGACGCCGCGAGCGCAACAACGTATAAACAACGTATACCGTTGCCGAATCGCGTCTGTACGGAAGGCACGTAGTGTATCGACGGCGGAGATAATGATTCGGATCCGTTCGCGTTGGGGACGGTGCGCGGCGGGCCCGGAGGCCGTGTCACGTGTACCGTACACAGACGTACACCTGCGACAGAGAGACGCGGACGATGCGATCTCGGGGAAAAAACAAAGGGTTTCGTCCAAAAACTTTTACGACTTTCGCGCGAGCGGCGCACTCGAAACCTCGAACCCGTAAACATTGTAATAGTACCCGCGGCGACGACGACCGAGTTCCGGTTTCTGATTCTGAGCGTAGGTTAGTACGATTTTTTCATTTTTTTTAGTCGTCCGTGCTTTGACGAGTGCTCGCGTAGTACCGATTAAGCGTAATCGAAAATCGCACGAATCAAAAAAAAAAGTCCACGCCGTCGTTCATACGACCCAGTCGGACTGTCGGTGGCGTCCGTCGCGATCGCAGATTCGCTTGTCGAGAATCGTTCGTGTGACGACGTCTTCAAACTTCGAAAACCGCGTCGAATGGCGAAAAACGCGGCGCGGCAAGCCCCGTTTCGGCTTTTATTTCTTTTGACGGCGGCGGGGGGGCGGAGGGCGGTTTTTCTTCTTTTTAACCTCCGTCCGCCCCCGCCGACTTATTGCGTATCACGCGCACACATATTCATATTAAGCCTACGATATTATTTATCTGTCGGGCCGCGCGCTGGATACGTACGTGCGGGGGGCCGCTGCAGATGTAAGGAATGTCTCCGGGGGATCGCGGGCCCGCGGGTCGCGAGGGGTGCGGGCAGCGGTTAGTGTCGTTAACTCGTGCGGTCGTGTCCGCGTGTTTATTATCCGAAATACGGCCGGGAATGTCCGAGCACGTACGTCGGTTGAAAACTTTTGGGGAGAAAACGTCGGCGGCCGGGAGGAAAAAAAACGGATACGTCCTCTTCTTATATTAAAAACCGAACGCGGCCCATCGCCCTCTCCGGGGGGGGGGGATCCCGATAGTCATATTAACTCTCTTTCCCGAGAACGTACGTATCTATATATATAAACGCGCGCGTTATTGGTTCGTTTGAACACGTGACGACGACGACGGTCCTGTGCGCGCGTACAACAACGTCGGACGTCCCAAAAGACTTACGCCGCGGACGAGGGACGAGGACGACTCGCGTTTTCACCGGGAAAACCGTGGCGGTTTACGAATTTGGAAGTAATTTTGCCGTCCTGCTCTCTTCCGTCACACGCACATTATGATTTATCGTCGCGCGAAATTGGTTTTCCCGCACGGCGGATTCACTGTGTCCTCGAACACTCGCCCTCGAAAACGGACCGCGATTCCCTCGCGCTCGTCCACCGATTTCCTTCCAACTATGTTTCGACATCCGGGGTCCGTCTCTCGCCGCCACGCAGCAATCCGATCGCGTCTGTACACGACGTACAGCTGGCTCGCGGCGCGGACGACGTTTTCTCGCGCTGAAGCCAGAGTTTCTTTCGCGTTTCCATTCGTTAGGTTAGATTCGCGGACGTATCCGATTATGATCCCCGTCTGCCCGAATTCCGTCAGACACGATAAGACATGACGACGACGTGGACAGATCGCAGATCGAGTACGCACGCGCGTATTTAAAACTCCGTTTCCGTACAACAGGCTCGGTTGGCACGGACCGCTTCCCGCGATTTTCCCGAGCACGTCGAGAGACACGCGCGCACGCAGAGTTGTTGTACTTTTGTTCGCGACACCGATCCCGTCCCGTCTCGCGTTGGACGGTGGTTATCGAAAATCCGTTCGCGTCGCGACGAACGTTAATTGGCACACGGCGATAAGACGCGTGCGGTCGGTGATCGGGGGGTGGGAGCAGTCGAATCGTCGTCGGAGAAGAAAGAAATATCCGTGTCGCGTCACGCGAGCAGCAGCACGAGCGTCCGATTTCGCGCGTACACGTCGCACGAGCACGCGCCGAGAACGTCGTGACCGTGGGCGGGCCATGTATTACGTACGCGTACGTGTGTTACTTGCCGAGTTACTTGTCGGCGTACGGACTTGACGATACGACGGCGGACGACTGTCGTGCCGCGAAGGTGTCGGTCGACGCGGAAACGCGCGTTGCCAATTACGGCCGAGAAGAACGTCGCCCGTATCTCCGAAGGTACTCTCTTCCCATCGTACAACACGTCGCGTGCGTTCCGTCGTCGATCGGTATTGCCCACGGACTTCGCGTCGTGCTTCGGTTCGTTTCGAACGTGTTTACAGTTTTAGGACGAGTTCGAAAAAAAAAACGGTTGTTTTTAAAAGAAATACGGGTTCATTAGACGGGCCGAAGCCGGCCGTCGGTTCGTATTTCTATCGCGGCGTTCAAATCAGACTTGACGCGCCACAAAACGGGGCGTTTTTCCCATGCTCTTCGATGACTTCGACCATATGTGCGAATTCGTTCGGAAAATTACAAAACCTTTCAAATCATTACGCGAAACAATATGAAAATCATACGAACGAAAAAACGTTGTCGATACGGACGGGGTCTGTGTTTTCACGCACACCGACGATTCGGAACTTCGACCGGTAGACATCGAACAGTAGTTAAAACCGACGTGGCGGATGTATGGGGTTAGTGTCGATCGCGAGAAGCCCGAGGAAAATTATGTCACGCGCGCGTTTTCCCGGTTATTTCGAATATATACATACAAAGTTCTGACGCGTACGACGACGTAATATTTTATTATAATAATCGCGTGGTCGTCTTTATTTTTTAATGTTTTACAATTCGACCTCCGTTTACATAATGCGTTGCACGGTACACTCGTGCTGCACACACAACCCGATCATCGCTCGATTACGGCGGTTAGGTAGGTTTTCACCATTGTTTTTCTCTTTTTCTAAAACAACGTATTGTCCCGTATACGCGCGATAAAAAATAATTAAAATTATGAAAAAATATGCCGGACATGAAAATAAAAAACAGGAAGCTGCTGATTTCTCAAGGGTGGGAGAGATTATCGTGTACCTACATACGTATAATTTGAAACCAAATTACGAAAACAAAAAAATATATGATTTCATGGGCAAAAGTAATCATGGCGAATAAAAAATACAATCGTGCCGTATCAGAGTAAAAAAAAAAAGTACTTATTAAAACTAATTGCTGTATAGTCCAAAAAAAAAATCCCCAAACTTGTATCGACAAAAGAAAATTCTTATTTATTGTGTTATTGTATTATATTCATAGAACCGTTACATATTAAAATCGTAAAATGTCGTAAGAAACGCGGAAAAAATAGCGGAAATCGCAAAAAGTCGCGCGTCAAGTTCTTAGATTTCGAAATACGTAATCGCACGAAACTAATGTAAAACTTACTTGGCGACAAATTCAAACGGTAAAGAAAAAGTTATGAACGCGACGAAATCTCGTATATATATATATATATATTTAATCGTTATACACACGAACGACGGTGAAATTCGAGAAAAACAAAATCGACGTTACACATACGTACGAGCGCCGTCGTCGAAATCGCCGTTTTCATAAACACTTTTTTTTTAAAATTATTACACAACGCGTACCTCGTATATACAGAGTTTATCTGAAATGGGTTTCACTCAGTTGGTTATATTCTATTGGACGAGAAAATGGGGAAACTTTTTTCAGTTTTTCTTCGTCTCCAATATTTCGGACTTAAACTATTTAATCGTTAAAATATATTTTAAACTAAAAAATTATATTTTCATATTTTTTACACGTTTTATGACCAAAAAATTGTTTTGTTTTTATAAAAATTAATTATGGAAATTAACCTAAACACAGCCAATATTCGTTGCGAAATTCTACCCTGAAATGATGTGGCCCATCATGTTAGAGTAGAATTTCGCAAGGAATCGCGTGGTACGGGTTATTTTTAGTTTAGAATATTATTCGCCGAGTGAATGGGTCGATTTAAAAATATCGGAGACGAATAAAAACGGAAAAAAGTTTTCCAATTTTCTCGGCCTACAAAATATAACGAGTGAAACTCATTCCAGATACACTCGGTGTACATACCGTGGCCGTCGTACCTAATTTAACGACCGCGACGTCGGCACGGCGCGTCCAATTACTATTCAAATTAATTCCCGACACGTTCGCGGGCGCGATTACTTCAAAATATAATAATAATAATAATAATAATAATAATAATAATAATAATAATAATAATAATAATAATAATAATAACAATAATAATAATAGTATCGTAAACGATTTTCGCTCGGATTTCGACGACGCCCGGCCGTACACGTAACAACGTTTATACGCGAGATTTAACCACACCAAATATATTCATACGTCCCGTTTAAAACGCATCACGTCGTATATTAAATGATGTTACGACGATATAATCGTATTCGCGTGCACACGTTCGCGTGCGTCGTGTGTATACGAATGCACGTCGAACCGCGTTGAACGTAATTGTCACAACGAGTACACGTTAACGGGTGTCGACGTGGGCGGTTAAATAAAAAATAAAAAATTTCCCGGATCCCAATCGAACTTCCTCGTCGTCCGTCTACGGGTGAGAACCACGTCTGATATCGTAACATTAGACGGGACGATATTCACCGCCCCGGCTCCGGAGACGACAATATAATCTGCACATATAAATGCGTTATATTTCCTAGTTCCTCTCCCTTTTTCCGTACAACGATAAAAATAAAACGGTTTTGAACATTTTTTCACGCGTTTTTATGGATCGGACGATATTTCTTATTTTCGAAAAACATTCCTCTCTTCAAACAACGGACGGCGTGTGTGCTTAATATAAATACCACGTTTTTATAGGATTTGAGAATTATCAGAGTCAACAGATTCGAGCCGTCATCGTTTTGGTCGGTTACTCAACTCATAACAACACAACAACTCCTGTCGTGTATACGTAGTTTTTTTTAAATTTCGACACGCCAGCGACCGACAACCGTGCCGATCGTTTTCGCTCTCTTTGCCAAAATCAAAAAAAAAAAAAAAACGCGCGACGCGAGAGTCTCGACGCGCGTACGCCGGCGGTAATAACCAAATACGATAAAAACGATAACGACGACAACCAACGTTCAGTCCCGTAACCGTCGCGTGTTGGACGAGCGAACGTGGCCGTGCGTGACCCGACAACGACGAGTCTCTTCCGGGTGTGCGCGCGTTATAATTGATAGCCCGACGCACGTCGAGGGGGTCGTGTTATAATTATTATTAGCGTTAACACTACGTCTGGGATTAATATGACGCGCGCGCGCGTTCTTGGCGGCCATAAGTTTCCGCGACGGCCGAGAAGTTCGCCGGGGGTCGGCGGCGGACACGACTTTACTCGGACCGCGCGCGCACACGTACAACAATGCCGATGTAATATATGCGCGTTACCCCGTACACGTTAATGCCGAGCACTCGACGGATATCGCGCGTACGTTTCTCGCCGTTAATTAAACGGGCGAAATTAACTCGGCGAAACCACCGCACGCGTGTTGCGTCAGAACGAAACGAACCCTCCGCCCGTCGCCTCCCTTCGCGGACCCCGCGAATATTTGTCTGTTTTGGTTTTTTGTTTTGTTGAAATTTTTAAAAAATTTATACGTACGTACATTAAAATGACTTGGGAAAAAAAAAATGATCATGAGTGTAGCTAGAAACAACCCGTTTCACAGATGTGACGGTCGAAAAAAATCGAACGTCAATACGCACTTTGGAAACGATGAAATTATGTTCAACGCATCCTACATCCGTAGAGAGTATATCGAGTACGGTGTTAATTGCTATCGTGATCGTACCGACGACCGGCTGTAACCGTAGTTTTGTACACACGTACCATATTTCATGTACGATCACTACAGACCGACAGCCGTGACATTCCAACACGGACGATACTGTTACGAAAAACGCTGTCGAAATTCGAAAATGTACTCAAATCTAAACGGGTAAACGATAGTCATAATCGGTGACGCGGCGAACCGTTTGAAGACAAGGAGTGGACTGTAAAAACGACAAACGAGTGAAAAACCAAAGTTAATCCGCAATTTCCCCCGGATCATGTACCGCCTCGTCACACCTTCCGCCCGATCAACTACGCGAACCACCAGTTCGGTTATTGTTTTTAAGTGTTTATTTTATTTGCGAATACCGCCGAAACGTTTGGTCCGCGCGTCAGGTGATTCGTCGTCCAGGTCCGTACCCGCGACTCGACCGCGGCGGCGGCGGCGGATAAAAAAACATCACGAGACGCGAAAAACGATTTATGATTTTGGCGCGAGGGACGTGGTGGCCGCGGGTGTTTGTGCGGACCGATTCGATGCGGCGGCGTGTTTTCGCGGTGTCCCGTACACAAAACCACACGTGCGTGCTGCTGATGGTGCGGCTGGCCGATACGTGTTCACGGGCCGACCGCGCCGCGGGACGTCTCGGCCAAATATTTTGGCAGTTTTTACGAAAACAAAAACTTTCTCTTTTCCTTTCTTCGGCCGCCGGAAATTCGGTACGGACGACATTCTCTCACGGCGGCGCGGGAAAGACGATATTTATTGTGCGCGCGCCCCCGTACCGGGTACGACCCCGTCCCGTTTTTACTTTCTCCTACGTTTCCCTTATGCGTGTCGTTGTTGTTGTCGACCCACGGGACGATTCTCGTTTTGGTTACCTGCCCCCGACGGCTGGACCGTGCGCCACCGCGTGTCTTGTAAAACGGCGTTTCCTACGTGAAATACACGTCTCGTTGCGTCGACGTCTCGTTGAGTTTACGCGGTTGCCGGCGAGGAGTCGCAGAATCGTCTCGCGACCTCGAACGAGATATAAAAAAACGTTTTCAAACGAATACGCTGTTCGCAATAAGTGTCCGTCGAAAGACGCACGCCAAAAAAAAATACACACACAACGAATTATAAAGGTTACCGACGCGAGTGAGTGTATGGGATCGACAGCGAAACAAAAATATATATTCACACCACCCGCTGACTTTCAAAGTAAAAATAAAAAAACTTTCGAATATAATTTCGCCGAACAGCGGCGAAAACGATGATTACCGTTCGTTTTTTTATTATACTTAGAAGACTTTTAAACGTTAAATAACGCGATAAGTGATACGAATATTTTTATTCGGCATTTAAGATGTGTACGGTCGTCGGTAAACCGATCGTTTTGGATATTGTTTTATAATTTCCGATGCGAAACGAAGTACCAAAAACAGTGAAAAAAAAATAACACGCAACGCTTTCCTATTCAATATTCTTTAATAAGATACTTTGTTTGTTTGTTTTGTTGAACACATTATTTACATGAAAACGGTTTTTTATCTTGACGAATCCCTCGGGGGGGTCAAAACGAATCCTTTTTTGTCGTTGTCGCAAAATTTATCGCAGGTGTATTGCAATTAAAAACCGTGCGAACAACGGCGGTTGTTCAACGTTCATACGATAATCGTATTGCGTAGCGTCGTTGATACGCACGGAAATATCGCCGTTATCGTTATTTATCCGCGACGACGACAACGACGAGCGTGTACGTTACGCCGGGATATCGCGCGTTAACGATCTGCGCGCGTTTTGCGGGCGGCACAAACGGAGTTAGTTCGCGTTTCGCGTAACGGCACGGGAACAAAAACGTCTGCCTCCCCGCCGCGTGCGTTCATATAAATATGCGCGAACGAAAGCAATGCACGGTTAATACGGTTTTAGGCGGAACGTGTTGAAAAACGGGCAGGTTAACCGTGGCCGCCGCTCGAGTGTGGACGTACGAGATCCCCCCCTCCCAAAAAAAGCGTTACCCGCGTGGCCTTTTGCGCCGGGAACGACGTTTTGTAGGACAAAATATAAAAAATTGTAATACGACGCGCGCACCGCGATAGAAAACGGCGTTACGTGAAATGCACACGCCGACGACGGCGTTCGACAAACACAAAAAACGTTCGTCCCGGGCCGCAGTCAAACGCGCGCCGTCGGCAACGAAGGCGACGCGCGACAAAAACTAGTCGGCACGATAAATACATTATTACGACAATATTTTCGGCCATGTTCCTAGGCGGCGGCGGCGGCCAAACGTACACGGCCAACCGCCTCGGCCGGCCGGTGTACGTTACCACGGCGAGCGCACGGACGGCCGATCGTACGTACGCCGCATAAAGTGATTCACGGCCGACCGTTGGCTGATTTACGGCCGCGGCCGGACACCAAAAATAAATTAAGTAATTATTCAAATTCCTCGGCGGGAATTTCTCTCGTCCGCGCGCCCGAACCGGACTCCTCCCCCGTACACTTTCCTCCGCTCGACGCCGTAACGCCGCCGACTGTTATTTATATAGGCACTTATAAACCTCTACCTCCTCATCCTCCTCCTCCTACTCATTCTCCCGCGCCGCCGTCCGCACGCTACCCCGAGACGCGTTATTCGTACGCGCGTACGTATTACGTCCGTCGCGAAACAAACCGTCCGCGGGTTTTCTCTCTCGTCGTTTCGACGCGTATAACGTTTATATTACCGAGAGGTACCACCGGCGCGGCCGTTTTCGAACGTACGTCAAACCATAAAAACGACAAAAAACAAGAATATTCGCACGGAATAAGTCGGTACGCACACGCCGACAAACGGATTTAATTGTGTTTTATCGCCACGGGGTCGAATCGACCGTAAAAAACGCGTACCGATACGCGTGTGTGTGGTGTGCGGCCGTTGCGAACCGAACGGCACGGGATGGATAGATGGGTTTCTCGACGAACGCGGTTAATTATATAGTCCGGGCGACGGATAAAAACGACTCACGGTCCCTTGTTTTCGGTCCTTTTCACGGTCCGTGTTTTTCGAGCGGCGCCGGAGGAGTCGCGTGCGTGTATACGCACCGGGTGTGCGATTCACACGAAGAGAACCCGTTCGTTACCGCGGTTGTGTCGGAGGAGACGAGTGTCGTAACGCACGTGAGGCGCGCGCGTCCGAACGACGTACGATTGTTTCGGTCGGTGCCCGGAAAAAAGTCAACGACGATTCACTCTCTGCGCGTCCGCGAAAAACAACAAACGCGGGGGAGGTGTGTTTTTTTTTGGTTTGCTGTTTTATACACGGGTCGTCCGACGGAATCGGTAGGTAACGCGGTTCGCGGCGCACGTTTTTTGTTTTTTCGAATCACGAACCTCGCGCCCGACGACTCCGCACACACTGCCGTCGACTCTACGGAGGGTCGACGACGCGCGAGTGTTAAAAAAAAAAAAAAAAATATTGAAAAGAAAAAAAAAACAAAACGTTTTCACGCGTGCGTGCGTGTACACGTCGGACAATAGACTTTTGTCGCGGACGACGACAAGAGCGGTGACGTACGTGGAAGCATCTGCGCGGCGAAAATGGCGTCGCAGCACCGCAGCCGGCCGTTCGAAACGCGCGCGTATACGACGACGAGACCTCCGCCACGAGACCTCGACGGACGCAAGAAAGGGTAAGTCATTTATTGTATACACACACACACACCGTGCCGCGCGCGAAAACCCGGTCGGTACGATTTTTTCGAGGGTGAAAACCGCTTTCGACACGCGCATAACCCCGTCGCGCGTGCACACCGAAACCGGACGACGACCGGCCGTATGGAGGTCAGGTTTTCGACGTCCGACTCGGGTTGATCGGATACGCCCGGAATGGACGGCATGCGAACCGAACGTGTCGATGAAACGCTAACGCCGGCGCGTTTTTCACAAGTCGGTTTTTACTCACTCGGTCGTCGCGTCGCGCGTAAAACACGGTACGTCCGTCGGATTATTTATTTCGCCGGGACGGAAAAACCCGCGTTAGGGTTTCGACGCTGCCGCCGGTCGGGTCGGGAGACGAATACATCGACACTCCCCGAATATCGTTCACGTTCACGATTGTTCTCGCGGCAACGAGAGACAACGACTATTTCACGCGGTCGAAACAGAAAAACAAAGCCAAGAACCGGGGAACCGCGAACGGCGCGAAAATAATCGTCGTCGGCGATAAGAAAAACGAGACGACGACGACGACGACGACGTGCCCGCGGTCGTTACGGGCGCGCAGTACGGGCGGCGGGGACGATTCGCGAGCGGGGCGGGTCCGGGGGGCCGTGATCAATAAAAATGCCGGAACACCAGGGCATACCGTAATAAAGGTGCGCGCGTCCTCTTCTACCGCGCGCCGTCCGCGATCTCGGGCCCCGGGCCGTCGAGGGGCCGGCGCAACGCGCGTACCGTACATACGTCATCCCCACCGCCCCCGCCGACTATTATATATATATACGCTGGGACGACGGCGGCCGTGCCTGCGCCGGCACACGACGATTGATCACCGGGGCACGATCGTCTCACTTACCCGTCCGCCCCCGGTCTTTTCTTCGAATTCCTCGGGTTCACACGCACACGCGCGCGCCACCGGGTTTTTCGATTGGGACGCTCGCGCTCCGTCGGGTTGTGACGGCCGTCGTGCGTGTCGGTAAAACAGTCCGTGCCGTTCGGTGGCCGTGGCCGGCCCAGCGTTTTTACAATTACAAACGTAAACCGGCATTCGGCGAATAGCAAAAAAATGATTAACGCATACGAGTTAAGCGTTAAGCGAGACATTTTTGTCTTTTTAGGTTAGGTATTTTTTTTCTGTAACGCTTTTCCGTGACAGTCCCCAGTGGGTATCTTAATTTAGGTAACGCTTTTCGTGGACACTTTTTCGTGACGGTTTTTTTATTTTAATGTGCCAAAGTAAAGACATAAAATGTCAAAAATGCCCCGACCGTTCCGCGAACGCACTAGATTTCAATTGATAAATTACTGAAATTCAAATGCAGTATATTACAAGCAAATATTATCATCAAGAAACCCGCATTCCCGTGAACAGAGTGTAAACGGCCGACATATTTTATTTGCGAAATCGGGGAAACGGACTCTTTGGCGACGAGGCTCGTTTTAACGGCGGCTTTTGTGGTCTGGCGGAATCGTTTACTGTTCTTCTTCCAAAACGATATCGGACCGACGACAAACCACTTCCCTAAACCGGACGACACGCGGTTCCAACCGGACCGGACCGGCCGCCGAGCTATGTTAAGTCGCGGGTCCACGCAGTCGGTGCCCGTTGTCGTCGTCCAGCAAATGCGGCCAGATTTATATCAATTGGACCTCCCCGAGTATGCGGACGCCAGAGCGAAACCGCGACGGACATTTGAACGACAACGTTTAAAAAATACGAGCGTCCTCCTTGAAACACCCTATAGCATACCGTATATATATATACCGGCCGCTCCCTTGAGGTTGTTCGCCTAACCGTTCTCCGTCGCCGTCGCCCGGAGGGCTTAACGGGTTATACATTTAGAAAGCCCGCCGTCTTGATACGCCCGAAAACCTAGACGGGTTTCGTGAAACGTCAACATTACGTGTCACGGGTATCACGCAACAATAACAACGCGTCAGCCACACGAACGTATTAAACGGTTATCGTCGTCGAGCGTCGAAGGCAGAGCCTCGCCCACCGATGACGATCATCCCCTCCGGCGTTTGATTTTCTCACATATATATTATATATATGTACGATCTAAAGGTTAGTTTTTATTTTTAATCGATTTTACACTCAATGTCCGCGCGGTTGTCCACGTCGCGTTCGAATGGGTTAGTAGTTTTTTTTGGTGTTACGACGTGACAACGGTTTCGGAACGGTTTTTGTTGTCGATACAAGTCGGGCCAAACGAAATGTCTCGCGTAATTTGCCGAGATAACATTTGTGGTACTGCCGCGACCTACCCCGCCATCCTCTCGCGCGGTATTATTATTATTCGATACGTGCACGCTATCCCGTACGATAGCATGCGAGTGGAAAAATATGAAAATGAAATAAACGGAAAGAAAAAAAAAAAATGTATAGCGAGAAGAGATATGCGCGCATTGTGGTTCGAATCCGCATTATATATATATATACATTTCTTTTTCTCTCTTTCGAATATATTTCTTACTTATACGTCGCTCAGTAATGGAATCGTCTGCGAAACGGTTATAAACGTATATTCCACACGCGCACGCACGCACAACACATGCGCGCATATTAAAGTCAAAAACGCTGTACACGCGAAACGCATAAATCGTCGTATGGTATATGGTGCACCGCACGTGTATGTATATATATATACACGCGGAATACTTTTTATTCCGCGTAACGAAACGCCCGCGACGCGGTCGTAAGTTATGCGGACCTATATATGTAAATATTATACGCGCGGAAAGAGAAAGAAGAAGGAGAAGAAAAAAAAGATTCGCTCGCAACAAAACCGCGCGAAAAAGACCGACGATATTTATTGCGAAAGAAAAGAAAAAAAGAAGAAATCCCGGAATTAATAGCGCGTGCGGCGTATACGGAACACGAAAAGGGCCGGCGACTTAACCGGCGCGGCTAAGGAGACGTGCGTATAATGAAAAAGAAAAAACGCGCGGATAAGGGTGAGGGGGGGGAAGGAGAAAAACGGCGATTGTAATTTTCCGGACGTGCGAGAGTAAACGAACGAGATAGAGATAGAGAGAGCGTACGTCCCGACACACGACCGGGCGGCAGACGAAGAAATCCCTCGGGGAAAAACGCTCGTAAATCTATTCTAGATCTTGTGCGCGCGCGCGCGCACGCGTTTCACACGACCGGTAATGCTATTGGAATGTATAAATAACGGGATAGGCGGATAAATATATATATGCGCGTGTAAAAGAACGAACGTGAGCGGGACGTGTCGTATGATTACTCGGACACTGTGTCGCGCGTGAAACGAGTCGGGTGCCGGAGGACCAGCCGTAACGAAAAACGACGACGCGCGTGACGACGGTCCCGGCACGTACGTGACACGGTGGTTTCCACAAAACGACGAAAAAATCCGTCCGGTCGTGTCCGTTTGAACGAATAAACAAACAATAACAACGAATGATTCGTTAATGTCGCCGTGGTTTTTTTATATTGTTTTTTCCCGATTATACGTGCATGTGCGCGCGGACGTAATCGTCGCGCGCCCTCCCCGAAGGACCCCACCACCCGACGGGTGACTACACGTCGTCAGTCGGTGTTGTACGCGTTTAAGGCAGGTTAGGTTAGGCCACTGCAAATGACGCGAACAAATCTCGAATTATTCGTCCGAATATGCACGTTTCCATCGCAAAACAACAGATTAGTACGAAATCAACCATCGATTGCGGTCGACTCTTATCTTAGATTGCGTACGCTAGATGTAATCATTTCGCGAGCCGATTCGATCCGAGAAAATGATATAGAACGTTCAGTTGACTCGACGGGATTTGTGTTAGACGGAGTTCCGAACGTGCTAATTACGGTATCCCCTCCTAATATTTATGCGTGTTAATATATATTTAGCAGAGCTATATCGGGCCAATAAAAATATACGCGGTTTCCTACGGTTATTGATCAATATTGACGGCATCATATATTTTAGGCGTGCCACCTACGCTACGGAGAATGAAAATCCTTCAGATTTACGCGCGTGGGCCGAAAATGTCGTCCGTCCTTTTTGTATATCGTACGGTGAGAGAATGGAAAACGGCAGTCGAAACGCCGCATATATAATATATATTGTGTCGACGTAATGGCGGCGAAAAGTGTAGGCCGCCGCGCGTACACTCGAGAAAAAATAATAATTTAACGTTTGAAAACGGGTCCTTTGGATAGGTTTCAACGGCGGTCGTATACACTGGTGCGCACACGTCCGGGGGAAATACATATATACAAAGTCAGTGTAAATCTCCGGGGCACACGTACGTACGAGTCATATCGCGTGTACACGCACGCACAAAACGATAGACCGACGCGAAGAAATTGGCACCGTCGGGTTTATGCAACATTATTCGTTTCGATAATAATTTTTTTTCGCTAGTAGAACAATAACGATGGTAATGATAATAAACGAATACATTATGAAGACACTAACATCGGACAAACGCCTATTTTAATCGTTTGTTTTCGCACTTCGCCTCCTTATATAATAATAATAATAATAACAATAACAATGTATATATATTGTATGTACGGCTCGGTATTTCGTAAATATAAAAAGGCCGTTTTACAATGGTCGCGGAGGCGCGAGCTTAACGATCGGGTCGCTGCGAATCGCGTGCGTATATATATATATATATGTATATAAATATATTGCTGGCGCGTTTTCGAAACGACTAATTTTTATGGTCCCCGGAATCGTCGTCGAACGATGTCTTTATTATATAGCTGATACCGACTTGATTCCTATATATGTATAAATACTCTTTAAAAAAAAAAAAATTGGCACGCGACTTTAATTTCCGAACGTTACACGCAAAATTTATTAGGTTATCTATACTCTTTATTTCTGGAAAACAATATTTTTATGGTTCACGCCGCCTCCTAAAAAGGTGTAAGAAATCGATCGAGAAAAATCGGACAAAGTGCGCCCGAGAAATAATACTATTTGCAATCGAGTACTGATCAAATAGTTTATTGTTTGTTCATTTTGAGCGTTTTAAATTTAGATGGAAGAGTACAAACATTATTCCCCTTGTCGTTTAAATAGAAAATAACCGTGAAACATACTTCAATTGTATTTATTTTTTGTAAAACCATAATATTATAATGATTATACAAGTACTTCGATAGTTATTAAATAGAAAACAAATTCTAGACTACGAAAATTGACGGAGAACAGATGAACATTAAAAGAATCGGATAGTGTAACACGCGCGCCAACACCGCGACGTACCTACGCACAGATACACGTATCTACACATAATTATAATACACATTACACACGAAAATGAACTTACGACAATAAACTTGTCTACGTGTATGTTAGTTATAAATCGTTTTAGTGTTGCTGTCGCGGAATAAGGAAAACAATAAAATAAAAACCGTCCCCCGCCCAAACGAAACGAACCACTCTGACCCGACCTCTCATTACTTGTTTTCGTTTCGTTGTTTCCAACGAAGTTCGACAAAAAATAAAAAAAATAAATAAATAAAACAAATTATATAGATTTCTGTGTGTGTGTGTGTATAAAAGAATCCCGGAAGTTCAATACTTTTTTAATCTGCGTAAAACATTCACGAAAATATCGTTTGTTGTTTCGTTTACGGTTTCGCGGACATGGATACGGTATAGAATATGATCGATACGGAAAATACGAGATTCTGATACATTTTATTATTGTTTTTATCGGTCGTCGTCAATTTTTATTTTCCTATAACTAACCGCAGTACATAATAGAAACTAATATGTCGGGCACGATAAAACAATAAATTACACATACGTATTCATATACACACAATCTAAGCGCGAGATTTATTGTTTTATTGGCTTTTAGCGCGCTTTAATAAGTTAACACACTTCCGGGCACGTGCTTTATATAAATATACTTAATTAAATTTATACGACGAAAAAAAGAAATTTTTTCACAATATTATAAATATGTATGTACTTTGGGCGAAAAATTATCCGAAAACACGTATGAACAACATGTCAATATATATATATATATATACAAATATTTGACAGTATGATTTTATTCTATTTTACACATACTTATGAATATATATCGTGTCACGATAATGAATTCGTTAAAAAGAAAATGCAAATGTCGCATAAACATTATATTTAAATTGTGAGCGAAACTGCTTAATGGTTTTTCAGACGGACGCGGTTGTAAGCATTTTGTTTTGAATTCTCTGTCATACACGAGTAAAAAGAAAAAAAAATTATAATATTTGGTAACTATTTATAAAAAAAAAAAATGTTTAATGCGTACCATTCCGTATATTAATTGGGTCGCACTCAAATCCGTTTAAAAATAACTAACGATTTCGTTTTGAACGACAACTCGACTCCAACAAGTCATGGAAAAAAAAAATCAACACGCTTAGTACGATAGTTGATCTGCCGACTGTCGCCGTATAAAAAAAACGCGTAGACGTAGTCGTATGTAACGCGTGTATCGTTACGATCGGCGTAGTCGGCTAGACTCTCACGTGGGATTTTTTTTTCGCAGTATTTTTCGCACTGAACCGCGACAAATAAGTACGGAAGAAAGAACGGCTCTGCAACGGACGTCGCGACGGAGAATATATATTTTTATACGGCCGGCCTATGGGCGTTCGTTGAGAGAGTGGAAATACGACTGCGGTAGGTGGTTGGTGCCTTATTAATTAAAAACTAAGCGTTACTTTTTGCACTCATTATAAATTACAACTCCGTTTCCCGGTTTCACCGTCTCCTCTCATTTCAAATACACACACACACACACACACACACACACACACACACACAGACAAACACACTCCACTGCAGTTGTATTTTTTATTTATTTATTCGTCCTGTATACAAACCAAATATGTACGTAAATACCTCGACGTTAATTAAATATACAGAGTAACGTAGTAACAACAACAAGGTTTCCAGACAGTTCGGGTCACTGAGCTCTGCAAGCCGATCATAATGTATAGCATTATATAATATATTAATATATATATATATATATATATATATATCCACCATAAGCGCAATCGCGTTCACGGCGAACTCCACGAACATCAATGCATTGTCGATATTATTATTATTATTAAAGGACTAAATGAAAATTTTAAAACAAAATGTTAAACCTCGAAAAATTCCGTTTAAATACACTTTAAATCCAGAAAAACACAGCATTCTAGTAGTTTAATCAAATGTTTTATTTTTATAATAAATAGTTAAAAAAAAAACTGCATAGATAACCAAAAACTATAAACAAAATTGTTATTACAGTTCCCCTTAACTTTATGACTTTGAACGGCTCATTTAAAACATGTTTAAACGACAGGATTATCGATGAAAAAAATATCATCAAATGTGGTGATCAAATGCAAAATACAATTTCAGAAATATGAAATTTTGATATATGTATATACATACGATTCGAATTTTGTATCAAGAAACAGCTGACAAGTCTAACAACGAGGAATTTAAAAAAAATGTATTTGCTACAAATTCACAGCCGTACACATTATTATTACGATTCACGCGAATATTTACACTGTAAATATATATATATATATATATATATTAAATAAAATATATATAATAATAATAATAATAATAATATAATGTACTCGCATAAAATTCCAAAAAACTGGTAATCCGAACCGGTTGCGTGTTTTGTCCCGGCCACCGCCGCCCGGCCGTATTCTTATACATGTTCTGTGTTTTTTTTTTCTTCATCTTATCACGAAAAAAATAAAAAATCCGAAGAATAGAAAAGAGAGAGAGAAAATCTCCCACATCGTTCCCGCCCCGCCGCTGCGCCACATCGCGTCGTCGTCTTCTTAACCGTTCGAACGATTTACGTGCGTCGACCGATTATTTATTGTATACACTGCTGCGTCCGCCGAGGTCCGTGTTGTTGTTATTATTATTATTATATATATATATTTTTTTTTATTTCATTTAATATAGATCCGGTTTTGGATTCGTGTTCGAAGGTCCACCCCTCGAAATATCGCTACAGTTCTATTGAATATAACGTACAATAATAATAATAATAATAATAATAATAAGGATCGTGTTATATTATTTATCGAATCCGTCCAATTGACATACATTTCATGATGGGGGGGGGGGGGGTACTGGGCGAAAATAATCGAAATCCACGTACGGAATATTGAAACTGGACTAGGAAAGGTAATCCGTCCGTCGGTCACGCGAACGGACGGTTTGAAACACAATATAATTGTATCGTTTTCGGGCACGCGGCGATTATAATATAGATAAATCGCGGACGCGAATCGTCTTATTATATACACTTCCGGGGACCGAAGTCGTTTTGATCACATTCGTACGTAACATGTAATATATATGTATATACGAAGTAAACAAACTCGCATTAGTCGAGTTTCGCCCGTTTCGGAAAATAGAAGGGGTACCTCGCGTCGTGTGTTAAACTTCATACTCGACGATTTAATGAGTCACATTTCGATCATATTTATGCGCGTAATGCGTATTATATATTCAAACGACCGATATAATGGCTGCGAATCGTAGTAAGACAATATCTGAAGTACGATCGTTTTCAAACCGTATTCGTAATCTCTAAAACGCGTTTGTCGATCGGCATGATTCGTAAATATGTTGGAAAATGAAATCTGAAATTTCCGTAACAAACGAATCTATATAATATGGTACGTACGTGCAATATCGCGACCGAACGACAACATCGTTCAGGTAAGTTTGTTTTATTGTATATACATAACATGTAAATAATGACGATCTGGTGTTTTTCGTTTTTGTAATCACAATATTTAGTTTCTGAGAGTTAAGTTAAGTACAGTCACACAGTTCCGGTTTCTGTGAACCCGTAAAACTGCATAACAATGAATATCATATTTGTCGAGTATACGTATATATATAGAGAGAGAGAAAGGCAATTTCAACACACAATTATTATTAATTTAAACAGCTGGCAACCGAGTATATCGGCATGGCGTCTTTTCAATAACAAATAATCAAACGAACAATTAATAACTATAAATATATATATATAAAGACGTACTGAAATATATATATATATATAGAGGGAGAAAGAGGCGGTTCGATGATGTTGTATTATTGATATTTCATCGACGTATCGTTTATTGCGCGCGCGATATCTGCAACAGCAGCAGAGCGGCCACATGTGCGCTATTTATAATAAAATAGGAAATATTTGAAATCGATCGTATTATATTTACCATGACCGCGTAAGTAGACACTTTTACACACGATTCGTGTAAATTATATGCTACGAGAGATTCGATAACAAACCCGGGCCAAGATTATCCGCATTGTTAACAAACCCGTTATTTATTTTTTAAATTTGACGTAAAAAAAAAATGCGTTAGAAAATTGATTTGTACAAATGGTGCATCCACGAGTTCACGTCAAAATTTTACGTATTTTTGTAATATAAAAAATAATAACTGATAAAAACAATACGTACGTTCTTGTCTCCAAAGGTCTCGCTCGGTACGGGCCTATGCAAGGAGGGAAGGGGAAGTTTTAAATTCCATTCCTGTGCACGTTATGTGTATTTATGTCACCGTGCGAGAAAAACCGTAATTTTATATGTCGCGCGCGACGTCGTTTTTAACGGTGAAAAATTATCACCGCGCGATTATACATAAAAAAAAATATCATAAAATAATCAACCATGTCATTCTTGTATTTCTCTCTCTCTATCTCTATCTCTCTCCCGGAGGGATTTTTCGGATTATCGGATTCTGCGTTCCGTCGCAGACACCATCATTCACCCCGCAGTCCTGTATACAGATATATATATACACGTACTTGGAACTCGGCCATACGTATATCAGAATTCAGAACTATAATCCCGCCGAATAACCCCTTCGCCGCTCTCCTCCCCGTTTTGTCTTTTTTTCGCCTATTTTCGCGTCGCATCGTCTCGTCTCCCCATATAATATACAAACGACCACTAGGCGCAATGGCGTCTGCGCGTGGCAATTACACACACACACACACATATATATATTAATATTTCGTTAAATAATAACGCAGCGTCCGACGACGGCGTCGGGTGCCAAGAAAATGCCTACACATTTATAATATTATACGTTTTATTAAATCTATACGTGTATAATATAACACGACGGATACGATAATAATTTTCAATACTCACCATGCGGACCGCGATGTGCAGTGTTGCTAATAACGTATTACAGACGTTGTACACGCATACACAGTACATAGATAGAGATACACATCATATAATATCAGAAGTATACATATATATAACAACGTTTGCTTACCTAGAACAAAAAAAGTAATAATTAGTCAACGGCACGAATATTTTTATTCGATCAATGATGTTGATGGATGGACGTACTACAAGAGAACACGATTATTTTTTTTATTTTTTTGCTCTTTTTATGGCCCGATTACCGGCACGCGGTCTTTTCTCGATTATACCTGTGTACAATATATATTTAAGCCGTGTGTATCAGTACGTGTATATATATATATATATCAGAGGGAATGACTGTTTTAGAAACAAAGAGAGTCTATAAAAGGACAAGTCGCCGCCGGCCGTTGCCGCGATGCAGAAGAAAAAGGTCCCTTTATATATTCCAAGGGTTGTGCGACACCCCTCGGAGAGAAATTGTCCTCATAAATCCTCGAACTTGGTCGGACTAAAACCTTGGCGTGCGCTGCGCCGCAGTTATATAGTGCCATGCATATATATATATATATAAATACGACGGAGAAAAGGAAAAGTAAAAAAAAAAAAAAAATAAGCGTGGGACGTATAAAAATAAAGGGAACGGATGTCTCGGAGACACTCCCAGATGTCATTGTTATTTATCCAGTCGCGCGTTAGTTCTCTTTATATGTGCAGTGCATTTCAGTATACACATATACATATATATATATACATATCATATATAAACATGTAAATAAAACGCGAAGATCGTTCGTATAAGACACAAAACGACGGTTTCCGGGCAAAATCAAGCGACATTGTCTGATAAACGAATGGCGGGGACTGGGAATAGACTCGTCTAATAATGAGCTGTCGTTGATTTTTCTTCGATATTTTTTTTACCACGAAAAAATGTGATTTTCATAATTACGGTACGAATGTCGATTTTGAGGGAAACGCGCGAAGTCGCTTATGTCACAATGTTTTTTCCATGACGACAATACTGTTGCGTGTTATTGTTCGAAAACGTCTCGTGCAACAGCCGACGATACAATATAGTAAAAAATCATCGAGATCTTACTGCGCATAAGGTATGTTTAATGAAATGTACGTTTGCGAACGATGGAAAAATGTCACATATTACGTAATCGAAGCGACCCTTTGACCGGGATGTGGCGCCGGAGAAAATATTCTCAGACCAAGAATTTCTTTAATTCCATTTTAGAGCTCCCCTCCAGACGTTCACGATTGCGACTTCCTATCGAGCTTTATCTTTCGCTCTTATAACAAAAAAGCGCAAGGATAATCCCTGAATACATTTTAGCAGATATCCATCTACGTATAGTTACCGTTTCTTCTCCGATACGAGCAACCCTCCTGTTCTCCAACGAGTTCTAGCGGATCCTAATCGTAACTGTTAGGCGAACGTCGTTAGATAAAAAACTGGTTGAATTGAATATATATACTTTAACGCAGCGCGTAGTACTAGACGAGTTTTTATCGACACCGACGAAACCGTAAAAACATGTGAAATTTATTAAATTGGAATTTAGTGAAAACAAAATAAATTTTAAAAAATAATAATAATAACATCTTAAAGGATAATAATGACACAGCCAGTAATATACATGAAGCTCGGATATTATGCGGCTCGCGAGAACAACAGCAACAACGTTATCTCCAAGTGTATTCTATACATGACGATTTTTGTTTCGGTATTTTTTTTTTTTTTTACTTTTTATTCCTATTATAAACAATAATAATTATATTCGTTCGCCCGTCCGTCCGCGATACTACTACGGCTCTATCGTATGCGTGTAAATATATATATATATATTATATACACGCTATTATCATTATTATTATCATTATTATTATTATTTATTATTATTATTATTATTAGTACTATATAATATGTCGCGCGATTTCGCTCGCTGATGTTTTACAAGGCCGTTAAAAAGACCGTTAAAGGCGTGTCCTGGCACGCCGCGTTTGCGCCCGGCTACACCATTAAAAACCGTTCTTTGAAAATACGTACATTCATATATAATAATTAATTAAATATAATATATCGGCGGAGGCCCGTTTTCGTCGCCGAAGCAGCGGCCGGGACTATTAAGTCGTCTAGCGCAGAAGAACCGCCGCATTTATCTGTACGTGTGTGTGTGTGTGTATATAATATTTGCGCTATGCCATTATTATCGCTGTGTGTGTGTGTATACAACGTATTATATATATATAAAACACGAGAAGGAGAGCAGAGGGGAGGGAAACGAGAGTCCGTCCGGCTATAAAAACAGACAACAGTACATTCTCTCGCAACGCTGCACCGGCGACAGCAACAGCAGCAGCAGCAGTATCCGCGACGGGCCCGACGACCATTGTGCGTGGCAAACACACACATAAATAATAATAATAATAATAATAATAATAATAATATGTAAGAAGAACGCGCGAGAATAAATAATTCTCGTAATATTTTCTCTCGGGTTTACCGTATTGTAGTACATTTGTATATACAGGGTAATTTTTCTTTTATGTTCAGACTGTCCGCCAACATTTGTAACCGATTTCGGTGTATTTTTATTCAGATCACATCATGTTTGAACTGAAATCAATCGACGTATTAAATTCAAACGGTCGATTATGTTATTCGGGCGGATGCTCGTCGGGTTTGTCGTAAATCAACACGTACAAATCGTAACGTTCGAGAATTTCCAATCAAAAACGTCCGTGCACGATTTCAAAATCAAAAGTCGACACACAAGAATCACAATAACGTAGAACGGACGGGGATAGAAGTCTAGTGCAAAAAACATCGTACAAAACGAAATAATTTATATTTCCCGAGATATTGCGTAGCTCGTGATAAAAAAATATATCGTCTTGCATGGTACGGTGTGTGCGTGTGGTGCAAGTGAATACTATGTGCTGTACGTTTGTTTTTCTCTCTCCTCTCTCTCCTCCTACATATCGATATACATTGTACATATAATATACGCGTATACATTATATTAGCTATGTTATATTTTGTATTCTTTGGCTTCCGCGCGCGCGAGAGAGAGAGGAAACACGATTTTCAGCTATATTTCCGAGGCGCCAATGGACTTCCGACAAAATCGAGATAACGGCTCCGGGCCGATGAAATGTATACACGTATATATATATATGCATGTACATTATACGCACTCGATATACGTATATCAATATATATATATATACACACAAACGTCACACGATGTGCGTTTAGGAAGCAACGCACCAGGAAAGATTCGAGACGACGACGATTTTTCCTCGTGACGCCACGGAAGTGCATTACATACGTACACACGACACGACGACTACGACGTTCGAAACGCATACAAAGAGTTTTTGTCGTTCCACATAAAATGTATCATTCCATAAGCGTCGCGCGTATTACTTACATATAACGTAATAAAAACGATTATGCCGAAAAATCGGATCCGCGGCGCATCATCAATAATATACGTATACGAAAGAAGAAAAAAACCGACATGGGTATATATTTGTTTGTTTGTGACTGGTTTATTCGTGTTATTTTATCGAGTACTAAAATTTAGCTTTCGTTATGCAACACGTATACTTGTGCGTTCGGCCGTCCGCAATACGTTATAAACTTCCCGAGAAGAAAAAACCGCCGCGTTTTCGTACAATCAACGTTTATTCCTAAAAATCGCTTTCACGTGAATACGGCGGACGAAAGCGAACGCGTACAACGTTATGTGGAAAAATAACTTTTCGTTTATTCGTGCGCGCTGCAGCCGTCGTATCATCAGATATCCCGTATAAGTATTAAGTGCATTCGTATGCACACATACACACACATCATATATATCGTTATTTATGGGAAACGTGTGTGCGCGCGCGTGTAGCGAATGATTTAAGAAAGCTTCTTTAAATTTGAATATCTCATTGTGCGTACGATATGTTGTGTGTATACGCGCGCGTTTCCAGTGATTTACTGCGGTGGTAGTAAATCTCGCGAGGTGGAGTCGAGTCATTAAACGGCCGTATTTATTGTATTAAAAAAAATATATATATATATATATTTATACATATAAGATACACGAATACACCGCGGTGGCGAGTCGCCGCGAGCGCCAGGCGGAGGTTTATTTTTCGAAAAGATCCGAAAAAGATCGGCGAGATTTCCAAACCGAAATGAAAAACGACCACCTCGGAAATCCGACGGTCAGAAGGTAATCTTTTGAGAATCACGTTGATCGCGTGGTTACGCGACGACGATCCATACATCGAGTTTTGACGTGTTTGTTGTTTTGTTTTACACAAAATCAATCGTCGGGCGACACGCCGTTTTCTGTTGTGTACACGACACTAAATTTGTATCGTTGCCGCGGTGACTGGTAATTATTGTAGTTTGCCGTACGGGTCAGATTATAATCGTTTGAAAAACGGTTATTTATCGCGGGTTATCAACAACTTGTTGTTGTTGTTTCGAGCGCGTCGTTTTTTGAAGAAGAAGAAAAACAAAATGGTATTTTTTTCACACCGACAACGTCTTTTCTAATATTTTATATCTGGGTATCACGGAAACACGCACCGAACGCCTTGAAACTGTTTTATCATAAAATTGATTTCGAAAAAAAAAAACGTAATTTACATCGTTTTTTTTCTTTTCGTATTACCCGAGTGAAAAAAAAAATACTGTCACAACGGAATACGCAGTTCTAACCATCGATAATCGCGATAACATCGCGCACATTACTGCATATATTATAAACCTAGTATTATTCTATTATATAATACAATAAGAATAATATAAATATAAATATATATATATATGTATTGAGTATTTCGTTGTAACCGGACACGACGCCTGGTCCGCTACGGGTCGGTTTAACACATTTTTCTCTTATCGTAATTATTATTATTCCTCGCGTTTACACGGATTCACATTTACATATAGTCGAATCGATCGGCACGGGAATTATAATAAATGTGTTCGCCCGGAAAAACGTTATTCTATCGCGATCTCCAACACAACACATCATTCAATATACATAATACATAGGAAACGATTTCCGCCGTCGTCGACCACTAGGTACATAATGTACGTATATTTATTACGACGTGATTATTACAGAGATCCACGCACGCACGTGTTGTTATCCCCGACGGACAAAATTAGTAAATCACGTTCGCGCACCTATAAATAATATATATATACGTGTGTGTGCGTGTGTGTATTATAACGTATATTTTAACAACCGTGCGGTTAAATATCGCGTCAAACGACGATCGTGTGATCTAAGACGAACAAAATCATACTACGAGCGCGGCGGCGATAATGTACGATATCGATCGCTTTCGAACAAAAATTTTAAATATATATATATATTATTAGTAGTTATGCGATTTTTTCAGAGATACGACGTTTAACGAGTGCGTGATTTGTAACCACGAGATATATATATATATTACAACGCCGAGACGATTAATAATAACGAAATATCTGAGTACAATAAAATAATAATAACGATAAAAAGCCACCCACCTAGAAGGCATCGCACGCGTTCGGAACGACGAATAAAAAAAAAAAAAAATAACAATAAAAGACTGCACGATAGACGTACGATTTTTATTTTTTTTATTTTTTATTTTTTAGTCGTGTTACGCCGTTTGCGAGAACGAATAAATAATTTACGAGCGTGTCGTCGCGTCTCGGTTATCGACGAAACTCCTCGGGTCGATTAATAACATACCTATTATTTTATCGAAACGATCGGAATCGTTTGTTAATTTGTCGGCGAAAAAATAAACAACACGATTTTCAACCGAAGAAAGACGGCGAGCCTACGACCATTTAGATCCTACGCGACGACTGCAAACACCGAGTAGGTACAAAATGGAGGTTCCTATATATTGTACGATTCAGAGGCATACTTGTCCGATACTTCGTCGAGGAAGGGAGATGGAATGATTTATAACGTACATTCCGAATTAATGCCCGTCGTAAATAACGAAATTTGGAAAGTGTTTATTTCAAAACACATACCGTCTATAAATATATTATATTAGAATTCCGATTTTCAGTAGGACGAGAAATTTGTATCGTTTCTAAAAACCAAAATACCTACGTAGAACATAACACATTTGAAACGGTGTAATTAAATTCGGTATATCGAATAAACGGACAATATACACACATTAGAAAAAAATCCTAGGGAGACGTTTCCCCATCTCGCCGATATATAATACGCCGCTGATTACTACGTTGTTGTCCATGAAATATTTAAAACGTCCGACGAACGACGTTCAACGTAAAACAATACCCGATTCGTTTTACGTTGAACACACATATAACACGAACTGCGTATTCGTTGTAATCGTTTATAATTCCGGTTTCCGGATTCCGATTCCGGTAACGTCGCGATACGCGATCCTAAACGTATAAAACAACTTGTCGCGGAGGGGGGGCGGAATGATGGCATGACGAGGTAACCTCCGTCGGTCCGCCGTCGTATACACCGCCGTCGTCGGCCCATGACGTCGCTGAGGATTTCGTCGATTTCGCGTAAACCGCACCACACACTAAACCACGTGCCGAGCGAGCGCTTGTTACAATAACACGAGATTTGAATATTAAACGCGGTTTTCCACTCGTCGTTACGGCTTACACGCTCCGCGAGTACGGCGCGGCGCTCGCGTATAAGGCGACGAGATCGCCTCGGAAACAACGTGTGACGCTGCGACCGGCCTGGGCGACGGGACGCGATGAGTGGGTTGGGGTGGCTTCGGTCCGTCGCGGCAAAAACGGTCGCGCCGGGTCCCATAAATTCGGTGTCTAAGTTTAATTTCGCTAATAGACCTCTTCGCGAAGACGTGTCGCGGCGACGGCGGCAGATAATACCCTCCTTTTGAATACGACTCGTCGCCGAGGCTGCGGTCCGACGAACGCCAATGTACGTCGTCGTCGTCGTCGGGCATTTGGATTTACGACATGCGAAATTCCCGACGTCCGTTTTGACCACCCCCTCGTCGCCGGCACGGTTTGAATTACCGCTTTTAATATAAACACGACGACGCCGGAAAGCCAACGCGGCTACGACGGACGGCCTTAATCTCTTAGGAATTTCGCGGACGACACGTTATATATTACGTTATATACGTCGCATGCATATATATAAATATGTGCGTGTGTGTGCGAAGAGGCGGCGGCGTGTATCGCGCACGCGAATAGCAAGAGACCGCCCGCCCCGCGGATACGCTGCGAGTATTGCACACGTCGCGTACAAAACGGCCTCGTCCGGATGAAATATCCTCGTGCGGTGACGGCGGTTTTGTCTCGTGCATACGTGCGGCCACGGTCAACGTGCCGTCTCGATGATAATTTGGGTTTGGGATTCGTTCCTGGGCGTTGAAGACGTTCAACGATCGCGTAACGAGCGTTTCGGTCGGACCGACGTCGAGAAAACGAAACGAAGCATCAAGAACCTAAAACGAAAAACCGTTTCCAGACCGTTTCGTAGTGACAATAATTTATCCGTCTGACTCTCGTGCACGTCCCGACGGAACGGTACGCTCGCACCAAATAACAGCCGTGATACAGCCGAGCTCTGCTGCTGCCGGTTTTCAACCGGTGTGGTGGTGAACGACGAAACGACGAAATGCTCACGACGTGATACACGCGCCTATGACCCGACAGTGGGGTCGAAAAAACGCAAATTCGGATTAATTTAGATAACGCTTTTTCGTATCTTTGTCCGCGCCGAAATTAAATCGTGCATAATGGGCGGTGGCGGTACGCTCGCGCGATAATGCAAGTATACAATGACGAATTTTCGGGGGGCACTTGCGCAGACGGATCTCGACGACGAGAGTTCGGGTGTCCGTACATAGGGTGCCGCCGCCGACGCGTACATACAATTATAGCTCCGACTAATAGTCGAATCGTGTACGTTTTTTATGCACATAATTTTCGTTTGGTCTATCGCGAGCACTTTCGTATTCGTATGCGAAGGAAGACGAGGGGCGTTAAAATAAAATAAAAAAAATAGAAAAACGGATAATATTGTGCCGCGGCCAAAATCGAGCGATAAAAAGCGGTGCCTTTAAATACGTTAGGTAATACGCCGGTATGCAGACGACGAGTAAGTGCTAACCACTTGAGTACACTTTCGTTTATAACACGCATATCTCACGTTATCATACACGTTTTCGGGGAAAGCAATAAAAAAAAAAAACGTATTTCAGTTTTACGTTGAAATAATTTTAAGCTGTAGATTATGCTCGGAAAAAGCTTCTCGGTGTAATAAAACAATCGATTGCGGTATGTAATAGAAAATATTTAAATAAGTTACCTATCAAGAAGAAACAGCGCTAACAACAACAAAAATCGTGATAAATAACCAGAGTTTTTCAAAACGGTGATATTTTCTTTCAAGTCTATAAGTTAGTTGTGTGCGACACATTTGGCGCGATGTAAATCGTAACGACTCGTGCCGCCCGTCATTACGACACGTACAAAAACGAAAAAACGTAAACGAAGGAAACAAAATGTTTCGCTTGCAACAATTAATCAATTCTAATTTCTCTTGACCGTCGAATCGTATTCAATAAATAATTAAAATCGTCCGTCTGGACGTAGGAGGCGTGAGGACTAATAACGTAGTATTTAATAAATCGTTCTCGTTTATACTAATTGGTGTATATATTTAACACGATCAAATATAATTGAAAAATACGTATTCGAAACGAACCTCGGATAGATCTATATATATATATATACATGTACACGAACACATAGTTTAAAAGCGATATATCATAGGGATATTATACGATTATAGATCGTATCAGGGGGGGGGGGCATTGAAAAGGAAAAAGAAAAATACGTTTTATTCGTACCCATATATTATAATAATACGTGTACGCGCTGCTATTAGTGCATACGTTCGAAAGACCGAAGCAGGTCATACGTTATACGCGAGACGGGCGAGATCTATAGATCATCGCGCACACGTTCCGTACTGACCACAATTAATCCATGTGTGTGTGTGTGTGTGTGTGTGTGTGTAATTCTTTGCACGTGGAATAGACAATAATCGAAACACACGTATATCGTGTTAACGAATCTCACGCGTACAACGTATACGAGTGCGTGTTGAGTGTGCGTTGGATTTTTTCGTGCGTTCCCGCGGTGGTCTATTCGATTTTCGTCTAAAACGCGAGCGAACGAAAAACGGCATTCGGCTTCAACGTTTGTATATATGTATAAACCGTAAACAGTAAACAGGTACTGTTATTATATTTTATTCGCCTATAAACGCACGTGTGTGTGTGTATATAATTGAAAAAACGAGCGCGAAACGACCGCCGCCATTATTATTGTGTTGTGTGTGTACACACACGTCGCGACGATTATTCTTTTCGATCTAAGCTAGAAAAAGAAATGGAAAAGTATAAGATACTAAACGACAACCGGTAAAATCGTATATAACACGTTGGAATCTGTTATTTTTGTTTTTGGCGTCGCCGTAAATATTCCGAGGCGATGACAAAACGGAATTTTCCGTGAATCGTATGATAATGTATTTTATTGAAATATGGCCAAAACGAATAAAACGCGCGGATCCATAGGTAATACGCGCATTAGTACGCTTTATTATTATTATACCTATCTATACGTTCGCTATTACATATTGAATTGTTATGGTCCTATTACACCATAATAAATAGCTGTGTAATAAAAACTGGTTTATACACACACACACACACACACGTGCGCACGCGCACGAGTAAATCGGCGTATTTCGCGCACAAATATTGTACTGTTGCCAAACGCGCGTTTGCATAGCGTACGGCGAAGAAGATCGATACGCGTTTTATTATCCGATTGTGCTTATATCGAGATTATTGTTCGCTATAATGTTTTGTATATGACGTGTGGTACACGGAAGAAGAAAAAATGAAAATATTAGGTATTCGTAGCGTTAAGTTAGGTTTGATAGATTATTATCGAACAACAACTTTGTTGCTTATTTCAACTGTATTTTTACGTAGAAAAGTGAAATACTGAGATCATTTAACAGTATAAATATGTGCGCGCTTAAACTATATGACAAATATCAGTTGACGCCATTCACACAAACATTACTTTAAAAAAAGTTCATATCATAAAAATATTCGATGATATTCGTACGCGCTTTCGAAAAATCGTATTTAAATTCTCGTGAGTACTCATATTTGATTTTTTTTTTTAGAGCATTTTCCAATACAATGTCGCGCATTCGTCGTCACTGATTTCCTTTGGTCGTTATTTCATTGAGTGACGCGTTTCACGCGTATCGTTGTGAGTATTGGCACAACATCACGGTGCGCATTAGAAACGTATTGTTTTTAGACGACCAAACCCAAAACATATATTCGCCCGCGCGCCACGCCACGGTTATCGATATTAAAAATTGTTTTCGTTATTAAACATTTTTCATTGTTAAAAAAAAAAAAACAAGTGACAACATTAACGAACTGTTTTCCGTCCCACAGCGGTACCGTTTTCGACTCGATTTCCGATGTCGGACGTTAAACAGACCACACGCGCACGTACGGACGTAGGCGAATTACCTAAACACGGCACTACTCGATTGCCAAGTCCTTAAAAAAAAAAAAAAAACCCCCTCCCTCCCGTTCAAGTGGATGAAAAACGTATTATTTTTTTCCCTTCCCCGAAAAACACACCCGACGCACGGTGCACACAAATATGCACTCATGCACTCGAGGGCCTGTACGAACATACGTTCGTATACACGTGTGTACGTGTGTATTTACACGAACGATGACGACGGCCAACGCGCGGCCACGTACACACGCACACGCACCGTAACCTTGGAGACCCGGCAACTCCGACACGTTGCCTGTTCGCCCCGTCGCCGCCGCGCGCATTAGGTATATTTTATATTATACCAGATATGTACGACGCGATAAAAAAAAAAAAAAAAAAATATATATATATATAAAGACTAATGTCTGGAGAGAGAACTGGGAATGAAAAATTTTTGTATAGGCGGAATGGGCGGGTTCAGGGAGAGCGAGTGAGAGAGAGCGAGAAAGAATGAACGAGAGAGAAAGAGAAAAAGAGGATATCGGGTTTGCGTGCGTGTGTGTGTGTGTGTTTCCCTCTCTCAAGGTTTTTTATACATAAATATATATATATATATATTTTCCGTTTTTTTTTTTTTTTCTTTTATTAAATGTCACGGGCTATAAAACGTAATAAATCAACAGCCGATGTGACAACGATTATAACGTATTACCGTGGAAACGCACACAAGTATACACCACACACACACACACACACACACACACACACACATATACATACTGGTCCGGTAACGACATCGTAGGGGACCTAAGGACGGACCCGGACGGAGAGAAAAGAAAAAAAAGTACACGCGTAACTTAATGGTAAAAATTGTTTTATTTTAATAAATGTAAAATTATTCTCCGTATTATATATATATATATACATACGCACAGGTCAAGTAGCTCGGTGCAGTATGCCCACGTGCGAGGAGACACATTCGTGCATGTATATACATATAATTTTTAAGCTGACATTCTTAGCGTGTAACTGCGTTTTTAAATACAATATTATATTAACGCGCGGTGAACCGTAACACGTATTCAGTCGAAACGGTTTTTTTTCCCCGTGAGTACGTACCATGTACTTACAAAGGACAACGGACCGTTCGAAACACTCGTCACACGTGCAAAACGGCGATTTACAAATATCGCGCTACGACGTTTATATTAATTGTCCTATCCGTATCGTTCGCAACCCGATGATAGCGGTAAAAAACGTGTACTACGAACGTCGATTGTAACTCGTAAGTAAATTGTCCTCGGCGCATTATATTTTGTCCGCTCGACCATAAAGTTTGTTCGAACGCACGCGTTTCGATGCCTCGGATTCGTCACGCAACGTTTTGGTAAATATTTGTCAAAAAAATGGCACGAAAAAAACGTACAAATAATAGTACGACGGTATCGCCGACGCCGGCTCGTTCAAGACAAATATTTTTAAAACGTTGTGGGAATAATATTCTTACAGATATTGGGTATATCTGTCTACATGAGTAACGAACAGTGCTGCTTATTTTATAAACGTCAAAATTAAAATTAAATAAATTGTTCAACAAAGAAGATATTTTTCAAGTGTGTATATATTGAAGTGACTGTTGAAATGTTTTTAGTGCACTGCAACACGACTTTCCAACACCCAATTATTCGTTTATAGGACTTGTTGATTATCTACTTCGTTATTAAAATAACCTACTGCAATTCAAGTTATAACGTAGTAAAATAGTTAATTAAAATAGTAATTAGTTGTTATCTTGGATATAGTATACCGTTTATTATTTATTACTCTACGAATTATTTATGTGTAAAACCGTGTTTGGTTAAAAGCGTTTTTACACGGTACGAGTCGGAATTAAACGAAAATTATTTTCATACGATTTTTAATGGATTTTTGTTTATTGTATCGCATTTTTTATTTTTGTCACACAGAGACGGCGGAATGAATGAACGCGGTCCGTTTCTTCGGTTGTTGTACGACGAAACAAATAATATTATATATACTCATGATGACGTGTTCACGGTCCATTCCCAAAGGCCGGTCGCAGGTACACACTTATTTATATATATATATATTAACAGAACGAAATCGCGATTTACAACGTTCTCGCAAAATCCCGTATAAATTATACACAACGCATTCGGTTACGCGTGTTAACCGCGGTATACGATACGTCGTTTATATAAAACGTGATGGCAATTTTTATGCTCAAATTTTTTTTTTTTTTTAAACATTTTATTTTATAGAAAAAACAACACATAATATACGGCCTATCACTATTTTTCGGTGTACAGGATTTATATATATTATATATATATATATACATAAAAACATAAGACTACGCGGCGTTGATATGTAGCCGACTCGAGAGAGAGCAAAAGAAAAAAAGACCTAACGTATAATATATATGACGTTTTGGTCTAATCCAGAATACGTGTTAAGTGCGTGGTTTACGATCCGGTCGAAAGGGGCGCCGCGCGCTCTTCCTCTCTCCCCTTTCCACACGGCAACAAACCTTTACACATACATGCATACGTTGCTCGAGCACGTATAAAATATTATTATTATCATCGTAGTCGTCGTAGTCGTCGCTAAATATTGTACGACGTTCGCGTACGATTCGGGCGTTTGTCCGGAGGACCCCCGCCGACTTGGAGTTGACGGACAGATTGAGCGAGCGAGCGAGTGAATGAGATGGGGGTCGCGCGCACGTGAGGAGGATGCAGAAAAACCGCGTACGGCGCCGCACACGTACCCGGGGCGGCATGTATATAAATAGCGCACGACGCGCCGCCGCGGGGCCCAGCCGGATCCAATAACCGCCCGTTGTTTATGGCGCGCGCCGCAACCGCTCGATTCCTTTTCGATTCGGCGGCAGCGCGGCTTACGCGGTCCCGGGGACGCCGCCGGCAGGGACGGTACGGTAATTCACATACGTCACTGTATACGGTCGACAGCGATCTCCCGGACCCGTAAATCCGGTACGCACACGACATCCTCCTGACGACACGACGACGTCCTGTCTTCTAATCATCACGTGGCGGTCTCGCGGTGTGAGAGACGATTTTTTTATTCTCCGTTTACTCTTCGTCAACACGGTCACGTGCATACGGTTAGTTGCATACTATGGTTTCTCACAACGTACGTACGCGAGAAAAACGCGCAACCAGACGCTGAGTGTGTGTGTGTATAGTTGTGAGACTTGAAGGGGAAAAAAACAAGAAGAAACGGAAAAGAATATTAACGGCCCGACAAACGGACGATATATGTACGTACGCACGTCCGTCGGTTTTTAACACGCGTTAAAAACGTTCAAAACAAACAACAACTGTATGCCGTTACCGTCGTCGACGCTTTATTGTTAAACTCGTCCGTGTATTTGTTTTTATTTTTTCGATAATAACCGTCTCGATACACACATAATCCAATATCGCTTCGGTTATTCTTCTACCGATAACAATAACGCGCTAAACTGACCGTCGTTACGTTCTCGTCGGTCTTTGAAAAACCGCGTCATAATATTTACAATACACGACCGGGCGGCGCGGTTACCCCGGTCACACGTCCCGAGACGAAACCCTCGAAATTCGTTACACACACACACACACACGACGTTCGGGTATAATAAAATAGATAAGCACGTACCGCATACACGGCTGTCGTTGTACAATCACGGGCGTCGTAATGGTAGTAGTAATAATTCTTAAAATATATTTATTATTATAATCGTTAATGGCATTTGTCGACGGGACACGAGGACCACAACGTATACACGTAGTCCCACTTGCGTTTACCGCCCGAATTAATCGTGCGATTTTCCACTCTCGTACACGTGTGCTACAGTCGCATAGAATTCGTATATTCGCGAGTTCGGATAAAACGGAGATTTTTTTTAAAAACGACCCAAAAGTTTTTGACGCGACAACGACAAATCCTCCGACGTCCAAGGACTTCGGTTTCGGTGACGTCATCGGTCGGCGACGACATTACGTGTACACGTCTGTTGACCGCGGCGGACAAAGACGAACGGGTCCGAACGAGACGATACGCCGTAAATTAAACACACACACGCGCGCGTTTATATACATATTTCTATACGAGTCCAAGCGCGCGCGAACCGAACGCGGTCGACGGAGTTATGCCCGGTGAACTTCCCTCTCCTATCCAAAGACACGTACGCCGCGCACGGTAAAAAAAGTCAGCTACGACCGTGACGTAACCTAACCTAAACCTAACCTAACCGTGTATCCCGTCCGTTGTCTCATGACGTCCCCTTAGAGTGCACGCGGTTTTTTATTTTGCTCTCTCTCCCACTGCCCGTGTATACGAAACACGCTCACGTGTGTGCGACGGAATACACGCGCGCGATAATAATCATTGCGAGTACGATACGACGCCGTCCGTCGGTGCGTGTCGTCCGCGACGACGTTTACACTTACAGCGCGCGCCGCCTAAAAAAACAAAACGAAACGTTTCGCGAGCATTTTTTACCGACCGATTCGATTATCGCGCGGTGGACCTAACCGTGTACATGATCGTCGTGTGTCCCCCCGGCGGTTTACCCGGTTCAAACAGACCCCGTACGGAAAACGAAAACGTGTCCGATAAACAGTCGGCCGTATTCCGTTGACGATGTGCGGACGTCGGCGGCATCACACGAGCGTGTGCCCCATCCATCGTTGTGCGCCGACAACGATCGTTTGCGCGCGTGAGATTTATTCGACAGAAGCCCCGGACTATCAAACGGGGCTCGGGTAATGTCGAACGACACCAACGCGCACACACATTTCACACACGAGTATACGTTATCGACCCCGTCGCGGGAGAAAAGAAAGTAAACGCACGTGTGCTGATAGCGATACGGCGGGATTTCGTACGGACGTGTTCCCGTAGCGCACGGCTACGCTGTGTGTGCGTGTGTGTGTGTGTTTTTTTACGGAAAGAAAGAAAAAAGAAAAAGGTCTCCTCCGCGGCGGCGTTCGGCCATGATGGAATTATACAGGCGCGCAGCCGGGGATCCGCGTGTTGCGCGCCAGATGGTGAGGCCATTTTGATTTATGGTCGGTTTTATCGTCATGGCATCCTCCGCTCGGCCATCCGTGCCCCGACCCCCGTCCGCCCGCCCACCGCGTCGCGACGTTTTTATTTTTATTTTCATTTAAAAGGCGATATAATTGTGTGCGCCGCGTATAAGTGTTTGCGTGTGACGTACCTATACAACAACAACAATAATAATAATAATACGGGGTTTATACGGTGTCTGTATACCACCGTGTTTTATTGCGTGTCGCGCGGCCACGACGTACGCGGACACACTTTATACATTACGTTAGCCGCCACCACCGTACTCGAGCGCGTCAACGTAGTGCGTAAAAGGTGAAAATATTAATAGGCGATTATTAAAAAAAAAAAAAAAAAATCCTAATAACGCGCGAGAAACGTTTTTTACGGCCCGAGACCGATTAACGACGCGATAATAAAACGAAATAATAACAACGAAACACGTACGTACGATCGACTGACTGTACGTGAACAGCCTCGCGGGCCGACGGTAGTGACCGCGTTTTTACGACCGCGATCCTCCGCGTACACCGAAAGTAAACACGCGCGCGGCGCCCGGTCTCGTCTCGTAAAAAACTCGCGCGCGCGTGCCGTCCCGTCCGCTATCCCGTCACCGCGCGACCGGCTTTTACTTGGCCGTGCACATAATTGTCGACGGCGTTTGCGTTGCGACAATCGCCGGACGGCGTAGCCTAACCCGACGGTCAACACACGCACTGCTGTCCACCGACGTTCCGTTCGCCTTGGCGTTCGACCGGACAGTCGTCGTCGGTATCCACCGTTCTTCCGCGGATGGCATGTTCAGCGCCGGCGCTCTTGACGTCAACAAACGATATTGACCGCGCGCAGACGCCGAATCGAAAAAATAAATAAATACCGTCTCGCGTCTCGTCACGAACAGCAATTACCGCGTTTTTCCTTTGCTCACTCTTTAATTGTATCCGACGAGTCGTCGTACCGTTTTAATTGACATTCCGAAATGTTTAAGGAATTTTTCATCGTGATCCCGCTCCTAAGCAGTATAAGGTTGACCGGATGACTCGAATAATGTCGAGTTTTTTTTTTTTTTTTTTTTGTCTTCTCGTCGAACGTATAAACCGTAATGTTCTGCAAGACGTAAACCTAACCTAACGCGGCCATCTTCCGAACGATCATAAAAGTCGAACGCGCGTCCACGTGAATTTAGCCTTGTTTGTCGGGAGTCGCGAACTAATTTAGAGTACTGCCCGGCTTTCGCACTACGAAAAATAATCCCCAAACGTTTGCTTTAAATCTACGTAGTTTTTCGAAATTCCAATTGTAAAACGACGCGAAACAGACGTTCGAGAATATTGTCAAAATATTACTGAAATCGTCTGAGCGACTCGCCTGCGTCCGAAGCGGAGCACGCCGTATCGACAATTTTACCGGTTTCTATTTGGTTTTGCAATTTTTCGGTAGTTTTTTCTCGTGCTCGGACAAAACCATCGGCAAAGAAAAAAAACGATCTTGAAACGAGAATCCAAAACCAGTTTTTTCAGGAGAACATCATATCGTTACGGTTTGTACAATAATACACATTGTGTTATTCAACGCTATTGCAGCGTAACAAAAACCAACACGTAATTTACATGGAAATCGGGAAAAAATTGCCCGATAATTGTTTATGCTCGCGACGAGTTCGAACGGTAAAACAGAAAACCGTATATACGTTATATACGGAGCGGACCGAGGGGGGGGGAGGGGAAAAGCGGTGTTACAGTGACAGTGTTATTTTTTACACTCACAGGTACCTGCTGCCAGTTCGGTAATCACGGATCTCAGTGGGTTCACAACGCGCATTTGCCGTGAAGGCGTATCACAAAAACGGCGATGGTCTGATTGCGGCTCGCGGGGAATTTCGACTACACGGTCGTGTTCCTTCACGCGACGTTCTGTACGAAAACGAGCAGCAGCGTTGAATATCAGACCAATTTAGACCGTCGGTCACAGTCACTTGTCCGGTTGAAGACAAGAATCCAAGAAGAAATTCTGCTTTGATTCCCGTGGAGATGTTACGGAGAGTCCGGCAAAACTTCCACGCGATATTCCGGGGACTCGAGATTTTAGTCGACCGAAACTTTCGTGCCGTGTTATTATTGGCTCCACGTTTTTGCACAGTAAAACTTGAAAACAATTTTTTTTTTTTTTTGAACGCTTGTAAGAGTTAGTTCAAATTTTCCCCGGTCCACCCTGTACATATATATGTATATCGGTAGACGAGACGTTACACACTTGGATTTCTCGGCGCGCGCGCGCGGAAACACGTGTCCCCGAGCGCGTTCGGCCCGAGGAGTGTACGAGAGTGTAGGAAAAGAGAGAGAGAGAGAGAAAAAAACCGAAAACAAAAAGAAAAAACAAGTTATACTCGGGGCCGCAGTGAATCGCGTGGTTACGACGTTAGACGTGATGTCCAATCGGAAACAATGCGTTTTTCACCGGCGCGCACAACAAAACGCATACCGCCTAATCGTCGCGGGCCCGAAACAGGTTAAACAACGGTTTCCCTCCCTCTCCTCCTCCTACCACCCCCGTCACCCTCCACCAACAACACGTGCGTTAATATACATAACAATAATAATAATAGCCGGCCGATACGTAACTGCTTTATAATTGGAAAGTCGTAAACCTCACCCCGCCCAACCTTCGATGAGACTACGGAGTGAATTTCGAGTTTCCTAACCGGTTCGCCAAAGCGATGATAATAAAACGACGTATTTGTTGCGTTCGATTTTTGATTTTCCGTCCGCGGCGCGCGTGTACTGTTGCCTAAACGGGGCGCCGTACCGTTGCGTACGAACGTTGCGGAGGGACGAGACCGAGAAAAAGGAATAGAAAAAAACAACAAAAAAAAAACAAAAAAACGGAAGTAACAAAAAGACGAGAAACGAATCGCGGCGGTTGCCGTCGTACGTGGAGAGAAAGAAAGAGAGAGAAAAAAAAAGCAATAACGATGATAATAAAACCGCCGGACGAGTTATCGGCCGTTCCGTTATCCGCTGTCGTTCGCACACACTCCGGAGAGACGCGCCATCTGCACAGACTCGACCGGTCCCCGGAGCCGCGAGCGTCCGCCAGATCGCGGCACGGATCGTCCGAACGTTCCGAACGCGGAGAATCGTTTATGCGAACAACCAACAAAAATGACCGTACACGTTTTGATGTTTTTTGTTTGTTTTTTGAAACGCGAATAAAACGTTAAAAATGCTTAAGATCCGCGCGCGCACGTCTAAAGATTTTCGAAGTATATTATTGTCTCGGAAGAGATTAGACCGGGTGGGGAAGACGACTAAAAAACAAAACGATTCATCTCACCTATATACCTAATCTATCACCCCCTCCACACGCTGTTTGGCTGCTACCGCCGACGACGCCGTCTCGCGTGGCCGTTTTTTTTTTTTTAATTCCGTCATTAAAATAATGACCGGCCCGCGGTATACGCGTCATGCGTATGTATATATTAAAAAAAAAAAAAAATTAAAAAAATAATAATAAAAATACACGCGGAGCGAGTGAAACGACCGGATGATACTGGTTTTCGTGATCGTCTCGGAGAAGTCGGCGCGTATCAAAAAATAACCGACGTATTATAATTATTATCGAATTCGTCGTATGGACGCGAGAAGAAAAACGTTCGGCCGTCCCGTCGTCGAGGAGAGTCGCGGGGCCAACTCGTGGGGCCCGATGACAATCGCGAAATACGACAAACCGCGGTAACCCCTTCCCCACCCGCCGAGCGGTTTTTTACCGATTATTACCGGTTTTTAATTTTTGGCGCCGCGTCCGTTTCCGCTATCGGTCCTCCTCGATGCCCGACTTAGCGCGCCGCAGCGATCCCCGGGCTATTACGTAACGTGGCCCGTCCGTCGTCGAAACGAACTCGTAAGAACGAACGCGACGCACGACAACAAACGCAGCATTCCGCGCGATCGAAATCGGAGGTGTGTAATAACTATTATAAAACATAACTGCACACAACACACACACACACACACACACATAAATAATAACATACGACGAACACACTTCAACTCCTGCGCGTGCGTATAGCCGCGGTATCATACGGTTTAGAAAGTATTAATTGAAAATCCGAAAATCGTAATCGTCTTTTTTCCTAAACTCATCGCTATACGCGGACATTATACACACCACCGCTAATGCAAATGGGTGTTGTGTCCGTTGATTTATTTACGCGCGCGTCGTTCTCGACGATAACATGTTTTATGTTTATCACGCGGACGCCCCGCCGACGAATCCGTTACGTAATCGTATCATCGTCAACGCGCGCAACAAACACAATGACCAGAACGGAAAATCGTCGGCGATTTCGGAAAGTCAGCAGTGTTATGACGGAGCGCGTTGGTACGATTTAACTGGTCGTGAATAATAGCCGTTTGTTTTGCGTTTGTTGGCGCCCGTTTAAGCGTATTTGAAACGTATCGCACGTTCAAAGTTTGTCCGTATCCCCCCCCCCCCCCCCGGGACTACACGGTGACGGTGACAACAACAACAACGCACAAGAGAACACTCGCCGAGTATGTACAAAAACGGAGTGGTCCGACGGCGGCGGAGAGAAAAATTTCGTCGCGAATTTCGCAAAACGAACGGACTTCCGCGCGTACACCCGTGAAACATTTTTTTTTTTTTTTTTGGCAAAATATTAAATACCTCACTTTAAAATCACAGCAATAGTAACTTGATATTAAACGATTGAGATAGGTAGAACATCGGCTGTCTCAAGGTTTGAAAACGTCGATAAAACAGTTATTGATAACGTCCTAATGTGATCGTAACCATTATTGCTAATATCAGTTTGGTCAAATTATAACGTTTATATCCACACGAATAAAATTTGTGAAAACATAACATATAATAATATCGGAAATAAATATGCATTAAGCAACAAAATAAAAAGCTTCCCCTGTCGCCCCCCCCCTAAAGTACGCCGCCGCTGCTTCTTCCGACGTTTGATACAACGGTAAAAAGATTATGACCGTATTCTCGGTGACGTTGTCCACCCCCGGGGGACTTGCACGACCATAACACAATAACGAGATAGCCCTCCTCGGTATTTCGGGGGGGGGAGGGGGACCGTCGAAAAATGTGCACCCTAATTTTTTTTAATATACTCTCGGTGTAAAAACCGAAGTTCATAAATCACGACGTTCACGACGTTCAGTCGGGAGTACAAACGATCACGTGTTCACAACAGCCGTCCTGATAAAGTTGTTTGCGCGATTTGGTATTTAATTAAATTGATTATTTTCCGTTTTTAAAGGAGTTATTTGAACGAACATCAAATAAAATTGCGGTGGGTACAATAATCTCAACGACAAGGCGGTGACGAAAAACTCGATCGGGCTCGTCGGTCACGATCGAAACGCGGACGGACGGACGGGTTCGACGAAACGGGTCCGTCGGAAACGGTTCGGCCGACTCGCAAGACGACGACGACGTCGGTGGCGGCGGCACGCACGGCCCGGGACCCGCGCGCGCCCGTGGGGGGGATTACGCCGCCGCTTCCATCCACCCCCCCCGGTCCGTGCGCGTCGTGCTTTGCGCGTCCGTACGACAATGCGGACCGTAAATCAAAAACGCCGGTCTACCCCTACCCCGCCCCCCGCTCTTAATTAGTTCGGCGCGTGCGGTATTTACACGTGTTACCCCACCCCCCCCCCCATGACCTACAACGTGTTCCCGTACTCGAAAACAATATACGGAGCGTTACGATATCGGTGGGCGAACGATTTCCCCCGGACGAACGAAAGTTTTCGTCACAATTACGAACACGGGCTCGGAGCGGAACGGATCCGCGGACACCACTACATTTCGGAAATCGTTGTTCCCCCCCCTCGAAAAAAAAACATGCCCGGAAAATACGACGCTCGCCACGCCACACACACACACACACATACGGCACGTTTATTCGATTATCAAGGATTGCGAAAACGGAGGAAAAACCGAAAACGAAAAACGATCGGCACGATTACGGTACGCGGCGGTGCGTAGGCATGATTTTAAAATTCAACCATTCAACAAACAACCGCGCGACGGCGGTTTTCGTTTAGTGGCGGGCCGCGAAATGTATCGCCCTCCGCGATTCACGACAACGCCGGCGCGTTGTGTACGCGACGAGATTCGATCGGGACGATTTCAAACGTGAGAAACGTAATAATATTAATCGCCGTCGTGGAAACCGATGCGAAAGTACGTCGTCGCGTGCACGCGGACGACGAGGTGCGACCTGAAATCGCTATCATGACGGTGTACACTACGATCGCGCGCCGGTCCGCGCATGGAATAACGAAGTTTCCCGGAGTTTGACGATGAAAAATCACTTCATCTCGCGTGTCGGGTCGTCAACGGAAGAATTAGAAACATAAAAATGTATTTATCGCCGACATCCCGTCCTCCGCACAAATATACTTATCGTCCGTTCATAATGAATTGCAGGGTGGGAGGGGGGACCGAAAATTTCTTTTCTCAAAATTAATTCCCGCCCGTAACGGTACCGTCGTAATTATTATTATCGTTATGATTATTACGGCGCGTACGCGACGGGCTTGCAGGTTGTCGTCACGTGGGCGGAGGAACGTAAATCGTATAATCGAACACCCCCCCCTCGCGCCGGTCAAAATTTTTTTTTTTTTTTTACCAACTCTCGTTTAAAAACTGTATATATATATATTATTTGCGTTCAAACAAAAAAAAAAATCACATTCGTATACCAGATACAAAAAAAAAAAAAAAACCGTATTATATATTTATACGATAACGTGGCTGCTACCGGTCGACAGACAGACAGGTATACGCGGTGGCTGGCACGCGTGTTTATATCGTGAACGGTCCGAATTTTTCGTTTTTTTTTTTCTGACCAAATAAAAAAATAAATAATAACAATAATAATAAAACCTACGGGCTGATGAATTACAACACACACACACACGCCGCCGCCGCCGCCGAGCTCCCGTCGCGAGTAGGTTTTTGCATAATATTGACCCGCGCGCGCTGCAAAACAACACGCCGGCCGCATACCCGGCACGTCGGTTTTCGTTTACGACTTTGCCAAAATTTCGATTCCAACGTAAACACGCGCACACGAACCACAACACGCCGGCCGGGGCGTCGGTTTCACGTGAATAACGTATTCTGCTTTTCATTTCTTTTGTTTTTTGGACATTTCTAATCTAATCCGAAAAACGATTGTCCGCATAGCGATTTTTCGTACCGACGTACAAACGGTACACACTCGCCTGACCCGACCGCACGTTCGACAGTTACGGCGATGACCAGCAAATCCGTCGACGAAAACAAACGAGCGACGAATCACCTTTGGCGATGGGAGAGGAGGGGGGGGGAACGCAATTAATTCAACGACGTTGCTAAGTAACGGCGTACTGTGTACACCAGCGCAAACGTTTTAACAACAGTGTACATAAAACGCGACGAGCATACGAACATACGTATAAAAAAAACCTCGATAAATACGAAAGTACGATTGTCTTGGAATCGGGTCGTCGTTGTTCGATCAAACATCTATACGCCGACACGCGTACATAACAGGTACCCCCAGCACGTGTTCCTGAGCCTGTTCTCGACGCGAATCTACACCGATTTAACGCACACGAAAAAACCCCCAAAACCGTAATCACGGTTCCCCTAATGGCCTGTCGAAGCGCGTGTAGAAATCCGTGTCTAACGAACAGCGTTTACAGCGAACGGGTAAAAAACGAACTAAATTCGCAGCCCTAACATCGGTCGGACGGCGGTAAGTCGCGCGCGATCGAACCGTCTACGGTTTGCGGACGTTTCGTTTTTGGTTTGTCGATCCCTTTGATGCTTGTCCGCTCGCACCGACGCGGTGTTTATTTTACGTATAAGAGGAGAACGTCTCGCGTTTGATCGTTTGATCGTTTGTTGTTGTTCTTACGGACAACCATACCTTGAACGACGTGTACGCCGCATATTGACGAGTAGGTCGTACGATTTTGGCAACGAAACCGGATACACGCGCGACGGCCGTATTGACAACGTATCGCGCGGGACGTCGCGCGCCAAAGGGAGGTGGAACAAATTCGACGGTGGGTGTAAAAATTGGCACGAAAATTAGCCGTCGTATTACACACGTTGTTTTCGCGCGCGCCGAACAATATAGAAAAATCGTTTTTTAATAATATGAACGCCAGAGAGACCGAAAATTCCGATATATACGTATATATAGGCCAGACACATGTGTTGTACGAGCCGAGTATAAAGGGACGGGGAAAACGTTTGGGCGGCGGACGCCAACTTACCCGGTCATAAATCAATCGGACGAACGTATAATTTACGCGCGCGTATGATATATATGTGGGGAAACGGAAAAACGAACGGGGAAAACAAAACTAAAAAATTTCAAAATTAATTAGCTCTCCGGCGCGAGCCGTTCGCGTTCACGGGGCGCACCCACGCCGTATCGGTTATAAGTAAACGATAATAATAACAATAATATCTGGTATTGTCGAAACATTACAATATTTCGTTCGTTTCGAACGCCAATTAGAATGATATATATACCTCCTCGTACACGACGACGAAGACGACGACGAAGAAGACGACGACGACGAAGACGAAGACGACGACGATGCCGATGCCGACTACGCGTGTGCTCTCGCACGATAATTTATCGATAGGTTTATCCTATTATATACGAGGTACAAAACACATGTGCACGGCCCGAAGACGGGCACCCGACGTTCGACGGGTTAACGAGCTCCCCGGCGGAGGCGGCGTACACACACACACACACACACACACACACACACACGTCGTATAGAGGAACATTAGAGGAGAAGATCGTCGGCGCGTATCCAAACCGATACGGTAATATCGCGTGCCGACGGCCGACGCGATATTGTCGTCCGCGGGTCTCGTATATTTCTCCGGCGCTGGTGTTTTCGAAAAACAATTGTTTCTTCGTACGTTTTAACGATTTCCAAAAAAAAAAACGCATTTTTGATTTTTCGCGACAAAAAGAGTCATTCGTACGACGGAGAGTTCGACAATTTCTACACCGGCCGGCGGCCAATCGTGTCGTTCGTCGCGTCCACATATCGCCAAACCTAACCGAACGTGATCGACGTACAAAAAAACGAAACGCACGCAACTCGGTACGCGAAATGACGGGGGTTGGATTTTTTCTTCTAGTTTTCTTCGCAACGTGAAATCGTCGTGTTCTAACCGAAAAAAAACGCTGCGAGGCCGTCGCGATTATATGTTATTTTACGCGGACACGGAGTCAATAACGGAGTTCGTTTAAAACGAAAATCGTTATCTCGGCGTTAAAACGTTATCGCTTTGGTGCCGGTAAACCCTACGTAACGAGTAAGTCGGAGTGCGCGCTTCGTCGGCGTTTTAACGATTCTCCGGCGAACCGGCGACGTTGGACCAAAAATTTACAAAAAAAATTAACCTCCATACGTACGTACACTGCACACGAAATAATAGATGAACCACACACACACACACACCGCGGGCCATTGTCGTTCCACGTGCGTAATGATGTATAATTTATTGCAGAAAATTCTTTACGAATAGCATACACGACGATAGGACTAGATTCGACACACGCGGCGGCGGCGCTACGGAAATCCGAAGTTTTTTTTTTTCCACGCGACCTATAAACGACGACGACGACGACGACGACGGGCTTTCTGGCAAAACGTTTTTAAAGTACACACGTCTCGGTTATTCCTCGCGCGTTTATTTATACAACACTCCGACCGCCGTCCGCACTCTCTGTTCCGTCCCGTGTGTCATATAATCCTCCCCTTTCGTTGTTCGCCGTTCACTAAAACTCGGTGTTTCTCGTAAAAACAACCGTTTCGTCCTCCCCGTCTTCGTTTTTATAGGTCATGATCGGCCCGTTCCCGCTTTCGTCTTTCTTTGAACGATCCACTCTCTCGTCGTTGTTTTGCCCGACGATGTCCAGAAATGTGATTCGCACCGTCTTCCGTCTCCTGTCCCGAGTTCATCTTTTTGACCTTTTTCACGATCCTCCTCCATTCGACATCATTAATTTCTTCTTCCTGTCCGACGACGCGTTATTATCGATATAATTAACATCGTATCTAACGAAGAAAAACACACCCCCTCCCCGTTCGATCTCGGAAAACAAACGAGCATGGACAACAATTTATTCGAAACGAAAATCACATCTCGTTACGTTCAACGTAAATCCTGGTTGCTGAAATTAATTTCATCGTTTCCTTTTACAATCGATTGACAACAGCACGGCCGTGCGTGCGTATCTCGGTTAACGTTATTGTTTGGTCGTTCCGTTTACACCAGACAGAAAAGTTCAACTAAACCCCCCCCCCCGACGCGAAACAAGGTGGGCTTTTCGTCTCGCTCTTAGTTCCTAGTCCCGTTACGTTGTTATCGAGTTTTTTCGGTTGTTGTTGTTGTTGTTGTTGTTGTTTCCCCACGTCCCGTTTTCGTTTTTAATCGGATAATGTGGGACGGACGCGGCCGTCGCCGAGCCACTCGGCCGCGGCGTTGTTGCCGTTCATCTCGCTCGGGGGGGCAAACGACAACGTGGCCGCGCGGCGCTCCGGACCGCCACCGCCGCACGCACACTACATTATACACTATACACACACACACACACGTACGCGTACGCGTACCTACCTCGTGCCTCGTGCCTCGTACGTATTTCGTGGTTCGTACGCGCGTAATAACGACGTCGTTCGTACCTACAGGCGTGCAGCGGCACGCGGTGTTGTCGCGGTAGGGACAGCGCCTGGGACGGGGTGCACCACCTGTGCGCAGCAGCACGGCGACAGTCCGTCCGATGGGACGATAACACACCCCGGACGACGGCGTATAGTGCGCGCATTTGGACGGATATTGAAAATCCGTTTTACTCGCGAGGTGAGTAACGGCATTACGTGCGCACGCTCCGTCCCACTAGACGATTTTCCAGACGAAATTCGTACAGAATTTATAAAAAAAAAGGAGAAAAAAACAAGGTAAGCGTGCGGGTGCTGTGGATATTGGTTCGAGAAACGATTCGGAGCGACGTCTCGTATTACACGCCGAACTCTTGAAGATCACGAGAATCGTCCGAAACGATTATGTCGACAGGGTTTTCGGTATTTTTTTTTTTTTTTGCCCCGATTTCGGATCGTTTTTTATAACGCGCAATCGTTCGTTGCGCTAAAAATTTAAAAAAAAAACATATATACGTATATACGTAGATATATAACCGAAGATCACGATAATATACGTACACACGGGCAATGAATACGATACACGACGCGCGGGTGAAATTAATATATATATAGAAGTTAACGATCGTTATTGCAGTACACTTGTATTATAAGTACATATATATATATACGCACGACGCGCTGGGGCCGGTGAATATGAATAACAAAGGGCGGTCGTGGTGGTGGTCGGTTAATAATGACCGTAATATAAATATATATAAATGTGTGCGTGTGTGCGCGCGCGCACACGGTATACGAAATTAATTTAAAAAAACAACGTAAAATCAAATTTTAACGCGTTCACGGTATATTATATGTTTAAAATAATAAGTTTCTGGACCCTTGGCTGTGATGCTCCACACGCCGTATGTACTTAAACATATATATATATACAGCGTAATCTCGATCATCCGCAAAATTCAAATCGAAACGAAAATGATATAATTATATTATTAAAGAAGTTAAATCATGTAACGTTAAATAGTGTTTAAGGGAAATTAAATTTGAACACGTTTTGGTTTTATTTAAACATTCATAATGTATGACGTATAATATTTATGTACATTTATTTTATGACAAAAACATCAGCAACAAGTTGTTTTTTGTTTGAAAACACCACTTATTTTTAAATTGCGATTGAAATTTTTTCAACAAAATTGTGCCATAAAGGGTTGTATCGTCTTGTTATTCCAGATAAGCCCGTCAATGTGTCTTAGAACTGCTTCATGGCTCACTTGCTTTACTGTACATTGTGTATTATCGTTTTCTTCTTCTTCACTAGGAGGTGTTCTCTTACTTGGGGTATGGATTTTTTTACAACCCATTCTTTAAACGTTTGTTAGTCAATCCGGCCTTTTTATTTTTTTTTTTTTGGTTGAAGTAATGTAATGGGTGGTTTTCAACTACCCTTTAAAAGATCTTGTTTTTTTGATTTTCCAATCACTACCGGTTTTAATTTTTGAAATCCTGTTGCATTGCTGCTCGTCATTATGGGTCTATACGTTTTTTACTGCTTTTATATCTATATTTACATTATTTTCTTTTTTTGTACATACATACATGGTTTTGCGGAAGACCACGGATATTACGCAAAGCGAGAATAAACTGTATATATATATAGAAAATACAAAACGATGTTAATTTAAAAATAATGCATCCGTGCACGTCGATGATACACACGCAAACTGTGCTGCTATAATTACGCAAAAGCACGCGGATTCCTCACCGTTCGGGCCAAAACGTTTCGTTTGTCGACCACCGTAATCATACCGCGGCCGATTACGGTGGTCGCCAAACAACTTTTCGACACGTTGTCAGGACGAGCCTAGACACGGTGTAATAACTGGACGTCGTACAGTTTTAATTTTCGAAAATTACACGCGCACACATATTATATCGTATACGTCTGCGGCGTTAAAAATTAATTTTGTTTTTTTTTTTTCATTCTTTAACGATAAATCTACGGTTCACAAAAAAATGATATAATACACGACGAGACGAGATAGAGAGAGAGAGATAGAGCGAGAGAGAAAGTAATTTGTTGTTTAATGGTCGTACGAGTGATTTAATGTAATAAATTATGAAGAAAAAAAAGAAATAGAACTGTAGACGGGTCGAAATGTCACGGGAGGGGACATGTTCTAAACGATATGGCCACCCAATGAAGACGTAATACAACAGTAGATACGGTATTATATAGAGTGCGTAGTATTGTATACATGTACACACTTTAACACACACCGTACACCTATTTTTCTACACATATTTATCATTTCTATTTATCATTATTTTAGTTCCTCGCACGCCGAACTCTACACAGTATATTACACACGCGCGCGCACGCTCGTATATACTTTTTAAACGATTTAGTCTCCCCCTGCGCGCTCGCGCGAACGACGACGACGACGACGACGACGACGACTCGATATTGCCACTGCTGTACACACGCGCGTTAGCGAGGATTACTTCTTTTATATACACACGCGCGTATAGTAATAATAGTTTCGCGTGTGGACGTTGCGCGCAGACGGCTGTTGGCTGGCGACGACGTACGGAGATTTATCGTCACGGCGCGGGCGAAACGCGACGACGGTTTTATTCAAATGACTTCATTTCAGACGTCTGGCGAACGGTGTAAATTCGAATTAGGCGCCTCGACGGCACAAGGGTTCCCCCGTAGACACCGTACACGGCGAGCCCAAATAAGCACGCGCGTCCGTTCCCGAAGACCGTCCGGAGAGCCGTTCGCGCTGACGGTCCAAAGATTCTCTCCGGACGCGAACCGAAATGATAAGACCGAACGGCGACGGACCGGGTTCGAATCAACGAAACGCCGCGTTTGAAACGGGGTTTGATTAAAAAAAGAAAGAAAAAAAATACGCCGTCGGACAACGACGCGTGATATGATGTGCGCTTTTTCACGAAAACACGGTTGTTATTACAAGGTGTATCGATTGAATGTTTTCGTTTGTATTCCCAACCGCGCGCGCGCGTTTATAATAATAATAATAATGATAATGATAATAATAATAATAATGTGAGCTAAACGACGAAGTTCAAAACACGTTTCGTTCTCCGGACGACGGAAATTCGGCCCGAAGTGCATAATAATATTACATTCCGACCGTTCACACACTAAACGTATTATTATCAATTCGGGTACGAGGGGCAAAAAAAAAAAAAAACCACGGCCTTCTAATTAAACGTCTGCGGTTTTCCGAAACGCGCGCGCGTACATAATATGATATATAGCGTACGCGAGAGTTTATGATAAATGATAATATCGGGTTTTCCATTGATTATTAAATATTATTCATTTATTCTACCGGGTCGTCGTCGTCGGGGGGGATAGACTCGTCGAATCAATTTCGAAGACGTATGCTTAATACGCTCATATAACACGCGCGCACAGCTGCGGACGAGATTGCACGGTTCCGGTGCAAGTGCGCTGCGTCAAGTCGAAAACGCCGTACCGCGTACAACGCCGGGCAATAAATCGACGGCCGTAATGAATGGCGAAAACCGGGAGGTCTTGTCACCGCCAGACCAGTTTTATACTTTCATAATCATAATAATAATAGGTACACATTATAAATTACCGGGCCGGCAAATGACTTATGGTCCGCAAAACGGCCCGCGCGCGTCTCTCACTACAAACGGATACGTAACGTACAACAACAATAACGACGTAGTCGTCGTCGTCGTCGTCGCGTGGGCGTTCGAAAAAAAAAATAATAATAAACGTACACAATACGCATATATTTAATATTATTCGCTTATTCGCGAGCGTGTGTATATAATATATACGTTACACGACGTTAATATATATATATATATTTTTTTTTTAAGGACGACTATGGACATTACGCCGAAAATCGTTCACGAGCACAAAACGTATATCAAAAATGTTTGTTTTTTATTAGGTGTTGTTCGTAAATACGAAATATATATCGTTATAAGTTCACAAACGGGTTTAACGACGGTACGTGTTTTCGTACACGTATTATCGGTTTTGTAAGTTTCGACGGTGGCGGAACGCGCGGTCCCCCCGGGTAGGAGGTGTGTGGGGGGGGTCGCGTCTTTCGGAAACGCTCGTCGCCCGTCAAGTACGGACACTAGCACCGCCCGAGCGGCGAGCCGGTTTCGAGCGTACCGGTACACGCGTGTGTGTACGGAGGAGAGATTGAAAATTTCGAACGCGGCACACACGCGATTTCGAATCCGGTCGCTTGCACGCGCGCACGAGGTGTGACGGCATGTCCTCCATTACGACGTCCGTCGCGTCGCACGATTATTATGGCGGTCGGACGACGGCCATGTTGACGCCGGCGGCGGCGGCCGCGGCTCCTCTCCAGGCGGTTAATTAAAAATCTCGGCCGTTACGCACGCGGCGGCATCGTTTTCGGGCGTCCGCGTGGACGTTGACGTGTCACGTCACGACGGGCGACGCGAAAGCGAACGCCGTTTAAATATAGACGGAGAGTCGTGGGGGCGTGCTGCCGCGCCGGCCATATGCCACGCGCCCCGGTCGGCCGTACGCATAAAGGTCGTGCGCGCGGCAGAGGAGACGAAAAAAGCAGCTCGCGTACGCGCAGTCGAAAATTAAGACAAACCCTCCGCCGTATATATCAAACGTATAAGTCCGTGGAACGTTCGCGTGTAATTTATTTGTTTCCACGTAAATTATTTCGATGTCTTTGGGACGCGATAAATCTCCGAAAACCATTGTGTGCGCCTGACCGCCGACAACGACGGATTTTCTTCTGTGCCCCGCGCCGAGCGTCTCAATTACGACCGGTATAAATAATACGTACCGGCGCGATAGGACGGGTGGGTAGGGGGGAGGAGGGGGGCACGAACAAAAAAATAAAACAACAACGAGCATCGTTCGTATCAATCGATAACATTGCGAAACCCATTCCGCCCGCTCGTCAATCTCGCGTCACGTTTTTCCCCGGCCGAATCACACGCGGACGGGCCACGCGGCGGTTCTCACCGTTGTTATTATTATCATTATGTTTCCGTCGTCGTCGCCCGCGTTCCGTAACACTCGTGGAATCGCATCGATTACGTGCCCGTCGACGAGTGGATTTCTTTTTTACGTACCACACCACACGTATTCGATAATTCACGAAACCGTAAACGCGGTACGTATTTCGAACGTACCGGATGGTAACACGTTCTCTCGTATTGACAATTGACGGGCCGCTCCGAACGGTCTTAACGCGCGTTAAAACGTTATCGACGTACGACCGAAAAACAAAACAAAACGAATCGCACGCACGCCCCCGTTCGGGTGTACTTCGACGACGCGGTTTTCGCGAAACACAAAAACGGAACCCCGTTGTTGGCCGAACTATCGCTTTCGCACGGTACGAGCCCCGTGCGCGGCGGCGGACGGCCGCGTCGCAGCCATGTTTGTTGGCGGCCCACGGCCGTCGTCGTTTCTTCTCCGCGTTCTGTGAACGTGTGGTGCGCGCACAGCTGCCCGATTCGAAAAATCTCGCACACACGACTACCGATAATAAGAAAATAAACACGCACGCACGACTGTTATTAATCGATTCCGTATTGATAATTTCCGTATCTAATATACATATGTTCAGACGGAAACACGTAGTTATAATTCGGCTCGTGTTATATAACATCGTGTACGCGGAAAAAATGTTTCGGACGTACGTGATTATTCTCACTCGCGCCGTATATAAGGCGGAACGTTTTCATAATAATAATATAACAGGCGCGGTATAAATCCTATGAATTCCGAACACGCGTTATCGTTTGTATACCGTGTTTAACACAACGACGGCGAACATTTCGCGACGAACCACGTCGGTTCACCCTAAGTGGGCGGGGGGGGGGTTCCCAAACGCGTACGCAGAAGTCAGGTTAGGTGGAGAAATTTCCGACAAACGAAAACCTCCCCGGACACACGCGTTATTGTTCGCGTGCCGTTTGAATTACAACATTTTGTTTCGGCAACAGTCCCGGTAACGATTACACTCCGCTTCACGAATTAATCATTCGTCCGTCTCGAAGATATTTATGGGAATCGTCGACGAGATCCGTATGTTATATCCGTTTGTTCTCTTCTTACGTGTGCGCGTCCATACATATGTGTATGTGAACGAGTCGCGGCGGCGTTGTTTATAAATTTAATTTGTTTTTTTTTCCCTCCCGCCCGTTTCTATATAGACCGGCCGCGAATGATACACGACGACTCCGCTCGTAAACTCGTCAATGTTCCACACACATATATATTTTTATTTATTATTTTATTTTTTTTTTTTTATTCCTATTTAAAAAAACGTTATTTTAATATACGCGTACGGTCCCCCACAAAAAAACCAAGGGCGGGCCCGACCGTACGTCCGGGCGTCGAATAAATCATGCGACTCGGACGGATAAATTATTTGGACGGTCGTCGGTCCTGCGGCCATCCTCGCCGCGCGCCGCCGTCTTGTTGTTGCGCGCGCGCGCGTACGCGAACGTTTCGGTTCTTATTTTTTTGTTACTCTCGGCGACCGCGTCGTTCGAACCCATTCGCCGCGGTCGATTGAACTCGGTCGCGGCGGCCGTCGCCCGTCGCCCGACCCCGAAAAACGGTTCCCGGCGCACAACACGTGACGTCCGAACGGATCGCGCGGATAGGTACGGAACGCAAAACCATCACCCGCCTTCGGAACGAAACGAGATAACGGCCGAGTACACGACGCGAGTTCCCGCACGAACGTAAACAACGTTCTCGACCGTGTTCGGCACTCTTCCGGTGGTTGGTGGCGTGTGTGCAATAGGTCGACACAATATATTATTTTTCACCGAAATCTGGAGACAACAAAACGGCGGTGTACGTCTGTGTTCTGGTTATAAAACGCGTGTAGTACTACGGTTTCGCCGCTATGCCCGGGGGGGGACCGACGGATTTCGTACAGCCAGTTTTCTTTTAGCGGCACGGCCTCGCCGCACTGCTGCTGCTGCTGTTTTGCGCTGGCTGCTACGCCGAGGCGAAAATGAATTACGATCCGAAATGCCGGAAAGCGACACGGCGCAAGATTAATGCCGTTTCACCGTCGTGTGTATACATGTATACGTGTGTGTGTGTGTATATATATATACGCGCAGAACGACGACGGGACGAATACGCGCGCGCGTTTCGTCGACGGGAACGCGGCCGCGGGGGAGGTCGGCGGCGGCGGCAGCGTTTAAGAGGGGGTCGTTGTTAATAATTATTTTAACAGTGAACTCCATTAGCGCGTGACTATATATATATATAAATATAAATAGGCGCCGAGGTTAGTGACGTTTATCATTTGAAAAATATAACTCCCCCGTATATACGTGTGTGTGTGTGTGTACACGGGAACTCCGCCACGTCCGATGGCCGCCGCCGCCGGGACGAGGAACAAACGCGCTGCAGGCAATTAAGATCACCGATCTTACAACCACCTCGGAGTTTTTTTTTTTTTTTTGTTTCTTATTTCCCGAAAATACCCGACGCGACGACGATTATGCTTTTATACGCGCGCGCGTGCGACTCTCGTCGTCGACTTATTAAAGGGTCCGTTAAACACACACACACACACACAGAGTGAGTGAGTGCGAGAGAGAAAAAGGTCTTCTTATCGGCCGGAGCGCGCGCGCGAGAAAAAAAAATAAAATTAGAAGGTGAAGCGGAGAAAAAATTAAATCGTTTTAAAAAAAAAAAAATAAATAAATAAATAAAGCTCTCCTTTTGTATGCGCGCACGATGATTTACCGCACGTTTTTTATCTGGCCGGCAATAAATCGCGAGCGGGCGCTCCCCTGACGGCCGCGGGGAGGTGCGGCGGCGGCGGCGCGAGAAGGAAAAAAGTGCATGCGCGAACCCCCTTCGTATACACGACGCTTTCTATTTCGCGTGCGTATACACACGTATATATATATAAATATATAAATATGTATATATTAAATTTTTTTTTTTTCCCGAAGTTATGCACGCATATTTTCAATGCCTATCGCGCGACTCCTTTTGTGAACGTGTACATACTTTGCTCATTATGTATACACACGAATCCATTACGGGGCCATTGCGGTTTGTCTTATCGCCGCCTCGCCGCGTTTATTCAACGTTTTTTCGACAATAACTTTCCGAGACGAAAGACGCGTCGCCCCGCGGTATCGTGTACGCGTGTGCGTGCGCGCGATGTACACTCACTCAATTTCGTCCCGGTGTTAATTCCAACAAGTATTCGAGGAACGGAAAACGCGGGCGCGCGCGCGAGCTGTTCGCGTTGTTGTTCGTACTACGTCCGAGACTAGATTGCCTTTATTTTTCCTACGTTTACAGTGTGCGCGTGTACACAGACGTATTGTCGATACGTGACCGTGTCACCACATAATACGGCGAACGACGGCGGTTATTTTTTTTTTCACTTTTTTTTTTAAACCTCCCGTGGTTTAGTCGACAGACGATATTATTTACTACTGCTGTCGCGTATACAGTTCGTCCGCTGGGTAATATATTTTTATGCGAGTAACGTGTCGTTTTTTTTTTTTCGTTTTTAATTAGCGGCAATTAACATATAAATACAGGTACAGGAACGAGTAATTAAAAAGAACCCGCCGCGTATACGCGTTTTTAGAGTGCACACGCACACCTATCGGAAACGACAACTGTGTGTAACAGATCTTTCCGCCGTGATAAACGCGTTTTTACACGTGATATCGTTGTTACAATAACACCACACAACAACAACGTGTTCAAACTTCTTCTGGCATACGACGACCGTCGTAATGACCTCACGTTTCGCGCGGAAATTGCTGCGGACTAAACGCCGAAGAGAGCACGTGTAATAATGATAATAATAATAACCGTATCGAGACGCACACGTTGGCGCGAATCGTTATATATATATTTGGTCGTGTCCGCCGCGCCTCGCGCCAACGTGCGTGCGCGGTGCCGAACAATTTCGCGTGATCCGGGCCGCCGCGGCAATACCGAAAACGGGGGACCAGGAGCTCCGGTTCCGCCGCGCAAAGTTTCCGCCGCACACGCGTCGGGGTGCGGACGCGACGGAGAAAATAAATCACGAACGCCTCGACTTTTCCGACCGCGAGAATTCGCATTCCTCCGGCGCGTATAAGAGGATCTGCCGGCGCACGCACGCACGCACGCACGAGACAAACAACAATTTTTAATTTTTCGACCGCCGATATTAATGTGTGTGTGTATATATATATCGTCGAACGATCCTTGTTCTTTTTCCCCGCGGTTCGTAACACTTCGTATTTTTTTTCGACCCCTCGCGCGCCCACACGCACTCACACGTATATATATAGAAACTTTTCGGAGAGAAATTAGTTTCGGCACACATAGCAGAACACGGGCAGCACACAGACACACACACACACGCGCACACGCGCGCACGGCGCCCGCGAATGGTCGACCGGAGAGGGCGGACCGCGTGGCAATGCATCAAACCCCGTACACGGAGACTTTTAACCGGGCGCGCTCACACGCACACGCGCACACGCGCACACGCGCGCACGCACGCACAACGCCGCGGCGACGTGGCAAAGGGAAGAGAAAAGAAAAAACGGCCGACGATTCTCGTTCTTTCTAATTGAGATGTTACCGGTGATGTATCGCCCAAAGTAATTCTCTGCCGCCCCCGTCGCGCGGAGCCGAGAGAACGCGCACAAAAACGAGTTTGCCGTAGAACAAAAACTATTTCTCGGCTCCCGCGGCACGGCCCGCGCGCCCATACTCGTGCACGCGCGTGCAAATGTGAAAAAACCGAAACGACGTTCACGAACCGTGCGGATTGCTCGAGAACATTGTTCGTTCGGAACGCGCAACTCCAGCCGCGCGGTATTCGTAAAATGCGTTCCCGTGATCCGAACGCGCGTTCGTCCGGAAAACCTCACGCCCAACAGCGCATAGACAATGTCGCGTTACGTTCACCTTGCCGCGGTGGTCGGCGGTCTCGTCTCCGTCGGCGCGGCATACCACGTTTAAACTGTATCGCATAATACACACTGTGTGTGTGTGTGTGTGTGTGAATATTAATTCGATAGGTCCCCGATGACCGCAACGTCGAGTCAAACGTACGATTCTATTTTATTTTTTTGTCGAAAAAATATAATCATTATTGTAATCGTCGTCTACACACTCGTACGCAGTAAATATATTGACTCGCGCGCGTATACAAGGAAACTTACACCGCGTAACGAAACAACGGGGTGGTTAAAAACGCATATTACGCACGCACACACACACATATATATATATAATATATATATATATGAATAGACGGCCAAATCGTGTTTGTATACGAGTCGCGCACCGGAACCGTTTACGTTTGAACGCGAGAGAATATCGTTTTATATAGCGTGCGGGCACGGGGTCGTAAAAACGCTATATTTATAGACGGCGAATAACGACGGGGGTGGAGGGAAAAAAAAATTCTTACGCGTTATATTTTGATTGCAAATGACCGCAGGTATACAATGAGACGGTCCGGCGGGGCGCGCGGAAAAGTAAAAAGAGGCCGAAAAAAATAAAATAAAAATAACGTGTCGAAATATTTGCTACCGGATTAACGATATTACTTTTTTTTTCCTGTCTCCGACCGTGTGTCTCGTAAAACCGATTTCACGGTACTCAAGGTCCAAAGACACTACCGTTTGGCCAGTCGGCGGGATTCACTCGGACCGGCGGTGGTCGTCGTAGTCGTCGTCGTCGCGTCCGAGAGCGTACGAAATCGAATGTCCCCGTACGTACCGCGTTGCACGCATTGTCGTCGGCGGGTTCCTCCGCGAGGTTAGGGGTAGTGAGCACACACCGGTGCCTGTCGCCGGTACGGGCATCATGGCGGTGTGTGTCCCCGTTTTGTGCCTATTGTACGCGCAAGAAGAATACCTGAGAGGGTGTCTGCGAGCGAAAAGCAAACAAAGGGCTGCCGAAAAACGAGTTTCACCTTTTGGAAACTTTCACTTTATTATTTATTACTCCGGTTTATATGTTTAATAATGCCGATGACAGTGCACGTACCGGCGGCGCGCGCGCGCGTACACACACGCACACACACACACACGCATACACACACGTACACACTCAGACGTACGATATGTGATCGCGTGCGTGTGCGTACGTTCGGGTGTGCGTCGTGTCCGTGTAAACGCGTTCGTACGCGTCGCATTTTGCCGCACGCATCCACTCCGAAATCATCATCTCCGTCGTCGTCGTCGTCGTCGTGGTGTGTCCGTCGTACGTAACTGCAGCCGCCGTCCGTCCGTCCGTCGGTAAGTGCAGTTTTTGTGTTTATTTTCCACACGGTTTACGTTCCGAACACGTTTTTCCGTCGCCGCGGCTACTCGTCGTTATTACCTCGTTAACAACGGCGGCGCAAACAAACGACGTTTTAAAACGAACAACACGTCTCCTCTTGCCGCTCGCGCGTCCGTCTACGTGTGTACGTACGAGTATAAATAGTGCGGTAACGGTATACACGCGTTTATGATATTATAATACGTTTCCGCGAGGCGCCGCCGCCCGCGGGTGGCGAGTGGAGACGCAACGCGTTTATACGTGTTCTCTGTATACACACGTACGTATACATATATATATATAACAGGGTTTCTTATATTGATTTAAACGGGTCTCCTGGGCATGCTAAATATCCGTCCGGCGGGCAGCCACCGCGCCGCCGCCCCGTCCCTGCCATTTTGCACACCCGCCACCTCCACATCCCTGAGAACGGGTAATATAAACGTCCCTCTCCGTCCGGCGGCCGCGGCGTCGAGGTGAAAACCGGCCGCCCGCCCGCCCGCCCGCGCGCGTACATAGGTCATTGCGTGCATAACGTGAACGGCCCGTAAAACATCACGCGGACGCACGGCGACAACCGCGACGTCGTTTTATTAGACCGATCGTATCATATCACTCTTTTTACCTTTCCGTTTACGTTTTTCGCCCGAATGGTAAATCGAATTTATCGGATGATATTACGGGCATAACGGTGTCCGGGCGACTGTCGATGGTTTTCGCATAGTCAAAACTGCACGGTTTTCACGATTTCCGTACAATAATATCTCGGTCGTGGCTAAACGCGAAAACGTTTCGTTTACGTCGACAACATTCGCGTAACGTTTGCGTATAGGTACGTACGAGCGCTAAAAAAACAAATAACGACGTCGCGTACGAACAATATACACTATAGACCGTTGTCTATTATTCTGACAAAACGCGCGCGATTTGACCGTGTTTCGTAAAGTACATCCCTCTGGCAACGCGCCGGGTTCGGCTTGTATAAGTCTGTACACGTCATAATTATACACGGAACTCGCATTCATCGCAAAATCGTATACAATACGTTTCATCGTTTCCCATACACGACTACTCTCACTCGATCAAGGCGAACGAGGATTTTTTCGTTGTTGTTATATACGCATTGTCGAACGCGTGAAATGGATAAATTAGTTCGAAAAATAACGCGGAACGACGTCGCGTCTCCGTCTAAAACATACAACGATCATATTGTTATTACAACAACGACTTATAGATTTTGACGCGTATTTTATAATTAGTTGGCACCGCGTTTTTGCTCGTTTTCGAATGTCGATCGTTGCATACGTACAAACACATTGCGCGAGTGTTTTATCGAGTATATTTTTACGCGTATACAATTATGTATTATTATTAATATACATATGCGTTACGTGACGCGTCAAGGTAAATCGGATCGCAATTTATTAACGAACATTTAACGGCCGACGTGTGTGTATAAAACGGTTTATAAATGTACACAGGATTTATGTCTATATTATGTGTGAAAAATAGAATATTTTAAAACGACCTAACCCGCGCGATCGATCGATCGGACGGTCGGGAGTTTACGATTCGTTTCCAAACCGTATAAATCGTCAAACGGGTTTCGGTGACACAAACGACACATCGATTTCGACGATAAATCAAATCTCGTTTTGTAAAAAAAAAAAAAAAATCGATCGACTATTACACGTCACGACGGCGGCCAAACGCGCGTTCGCGTTTCGTCGGACGTGTGACGTGATTACAAACTGAACAAACCCGAGTCCGAGAATCGTACGGAGCGGATAACAGTTTCGTTTAAAGTGCAGCACGAGGTCGAACGGTCGACGCGTACCCCGGATCGTCGCGGTTATTTTACTGGAAACTCGTATTTCCGCGAGCATTCCAATACGTTACGTTGGTGGTTCTCGACCGGCATGACATGGATCCAGTGTAGGGGTGACACGAAATTCCCGAGGAAAAGGACAAAATAAATAAAATCGTACTGTTGCCACCGCCGTCGGAACGACATAATCGTGTTTTTTAATCGTATTAAATTCACTATCGTCCCTCGGATTCCCCAACTTTGTGAAAACCGCCCGGGTCAAATTTCTCATTAATTTTTCAGATTTTCTACAGTTCAATATTCTGGTTGTTATTTTTCCGCGTACTGTATTTTTTCAAAGCGCTCGTGTTTTTCTCCCGAAACGTACAGTTTAAATTGTTTGGTGTTTTTGTTTTTGTTTTTGATAATAGAACGACGCATTGTTGGATTCTCGTGGACTAAGTGTGACACGAATGAAAAATGGTTGAGAACCACTGCGTTGCATAATCACTACTCGTCGACTCGACCGCGTCCAGTAAATTACATCGTACGTACCGATTCGTTTTTAAAAATAGAACCTACACTTATCACGGGCGATTCGTCGAAATAGACGATGTACAAGTGTTATTATTCCGATATCACATGGCCGTATCATCATCACGTGTACACGCGTTTCGGTTACACTAAAACCAGTCGTAATTTCGTTGCAGCGGGACGGACGACGTGCGGTTGGTCATCGCGGGCGGTTATCGCCGGCGCGTCGTGTTTATCGTCGTTAACACGTTATTACCACCCCTGTGCATTACGTACGATCGTCTTGGTCGCCGAAAGTCCACACCGCCCCGCACTAACGACACACATACACACACACACGCATCCCGTCCGCGCGTACTATTGTACGCACGATAAGACTGTTTGCACGAGAACACCGTCCGTTGGTACACACAAGCGCGCGACCGGACCGCCACCGCCGGCCGGCCGGTCAAGCGACGGCGATAAATTCGTCCCGTTTGCACGCGCGCGATCGCGTAAATCCCGTTTTTCTTCGCCGTCCCTCCGGGCTCCTCGATATTATGACCCCGGGCGACGCGACATTACGATACGCGTCTCACGTGCACTATCGCGGACGCGTCCACGCATATCGTTATATTGCGGCACGTTCGCCCGGCCGTATCGGAAATCCACTCGGCACATTTATATTTTCGCGAAATTATACACACACGACGGGCGAACAACACCCGTATATAATTGGGGTCGTTTCCTTCCTTCCTTCCTTCCTTCCTTCGGTCATCATTCCGGCCGGACACGCGCGCTCGCTCGCGGATACATGACCGGATTACCAAAAACATTTCGTTACCGGCGTGTACGCGCACGTTTTCGGCTTTTACCGCCGTGTCGTCATCAAACCGAAAAACCCGATCGCACACGCGGCTGCTCTCGACGATAACTCACAACGTGTTTCGCCCCGGCGAATTAATACCGACGCCGATAAACGTACACCACCACCGACAGTAATCGCGTAATCCTCCGTGGCCGTCACAATTATTACCGTAGTTAACAACGTTTTAACGGAAAACGCACGCCGAAATGTCGGAAAATCTCTCGGTTATTTGCGGCACAACGGCATGTGCCGTGGTGCTGTGCGTGCGGCACGCGCCGGTCCGGTTTAAATACCCTTTTGCGAATACCCGTACGAACAATAATAATTTCTCGTTTTAAATCGATACGCACGCGTGATGGCGGTGTTGGCGGTATTGGTGGCGGCGGTGGTGGCGGCGGTGGTGGCGGTGGTGGCGGCGGTGGTGGTGGTGGTGGCGGTGGTATTAATCGTAAATACTACGCGCGTACGTGCGCGTTGTCATTTTGTACGTTACACGCGCCACGGTACACGTTTATTGGAAATTAATTGAATCGCGATTTCAAATTTCGCGGGCGCGGCAACGGCGTCGGGCCGCGCGATATATATATATACATGTATACACAATTTATATACTCCTCGGAGTTTGTTATTAATTGTGAACTACTATTTGTCGCGCTATATTTATTATACGCGCGTACGGTCGAAACGGCTTAGCCAGATGCCTACGTGCGCGCACGGCCGTCGGACACGGTACGTTCATACGTATATATATATATATATATTACGCGCGATAGCCTCTCTACAGACAAAACACGTCGTTCGCTCGTTAACAAACAGAATAGTAAACGATAATAGTGAAAAAATAAAATACCACGTCATAACGACGACGACTACGACGGCGGCGACGGCGACGACGACGACTAGGTCGCTTATAATCTCAACGGGAACACACGCGCGTTTTAAATGTTATGTAATAATTTAAAAAAAAAAAAAACACGATAACGCTTGGTTTTATCGAGTCCATTTGTTCGTTACGCGTGAATACTGCGATTGAAATTCTCCCGTGGATTATATAAAACAATTATTCGACGACGTAAAATACAGTAATTGCAATTTTCAAAAAACAAACCGGCGCATTGCTCGAAAAACATTTTTGATCGTTGCAACTAAACGATATTCATAATAACATGTCGACAATGTATAATCACGATTTCAAACAAACTATTTATACGTAACGTCCGATCAAATCGATTGCGTTTTAAGAATATGCCCGTTTTGTTACAGAACACGTTGGACAGTGTTTCTTTCGTTCGATCGATTACAGCTAAACGTGATTGCACACATTGGCGGTCCACGATGGCGGCGTGTTTTATACGTCACCGATCACTCAAATGTACGCAAGATACAAGGTAACATGTTACATAATATGTCGAATAGACGGTCGTGTCCCGCTTTAGATGTCTAAAACAAACTTTGAAAGTTTTTAACGTCGCGAAAAAGTTAGATACACATCCGACTATTAAATATGTATATATACGCCTACAAATATTATCTATAATTCGCATAAATTAAGTAATCTGAAGCCGGTTCCAATATCAAACAAATCACGATTTACGAATGTTATAAGTGGTTTGTAGAGGGAAGAACTGGCACAGAGCGTTCGAGAACGTGTTAAGACAAGGGAAGTCGTTAGATTTCTTAAAAACACTCTCAGAAACTCGTACTATAATATGCGGCAGGCGAAAATCGGATTTAGAAAAAAAAAAACGTATCAATTAATTTACACGTTATAACCCGACGGCGATTGAACAGATTTTGTCGGAAACAAACAAACAAACAACGAAATATTGTACGTAATTTTAAAAATACTGTTCGGATTCGAGATTTGCCGACATATCGTATTATATATTACGTGCGCGCAACCGGTTGTGCTACAGCCGAACGATGGCGGTGTAGTACCGCGTATATGCGTTTAAGTAGGTGAAGTATATGTATACACACCGTAGTATCTATTTATGTTAACGTCAGCGCGTACATATTATATATACTAAATTATACTCTGTTGAGCGCGAGATGGTTTATTGTGACGACGTTTCGCGTTATGCGCACACGCCATTCGCGAAACGTTTAAAACGCTGTTTTATGCACGTGCATATATATATACAATGTCGTCGGCGGCGAATATATAAATACCTCTTGTGATATTAATAATAAGGCAATTAATACCGAAAGGCAATATAATTGCAAAAATACGTTAATAAATCGCGCGCGCGAGACTTAAATAATAATTATCAAACTATAAACGCAATACGGTCAGTGCGGTCTGTTAGTCGGTTATTTATTATACACGCAGTTATACGCATATCGTGTATGATTTTTATAAAATATTATTTTCCGTTTTTTTTTTTTCTTTTCGTTTTTTTTTTTTGTCGCTCCGTGAATAATAATAACGTATTCTAACCTAACGCGGTCGTCCGACTGGTTTATACCGCACCTCCGCCGCAATAATATTATCATTATTGTTCTAACAGTGTCGTGAAAACGAACGTAGTAGTAGTAGTAGTAGTAGTAGTAGTAGTAGTAGTATTAGTTGTAGTAGGTATTCGGTTATTTCCACTTTGAAAACCCATACGTGATTTATTCCTGACGGTCGTTATGGGAATTTTATTTTTACCCTATTAGTAGTACGTTCGCAGCAGTAGCAGTAGTATTAGTAGCAGTAGTAGTAGTAGTAGTAAACCGGCGTCGAAGCCACCGCCGCAGCCTCTGCCGTTGTCGTGGTTATGGAAACGGATTTATGGCCGGACTCCAAAAGAGGATTGCGGCGGTACACGCGTTGGAAAACTTGTGAAAGCGCATATGTAGGGGAATCGGCGTGTGTGTGTGTGTGCGCGCACGCGCGTGTGTGTATAGTGGCTTATATTTTGGGCAAAGGGTGATCAATAAATCCCGCGGATTGTACGCGGACGTATGCGTACCGCGGCCGTATTGTAAACGCTCGACCTGTTGGGGGGCGTTCGAAACGAGACGTTTTCGGGCGAATCTCGTGTAAATACGTGTCGCCGTCGTGTGGCAGCGGTGTGGTGCCCTGCTGCCGGCCGGATCGCGTGATTTTTCAAAACGTACGACAGCGGATTTCAAGAATTTCGTCGTCGGGCACTTGGAAGAGTGGAACGATCGATCGAATGCGGGGATTGATGTACGCGCACGGTCCGTAATGTCAGATGTCATACACGACACGCGGTTGACGGGAAATCAGCCGTCGAGACCATGGCCGAGGGAATAAACCTGACGCGTAGGTTCGAAAACTAGAAGAACGCGGCATGCGCACAACGTGATTCGGCGGGCCTCGCGGTCCATAACCCGTATTGTACAATTGTATCGTCCGGTGATTTCGCGTGCGCCGAATTCGTTTCCCACGCGAATTCAATATTCGAGTGAACACGTTGCAAGAGACTTGTCTCGTTATCGCGTTGCGGCAACGTAATCGTTTACGTTCGTTCAAAACACGTTCAACGTTAATAACACGTCTGTGTTTCGCACGGTCCGCGGTCGTCGAGACGTTGTCGCTTGTGATCCGCATTTAACCACGAGTTGATCGCGCGCCGAAAATCGTTTTGTTTTCATTACGCGTTTGCATATTACGCGCTCGTCAAAGTAACGTCAACAACACATAACGTTTTATACGAGAATATTAACGTTTAAACAATACACGTTTCAGATTTTTCGCCGAGTACGTGCGCGGTCGCGAATTATTATACTCGTACGTACGAATCGTAAAAAAATCTCCGAAAGAATACGGACACGTTATTCAGTTTGCTTCGTACGGTCACCAAAATACAATCGTAAACGCCGTAGAGATATCCATAGGCGATGTGCATATAATTTATACGTTTCAATTGAATTATTTCTTTAATTAATACAATATGTTGCAGGTCGTTTGCGACAGGCCCATGCTTGGGCAGTTAATTCCGTTTCCGTACACAATACGGACGACGATGAATTGTCGACTCTCTCGGCATACAATAACGGGAGAGGATTATTATTAAAAACGAAATTCGAACGCGACGAGAAACGTGTGTTATTTAATTTCATAATTTTGTCATCGCGTTTTTACAAACGAAAAAAATCGTAAAGTCGATTTACGGAATAATAAAAAATAAAACTCGTTAAAATCGTAAAACGTGGCCGTTTAAGCACGTATAGCATAACGATACGCTGCATTAAACCTTTTTAAAAGTATATAAGCACACAATACGTGTTATACATACATACACATATATATACGTTTATCTTTGTCGACTAGCTGGTCGCGCGAGCGTAACAAAAACATAAAAAATAAAAAAATTCGTCCAAGGTTACATAATGTACGTGTAAGAGACACACTCGTTGAGTAAGGTTATGCGATTTTAATAGAGTGGCGTCGTCGACGTTCGAAATATATTATACCACGCGTAATAATAATAATAATAATAGTAATAATAATGCTGATGATGATAATAATAGTAGTAATAATAATGTTATGAGGTCGTTAAAAATTGATCTCGGCCGCCGCCATAATATCAAACCGTGACCGGCACAGTTAACGGCGGACGGGCAGCCGCGCCGATCGACGTGTGATCCACAGCCAAACGCGATCACTGCGAACACTAACTAAAACACGTGCGGAGACGACATCGATCGTATTTCGTCATATCTGTTTTATTGTTCGTACGGGGGAGGGGGGAGGGGGGGTTGTCATACATATTGTCGTACGGATAACGGTTTCGGTCTGACAAATCCACTTGCGTACGGGGGACCACGTCACGTTTTCGAATACGAAATTCATAACGCGTTGGGTCCTGTCGGTTTCGTACGTTCGAGAGCTGGACGTTCACCATTACAACACGTCATCGATTTCCAATAGATTACGCGCGTTTCAAACGAATAACGTTCACGGCGTGTTGTAAAAAAAAAAAAATACTCATCTCAACATTCATCTAGACTAATACCGCGTGATCAAATCGCGTTTACCGTTGACACGGTTAGTGCCGCCGCGTTCGGTTCACGATAAGTTTTATATAGGTATTACCATATTTATACTCGATACGGAAAACAGCTAATGCCGACAGGTTGTAATTAAAACACTGTGTTCATTGAACGAGAATAAAAGTGTTCGATACTTGTACTTGTAATATTCAACCGCCGAGTCCGAACGGTTTTAACATTTTAAATTACTCTGGTATCGAATTAATGTTGTACGTGAACCGGCTTCGTTGGGAACCGCCATTTGTCGAGTGCCTAACCCACGACGATTTACTTGTGTCGTTCCAAATAGACTGTGAGACTCGTACGCGTGCAGTACCTACGTGATCACATGCTTCTTCCTTTCCGTAACATAACTAACACGATTTCACAAGACAATTTCACTTGACGTTTAACGTTTCGGCCGTTTGCCCGCCGGACCGTTCGAAATACTGGGCGATCGGGATGTCGCGAAAACGTGGACGCGCGCGAGGCGCATACATTCGGGGACCGGCCGTGATCATTTCCACGGCAACGGTGCGGCGGTTCTCTTCTCGGCACGAGGGAAGATCGTCGGGAAATCAAAATAATTCCACGCGTTCACGTCGAACTCGGGGACGTCGTAATTGTTCACACATCACGATGTTGCGCTGTACGGGCGCAAGCCCGGGCCGCCTTTTCTGAGCGCGGCCAATTACCGTTGAAAAGAAGTCACAGTTCGCCGCGCGCGCACGCACACGGTCTCGTATGGTACGGTCATCACGGCTACCACGGTATATCGTATGCGTGCGCGGTATTACTATGTCCGACTACTTACGGCTGCCCGTGTTAAATACCTACCGGATTACGCGGCCGCGGCTGCGTACACAACGATCATATTTTATATGCCGTACAGGTGCGCGCGTACACGATATCGCGATCGTCGCGCCGTGACGCGAAGGACGGAACGTGTAGAAGTATACGCGTACGTACATATAAAAAAAAAAAAAACACGAAATAATAAAAACTCGAATAAAAATAAGTAGGCGCTTGTCGAACGATTATCGTTACCATTACGGGGGCCGTAAACAGCTAATAAAAGCGCTCGTCGTCGTGGACGATTCGGCTCGTCGTAATTTTTTTTTTATATTTTATTTTAACGCGCGCCACGCTCGTTCCCGCTCGGAAATTTATCGTCGTCGGACCAACGGCGGCGTGTGCGTGTCTCGGCAACGCAAACGTCATCTGTCGGACAAACGCGCGCGTACGCGCTTCCGTCCCCACCCCGTCGTCGCCGGCACGCACGCACGCACGCACGCACCCACGACGGTCGGCCATTAAAACGCGCGCCGCGCTAGTATTCGTGCGTGCGTACGTGCATGCCGCTGCGTGTCGTAGGTGGAACGGGGACGGAAAGGGTATGGTCGGAGTTACGACCCCATACGCGCACGGCGGGTGTGTAATGGCCCGGCAATTGGGTCAGCCGTTGACCTTGGCACGCACAGCTGATCGCGTTTACTACGACGACGACGACACACCGCCGGGCGCCCGTCCCGTCCCGTCCCATCACACACACACACACACACACATACCCACCCACCCCCGGGGTCCGCCGTTCGTATATTATTGTCAATTATTGTGTTGGTTTCGTTTTTTTCATCCATTCATATGTACATACATATTGGTTACAACCAATAATGGATACGTATAGTTATGTACAGGTGCGTAAACCCGTTTCCGCGCCGGACGAGGAGACACGATGACCGAACGCACGACCACCCGTTTCCCGTGATCGCCGACGAAATGATAACGCGATAACGCGATCTTCGGCCGGGGTACGTACGCGCGCGCCAAACGACGATAAATATTATTTCGAAGCGAACGAGGAAGTGCGATCGTCGACCGAAACCCGAGTCGTTTTCAATTTGATTTTCGCGTGATTCGAATTATTATTTGTTACAGGTCGTTTAACACGACGTGTTTCGACGTTCATAAAACCGAACGAGTGACGTGCTTCGTACAACATCATTGCGTGGGCCGATCCGATTTCAGTTCCGTACAGTCCTGTAGAAACGGAGATCGTCTTCTGTTCTGGCGGACATAAAGAAGGCGGATTTATCATCGGAAAGACGTCTCGGTCGACGGCGCCGACACGGTCTCTGCGCAGCAACTCAAATCGAACCAGCAACGTCAGCGTCACGGTTTTGTCGGGCCGGCGGTCAAGCGTCCCCGCGGAAGGTAGACCGAACAGAAACGTTATGCGCGCGTTCCGCCGAGCGAAATAGCGGTTGAAATGTTTTACGAGATCGTGGAGATTTCGAAAAACCGTTTACGAACCCACCTTAATCGGAATATAAACATGGAAAAAAAAATCCGCTCAACCGCGCGCGCGGTTCGGTTCCGTGTCGAACGGCCGTTAATAAACGCGTGATATGTTTAATAACGTCGCTCGTTGTTATGTCGTGTTGGTGCCGGTCCCCAGTTCGATCTCGTCGTGTTTTATAATCATTGTTCACGAGAACCCCGAGAAGTATTTACGCGTGCGTATACGTTAGACGTTACGCGGTTGCGCGGCGTATTACGCACGGCAAGTTCAAAAATAGAAACGTATAATTATTACCGTCGGTGTGCGTGCGCGTAAACGCGACCCCGTATAAATAAGGGGGTATGCTTTTCGTTTTTTCAATATTCCAACAAATATAATTAATTCATTGTTTATTATACGTCGTGCACGTACGAATACATATAAAAACACCGTGCGGCGGCGGTTACGATTTGAAACGACGAATTTTGCACATAGCGGCCACGCGAAATCTGTACGTTGTCGAAAACAAATAGACATTTTCGTAACGGGACCGCCTCAGTGGCGTATTTAGGATTTCGTCTAGAGGGGGGGATATATATTAAAAAATATTTTATTGACCTAAAGAGCATTTCGTAAAATCATACCTATTGGCTATTGTAAATAAAAATTATCAAAAACTAAAAAAAATCAAGAGGGGGATCTATCCCCCATATTCCCCCCCCCAACCGTAAATACGCCAGTGGACCGCCTATATACGCGTGCCCGTCGCGCGCCGCACGTACTCGTCATGATAACGCGGTTTAATTCCATCGATTCGTTCGAGAATGATCGACAATAACGCGATGAAAACCATACCGCATACGGAATACAGACACATCATCGTTGTAACGGGCAACGTACAAACAAACTTTGTACGCCAGACCCGTGTGCGCGTACAAACGATCGCAACACGAATATCGATATCATTGTTGAACTATAAGTCCTCTCACCTCTGCGACAGAGATCACGCGGACTCGTTGATAATGCGATACAGACACAACAACACACGTCCGTTTGCAGTATTCAACGAACAACGATTTCTACGTACGATCTAGTAGCACACACGCGTAAATCGTGTCGGACGTGTTTCATCACATCCACGTACGGGCAGGACCGTTACGACTGCGAAACCATAAAAGCAACAGACGACGTTTTCGACTACCGCGCGGTTATACGGTCGCGGGGATAAATCGAATATATACACAGTTTATAAAGTGTATTCATTTGCGCTCGGTGTCGGGTGGTACCGGAACGAGAATATCACACGGGACAATAAAAACAATCTCAACGCAATAAACGACGCAGTAGATAAACACTTTGTACCCGTGTAAATAGATAATGGAAATACAAAACGACGGTCGTTGAACGTCGGAAAACCGTGCGGTCGGTCTTACCGCGTTCTTGTTCGTGGGACAACTTCGTCGACACGATGCGCGCGCGCGCGTTGACCGTATGATGTTGAAACGAGTTTTCGGATACCCGAATCGTGGTCACGACCGGTAACAACCGTGTTTATCGTACACGTCGACGAACGATCATCTCCGAACCGAGTGCTTTTCGTATACGGGGGATTCTTTTTTTTTTTGGGTTTCTCTCGTCTCTCTCGGTCTCCGAAAAATCGAAAATCACGCACCAGTAAATTTATCTAACCACGTTATATATACATGACGGTACTCCGCACGCACACCTGTCTGTTATCCGCGCGCGTGCGGCACCGCTTTCGGTTTTATTTTCGTCGCTTCACGAAAATCATACTCTCCTCCGACCCAAGTGGCCGATTATGGGCATTAAGCGCGCGCGACGACGTTTTCCACCTGTTCCCGACGGCGGACACCGACCGGTGCTTGTCGTCGGGGATCCCCCGAAACGGTAAATTTAATATTTTACTTCGATTGTTATTATTTTTTTCCACTCTCCCCCTCACACCCGCGACGCGTACAGAGTGTTTTCGAACGGTTTCCGAGAGTGTCGGGACGGGGACTTCCACGACAATAATAAGTTACGCGTAAACGAAGCACGCCCGGTAATAACCCGCGGACACGTTTCCGCGTGAGACCTTTAATAAACATTAATCGTGTCCGTTATCGCCGGCGAACCGATAAATCACTGTTGAACGGCCAACGCTTTTTTCCGTCGAGCGCGCGTACTGAGACGACGACGACGATTTCTCGGAATAACCAAATTATCGCGTCGACGGGGATTTTCGTATCGGAAACGAAAACGTTTCGACAGGTGGATTCCCCCAGTGGTAGCAGGTAAAATGATTATTCGAGCGACGCGCGGCAATCTCGGCCATTTCATTTCGTGCGTGCGTTTCAAAATTCGAGAAAACCGTCGTATAGCCGGCGAGCGGATTTCGGAATCCGAGTGGGGGAAAACCTGTCGATTCCCGTCCGGTCCGGGAAACACGTGACGGATGTACTTAAGCGTACGAATTCGTACAAAATATTAAAAACGTTTTTTTTTTTTTGAGTCCTTTCGAATCCGGTAGACGTCGGAGACGACTCGCGAAGAAAACACGCCGAACGTACACAAACCCTACGTCGTTTTATTTTCCGTTTCACACGGTTTTCCGGTATATTGTCGGCGATTTAAAATCGTAGTCGGGTTTTTGATTTTCAACGTTCATTGCCGAGACACGTGTTTCAATTTACGCCAGTCCCGCACAAAACCGTACTTACAAACGTAGCCCCCCCCCCCACCACACACACACACGCCACCTAACCGCACGCTGGGGAGGACGATAAAACGTTGTACCGCGACTGCCGCGTGTATAAATCTCGTGCAATAAAAACGGTCGTGTGCGTTTTACGCGGAACGGGATGTGTGTTATTCACGTACGAGATGAACAAAAAAAAATAAAATACGTGTTACGCTTCCGGCGGTGGCGCGTAATTAAAAATCTCGGAACGCGTTCGACGACAGAATCGAAAACAAATCATCCCCCGTCCCAAAACGAAAAAAAAAAAACAAACGCATAGGTCGCGTGAAATAATTAACGACGATAATCGATAATGGCTAAAGGACACGATTACGTGTGCTTTTCGTTTTCCGTTTACGGGGCGGCCCCGCCGTCGTAAACGCTAGACGAGGAACAACAACACCGATAACGGTACGGTCTTGGATGTATTTGCAATCAAAACGGCGGCGGCGGCGGCGGTTACCGGCGTGGAAACATTTAGTTTCGGAACGCGATCAGGAAAAGAAAAAAAGAGGACGCGAGAGCGATGACGATGAACGATCGTGTGTGTGCGCCGATGTCGTTATCAATGTTAGACGCGCGGCCTAACGATCGTCGTTTATCGACATACATCGTTTGCGGCCCGCAAACAACAATAATAACCGTCGTCGTACGCCGCCACCGTGTTACGAGACCGTAGCGCACGGTGTTTCCGATCGTCTCGTGTCCGTTGTCGCGCAAAAAAAAAAACTTCTTCATCCGACACGAGATAACACCGCGTTTTCGTTTTGCGGCGCGTAGGCGTCGCGACGGTAACGGAAAAACGAAACGGAATCGTTTAGAAAACAACAAACGAAAACGAACGAACTATAGAAAAAGACCGCCGATTTTTCTCGTCGCCGAATCTCCGCCGCTCGCCCGCGCCAAACCCTCCCCCCACCCTCCCTAACCTGCCGGCCACCAAACACACCGTCCTCTCGGATACGCCTTCCATACGTGTACTCGTCGTCGTTTCCGGACTACCTGTACGATTGTTATAATACACACGCATGACACGATATCTCGTACCGCGCGGGAGTCGTGCTAAATCGCTCGTTGATTGCACCGTGACCGAATTCCCCCTCCCCCCACTCTATATAATATATAATATTATACGTCGACACATTACACACGCTTGAAAACCAATGACCTTTTAAACGGTACAACAGCATGATAACGCGCGCGCGCGATGGGGGGAAGAGCGCGTCCGCGGTTACGTTTTCATGAATGAATTGTGTACGTTATCTGTGTTGCGACGCCGCGCGTGGGCTATATTCACGGATTCGATCGCCGTCGTCATGATACTCGGAGCCGTTGGACGCGGTATCTTAATAAAAAAAAAAAAAACCCGTACCTAGGAGATACGGGCGTCTGGAAATACGATTTTCCGATCGTCCTGTCGGATATTATTTACGAGTCGATCGTCACAAACGGCAAACTCTCGCGACAAACACACCCGTTACCGTACAAAAATCTTATCGCTCGAAACCGATCCGGACAAACGATAACGAAATCCGTCGACGTCGACACGATTTTAATAAAGCGCCTGCTGTTATTTCTCTCGTCTCGGATCTAGGCACACTCTCTTATACTTTAATTGTTGTTGTTTTTACAGGCTGTACAGTTGACGACCAGGTTTGATTACGATTTCACGGACACGTCGCCGGATCGTTTCGCACCGACATCGTTTCGCACCGTTGTATTGTATATAATCACGGTTGAGATGACGATCTCGGTATGTATAACCGTTGAATAAATCGTTTAGAACAATTCGTGTATATATACATTGTAATACTCGTTTGATTAATTATTGTTTTTTGTTTTTTTATTACAGATATGTATATATATATATATTGCGACCTGAGCGCGGGACGATCAAGATATTCGATTTTCACACATAATTATATTACGTTTGTTGTACGATATTATGGAAATGAAGTCGATACGCGTTATGGGCAGCGTGTGTTGTTTTCGACGCCTCGCGGACTTATCGGTTATCATAGATCGATCGATATTTCATTACAATGGACGTGTTACGTTATACGGAAATCGACATTTTCGAAAAGCTGTAATATACGAGTAGAAAAAAAATTGCATTTATTAAATAACGACGCGACGACGAAAGAAACGAAAAACAGCAGAAAATCGAGATTCGTAATTTTGATTTCTGCATGCAGATTTTACTTATTAGTTATTAAATTTTCCGACAATAATATATATATAATATGTATAACGATTATTGTTTAAACGATTTTTTTCCCCCCAATATTGTACACGTACCGGTGAACGCCGACGGATAACGGTGTAACGTATCACCGCCGTACATTATTTTCCGCGCGCAACAGGTTTTGGTCAGGAAAAAAAAAAATTGCAAAATAGCAAAAAGAACCGATTGAGCTAACAACTTTACACCCCAGCCGGGGCAACGTATAATACACATCCGAACGGATTGCGGTAAATTTAATGACGACGGAATTCCGACCGCCGCGGCGGTTATAATTGAATATTTACACCGTGTTACATAAATCTGTGCGTACGCGCGAGGAATTTGACGAGACATCGGCGGTCGCGCGGGGAATTCGCATACAATTAAAACTTAATATATATATTACGCACGCGCCGCGCGACAAGTCGCGTTATTTTACTACGCGAGCAATAATTACGTCCGAACGGAACACGAGTATGCGGCGCAACGATTCGTCTCGGTCTCTCTGCGTGCGTGTGTGTGTGTGTGTGTGAACGGCCGACCGTTTTTACGAAGTCGAGGGCGATGATAACGTGCGACCGACCCCACACGATATCACAACGGAGCGTTTGGATGTTTAAACCGTCGGGTACCGCGGATGGTGTGTTCGGATCCGCACTTGGGAATTTTTTCTCGTTTTCCCGATGTTTCGGACGATCGTATCAGGCAAGCAATGGAAACACGCGTTTCACGTGGAACCCGCGACGAACGAAACAATTGACGTAAAACACGTTTCTCGGTCGAAAAACCAACAAATCGTTGCTGTAGTTCGATAAAAACCACGGGACGAAGAACACTGCGCCGTCCTCCGGGCGTAACGTAACCGAGTACAGCCGGGCCGCGGAAAACGCGAACGAGTCACCGGACGGAATAAAAAAAAAAAAAAAAAACGATCTCGCGCTGCGGCGACCGCGTTCTAATTATAGCCGATCGTCGTGCCCACGGGCACCGGCGAAATCGGACGAAGCGCTTTAATAAAAACAAACGCGGGCGTCGTTCGAATCCGCGCGACGCGCGTTGGCGATCGCCGTCGTCGAACGTCGGCGGTGGGGTGACGAAACACGATCGAGATTTTATTGTCCCGACCGAATAGTAAACAATAATGACGACGAAAAACAACGTGAAACCCCGTCGAAGAGATCATCTGTAGAATACCTGATGATATCAGTACATTCGCGTACGCAGTGCGACTGGTTAGGTCGACCACAATTCTACTGCAAACTAATATATTTTATTCAAAAGCAAGGTCGACGAAAAATTAATTACGTTGGTCGCTCTATACATTATTTTCACACCGTATACCGCCGGGTGATATTTTGATTCGGATATTGTGATTGTTATCCGTATTTAACGGATTTCGTTCGTAAGGGCGTGTCTCTCGAATCAGGACGTAAAATAAAAATACAAAATTCTTACTGCGCGGAGGCCCGGGGCCATGGGTTTAGAGCGGGGAAAAAAATCGTGTTCTCTCGGACGTGATATCCGAAAAACGGGGCGGTCGGATAAAATGACGTGATAAAAATAAGAAATACAAAAAAAATACTCTTTTTCGTGTCTGTACCTAGAGACTGACCTGCAATGGCCATCCACGGGTAGAACGTGTGGTTGTTCTGCTGCTGGTTGAGCTGCAGGGCCTGTTGCTGGTGACTGCCGCCGCCGCCGCCGCCGTTGTTGTTGTTGATGCCGGCGGCGCAGGTGTTCCACGAGGCGGACAGCGAGCCGGCCGAGTTGCGCGCCGAGTTCGGGCTGGCCGCGGCGCCGTCCAGGCCGGACACGCTGTTCCCGGACCCGTAGCCGACGCGCGATTCCGGCGTGCACACGTTGGGCCGGAGCAGCGACCCGTTGGCCGCCGCGGACGCGTTCCCGGGCCACGCCACGTTCTTGTTGGACGACGACGACGTGTACCCGTTCTGGTGGGCCGCGGACGCCGCGTCCGGTTTGCCGCCGACGCACGGCTCCGTCTTCGTGTAGTTCAGGCCGGCGACGGCCGCGGCCGCCGCGGCCGACTGGTCGCCTCCTCCTCCTCCTCCTCCGCCGGCGCTCCCGTCGCCGCCGCCGCCGCCGCCGCCGCCTCCGACGCCGCCGTACAGCTTGCACGCGGCCGCGGCCACGGACGCGTCGTACGGGCTGTCCTGCGGGGCCCGGGCCTGCGACAGCCCGTGATGATGGTGGTGCTGCGACGAGGCGTACGGCGACATGCCCAGCCCGATCGGGAACCGGTACGCGGCCGCCACCGCGTTCTGGTCGTGGTGGTGCGCGGACGACGACTGATGATGGTGGTGTCCGCCGTAGAAACCGCTCTGTTCGAAATACGAATTCATGCTGGCGCGGCGTTTATTCTCTTTTGTTTGTTTCTATCTTTCTTTCCGCGCGACTTTATCGGACGTCGGACGAAGACAAAACAATCGGGAATCGGTTTTGTTTTTTCTTAATTATTTTTTTTTTTTTTGTTTGTCGCGTCCGGAGAAAAAAAATCCGTCACCTGTCCCGGTACGCGTTAAAACGGCATCGTGCGCGTGTATTACACGATAATACTCGACGCACACGCACACGCACACGCACGCACACGCACACGCAAACACAGAGAAGCGCGCGCACCGCGGCAAAACACTTTTCTCGGGCTAGTAACCGACGGCGTAGGATAAATATACGACCGTTTAATTTGTCGTAAAAACGATCATCTCGTCGTCCGTTATTACGTGCAACAACCCGAAACGGGTCGTAAAACTGCGGGCGCGCGCGCGCGCGCCGACGGCCGCGGTTTTTACGAGCGTAGTAAAAACCGAACGGAAAGGAAAAAAAAAAAACAAAACAAAACGAAAAACCGAATCTCGACGGCGGCGGCGGACGTAAAATATTTCGCGTTGATCACCGGTCGAAAGAAAGTTGGAAAAAAATTTGAAAAAAAAAAATTATTTTTTTTTTTTTAAACTTGAATACTGAAAAACCGAACGGCGGGCGAAAGAACACTCGAAGAAAAAAACAATAAAACGAAAAAACGATTTTCCGACAACGTGATGTTTTCCAAACTCGTCAAAACGATCTTATATATATATATTTTTTTGTACATGTATGTGTTTGCCGAGCGACGACCACGACGACGACGACGACGACGACCACGACGACCACGACGTAATGACGACTTAACGACGGGACAATCAGATCGTCACTGGCGCGCGCCGCAACGAACGTGCCATGTGACTCGGGTCGCGAGCGCTCGGGAAAAAGGTTCTCCCCCCACCGCGCCGCTCGCTCGGACGGCCGCCGCCGAGAGCACGCCGCGCCGCGCGCCGTACGCCGCCGCGGGAATCTCCTCGTTTCGCTCTTATCGCGGCGCGCCGTTCGTCGTCGAGAAACGGGTTGTGTGCATCGTGCGCGCGCGACCGACGTCGAGGTCGGGGGGTCGGGGGCCGCGGAAGGATCCATTAAAACGGAATCGGCGATTGCCGCGGCGGGGCGGGCGGGCCAATAGCCGTTCGATTCGTCACGGCCGGTCGGCGCGCGCGGGTGCCGCCTCGCGGTCGGCGCCCGGCCGCGCTACGCCGCCGCCGCCGCAGCCGGTGAACCTAACCCGCGACGACATCTGCCGGACCGCCGCGGTAACGGTCGTCCGACCGGTAAGCCCAGAAACGCCGTCGTGTTCCGCGTCTCGACATTTTTTTTTTTTTTTTAATGTCGTAGTAAACATTGACCCAACCGTTTCGTTGCATTATCAACTTTTTCGAATGAAACGCCAATCTTGAACAGACTTGTCGACGAAACACGTACGAATTCCAAAGACGAATATTAGCTATGTGTAATTCGTATGTTTGTCAACGGACAGTTTGAATAGTTATGATTTTATAGTTTACGGTAACTCGTTCTCGTCAAAACGTTATCGGCGTTCGTATTAGACGGGTACACGTGTTACTCACGCGTGCGTAATGAAACCGAATACCGTTGTCTATAAATACAAAAACACCGACTACAACAACGCTCGCAACCCGTACGGGTTTCGTACACTAGACAAATGTTAAGTCGCGTCACGCACGCGGGGAACATGCAACCGCCGTAACAACGATATGTTCAGTAAGTTTTTGGTGTCCATCAAGTGACAACTCGCAGTTCGATTTCGGTATTCGTGCCTGGTGGGGTTGTAATTGTTTTCCAAAACGAACGACACCGACGATGAGAAATGATGATTGTGCCGCGTATGTTGATGTTAACAGTTCAGTTTCAAAAAAAAAAAAAAGAGGAAAACGAACATTTTATATTATTGTTTTATTTAAAAAAAAAAAACAACACCATGAATGTGCACTGTACGCCGGTTAGGTTAGGTTAGATCGGTTAGGAATCGATCGCCGAGAAGAAATCGAAAACGAACAACCGGGAAAATGTGTGTTTATTTGCCGTATCTCCGTCGGGACGAAAAAATAAAAACGCGAAAAACCCGACCGTCCGACAGACGCCATAAATGTCTTTGACGTACAGCGATTATTGCGATGTCACGTACGTATGCGCTTTTGTCCGTAAACACGTCCACGGCCATCCCCGTGTTTCGTATACGCCGCGACGTGTTCGCGTTTTTGCGCCTTCGCGACAGTGCCGGGCAATCCGATTTGAAACGCGTGTGCGGACGGACAAGACGACTTTGTTTACAAAGCGGCCGCCGATTGCCCGACAACGCGAAATACGTTTACGTGGTCGAAACGAATAATCGAAACGCTCTTTTAGCAAGTGACCGTCGGACGGTTTTGATGGACCGGCCGTTCGGCTGCCGCGTGATGGTCGTGGAACGGGAGCCGTATAGAGCAGCGTTTCTTAAACTTTTTTATCCGTGGAACCCCTACTTTTTTTTAGCTTTTTCTTTAGGATTATTCGCGATAAAAATTATAATTATTTCACTCGAACACGACGCACGGCATCGCAAGACGCGGTAGACTGTCGTCTACTAAACTAAACCGTTATGGTACCAGTACCTATTATCCGTTATCGACAGTCGTTTCTCAGTTCACGCTATCGCAGACGGTCACGATCGATTAGTACTTTTATCAAAGACGTTAAATATTATTACCGTACACTGTACGAGCACTATGAATGCGCAATAGATTATACAAGTATAGTCACTATACCATATACATTATTATTTAATATACAAACATTTTTTTTTTTTCAACATTTTGAAAATATTACTTAAGCTTCGCGGTTTAAGAAATAGTAACACAAACCACAAGGCGCTGAACCGAGTCGTGCCTTATCGCCGGAACGGTCCGTGTCCTCGAAGTTTAAACGCGGTCGGCCGGTTTCGACCACGCGAACCGGGTCCGGAACGTCCGTCGGCCGAAAACCGCCGTCGACAATCGTGCACCGGAATAAACGCGGGACAGGCAACCGAGTGTACACGCGCGTACGTCGGCCGAACAGTTTGCCGTCAAGCATTTTGTCGTCTGCAACAACTGCAGCGGTTATTTGTTCGTAGCGCGGTTGTGTGTACGTTTCCATATCATTGACGGTCGATTAAAGATCAAAGGTTTTTTTGTTTTTTGGACGACGTTCGGCCGACGTAATACGCGAGTGTTACGCGCGTGTAACCGGTAAATCTCAAACGTAATAACCCGTGTGGAAACAAACGTCATCGGTATATGATATACTTATGCACTTTCAGATTGAAACGTCAATGAAATATATGAATTTACAATATGGCAAACGGTTTTTTTTTTTCGTTTTGGCGTTTTCGGCATTTTCGGCCCCTACTATGTCTCAATCAGCTCGGTTTTGTGGATCGGTCCGTCACACGGTATGTAAACGAAACGATGAGATTATAATAACCAATTATTTGTCGTATTTTTTTTGTTTTGTTCTAACAATACGCGCGTTTTTTATTCCTGTCGACGTACATTTGGTTTACGCGACGAACGAGACCGCGGCGGGACGTTCTTTTGTTTTTTTCCCGGCCGTGAAAGTATTAACTACGTGGACATTTCGGCGTAAGTGTTAATAACCGTAGAGTTTACGGATAATATGTTTTACGGCGTCTGTACGGTAAACGTGTCGAATTTCGAGAGAATATTCTTAAATCCGTTCCGCCGGGCCCGCAACCGGACAACGACAATGATTTATTGATAATTGAGCGATTAAAATGATATTTTATCTAAATAGGTACTTACCAAACACATAGAAATATTAAATATACGTTTGAAATTATTACGCAACGAAAACACATATATTATATGCGTGGAGAAATAACGTGTTTTCAATTCATTTACATAACAACGCATGACTACTTCAGACTTTACCGTGTGTATACATTTTATTATTTATTATTTGAACGTAACTCGTTTAATAGTTTTTCGTATTATTCTATCTGATTATTAATATATATATTTATTTATCACGTAACACGCGCATGCGTACGACGGGATTCGGTGTTCGTCAGCGCACGTAGAGACACGTAGTCTCGTGTATGTGAACGTTTTGTTTGGAGATTTCAAATATTTTGCGATTAAAAGACCGCTCGAAACGGCGCTTTCGGACAGTCACGGTAACAGGTGTCCAAGTTTACGGTTTCCCGTCACCGCTGAACGCGTTGAATACTTTTACGTACGCGTGACTATTTCTTTTGTATATAATTTATATACGTATATATATATGCACAACAATCGTTTATTCTTGCGATACGCGCACGAAACGGAAAAAATAGGAAATTCAATATACGACACGACGCGGTACGTATCAACGCGCGCGTATATTTACGTCGTATACAGAAATTAAAACAACGGTACGCGTTAGATGTTAATCAAAGACGTTATATTTCCAACTTTTGTGATAAGCACACACACACATCTTATACAATAACGCCGCGCACACGCACACACGGTACATGCACGACATGCATTATTCACGAGTCGCCCACAGGAGGGCACGTCGCGGGTATAATAAATTTAATATAATTATTGTATTTTTTCCCGCCCCCGCCACCTTTTACGTTTTTCTACGTCCGTTTCATACGCGTATATTCCGAAGTCGGCACGTCGTCGCAGGCCATTACGTAATACGGACACGCAATTTTTTTCGTCGTTGAATCACGCGCGCAAACGTACACACGCGCGCGTGTGTTATAAATAGGTGTTACGGTTTTCCCGGGTTTTCCGAGTATATATATATTTATACACGTACACGTTAGCACAGGTAATACTCGCTCCGACGGACGCCGACGGTTACAGATAAAGCGACGTTTACACACGTATCATTCGCGTTAATTGAAAACCCGTCGTCGGCGGGGGCGCGACTCCCCCCCCGAGTTCATTACCTACGTTGGGTTTGGTGAAGAAAAAAACGCGCGTGTGCAAGGCCGTATTTGGTGATGGGGGGGGGAGAGGGCTCGTATCTTTTTAATAGTTATAATGAACTGAATTTATTAAACTGAATTATCAAGGCGGGGAGACACGCTGTTTACACGCCACGTGTTAACCCGCGTTCAGACACAATTTTCATTTTACTTACATAAAATAGTATTGAAATCTAGTAGTCGAAAATATACGATTTTAAACTCCCCCCAAGAAAATGTGTTACGGGCTTACGCGTGTGTATTTGTTATTACGCGCACAACACAGCTGACGGTTCATGGATACTTTCGGACATACAGAGTAGCGAGTGACGAGGCGAAAGACATAAAAACGAAATCAATCGTCTCTAACGAAACGGCGTGAAGCGAACTCGCGGCACGGGAAAAACACCGCGTTTCTAATTTTCTAACCTAACCTAACGCGTTCGAGTGGACGATTTTCTCACCAAAAAACACCCCCTCCCTCCCCCGTTTCGATATTTGATGCGAAAAACAACGAATTGCGGTACGTCGAACGTTATTAAGCGAACGTATACGTGAAAAATTAATTGATCAAAACGACGACGGTCGGTTTCCCGTCCTATGAATTCGGGTCCCCGAGCCCCCGTTGAATCGCGTTTTTGATAACACCGTACGACCGCGAATGTCGAGGCGCCACCTTTTACGAACCGCGAACGCGTTCGGATCGTAAAAAAGCCGAATGAGGTACACCGTCCGTCAGCCCGGACCACGGCGAGCGTGCGATCGTTACGCACGCGACGTAATTCTTCGCCGGTGGCGTACGGATGACAACACGGCCGAAAACGGTGCCGCGTGACGACGTTTCGGACGGGGACGACAAGGGCCGAGGGGCAGACCCGGCTCAACGGGCAGGCGACACACGGGCACACGCGTAGAGGACGGCATCTCTTAGCGCCAAGACTCGGCGTTACACGTGATTTTTATTCAAAACGAATAACACGAGTCTAGCAATTATGTCGCCATGATATACGTATGCACACTGTACCAGGCGCGGATCCAGAACTTATTTACGGGGGGGGGGGCATCTTAATCAAAACGACTTTAATCCTCACTTTTGTCGCATCGAATAATAAAATATTTTCCAAAACGTTTTATTGGAAATCGTTTGCGATACACCGAAAAATCCCATAGCTACAACTTCATTTTAAATTGTCTTTCTATAGTATCGTAGATGAGAGTTAGAATTATAAAACGATACTAATAAAAAAATTTAATAAAAGAGTCTACGGGGGGGGGGCGATCGCCCCTTGGCCCCTCCCCCTTGGATCCGCGCCTGCATTGTACAACATGATTTCGTGTTCCAACGCTAAATTACCAGATGCCCTCTAAGAGAAAATATCGTATTTACGAACACGTTGTGAGTGCTTGGGGGGGGGGGAGGATGGTCTCGTACGACGCCGTCGTCGTTTGAAAGTGTATTTGAAACGTATCGTTTGACGATCGAGAACGACGACGGTGTTCCGGTTTCTACGGGATAACCGCGACGAAGGGACATCTGCGGGCGGAAAAACGAAACGCGCGGTCGGCGCGGGCGCCATCTGTCCGACCCGCCCCCGACCGTCTTCCGTCGCCTAAGTCGAGAAAAGACGCGAGAAAAAAAAAAAATAGCCCCGAAGTCGCCCGTTGCCGAACCCGTCCCCGTGACACGCGTCACACACGACGGACGTCGCCTCTCGCACCTAGACGATTGTTCGGTACGAAACGATATACGGCCGCATCAGATAATAATAATAATAATAATAATAATATTATTATTATCATTATTATTATTATTATTATTATTATTATTATTATTGTTATTACATCATAACGCGCGCGTATAACATAATGATAAGAACGTACACGCGCCCGGCCGACAAGTAACGGCGGTAGCGCGTCGTGCGGCGCGATCGGGTCGAGCGACTGTACACGACGACGGCGGCCGTGCACGCGTAATCGATACGGCGGCGGCGGGAGCGAAGCGACCGGAGGAGGGAACGGGGTCGCGCGCACGCCATTCGCGTTCGTTCCTTTCTCTGTCGCTGGCGCGCGCGGTCTTTGTTTCGCGGCGGTTTTTTTTTCCCCCCCCCGTTCCCCACCGCGTACGAATCCTCGTCGGCCGGCTGCCATTGCCAAACAATGCCTGCCGCCGGTGCACCGCCGCCGCCGCCGCCGCGTCGTTTCTTTTTCGCCGTCCGTTTCTGTTTGCGGCCGTCGCGTGGCTCCACGAGCTCGACCACGGGTTTCGAGTACGACGGCACCGAGTTTCGCACGGGCACTTCGCGGTGGGGGGGTGCCTCGTGTTTTGCGGCCACTCGCGCCCGGCACCGGTGTCCGAGAAGCGGCGTTACAGTTTTTCGGCTCGGCGGCGGTGCCCGGCCGTTGAGACATTGTCGGGCGCTCAGAACGATTCTGGAAAAATACGATCGCCCGACGACGTTCGAATGTCGCCACGTAATGCGTTTTACGTGAACAAAGCTGAATGGGGTAGCCGGATGCTTTTGGAAGCCGATAAAATAATAATGTTTACGATCAAACGTTGTATTTTAAAATAACCTCTTAGATCCGGACAACGCCGGAATACGATAGGTAGCTAGATATATACATATCGTGTTCTCGGTATCAAATGGACTGTTATAACGTAAAATGAAAACGAATTACGTCTTAACGAGAAAAATGCATTCGGAATCGTGAAACTATTTAGGGTTATGGCAGTTCAACGATCATGTTTACGTATATCGTCCGGAAGCACAATCGGTCATCATGTTTTGATACGCGCAATATTATTCTCTAGATTTACACACACACATATAAATACACATATTTTCTGATACGGGGGGGTGGAGGGAGGGGGACTCGTGCGTATATACAAATGCGTTGAACTCGTTCGGTGAACTAAGAAAATCGACAAACACGATGACGAGGAGTAGTTTTTTCTTTTTTTCTGTGGGCTTCTTTTCTATTTCGATTCAACAACACGAATATAAATCGTATTCGAAAACGACCATGACGACAGCTAACTCATTCCGATTGTCTCTCGCTCGCCGCGGCCTCTGCCGTCGTCGGTCCACCGTGAACGACATCCTTTTCGTACGCGATTCGACGTAGGTTTATTTTTGAACGCGACTATACGAACTAAATCGTCGGCGTCGGCGGTGCGCGAGAGACCAGAGACTTGTGTCTAACCTAACATGACCTAACCCCTCACCCGAATCTTTTAAAATTTTTACAATAAATTGAATTTATTAAACTAAATCATTAAGATGGGGAGACACACAATTTACACGCCACATGTTAACCCGCACATGTTTATAATCTAGTAATCTAGTAGTCGAAAATATACGATTCCGTTTTAACGTTCCCCCCACCCCCTCTAGCACGGAAAATTTGTTCCTTGACGTCGTGTCGACGTCAGCAATCGACGCGCGTCCGTACGATCTTAAAACGTTTCGACGTGATGGCAGAACCCGTCGTCAGACTTCCCGGACTCGCGACGACAAGTCGAAACGGCAACACCGGCAGCCACGACGCGCACGCACACGTCAAACGTTTTTCTCCGTAGTGTTGTCGCCGTCGTCGTCGTCGACGACCGGATTTTCGTGCGCGATAACGCGTCACGACTCGAACCGGTCGCCCAATGCACCTTTAAGTCGCGTTATCGCCGGCCACTCGTTACTTACGGGCCCGCGTGAAACGCGCACGCTAGTCACCCTCGGTGATCACGTCAGGGGGCTCCGTTGACTTGGTCCATTGGTTTAGTCCATTGACCAAACCAAACGTTTATTAAGACGTGCACGGGAATTTCGATTTATATTTTTTTTTATTGATTGTAAAATAATCTAATACTGCGAATTATATTATTTTTAATTATTTATTAATCATATTTATATCTCGTGTTTAATGTTGTGGTTTTCCAAATCTAAATATTTATTTAACTAATATATACATATAAATATAATTTTTCGTTGATCTACCGATTGTGCTTAATTTATCGACGTGATTTTACAATGCCGATCTTTGCGAGGAATGGCAGGTGGTGCCAAACCTCTAAAATCATCCCTCGTCCCGGTAAGCGGCCTCCAAAATTGTAATTCGCGGCACTGCTCCTCCTTTAATACATCGCGTTAGTCGTTGACGACTTGGCACGTTCTTACGATATATATATTGTAAACTGCAAACAAAATTTGTTTACGCGCAAACACGATAAAAACGTATCGCTAGTGTCCGTTCCGCCTTTTGGACATCACGTTGACCGGCGGGTTACTCGTCGCACGGTGTTAAAAAAAATAAAACAATAGTACAATAAAACGCGTTTGTGAACCACAGATTATGTAATACGCAGATTCTTCATTCCCTACTGTACGTACGTATTACGTGGTGTGGACAAAACTCGGTTTTGAAATTCGGAAAACGGCACACAAAACGCTTTACACCGTTCGGTTTCAATTCGGGTCCGAAAATAAGTGTTCATTGCAGCGATACTATATGCGCGCGGCGGCTTAAAGAACAACGATACGCAAGCCGCGGTAATCACACACACACGTACGTAATACAACGGCGTTTGAAAGCGGAAAAAATTCGAATTTCGTCCACTGAGGCCACTGAGGTCTGACGAATAAACCCCGTCTACGTGCCATCACCAAAACGCCGTCCCTCAGGAGTACGCAACGTTTCTCTAACACGTGCTTCGAGTGTTTCGATAGTACGTAGCGTGTGTCCTGCCAGTGCCCGTCGTGACGCTCATCCGCGTTTCGAGACCGAGGAGATTGTCGACGACCGACGGACGTATTACACGAAATCGACTTCGGACGCGAGATGACCGTGTCTCGACCGAAACGCACGGACGATATGTTTATTCGTCGACCACTTTGTACACATGAATATCACGCGCATACTCATTATTCACACCGATTATTATTATATATACATATATATGTTATATTGTTGATGGTGTTTATACCATGTGTTATTTTGTTTTTCGTCTTCCCCTCCGAAATATATAATCGGATTTTTAAGCAAATACGACATTCCACGTCCCTATATTATTTATACATGAATATATGTGTATATAAATATATATTTACCCAGAACTCCGTTCCCCCGGGCACACGACGTGTTTTTACAGATTGAAATTTTGTCAAAATAAATATTACTCTAGGGGTAATACACCTATATATATATATATACACGCACGTTCGGGTTTAAAAATAAAAGATATTAAAACGTAAGAAAAAAGAAACTCCCAATTATTATTTTTTTTAAAGTGGAATTTCCGGACAGAACGGTAACCGCCCAGTGGATACTAGTAAATATATACGTACACGCGTAAAAGCACGCGGCCGAGCAACACGGACGGTTTTTTAAACAGCTATATAATTATTGGATACACACATCGATCCAATCAATTTTGAAGTGCAGTACGCGGGCAAAAAAAAAAAAAAAACCAAAATAAAACCCGAGTACAACGTATATTATCGGGTTATTTAGGATAAAAATTAGTGTTTTCGTTTTCTCCCGATGGACCGCGGCAGATTAGAAACAGGATTCAGTGGGTCAAAAAAAAAAAAAAACAATAATAAAAGAAAATAAAACCACGTGCATCGTACAGGTCATAAAACTATGAATCCCGGGAAAAAACGAATCTCGGAACGAAGAATGAAATCATTTACGGCAATCGTTAGCCGACGAATCGTACGGACGTGATGTCATGAAAAGTCATTGTCGAACGCTTCAGTCGACAGTCTGACGTGGATACGTTTCGGATGGATTTCGCCGACCACCGAATTCGACGCCGAACACGTTTCGAATAGCGTCCGTAGCTTTACGATCGTTCGCGTACGGTACGCGAGATCGCAGAGCGCAGGCGCGGATCCAAGGGGGGGCCAAGGAGCGATCGCCCCCCCCCCCGTAGACTCTTGTTAAATTTTTTTATTAGTATCGTTTTATAATTCTAACTCTTATCTATGATACTATAGAAAGACAATTTAAAATGAAGTTGTAGCTATGGGATTTTTCGGTGTATCGCAAACGATTTCCAATAAAACGTTTTGGAAAATATTTTATTATTCGATGCGACAAAATGAGAATTAAAGTTGTTTTTATTAAGATGCCCCCCCCCCCGTAAATAAGTTTTGGATCCGCGCCTGGCAAAGCGCGTCTATCGCGCGAACTTTTATGTTCAATCGAGTAGTTCGATCCGGAAACGCTCGGACCGGTCGAAAAAAACCGAAAAACGTCAGGCTCCGGCGTACGGGACACAACCGTCAAGGGACGTTTTCGCGGTTTGTCTATGTGGTCCCGAAAGACGTGACGCGCAGTCGGATTAATTGAGCGGCCCGTTGTGTATACAATACGCACACACGCACATGCACACGCGTATAAGAACGATATAATATATACGATACGGTATTATTATTATTATTATTTTTTCCTTTTTCTTTTCTCGGACACGAATTGAAACCGAGAGCGGCGGCGGCGGCGGCGGCGGCGGGACAATGGCCGCGCGCCCGTGACAAATGAGCATAGACCCTCCGGTTGATTTATATTGTTTTGGGTGTTTTCGAAAAACGATTTCCTACCATATTAAATCGTTCGCTCTCTCTCTCTCTATATATATATATGATTTTTTTTTTCTACGCTGACCTCTTGGGATTTCGATACACTGCGGCGTTTTCCATCGTTACCGGCCGGATATCACACGCGGCTATGCGTTGCATTTCAACCGATTGCCGCCGCCGCGTATCGTATTTCGAACGATAACGATGGTCATTACGAACAATCATGAGATCACGTCGCGTTGCCGAAAACGGTATTTTTCTCTTTTTTTTTTTGGAAGCCGTGTCACTTCATTCGGGTTTTTAAAACGGCCCGTCACCGATTACAACGTACACGATCTGTGACGATCGTAACAAACCGATTTAAACGTTGTTTTCAAAAAAAACAAAACTATTACGTGATCTCATCACAGTGGCTTATAACTTACGTTACGCGTCACACATCAAGACGGAACCGCGTCAGTCGCACCACGTAGTCGTTGTTTTTTCATATTTCAGTCTGAAAAACACAAATAATTATTTTATGCATGTGTATATATTTAGACGGTAAGTCTTACGCGGTATAATGTGATCAGTGACGTTCCTAGACTTGTTTTTACAAGGGTGGGCGGAGAATCCGTCAACTGCTACCGACTCATACACGTTTGGTTCAATATTATTACAGTTACGTTTTCCGAATCAAGAGTTCGATTAAACCGAAATTATTATTATTATTATTTGTTTTTAAACAGCGTATGCGTAAAAATAGACCGTGAAATCGTACAACACGCGCGCCGTGTAACGTTCGTCGAAAACGCTTTTCCCGTAGTTCACGTTTAACGGTTTGACACACGCGCGCGTTTAGAAAATATTCAACGAGCCGTTTTTCGGAGAGTCGCGGCCATCGCACGAAATCTGCACTGGTGTCCTAACAGCAATAATCGCGAACGATTCCTCTGGTGCGGTTTCAAGTGTCAGCGTCGGACTGCGAGAACAAACCCTCGCCACAGGCGCGGATCCAAGGGGGGGGGTCAAGGGGCGATCGCTCCCCCCCCCGTAGACTCTTGTTAAACTTTTTTATTAGTATCGTTTTATAATTCTAACTCTTATCTACGATACTATAGAAAGACAATTTAAAATGAAGTTGTAGCTATGGGATTTTTCGGTGTATCGCAAACGATTTTCAATAAAACGTTTTGGAAAATATTTTATTATTCGATGCGACAAAAGTGAGGATTAAAGTCGTTTTGATTAAGATGCCCCCCCCCCCCGTAAATAAGTTCTGAATCCGCGCATGCCATCGCAAGGCAGCGCGACGTAATACGAACGAAATCGAAACACGGATGGAACGGTCGAAGAACGATAATAGAACGTGCTGCACGACCACCGTGGCCACGAGTGGTGCGGGGGGGGGGGGGCGGAATTTGTCAATATTACGCTCCGTCCGCAGAGAACGTGGGCTTTTTTTTTTTTGTCCGCTCAGTTTTTGTTATTTGTTATTGGCCGCGCGATAACGAATCCGGCCCGAACGAACGCGCCGCCGGATCGTTAATCGTTAATCGGGGGGGGGGCCCTTGTCGCTAGTGATGATAAATTCGCCGCCGGTCACACGCGTATTTTACGTGACGGACGCGCCTACGGGTGCCCGAGTTCTTCCGCGTTTTTGGACAATCACGTTGTCGGCGCGTGACGAGAGATAACACGTATCGCTTTTTCATATTATTCGTGTGCCCACCTCGGGCCGATCATAATAATAATAATAATGTCGCTTGTTTCCGACAATCGATATGGACGTTTCGACACGTAAAAGAAAACAATTTCTTATATCTCGATTTCGACTCGACGCGAACGCGCGTACGTCTCGCCGTGCGTCCGACAAGCGAATGAATTGTATTTTCGTAGCGAAATCGTTCGGTTCCTACACAATAACGACGTTGACGTAAACAACAACAACGATCCGATAAAAACGAAAATTCCACCAGAAAGTACAAATATAGAACACGTCGTGTTCGGAATAATATTATTGCGTGATATTGTTACGCGCCCGATTAAAACTCTCCGGTTCCGTCCGGTACCGCTACAGCGGTAATGACCAATTTAATGAGTTTAACGAATTTAATAAATCACCGGTAACTACGGCGGTAACTGACCGTCGAAACCGATTGACCACCTGCCGGCCGTACGTTCACGTGAATACGAAATCACGCCTATTGGTTTTTGGTCAGGTCTGGAGTGCGAAACGTTTACGTTTCGCCAATTGATCATTACGACGGCGCGTTTATGAACGACGCTACGACAATAAACGATTATCGATTGGCGTGCGTGTAATCGCGATTTTAATCTGGTGCCGCCGCGAACGGCGTTGTTAACGTGCGCGCCTACGTAACGACACGCACACGCGTTACCTGATTTCGGTAGTATAAATGCGTTGTGTTCGCGGCGGCGCATTTACGAGGGGGGTCCCCTTGAGAAAACACGTTAATATACATATATATATGTATCGCATGCAGGGACGGACTGAGACCCCGAAGGCCCGGGTGGGTAAGTTTTTAGGAGGCCTTTAAACGTAATCGACTTACGATGTTCGCTTTTAAATTAAATCAATAATAATGTATAACACAAGAAAAATATAGTCGGCGCCGGATTCCAAATTCCGGACACATAATATCTCGCTTATATCACTCCCGGGGACCAAATATCAAAGATACTTTATATTTAATTCTCGATTACGAACTACTTTAAAACAACGTCGACTTCAACGAGATTTTTGCGAATTATTTCACGCTTTTTAGTGCGTTTTTTTTTTTTTTGTTTTTAAGCGTTTTTAGTAGTAACGGTTTGATTCGAACTACACGCTAATATAATATAGCTTTCGTCGTTTTGTGTGGGCCGACAGGCCATAATAAAAAAACTCGATAAAACTCTAATGTATAATCAGGAAACGGTGTACGCGTCACCGACCGATACCCCGTCCGACACATCCGATCGTTGTTCGAGCCGGTCGTAACACCGGGTACGTCATCGCGTACCGATCACCGTAAACTTTACGCGTCGTGCGTCATGGGTGTCGGTAAGATAATCCCCCCGGTCTTCCGTCTCGTAGATCTCGCATCTCGGTTCCGAACGGATCCCGTTGTTTTTTGTACGTGGAAAAAAAAATCGTCTCCTACTAACCGCGCACGTGTACATACAAAGAATCTGTCGGTCGGTGCGGGGGGGATTTTTTTTTTTTTTTCTTCTTTTCCACTGCGCGCGAGTCCGCCAACTAGACAAGTGGTTTACGGAATTTGTGACCGACGAGTAAAAAACACGGCACGTTAAGCCGCGGCCATAATAATATATGCATCTCGCGCGATAACCTAACGCGGTCCATTGTTTTTTTTTTTTTTCCTTTATTTTCTGTTCGTTTCTCGTTTTTTGTCCTCCGAAGTCGTCTGGCGCGCGCGTGTCCGGCAAGCGGTACGGTATCGTACGCACGCCCGTACGTACACTCGCGCGCTGGAATTCCACGACGGGCGCGATAGACTTTCTTTTTATAATTCTCTTTTTTCTTTTTTTTTTTGTCCGTGTAGGCATATTACTATTGTGCGCGCGCGCTCGAGGGAGAGGAGGGTCGGTCTGTGCACATTGTGCGTAACGGTTGTACGCCGTACGAGAGGCCGACGGTCCGGATAGAACTGTACGCGTGTAAAAACCAACAGGAAAAGGATATCGAACTCTCTCGGACAATATACGGTTTAACAGCTCGACACGACGAGTGTTACAACGAGCGCGCGCAACAATCGTCGTCGTCGCCGTCGTGCGAGATGGAAAACGCGCGGACGCCGACGCGTACATATCGTTGGAGATTTTTTACAATTTTTTTTTACTTTTCTTCTCTTACCCCGCCGCGGACCGCAGCGCGTCGTTTTCTAAAACACGGCCCGTCGACGTGCGTGCCGTCTCGACGTAAACGGGGTTTTACGGTTGAAAACCGATAAACTCTTGATAAAAGGTCCAATCGTGTTTACGATTAATAAAAAAAAATTTGTAATGTAAAAACCGTATTGTTATCGTGTCCGTTCGGGTTTTTCGTCCTCGTCGCCCGACGTTCGCACGTATACGAGTGCTATGATCTCGTCCCGTGCGAACATTTCGATTTTTTAATTTCGTCGCGCAACACTGGGCGCGCGCGCGTACATTGCCGTTTTGTCGTTATTGATTATTGTTATCATTACGTGTTTCGCGATTAAAACCGCCGATCACAACGGACGACTAATCACGCGTCGCACGCGTGTCGTCGTTTACGCACATCAACGACGCGAGAATAAAACGACCAGGCGGTCACGCCTAGTGACGGCGACGAAACCCTCCGGACGAAATTCAATTTCAATGATATGCACGTTGTAAAGAGTATTGCGGTCGGCGAAGAACGGGCCAGACGATTCCGCAAACAAACCGCTTCGTCGTCGTCGTCCCGTCTCGACGTGTTCGAAATCCCTAGGTTCGATTACTGGCGGTTCACTCCGGACCTCGGGGCCCACCGGACGTCTGCCGGTAGGTACGCGGGGTTTTTTTTTTTTAAATTTAAGTCCACCGCGATCGGCCGCGTACGCACAAATGTATTTTACGCGCCCGTTTCGGATTTTAACGGGACGCCGCGCCACTGGCGACCGAGCGCCGCGGCACAAAATCAATTAGACGCCCGCCGCGGCGACCGGGCAACAAAAGCGGTTCTCCTTGGGCTCAACCGAGATGTGTCTCGAACGACTACGACGACGACGACGACGACCGTGAGTTCGAACACGAACGTATACGGACGATAACCGTGATAATAATAATGATTTACAAGAGTGATTCGAACGGGGTCCGCATCGGTGGTATGCATCACGACGCGTTACGATAATAATGATATTTCTGCTTTACGCGAATAACCGCACGTCGCGGTTAGCGTAAAATATCCGCGTGACCGTATACGATATTTTAACTCGTACGTTATGTACACGTCTTTGGTGACGGGCGACCAACCCAACCCGTTTGGCCTTCTACCCCCCCGCACGTTTAGAAACGTTGTTAGATACGTCGAATACGATTTGAACGGCCGGCGAGTTCGGTTGATTGTTTCGCGTCACTACGCAATTCATGACTATAATCAAAGTTTAATTGATTAGCCCAGACGAGTTCAACCAGTCGATTCAATTTAATATTTGTACACTTTCTGTGTCGACATAAAAAAAAACGAATAGTTAATTTGAAGAAAAAAAGGCGACGCGTTAAAATTTTTAAAATCCGCAGGTTCGGTTATCGAGAGTTGTTAGAAAAAATACCAACACGTTCGTTCGATATAAAAACCAGACGGAACGAAACGCCGCAATGATGACGCGGAGAAATTAATACATTTTATTATACGTATTTGTTGAAAAATAAGTAGAAATATTTATTATCACGCGTTTGAATCTTGAAGAAAATTTATTGTACGTGCGTGTTCGTGTGACGAAAAATCCATCCCTTCCTTCGTCACACCGGACCTAAGTCTACGCCATTGCGCTGCAGTATGTGTGTGTGTGTGTGATCAAAACTCTTACGCGTTTTATTGTTTCGCAAATGTATTTTTTATTTCTATTGGGAACTCGCGCGGTATATCACACAAGAGATGCGTATGATTATACCGTTTTAGTTCCGCCATAGTTGTTTAATCGAAAACGTTTTAAATGCTCGTTTTGAAAACTAGTAATTTCTCATATATATTCTCTCGGCTCTTTTTACCACAGAATTCGATCGTGCCTAGAACAAACATAAATCTTGTAATATCAATCGATCGGGGGTCTTTTTAAACGCGTGTTTCAAATACGCAAATGCCATTAGAAATCTATGCGATAGTGTGAAACACAATACACGCCGTTTGATTAAAATCGAAATGTATCGCCTATTTACACGTAACATTGTAAAAGCTATTTGTGTCGCGTACGTACGTACGTACATATTAGACGAGATAATAATAAACACACCTTTAGGACGCCCGACTACGACGATACAATGTATTATAATAGTACGAAAATAGTGCGGGATAAACAAATTTATGAAAATTAAAAATAAATATTTACCTTAGGTACGTATAATAGATACGGCGCGTAATAAATATAATGTTGTATTCCACGCACTTAAAAGAATAACATTGTGTACATTGTTTAGTCGTTATTATATCGAATAACAAACATATTATAAAAAAGAACGTTATCGCGTCGTATACACTATCGTGTTTACAGTTTTTATAGGTTATACAAATATGGTTGTTTAATAATATATGTACCTACTTACACACGCGGCATAATACGTGCGTGCCGTCAACGTTATTAATGCATATCAAACTATATCGATCGATATACATAATTTTTTTAGCAAATTTTTAATGTCGTGTACTAATACGCACGATGTTGTAATATATATATATATATATTGATATTGATCCGAGTTATATTTTTTCGGTTAGGTGTCCGTCTACACGATTACGCGTAGCAGTATTTTTTGCTCACGTTAAAAAAGTAAAAGTTGATTTACTTATATATTTTTTAATTGTCAACTCGATTCGTAGATTACATCTATAATGGTATGATTAATGAGACATTGTGTTTTATTAGGTCGAAAAAAATACACCCAAATCAACGGCGACGTAATGGGTTCATTGTTTTTGGTTGGTTTTTTTTTTAAATTCATGTTTTCGAACAGATTTTTAAATTCGGATTATATATTCCATTACGCTCAAGATCTCCGACTGCGTATAATTGGAATATCGCGATCAATCTATTCGGGTCAGCGGTTACGTTTTAAAGATGTCAAATTGCGATTTTCGAGTATGTTATAAAATGGCCGAGTCGAGAAACAACAAAGAATCCAATTTAGCCCGGAGAGACGGTGTTTACAATCGGTGTTTGACTAATTCATGTTTTTAATTCCTGACCGAAATAATAATAATAATAATAATGTCGAAAAAGTAATCAGATTTAAAACAAAAAACAAAAATGGTTTAACGGTTGCGTGATAAGTCCACGTTGCGTACAATACACACACACCGAGGCTTAAGGGTATTTAAAATTACATTATACCGCTGAAAACACGGAACACCATAGCTTTTTAATTATTCGAGTACCTATATAGGTACGTATATCTATTAATTTAATTGGACTCGAGCACGAGTTATATGTGTATTTTGTGGGTGCGCGGCAAAAAAAAAGAAATAATGTTATATATTAATGATAAATTGGTCTGTTCCAGCGAAAAAACACTCGACTAGAATATAAATAAATGTATACCACACTGCATACACTACTATATATATTTAACTGTTGTTCCAAATGATATCGTATATTATCATTATTAACGAGGTTGGTAAGTCACGACGATAACGTGTACACATATAATATTATGATAAGCCGCAATGATGTAATTGTGGTGCGACATGTAGTGTTATCGATTTCAGGAAAGTATGGTATAGTTTTTAATGGGTTTTGTGTAATTTATTATTAGTATAGTAAAGATATAAAATCATATGAATTGTGTTTACAGTAACGCAACGACAACATACCCAATCACTATATTTATATCGGTATCGAGTTTTCGATTTACCAAAACCGTCAACAAGAATATTATTATTGTGATATTTTTATCTCGTTAAATCACAGACGACTGACAGTTCATTAAGGGACCCCGTGTAACCGAGAATAGGAGAAAAACCAATTTAAAATCATGAAATGTCAAAAAAAAAAAAACTAAAATGCGTTACTTCAAATTTATAACGTTTCACTTTTTCCGGATATTTAATTTCGAATAACGACAATGGCTTTGACAATAATAGTATTACAATTTTACCGAATTATTAAGCTTAAGCCTAGACTATGCATGTGAACGCCCTCTCGCCATATTTAATTTGATGTAAAATTATTTTCGAAAATCTACTAGCCAAAAAACGTTTTGTAATTTTCTTCTCAAACAGGTGTATACAATCGTTATAGGTAACACTGTAATTTGGATGAGTCACGATGTTAGTGCCGTTCAAAATTGAAATTGTTTATATTCGTTAGGCGCACGAAAATTAATAATTTTACTCGTAACATAAACATCGTCTGTAAAAAAAAAAACACAATCATGTATATATATATGTTTGAATTTCGAACAATTAAAAGTGAGCTCATTCAGGCCCTTCCCTGGAGGCCACACGCGGCGATCTGTTCTTATGTATACGATATACTCGTGTGTGTACAGAGGTCGTCTAAATCATGTGTTACGACTTGGGTAATCTATTTTTTCTCCTTTTTTTTAACATATCATTTAAATGATTTGGACCAGAAGCTGTGTGCGGGTTCCCTGCAAATCATATAATATATACGAGCTTAAAATATAGCGCAAGTATATATACACTCTCAATAGGTATACATATGCAGGTGCGGCGCAGCGGAATGATTTAAAATAAAAAACTCATAAAAATATGCATTATACAATACACGCGCGTGCATACGTTGTTTGGTATTTTTTAAACGCTAGTCGTATAAACGATTGTTTATAGCGTTATACACTTATTTTCTTTCTTTCTTTTTTTTTTTTTTGTTTTCCTTAAAATCGGAAACGTCCGTTATTGAACCGTCGTTGGTTGTTATGTTCTCTCGTGCACCGTTCAGTCGTTATAATATATATATATTTGTATGAATAATTTATAATGTATAAAAATATACATTCTGTAGAATATTTACGACGATTACAATAATTATAGGATGTATTATATATATATGCATGTACACGCACCTATACAGAATAACAACACACGAAAAAAAAAAAACAACAACAAAATAGGTTTTATTACAAACCAGGAGTCGTAAAAACATTAAAAATAATAATAACAACTACTGCGTTATAGGCCAAATTATTAATTTTAGACTAATTATACCTGTTTTTTTCACTACTTATTTTTACATACAGGTTGGTACATTGTATATGTAGTATAGTTTGCTCGGACATCGTCGTCGCCGTCGCGATGGCCGATTTAAAGCTCGCGTTGTTTATACTATTATTATTATTATTATTTCCACACGATTTTATGACCACGCATTTAAAGTGAACAAATATATATATGTATATATATTTAGTTCGGTATAATTAAAACAAGTGCACATTGTTATAACGTTTAAAGTACAATATAAAAATATTGTCTAAACACGCTACTGTGACATAATACAAATATTCATAAATGTATACCTGAAACGAAAACTATACGGAATGAAACGTAACATTGATTTTATCGGAATATTCTGTGTTAAATAAATGTTTGTGATTCTGTGATGCGAAACGTTTTGTGGCGTTATATCAATGAACAGCTTTCAATAACATACGTGTTGAATGTTACCAGACGGTTTTCATTGCGTGTACAAGTCAAACATAGAAAATGTATCTTCGTATGAACGGATTGCGCCGTGTCATCTCGTCGTGTACTCAATGGTGAAGTCGTGTGCGCGAACCACGCGGTTAATTGTTTCCGTTTTCGAAACGTATGAAAACGTAAAACGGATAGGCAAAAACGAATAGCTTTTGCAATACACGTGGTACATGTTCGCGTTGTACGGCAGACAACGTGCGCAAATCCAACCGGAACCCATTTCGCAATTTATCGACGCAAACGTGCGTTTCGTTTGACGGCGTACTAATGTACACGATGCCGCCGGTCCGTCACGAGGAATATCGTACCGACGAATACCGACGCGAGTCGTGTACAATACAATCTCACGCACGGCCGTATTGTCTACGGACTTGATACCGCGTACACGCAGGGTCGAAGCACATTCATACGGTACGGTCGGGCACAACACGCCGGGCACATGTACATTTACGTATAGTTTTGGTGCACGTCCAAAGATATAACTCCGTTATGCCAACAAACACTGTTCGAATATTCGCCTTTTCGACCGTCGGCATAGTTAATAATCGCTCGGTCGTTAAAAGTTACGCGCGAAAATACAAACGGAAACCCGCCCCGGAAAGTATCCGTATCGTCAAAACGAAAGCGCCGAGCGACGTCCGTCACGTTGTTTCGCGCCCGGACGACATTTCGTTAGTTAGTTTTTCTTCGCGAACGCTACGCACGAGCGTAGCCGTCGAGCGTGCGAAAACGTGGACCGCCCGTTTCGAAAACTACCGGTTTGCACGCGAGGTTAAGTGTGTTTTTATTCGCCGGTACACCGACCCAAACTACGGTTACGTCGTGAGCCCGTAGACCGCACGTACGGTATGCCGTCCGTTGACGTGGTTCAGTGTGCTTTGCGCGCTCCGAACGACTTCACGTTGCGGAGCACACGTTGGAAACTACGAAACGATTTCCACCGTAACGCGTTCGAAACGAAAACGATGTCGAAAAACGTCTCGCAGTTTTCGACGTACGCGCCAACAGACCATCGGATTGCAATTGCACCGGACGGACGAAATCGCCGGGCGTACAAAGAAACGTACACACACACATCTCACGACCGCAGACCGTCAACGGCGGATGCGCGCGCACTTAAACTCGGGACGATCGGTAAACACGCGGTTACCGTTACAATACTTTACGGTAACGCGAAACAATACGGTTTTACCTTGACGAGATGAAGACCGAACAAAAACGTCGGTGATATCGCGTTGACCGTACCTATGGAGTCATTTTGTTGTTGTTGTTTTCATTATGGCCTACCGTTCTTAGCGCGAAATACAATTTTTAAAGTATGCGATTACAAATCGGTCGCGTCGTTTCGTTTATGATAACGATGATAATACATTGATCGCGGTGATGTCGTCGTTATCGTTACTTACGAATATCCCCCCCACCCCCCGGTACGCTATCGTACGCGTGTCGTCCCATACGTACCGGACTTACCGGACAGGTCGGGTTGTTCGGTGCGGTTTGTTGGCGAGCGGGAATCCGTTACGTGTCGCGCGGGAATACACTCGCGCGAAAAAACGTTCGGCGGCGGTGGCGACGCGGCGGCGACGGACGGCCGCGGACGGACGGGCGCGCGCGTACACTGCCGCCGCAGCGGCCACCGATCGGACGGCCGAACGCGACGACGGCAACGGACGGGGAAAATAATAAAATAATTTCGTACGAGACGAGGGCCGCGGCGCGCGTACGGTAAGTATACAATTGTAACGCGCGCGCATAAAAGACGACGCGCACGGGTCGTCGTATACGGCCTTTTTTTTTACGACCGCACGTCGTTTTTATGGCGCGGTCGGGCTATAAAACCTCAGCAGACGACGACGACGGGACCGGCCATGTTTGCAGCGTGCCGGCCGCACGTGAAATGCGACGTGCGCGCTGCGGCGACGCGCGTACAATACGTTTTCCGGAGGGCGCGAAATCCACGTGGAAAACGAAACGTCGGACGAGAACGGACGGACGGCTTCCGTCGAGACGAAAACGTCGTTCGCGGCGGCGTTGTCGTCCGTCCGTTTACCGGGTCCGGTGCGTTTCGGACCACGCGGTCGTACGGGGAACGCCAACCTAACCCCGTCCGCGCGTAACGGATAACACCGATCGTAGAGCGCAAAACGTTTCGTCTCATTGATAACGGCTGCTTTTTACCGAAACCGGAACGGTACATATTGTTGGACGGAAATATGTACTCGTGTGGATTTTCATCGATCCAACAACAGGATTCCTGATAGCGTAACGGCTACGGTTTACGTATGGTCTCGTCGGCGTGACTACGGCAAAGAACAATTATTTCCTCTGAATTTCACATTGTTAGCGTCGGTGGTTTGAAAGACGATGTACAAGACGCTGCTAATCGCTAGCTTTTACATAAATTTGGTAAACGATCGTCCCCCTGTCAACCCACTCCCGTCGGCTTCCGATCCAGCGGCATGTCGAACCCAAAACAAACCGCGCGGGCTAGTGACGGTCTCTGATAACAATAACGTACGAAACAAAACGGAACGTGTCGTAACGATAACGCGGACGATCCGTCGACGGACGTTCCGCAAGCGGTCGCGATCGCCCGGCGGCGGCGGGCCGGCGCCGTCGCCGTCGCGAGCAGTAACGGGCGGCGCGCGTCGAATCGATCTCTTCCGCCGCCGCCGACCGTGCTAAGATGGCTTCCAGGCGCGCGCACATCGCTGGGCGTGGCCGACGGTTGAATTATTGGACGGCGTCCGGGGCGGCCATGAACGCCGCGGCGGCCGGCGACAAAGGTCCCCTCCGCCCGCCCGCCCGCCCGTCGTCACGCATTTCGTGCGGGTACTTTTTTTGTCGTCGTCGTTTTTTTGTCATAGTCGACGGACGCTGTATCGTGCCGAAGAATTCTTACGGCGGTTTCTGCGAAACGAGATCCCAGGACAAGATCACGTCGGGCGAACCACGAAAAGAACGTTTGGGCAAACAGGCCGCGCGACGTCGGAACCGTTGGTTTTTCGTCCGACCGTGGTTCGCACGTGAAAAAAAAAACGGACCTCCGGCCTGCGTCGTGTGGACACCGACCGACCGTTTCGACGATGACAACAGAACCGGAAAGCGCGCGCGAACGTTCGAGTTCAGCGGCAAATCTGCGCGGTACCGCACTGACCGAAGTCGCGAAACGTTCACTCGTTCGGTATACCGCGACGACGATGATTACCAACAGCCGCGCGCGCGTACCGAAACGTCCGCCGGGGTAACATTTGACGGTCGGTCGTATTGTCGTGTTGCTGTGCAACGTGTGACCGGAAAGCGCGCGCGATACGGCTAACGTGTTCGACTGACGACGTTCCTGTTGTTTCGATAACAATGTTTTGCCGTTCGTAACGTGCGCGGCGTCTGCTGTCGTTTGACCGTTATCAAAAAAACAGATAACACGGAGTCGGGTATGATCGTCGCGAGTTTGCACGACAATGGTTCCGTACACCCGTAATCAACACGTCGTGGCGCGTTTCAAGCGTGTTCGACGGCCCAAACGAGCGGCCGTCGGAGAAACACGACGATCGTCAATTCGCCCGCAATTAACAAAAATTCACGTAACACAAACGTATACGTCGTTGGATGCGGAACGCGTGCAAAACGAGAACACGAATCATAAATATATGTACGCATCAGTGGCGTATCCGGAATTCAGGGGCTAGGTCACGTGAAATAATTAAGAGTGTTGTTTCGGCGCAATCGCTACGGACCGGCACCATCGACATTACAACATTGTTACGAAAAACGCTATCGAAAATGAAAAACGTCTGTTTTTGACGCCGACCCATTGTTTTCAATTAAATCTGAACGCGCGACGGGGAACGATTCCGTATCATCCGATTGCATCAGTGGTTCCCAACCTTTTTGACACTACGGACCACTTGGATAACTTTCAATACGTCACGGACCACCATCATTTTTAGACATTATTTTTTCTCATAAATAAGAATCAATTTTTTCACAGATATTAGAATTTTGGTAACGATTGTCGGTGCGTAATATTTGTAACACGCCCAAAGGAAAATTGAAATATTTTAACATTTTATAGGTATGCTTCGCGGACCACCACATGATGTCTCGCGGACCACCGGTGGTTTACATCATTTCGTCCGATCACTTTTACTTGTAAATTTTTCGTTTGTCGACACCGACAACCCGCCAAACCCTACGTCCCCGGATGCGTCACTGACGTGTATTACGTTCCGACGGTTATCCACGACGCACTCCGGCGGTCTGTCCGCACGATACCGTACGCGCCGCCGTTGACGATATCGGTTTAACACGCGGCCGTTGTGGACCGATTCGAAACCGTGATATAATTCTCATGCCCGTCGACCGTCCCGCGGGCTGCGGCGGTGTAAACAGCATTCCGACGTGCTATTTATGCGCGCGTATTTACCTGCTTACCAGGCCCGACGGCTCGAGCGCGCGATTGACGTCCGGATGAAGACCGGTAGGGAAAAACGACGCGAACCAGACGAACGAACCGTGTAAAGCCGCGGGTAAACGAACGGACCCTATTTATACGACATACTACATATGATATTAATAGACGTGATAGAAAAAATAACGTGCATGTAAGAAACGGGCGCATACGAAAACCGTCGTTGTTGTTTAGGGTTCGGATTCGTACGGTTGCCTAGAATAAGATATGTGTGTTTTTTTTTTAATTTTTTATATACGTCCGGAAGAAGCCAATGTTTCTCGCGAACGTTACCAGAGTGATGTCGCTCATGAATATGTTATAGCCAGTAAACCGAGTGTGCGAAACAGTTCGCGACAAAAACGTATAAATAAATAAATATTGCGATGTACGTCTTTAAGAATTGTCGTTCTCGACACAAGTGCCGGTCGGCACTGTTTTTTCTCGTTTTCAAATGTGTCCTAACAACTACGCTTAAAAGTTTAAACGTTTGTGTTTTAATTCGGAACGTCACAAACATATTACGTGTTTTATGTTCGCCCGCGGCGTGTACAATAATACGATCGATCGGGAAAAAATATGCAAATGCGCATACGAAAATCTGAACTGTAGTTATTATTATTATAAACGCTATACATGTTATTACGTACGAATATGAAACACGCGTTTCACGAAGCCCGAGAAATTATATAGCCGTAAACGGTTTAATGATAATAATAATAACGTCGTATAAACGGTACTTATCCGTACGGACGAAATGCGTTCCGTACAAAACTGCATGACGTGTATACTTAACGTACGAAAATATGTTGTAACGTTACGGTTTTAAACCGGGCTGGCATTATTTTTAATCCGGCGCGCGCGTCGTCGCCTTCGACAAAAATCTGTTGAAAACACGACGCGCGCGGCCGTAACAACAACGCGTTCGTGATAACTCGTGTATTTTTATTATTTTCTCGCGCGCACACGAAACTATTCGTGTTCGTTACCGCGACGCGTGGAATTCGCGCGGACGAACAACGTTGAAAACAATACAAAACGCACGACTGTTATTCGATAAATTCAAAAAAAATTCAATTTTCTCGTACGGGCCGACGTGTAAAACGTTCACCTCGATCAAAAATTATACGCGCGCCGACAACAAGACCTTTGCCGTTTATTCGGACTCGGCCTAGTTTCAATATTTATTTTATTGATTTTCCTTTCGAACGTCTTCGTCCTCTCGTGTTTCTCAGAGCAAAGACGACCGTCATACGGATTATTACCGCGTTAGTATATATAACGAACTGTTACGTTCGTCGTGTTTCGGTCGGTTTACACGCACTCGTGTCGTTTTCGGGGTTATTACGTCGCTGTTTGTTATAACCGATTGCAAACGGACGTTATAAAAAAAAAAAAAGGCCGGCGGACCGTACGTGCATAACACGTAACCATACACAAAGGAAACGGCGTACTGGACGTCCCACCGACGGTTTATGGCGAGACTATTACATTTTTTTAGGTACGTTTTTCGCCTAGAGGAGGGAGGAGACGGCACGCAGTTTTCTTCGTCGCGTAAACGACACGTGCCCACTAACCTCCCAAACCCTATACCGGACGATAACGTCGATTCGGTCACACGGAAAAGAAATCTGTGCGTACACGTCACGGGATGCAGACTGATACGTCGTGCGGAAGTTCGACTCGTCCGATTCGGCCGCGGTGTTATTATTATCGTCGTCGTCGTCGTCGTCGTCATTTCTGATTTGAATGTATCGAACGCGCGCGTCGCGACGACCAACCTCAACCCGCGTCGGACGTGCCGTAGGTCGTGGTAGCGTGCGATAATACATAATGACGACGATAATAATAATAAAATTATATAAGACGCGATAAAATTGGACGTAAAATTTTTTTTTATAGCCCGTCCCGTCGTTAATGCGTAATAAAAATGACACGTTCGTATAAATAACAATAAAAAATAATATATACGGCGTGCGCGCGCGGCTCGTTATTTGACTGACTGACTGACTGACTGACTGACTGGGCCGCGCACGTTCGATCGTCGAGACGAGCGAATAACGGTGCGGGGGGACGGAGACGAGAAGTGGCAATTCGGCCCAGATAATAAAAACGTATTTTACGATTATTGCGCTACTCGTTTACTTTACACACAAACACGCGCGCGCGCGCGCCAGACTTTACATTTCTTTGTGTACACGCGTGTGCACAGACTGCAAGTCTACGGACGGCCGACCCGCGGGTTTCGTGTTATTCGACCGATTAAAAACGTGTCGTATACGAAACAAAAAAAAATTCGATCGACAACGTCATTGTCGCGCGACGTGTTTTTTTCTTCGCGGTCCCGATCTCGTAACGACACACATCGCGTACGGCGTTTAAGGATCGAAAACACTGACCACAACTCGATTACGTTCAACGTCGTACGATAAACGGATTTCCTGTACAAACGTGCCCGGCGGTAACCTCGGCCAGATGTGTGCGCACAGCTCACCCGCTATCCCCGCGTGCGGCTAATTGCGGTGAGTGCGCGCGTGCGTGCGTACGGTTGGGTTCGGTTCGGTTCGGTTTATCGAAAGCCTGTTGCCCGTTGCCCATACATTATGTACGTCGAGTACGACCTCGTAAAAGTCATTTAGTTCACACAGAATATATATATATTATGTACACCGATATCATATTTTCGATACTTCGTATTACCGCGTCTATGATGCGCTCGTCGTAAATCGTAAAACCTTATCTTTGAAACGTGCGTTAGCCCCTTCAAGCTGTTCTATTTAAAAACCCCAAAAAAATATTATGGATATACACCGATCGACCAGAGGAAATCTGACGGTTTCCACACGCGTACGATTATCCGTGTTATAGTGAATGTGCGCGGACGATTCGGAAAACGTTTATGTTTTGACACTGTTATGCGGACAAAAATGAATTTTTTCGAATTCGACAAAAAAAAGTCCCGTTCCACCCTCTCGTTCCGGAGACTGCGTACGTAGCCGTTGCCTCACATAACTCCGCGCTGTCGTGGACGGACGGCCGCAACAGCGTTAATGATCATTTTTGGAGGCGAAAACGTGTTCGACGGTTTTTCACGTCCGTTTGGAACGTATGTCTCGTGAACAGCAACCGCGTTTAGACACACGCGTTCGTCACGCGGTTATAGGCGGACGAGCGAACGGGTTATAAGTACGCGAATAACGCGTAACGCGTGGACGATCTGATAATAAATCCGATAAGAGCGCGCGATATTTTTCCAAGCAGTGGCTCCGATCGACGGTACGAAAAATTGTACGCGTACGATTTATCGTACGGAGACGTCACGCATCACGTCATTCACTAATAATTTTCTCACGCGCAACAAACGAACCTAACGATATTGTTGAAACGAACACACACATTCATCGGGCGACGTACGGGAGGCGACTCGTTTTCTCCCGCGGCGGCCCCAATGTCGTACGCACATTATCGGGTAAACGCGTGCTCGGACAATCGGCGTGCCGTGATTTTGGAACAAAAATCGACCCGATATTTTCGTTCTGAGATGTACATGGTTAACACGACATCTCGAATAGTTCAAAAAGTTCCTGTAACCTTGCTCGTACAAAACACGCCTGTTTCGCGTGATGTACCCGTCCGGTCGTGGTTCCGAAGCGGTCGTCTGGTTCTGCCGACACGACGTTGTAACCAGACCGAGCGGTACGTCGGAACCGAATAAAAGTGACACAAGTCTACCGGCGACGCGGTGTTTCGAAACGTTGATAACAAACGCTGTCTGTGAGATAGCGACGGACCATGCGCACGCGAACACTGGCCCGGCTAGGCAAGGGGTAGGCGAACGTACGCCTAGTAGGGGTTCCTGATCGAGATTCGGTGTTGTACGCGATTCTCATAAAAACAGATGAACTCAAATCAAACTTGTACGATATGTTGTTTGATTTTATATTCCGATAAGAAATTACTAGACCCTCGCACACCCCATTATTTACGCCTAAGAGAAATTATTGTGTCTATAAAAACACGCGAGGGGGCGGCGGCGAATCTCAAATTTCGTCTGCTCGAACAAAATACCACGCGTGGTCCGAACGACCGGAATAAAATACGCGTGACGAGACGACGTCTGAGGTACCTCAGTCGTCGCTAAATTGTCACTATAACGCACGAGAAAACTAAAAGAAACTCACTTACTATGTTCGTCGTCGTCGTCACGCTGGCTGTGCTGGCTCGCGACCTGGACGTTCTTCGATCGCAAACACAACTACCAAAACGGTCGGCACACGTCCACGCGGTCCAAACCGTCGCCGTGTATTATCGTCCCGTCGGTAACCACTAGGCCGTGGAAATGGTACCGTTATTACGGTGTCGTAACAACGCCGCCGCCGCCGCAATACATCACGCCCGTAAATCAAAGGTCCAAGACGGACGCGGTACTGACGGCGGCGTCCGACCGCAAAAGGCCACGTCCAGGTCGGTCACGGCCCCCATTGTGGTGCGCACGTCCAAACAAACGCGATGTCGTCTGTGCACAATGAACGACGTGCCCGGGTTATATTTCATACGACGTTGTCATATTATTATCGTTGTTGTTATCAAACGGGACCGCAGATGGGCGGCGGCGTAACAAATCGTTTTACAGAAAATTGTGCGTTCGAGTTCGTTTTGTACCCGCGGCGAGAGCGACCCGATCCCGGCCGGGCAATGGGTTAGGTCGAGAACGACAACGGTCCGTCCCGATACCGTCGTCACAACGGTCGCGACCGTCCGCGCGGGTGAGTCTCGTCGGACAATTTTGTCTTTTGTTTTTCGTTTTCGTCAGAATGCTCGACGACGCGTCGTCGTCGTCCGGTAAGCGACGATCGGTTTCGTCGTATTTACCGTGAGTACGAAGACGGCAAGTATTTGCAAGCGTCGCAAAATCGATCGCGGCGTACGACGGTTCGCCTTCTACAATACCGCGTCGGCGGATTCTCGAAATACGTACGTATACACACACACATATATGTATTTTAATGTCTTGGAAACGTACTTACCGGGAAACGTAACCGTGTTGTTTGGACAAAAGTTAATTTCGCCGTCTTCGCGTTAATTATATCCGGGTACCTTCTGGCTCCCACGAAACGAACGAACGCGGATATTGTTGCGCGTATACGTATACGCATACGTGCGATTATATTGTGCGCGACGAGGGCCATCGCGTAACGACCAGCACACACGGCCCCGTTCAAAGACGCTATTTATATATACTGTTATTGCTTTTCTCGTGTTTTCCGTACATAAATCACGCGACGCGTACGCGGCAAAGGGGTCCGTTGGCGGACTACGGGGGGGGGGGGGGCGGCGGAAGCGCACCACGTGCCGTCCACGTTTTTCTAATAATAGCAGCGTAATACACTGTGTGTTCGGAGGGAAAAGCGTCTCGCTCGGGGTACACTCGGGAAAGTTTCTCGTGGCGACGCGCGTACGCGGGCGGACGTTGAAACAACATCGTTACTCAGCTCCCGGCCCGGGGTTCGGACGGAAACGCGCGGCGCGGGGTAGTCGACGTCGTTACGGGGACTGGCGGCTGGGAGGGACCGCAGCCGCCGTCAGGGACGCGCGGCCGATGCACGAAGACGTCTTCCCTTAGGGTTCCGTCGGCGCCCGTCCAATATTTCTTTCTTAATCGCCCGAGCGACTCTCCGGGAAAACTTATCCCGCCAGCTGGGCGCGCACACGCGCACACGTGCTCGTCTCGCACTCGCGACGTTGCGCGCGTCTTTCGTTTCCACCCCTCTCCGTTTCACGCACACCGCCTCAGACGGGGTGACGAACCGCCTCGCTTGCCCGAAATTTCTATTCACGACGTCATCAAACGTATTTCCACGCGAGAACAACTAACCGTTTTTGTAGCGCACGTTTAAAAACGTCGTCCGCAGATTATCATATTATACTATACTATACTATACGAAAAAACATGTGATCGCGTTGCGCAGGGATTTTGAAAATTCCATGAGTATCCGGTCGGAAACCGCAAGTAGGAATATTTTCGAATTTTCGTCGTGTGAAATACTATAGGGCGTTCGATTTATTTGCGCGTGAAAATGTTTTTTATCGCGCACGAGAACACCGGAATTCAGCAAAACTGAACAACGCGTAACCCGTTAAGGTATATCTTTTGTGCTTTTCGAATACGCAGCGCGCGCAGTGTAGACAGGAGCATTCCACCCGGACGAAAAACGATCATTGACCGCGGCTGAAATCGATGTAAATAAATTGAACGCGCGTCGTGGTAAAACCAATAAGGAAAATACCTGTGCGTAGGGTGGTGACCGCCACCTCCGTCCCACCCACTCTAAGTACGCCCTCGTGTTGTATTCTATATGTGTGTGTGTGTGTGTATAATCACTTGTACGTACTACGTTGTATATCGTGTAGATCGTAAACTATAAGTGGCAAACGTACGTGTTAGATTGTATACATATATATATATGCATATAAATCAAACGCTTCGGAGATCGATGAATTACTATCGATCCCGATCCGACGTGCGCGCGTAAAACCGTGTACACACGCCCATATATTATGGGCCGAAGAATTTTATCACTGACGCGTACAAGTTTTTCCAATTTTAGAGACCGTCTGTGTATCGTACGCACTCGTAACTCGTAACTATACGTACACGTATATATATATATTGTCTGTACATGAAATTAATACCGTACAACAAGTCTCCATTACACCTAAATGAAACGCGCGCGTGGACCAGTCGTATCGATCGAAATATCGCGGTGCGTGTATACATGCGTATGCGCATAGGTACGCGGGAAACGTTGTGTTGTATGATGTTTTTTGCCGGGTAATTAATGTTGATTTCGAACGTCGAAAACGAGAACGTTTTCATCGCGTCCGCGCGCGTTTTAAATGGGTTATAATGAAAAAAAAATGAAAAAAAAAAATTGTATAATACGATAGTAAAAGACGAGATACAAAACGAACGAGAGAATAAAAATCACGGGGGTAAAACTACTTTAATTAACTTTTTAAATGGAAAACGAGTAAATGACGGTCGTCTGCGGACCCTGCGCCGGAGTGATTTTATTGTGTACACGGAAAAAGCGGTCACTTTTAAACTCGGTTACTTTTGAAATTTTATGTTTAAAATAGTGTCCAGTATCAGTGTGTTTCGAAAAGGGTCAACGAGATAAAACATCGTAGAGATTAACGAAAAAACAAATCGGTATGATTATGTTTACTGCGAAAACGTTAAAATGCTTTTAAATGTCTCGGGTAATCGTTTGTAGATTACTTGTGGGACCAATATATTTTGATTTGATGTCGTGTTGAAAAAAAAATATATACTATTTCGACAAGGTCGCTACTGTTTAAAAACATTACGTATAGATGGATGAACTAACGACGGGTCGGTTAACATATTTGTAAAAGACTATATTTACATTTCCGGAATCATACGGTATATATATTTCAAGCGCGCGTCGTCCGATTCACTGCGACGCGAGATTCGCTTAAAACGAACCGTCGTACATATTTGTTTTGTCATCGATCGTGCGGTAATTCACGACGACTCAAAAGAAATCATTTCGATATATATATATATATGCATATATGTTGTAAATCTCGCGCACGGTTTAAAATGATAACGTACGAGCGTATAATATATATAGTGTAATACGCGCGCGCGGAATCGTTATTAAACTGCGGCGGTACGCGTACACGTTATAATACGCGGTCGTCTATAAAATCGAAATCGTCTTGTGGATACGATGCGTGTGCGTGAAATTCGTATAATCATCGTACGATAAACACTTTGATACGACGGTACGTGTGTATATTATTACGCGACCGCGTGCGTATAGATACGACGGGCATACATACGTGCATGCCACACGGTGGAAATAACCGAACGTGCGTCTGTTTAATATTCTTCCGGACGGGGGCCCTTCCTTTCCTGTTACACTCGTTAAAAAATACAAAATAACACGTGACCGCGCGTGCGTGTGGACGGTGTACGCCGTACACGGGGATCCGGTTTCACGTGTGTGTGTGTGTGCGTATTACGTGTCGAAATATAATTTAATTGACGACGTTCCCCAGTATATTTTACACGTATGTATATTTTTTTACACCGCGTCACGTACGCGGAGAATCGTAATGTGTTCAACAACTCAGACGACTACTACGGGTTTTCTTTTTTTGAAAACTTTTCGGTCGTCGGTAATCTTTCGTTCCAGTGGAAATCGATCGGCAAGTCGATAGTTCCAGCATACGGTCACCAACACACGGACACGTCGGAAATAATAAGTTTTTCATATTATCGCGGAACGTTTCCGTGTCACATTTCGACCGACGACGTCTGGTACGTGTTGGTTTTTCGGGGGCTTTTTTTATTCTGTCCACGAACGCTTTTCCGTGCGGAGGAACGCGTTCGGACGATCTCGAATTCGGTAGCCAATTTAGGTACCGTGTTTGACGCGTTTTTCGATTCGCCCAGTCGTTTACCGGATCCGTAATTCGGACACGGACGATTTTTCTGTTTAGAATAATTTTAGATTTTTGTTTTCATGCGTTTATGAGATCCGAAACGCTATGGTCGAGTCTGTACTGCACACTGTACATTGCGACCGTTAACATAATACACACACATTTGTTCGCGGCAATACTATCAATTAACGAGTGAGCGTATATATCCGATATACATTAATTGTTACCAAAGCGAAACGACAACACGAATGTTATTAATGTATTTCACGGCCTTGTAAAACAATTCGCATGCAAATTTGATCGAATATCAAGTTCAAATCGTATAATGTATATGTCAGTGTGTGTGTTACATAGATGTTTTCACCATTTCGTCTTGCGCATAAAATGACATGCGTGCAAAATGTAAATTCGACGTAAAAACATATCACGCGATTATGAGAATTCATCAAAATATTATTAAAGCGGGTTTTCCAATTGTTTCATCGAACGATTTCTGTCTTTTGCAAAATATTTCAAATTTTTGATACTATACGTATACTACTATAGCAGTGATGGGCAAAGTACGGCCCGCAGGCCGACTCCAGCCCGCGAAAGTATTTAATCCGGCCCGCCGAGGGTCCATCGACATGGAATAGTATACGGCCCGTCATAATCACGTTTTGACGGTCGAGTAGTGTACTATAATTCTGGCCCTCCTCTAGGATTTCTTAAACTTTGTGGCCCCCCATTAAAAAAGTTTGCCCACCACTGTACTATAGCAATAGCACACGCGCCCGGCGTTGTTGTGAATAGATAATATAATAATAATAATAATAATAATAATAATAATAACAATAGCAATAATAAATTCTCTCAGTTTTTACAATTTCGTGTCGGCGTCTTTTAAATTGAAATTTTTTTAATCGCGTCGTTATTTATTACGATAGTTATTATTATTATTATTATTTTTATCAGTCTCGCAACGTTCGTAAACCGCGACCGGCCGGTTTTTAAAACATTTTTTTTTTTTACCTTTCGTTTTTGCGATTATGCGGTTCGGGCGACGGGGGGTGGAGCGTGGGAAGGGCGTCAGACACGAGTTTTCGCTTTTATTTTCGGGTCTAAAGTTTCACGTTTAAAATATACGACTTCGATTTAATGTACATATATAATACCCGGGACAACACGTAGCCGCGCCGCGCTGTTAATTACTGCAACGACGCCCGAAAGAGTATCCGAAGGCACGTTGATTAAAAAATTAAAAGAAAAAAAACAACAGACAGACCAAGGCCAGGTCGTCACGGATTTATGCGATAAATGATAAATGATTATTCCAACTCGATATATATATATACATAAACGTATATTCGTAAAGCGTGTATTATCGAATTCGTTATTTACACACCGGACAAACACGATTTTCCGGCATTTTTTAAGAAAAAAAAAATTAATATTAAATTTCTTAATTAGGTGCCATTATTAATTGTGGTTGTTTCGTGTTTATTGTCGTGCGAACGAAATTTATTTGTAGACGCTTGCATTTTTTTATTTTTTTAAAATATTTTTTCGCGATTCCGAGCGAAGCGAACAATTATAATATAAAATACATATGTTGGTTTAATGTTCAAACGTTCACAGGCGAAACGCAAGAGTTTCGCGCACAATAACGATTTCCTTATTTAATTAAATTCCTGACCCGGACGGTTTTGCGGTCATCGAAGAGCTGAAAATTTAGTCAAGAGCAGAATACCATTTTCAAAATTGTTGTACGAAAACGACGATAACTGTACGAATAACCGTACTATTGCGTTGTATACGATAACGTTAATAGCCAACTATTGGACACCACGTTGTCGGACATTATTCCAGTCACGAGAGCTATATGTTTACCGTGGACGAGGACGGATTTAAAAAAAATGGACATTCCCACCACGAACCTCGCATTCTTCCAGTAATCGTGCGTGTGCGTGCGTAGGAAATTAGGAAACACAAAACGTTATAGCGTACGACAGGTGGTCCGGAGAACGTCAACGTGTAAAATACGGGCAATCGGTCTCGAAATCAGCATAGAAAACGACGATTCGCGTCGTCATTTTCGTCGTTATTACGTTTCGTTTTCGTTGACCCCGTTGACCGGTACGCGCCGTGTCGGAAAACGATTTCGTCGCGAACACGCCGTTCGGCCGGCCGGTGGAAAAAATGTTTTTTTGTATGACGCGCCGTCCGTAATGCGGTCCCGGTCGACCGTTCGTCGTATTGTCCGGACGTGCAATTCCGGACATTCCAGCGCGAGGACAACGGCCCGGCGTAATTTCATTATCGTCACGATAACCGCCGTACGGACGACGACGATTATTACCGTTATCGTTGCGATCGTCCGATCGGAGTCGGGAATTTCGTCTACGGGAACGTCTGCGGCGCGGGCACGACGGTTGGACGGGCACGCACACGCACACCCATACCCACACGCACGTATTTGGCGTGACCGTGTAAGACGGTTTCGACCGTTGGCAACAGACGTAATAATTTGATTTTGCGGTTTATTTCGTCTTACACGTGTATTCGACGCGAGTTAAAAAGTTGTCGTTATTCTGTCCGTTTTGAAAACCAGCTGGATTGTGTGAATCGGGTTTTCGCGTCGTTTCGATCTGTCGGGCCCGCCGCCGTCTCCGATAACTTCGTCGAAACAATTGTTCCGCGGCCTAAACGCGCGTATAGACTTGCCGTTCGCGTTCGACTTAGCGTTTCCGCACGTCGCCGACGACACCGATCGCCAGGTACACTAGACAAGTTCTATCTTCTGAATTCCGGTCAACGTTTTTCGCCGATAAGTCGAGTAATAATCGTTTACTACGCGTCATCCGCCGACCGGCGACCATCCGCCCCAGTTCGAACCAGGAGCGGCCGTTCCAAAATTATCCCGTCGCCGCCACGCCGCTGATTGATCACGTTCGATTTCGTCGCGTGAAATTCAATCGCAATCGATTATGTAATGCCGAAATTCAATAATAATAATAATAATAATAATAAGACGGTACCGCGTAAAGGTCTCGTGTTAATGGACCTCGATCGAATTCGGCCTCGCCGTGAAACGGGGTGAGTTGTTCTCGACTCGTTTTAACGACGCCTGGCGTGGGGATGAGAGGGAGAGGGCGATGGCGGACGCGATAATATCCATTTTTTCGTCTTCCCTCCGCGTGCCGGTCCGAAATTTACGACGGCCGCGAACGAACGTAACGTAACGCCGCGCGCGCCGCCGGTGGCGGGACGATAAAAGTTTACGGCCTGATAAAAATCGGAATCGCTCGGTGGTGCCGCATAAAGTAAAAGCGAAGAAGAAGACCTTTGGAAATAGTCAATTTGGCTGAAAGTTTTCTCGGAGATAATGCGCCCCGGGAGTTAGTTAGGTAAACCTCGCCGCTCCGTTCTCCGACCCCCGTCCCCGCGGACACAGATCTACGGTTATTGCTTTATCAGAGTTTTCCTCTTTCTCGCCGCCGCAACTCTTTTCCTTTTCCCTCCCCGTTCTCGCGAAATTTATACACACACACACACACACACACACACACACGCTGCACTTTATATAACGTCCGCATTGCGGAATTATATTGCCTCTTTTATCTCTTCTAACGTCCTCGTTTTGTTTAATACCGTCTTTGGAAAAAGCAGAACCGAACTGTCGGTTTCCTGTATAACGAAACACCGTTTTTTCTTCTTTTTCCATCCCGGCAATAGGGTTTTACCGCGACAGCACGATTTACGCGTACCGATTATGTGTAGGTTTTCTCTCATTTTTTTTTTTTATAACATTCAAATGCAAGTGCACCGTGGCTATTTTATCGTTTTTTCGTTAGCGTGCGCGACAACGAATTAACACAATTAGAACGGCCGCGTTTTTTCTCTCGTCCGTTCGGTTCGAGCAACAACAGCAACAGCAGCAGCGGCGGCGGCCGACTACGTTCGTTCTGGTGTTTCTCGTTACCGCGGCGAAGTAACAGAAACGACAAGTAAAATAAATAATAATAATAATAACAACGAGCGGCGGCGTGCGACGGGTGGCGGGGGAGAGACCAGAAATAACACGCGCTCGGAGGGACGCCGACCGTGCACACGTTCGTCCCGCTATAAACATGTCCGCGCACGACCTCCGCGCCGCACCGCCCGCCGACTCGGCCCGCGGTCCGCGTCGCCAACCGATATGGGAATTTCACGGTCTCCCCGCCGCGCCGTCCACGTGGGCGTGTCCCCGTCCGTCCGGTTTCACTTGATTTACGGGTGTTACGTGTTGCTGCTGCCCCGCCGGCCGGTCGGTTCGGTTCGGTCCGGCCAGGTACGCGCGCAAACCGACGCCTACGGCCGCGAACCGAAAACGCCGTGCCGTCCCGGTGTGACGTTCGGCGACGGGAACAGAAAAGAAGTCGCGTTGGGTTTCCAGTCCCGTCGCGAACACCCCGACGTACGATTACGAGCATTATGGCATGACCGGCCGACGATCACGTAGAAACGGTAGTCTACCATCTTTTTTTTTTTTTAAATAAATAACACGACAATCGGTTATTCTTCTTCCGTCGAGCAAATCGATCCGTCTCAAGGGTCCCCCATACACGATCAAACGGTTTGCGCAAAAACGTGATTGTGCCAACTTACGTACATACACGTACAAACGGCCTGTGTGAACTTCAGTACGTTTGCACGTGTTCCGTAGATACGTGTTCTGTTTTTATACGCTTTTCACTTTTTACTTTCCGCGATTCTGGTAACTCTTGGTAATGTAAGAAAAATTCACACCAGAATTCTCTGTCTTCTCTGTCATTTTTAGTCCACATACTAATAATTGTATTATATATTTATACAATTAAAATAACCAATAAAAATAAATATTAATATTTTATTTTAGTAAAAACAAATAAATAAAATTCGGAACTTTAAATTTACATCGAACAATTGCAAACAACAAAATATGATATTTCCACCACTGACGCTTGTCGAACACTGACATACACGTTCAAACCGCAAACTTGGTTTCAAACCGTTAGAGCAACTACTCAGTTCATTCCACACACGATCAAAATGTTTGCGCAAACCGATTGATCGTGTGTGGGGGCCTTTACAGCTGGCGCGGCATCGGAGCTCACAACACTCCGGAACGGGAAAAGCGGCCGTTCCGGGGTCGACAATTGTCCGCGGATTTATTCTCTCGCCGAACGCCGCGGACGATTCTCGCGAAATTCGAGATCGCTTACGCGATTCAAACGTGACGTCCGCCCGCAGGACGGTCAGGACTTACGCGGGAGCCGTTCCCGTGACGGTCGTACGTCGAAACGTACGGAGCCGACTCGTCGCGTGTAAATGTGTCGGCACTCCGATCGTGCTCGACAACTCGTTCCGAGTGTGCGCGCGTTGGCACGCGGAGTGAAGAGCGGAAGAGCGGTGCGCGCGCTTAAAAGATTTGTGCGAATTTCGTTCGGTTCTTGCCAAGGTTCTTGCTGCGTACGAAGTATCTAAGTCGAGGACGGGTTTTTGTCGTCGTTTCATTACACAACGTCGAGTCGTTCACGCGTTTTTTTCCTATCTTTAACGTTTTTAATACGTACGTATATAATATACGCACCGAAATAATCTCCGTTGCGGCGGTCGTTTCTCCGCAGTCGTCGTTTTAAATTTCGGTCGTGACCAAAAAAACAAGAAAAAGAAAAGAAAAGATTTATCGTCTGTCCGTTTTTTTTTTCTTCTTTCTATATATATATATATATGTCTACTGGCACGGACCTCTGTAAAAGAGCGAAAAAAACAACAACAACGACGACGACGACGACGACGACCAACGAAAACAAACAAATAACAACGTATCATGAGAGATCTCCTGCAGGAAATCTAAAGCGATTCTATTACATGCGAGCGACATGACGTATAGTTTTCGTTAGCAGCGCGTGTGCGCGCGTACAAATAATTTCTACACATGTGTTTCCCTACGGTTTCGTTTTCCCCCTTCGAAAACATCTCAAAAACCAGTTCACGATCAAATCACCGACGGGCCAACAAACGCGCTCGTCCGACATTCTGATCACGAACCGACGGATTTCTGATTGTCCGGCGAGTTTTTCTCGCGGCGTGCATAGTTAGGCACATCGTGTGCAGTGTGTGTGCAGTGTGTGTGTATGTGTATATATATAGCCCGCGTCCGTTCGGTCACATATTATATTTTATATTTTATATATAGTATCTTCTCCGGTTGTATTCGTCGACGACGGGCGTATGCATATTTATTTTCGTTTCGAGTACGTGAAACGCGTCTCGTATAATATATCGGTATGGTACGTACGTATCGCGCGCGTTTCGTAACGCACACGGGACTTAAGTCGTCGTCGTCGTCGTCGTCGTCGTGCGCGATTTCGGATTATTTACTGTTATTGTAACCGGCACGCGGTTATAATACGCGTCCGAGGTTAACAATAATTAATCGGATTTCGCGCGACATTTACATTGAGTTGTGTTACTGGAGACGGTCGTACACGTGTCGGCCAGACGATTTACAATTTGGTAGTTTAAAAAAAAAAACGCAGCCGCCCACAGATACTATGCGTTTGAAACCATATTGTTTTATTAATTGTATTCTTTGAAGAAAGAGCGTAACGAAAATTATTATGCGTTTCACTTTTATGAACGAATTCGCGTGTAATTTCGATGACGAGGTTCTCTAGCCTCCCCCAAGAACCTAGTCTTAATTACGCCGTAACGCGAACGTGCGGTCGATTTAAACTACAATAGTTAACATCGATCGAGTGATTTATCACGTACTATTATTGCGAAACAATCAAGCGCAGTATTTACGTTCCACGACGATAATGTGTTCGCGACTAATTATTCCCCACGAATACAATTGTTATGATGAAGTTATTCCAATCAATCGAGCAACAAATAGGTTTGTGCGCGCGTAATTGATTGAAAACGATAATATCGAACGACCATTCGACTTTCGCGTTTTCACCGAACTGTTAAGACTTGTATTATGGTTTGTTGAGAAAACATGTGTGTACATACACACGAGTGTATGCCGTTCGGTGTGTTTACAGTTTATAAAGCATAAATGATTGTTTATTGGTAAAAACGTACGTATTCATTGTGTGTTTGAGTTAATTTCGTGCAAAAAAATATAATGTAATTAAACTGAGACGATAGCTATTATGTCTGTACTTGTATTTTTTTTTCTTTTTAATGGCTTCATACGTTTCAATACAGTTCCGACGAAAAAAATCATATTATATTACACGAGAAAAAAACGAAACCGGTAAGTCTCTAAGAGCGTTATCGATTCGTTTGGATCGTAATTTATTTCGTCATGTACGTATATACATATATGATACGCGTATCGGCCGCGTGCTTACGTTCGAGAATGCAATTTTTAATTGCCATACGAATAAAAACTCTGTAACGCAATGAATCACGCACAAAACGCATTATGAATCGAAACGTCCGACGGTTTATGTTTTATACGCGTATAGTTTTCGTACTGCAGCGGTTAGATTTGTTGCAGTCGGGTTCGAGTGCAGTGCACTCTCCGTATGCGCGTTGGCTTCTAGTGCGATCGTAAATATAATGCGATACACACACACACACGTGCGCGGGCACATACACATACCTATATTCAGTTGTGCCGTGCGTTTGCGTGCGTGGGTGTGCGAACGAACACAGAAAGTTTTATAGTCCGCTCTCATGTCATCTGTTGTTTATTTATTTATTTATTTTTTCCGTGTTCGTTCACTACACACACACACGCACGCACGTAATATACACAGATAACTTTTAAACCGTGAATCACGACGATAGTTGAAAAACACGTATAAAAAGTCGTGTGTTTTTCTTCTTGCGCAATCTCTTAAATACGTATTTTCATCAAAATTTATCGACCTCGACCGAACGTGAAACCCATCCTATTTATATATATATATGTACAACATATACGTATATTGATAAATGATGTCGAGTACAAGTACATGCGTCATATATATATATATTTCTTATACACAAAGAACGCGATCAACAATGTAATATTGTGTACTATAATAAAACGTATAGTTTTTTTTTTTATAGTTCCACGTTTCGACGACAAATTTAGAGAAAAGTCACATGTGCGATTTTTACAATAATCCAAACCGTTCAAGGAAGGATAAGCTTACAATATATATATATTGATATCGGTTTATTTTTCATTTTGTAAAATTTTAAGTAATATCGACATATTTTAATGCATTTTGGCAGATAAAAGAAAGAAAAAATTATTTCAATAAACGATTAAATTCTATTACGAGTATCGTTTAGGTGTAGTAAAAAAGCATATTTTCATGTCAAATGAATATATTAACGTACGAGCGGGGGTTTTTTTTTTGCACGTTCGACTACGGTTTTCAAAGAACATTTTCAATTTTTTCAAGAGAATATTTAGCATCTTATTTTGGCTTTTTTATAAGGATATTATTCCGGCCTCTACTCGTAAAATAGGTTCGAGTATATTTCTCGGCACATATACGGACCGATATCGTCGTCGTAAATCGTAATGCGCGTACAGCGCATGTATATTATATTTTATCGGGAAGTTCGGCACGTATTCCGCGCGATAACGCCGCGACTGTATAGGTCACATATACAATATAAATATATATATATATGTACATATATTCACGTTTCACGTTATGCGCGCACGGAACGTAAACAATAATGACGATACAATACACCGTCTATTTATATTTTATATGCTATTTTTTTGAAAAAAATATAACCGCGTCCTCGCTTGCAACGAAAACCCCGCGGATACGCGGCGGCGGAGAGGATATCGAACGCGACGTGCCGTTTTCGACAAATTGTTTACGACGCGACGACGTGACGACACTACGCGAATCGAACGCGGAGACGTCGCGAGGGACCGATAACCGAACGGGCGAACGACTGCCACGAGTACGTGAGTTGCGGCCGTGCGTGTTACGTGCGCGAACCGTAACGGTCGCGGTAAAAAAAAAAACAAACGGCATGTGCTCCCGGCGCTTTTGCCGTCGTAATATCCGTCGTTTGTTTTTGTCTTCGCTGCGCAAAGTCGGATTTGAGCGGGTCGGAAACGAACCATTCGGACTCGACCGTTTGTACGATTTGTTCGTCGGCGGCACCGGTACGCGGTACGCGTAAACGACAATGGCCGCGAATATTGAACCGCCACGACAATGCGCGTACGGGGAGGGCGGTACGCGCGAAATGGCTCCGAAGCAAAAGAAACAACCATATATATATATATATAATAGCGTTTGCGTGTGTGTTTTTCGGAAAACCGAGTCGTGCGCGTGTCACGACAAAAACGGAAGTAGACCGTTCGGCCGCCCGCGTCGTCGTCGTTTCTTTCTGATGTACACGTGCGCGTGTGCTCCGGGTTTCCGGTCTTCCGCGTGGCCGAACGCCGCGAACGGGTGGGCATTCACGGACCATATAGTCCCCCGAAAGGCGCGTATACGTCCCAGCGAATCGCGCGCGCCGTCGACGGGTCACGGACCGGAAGACGGAAACGAGCGCGCAGCTTTTCTCCGGCCGGCCGAGCACATCGTGCGACTTCCGTAATAGTCCCGCAAAATGGCGGCGTTTCACTCGGACGTCGCGAACACACGCACGCACACGTATACGCGAAACGTTTCCCCGCGTCGGACGTCACACGGGCTGAGAGTAGTCGGAGCGCCTGATGTCTGGTGTCGCATATCACGTCAGAGACGGAAGGGCTGCTGAGGCGAAGGTCTGCTCGGTGCATGTCCTGCTATTGACGCGAGCACGAATAGGAGTAGGGGTGTCGCTAAAGTCCCGTCACGGTTCGAATCCGATCCCTTTTGGGTTGGATTCGGATGGGCTGGGTTTTGGCCAAGGTCGTGTAACCTGCTGGCGAACCGCGTCCGCGGATGCGCATCGACGTGCAAATGCGGCACGAGGATTCGGAGCCCTCGGACTTGATCGGCACTACGTCGGTCGGCGTTACCCATACGCCGGGAACGTCATCCTGTGTCGGTTCTTGAGCAGCTCCACTGGGCCAATAAAAGGACCTTCACTCGTAGCTGTCGCCGCAGAGGGCCAAAATCGGAGACTTTCAGCGTTAGTAAACGTTGTTTTACGCCGAACGCGACCGCGCGAACAACCGTGTGATCGTGCCGTCGTAACGAAAAGCGCGTGTTTACGTATGCGGCTAGAAGAGACACAGCCACGAGATCACGCGAACGTCGAACATATGGCGTCCCGAGTATGATGTGTTCGCATCGCAATACGATTTTCGTTTTGTCGCCTTCGTGCGTACGCGACTGCGCGGGGACGAGGCCGTTTAGAAGTCGGTCCACTAGGGTTTTCTTTTTCGGCTCCGACAAGTCGTCGCGGACAGTCGTACGTGTCACATGACCGCGACGATAGCGAACGACTGTTGCGTAATCACTGTTGGCGTTATCGCGTGCGCGTCCTTAAACCGCACGAAAACACGACGGCGGACTCTACAGAAGCACGCCGTTTTTTGACGCACTTACGGGCGCGTACACAACGGAAAGAAGAAAAAAAATCGCGCGATTTATGTTTTCTCGTCATCCTGTTTTTTTTTTTTTCCCACCACGCCCTCCGTGCGGGCGCACACGCACGCACAGGGTGATCGCGAGGGGTGTATTATTTCCCACACGCGCGGACGTACGTTCGTCGTACCTGAACAACACGCGCGCGTGCGGGTACGCGTTTCATACACTTCGCGCGAGAGTATTTTTGCTTTATGGATTTCCCATCAAACGTTTCCGGCACGTTCGGCGCGGGGCCGCGCCAAAGGTCGTCCACCACGGAACGGCGGTGAAGGCGCGGGCCGCGCCGCGGGGTGGTGGTGAGGAAGAAACGACGGGATCCGGGGCGACGGGGTCGACGAAGGTCCGCGCGGGCGACGACAATAACGACGGCGATTGCGCGCTATACGGCACGTCGCCGGAGAAATGGCGCGGAAACGCGGTCGTTCTATCTGGCTCTCTCTCTCTGGCTCTTTATCGCGCCGGTCCTCTGCCGGCCGGACGTGCATCCGACCGGAAGTCCGATACGATAATGGCGAGCGCGCGCGCAACGCCGTCCGCCGGCACTCGACGTCCCTCTACACGGCCGCGCGCGTTAATTTAATATAAAACTTTTCGCAGAGACGCGCGAGAGATTTTCGGCACACACACGCGCGCACACGCGGAGAGAGAGAGAGAGAGAGACGGAGGAGGCTGCGGCCGTAAATCATCGAATCCCGCGGACACAATGGCCGGCGACAAACGGCCATGAAATTCGATACAACAGACCTAACCCCGTCGACCCGCCCCGCGACGTTTTTTTTTTTTTGCGACGGCGGCGGCCGCGTCGTAATCGAAAACGGGTTTTTACACTGCGAATAGCTACGCGTAATTGTTATTTTCGGAAAAATATCTGCGGACGTGTCAGTACACACATACGGCGGCGGCGGCGGCGACGGAAAACGCTGGAAATCATTGACGTCCGTTTCTCGTCGTTACGTTGTTCTTTTATTCGGTACATCGTCTTCTCCTGGACGTGCCGTCCAAAAGCGTTCACCGCACCGTTGTCGGCAACAGAACGCTGTCGAATGTACGGTTAAGAACCACGGTCGATTCGTCTCGAACAAAACAGACTCTTTTCGTCATGGCCTTTGTTTGTCGGACTAGCCGTGAGTCACGCACTTGGATAGCCGACGACGGAATTATATTATTGTACGAGCGTCGGCCAGGCGAACTCGCTGTTTTTCTGACAACAAGCTAAATCAGAACACCACGACATACCGAGTTTCGCGCATGCAATTATATTCGCATTTTATCGGGTTAGAGAGAAAAAAAAAGAATTCGCATTTGACGAGAGACTTGCGCTCGACGCGCGTCACGTGTTGTGTTGGACGTGCCCTCGTTTCGTACCTACTTTATGGGAATTCGTCGTTCGCGTGTCGCGACGTGCTTGCTCGAACGACCCGCTCGCAAAGATGCGCGCGTCGATAACGTCAAGAGAACGGCTTTAAAAAAAAAAATATATTAACTGTTGGAGGTTCTGCACGTTATATGTGATTTTTCAACGAACAAGATGATGTTGATGACGTTCTTCGACGAGTTCTAAAACGACCCGTAAATCTGTACGATTTGTCGAAACGATCGTTTTGATCAAAAAAAAATTATTATATGCGCGTGCGTTTCCGACTCTCGTCGCGCGCCGGTTGAAAACCGCCGAATCGCGTTAGAGAACGCCGTGTGCGCATATAGGCGCGCACGATAATAACGTATCGAGTACATTTATAATATCGGTTTTATTCATTCGCATTAATTCGCGTCGGAATTAATTAAAATCCCGTCCGGACGAAACGATAAATCGACGGTTTAACTAACGCGCGTAAACGCAGGGCCGACCGGGCGTCCGACGCGGTTTATTTATACGTACCCGAGGATGCACGAGACGCGGACTCGCGCGTTTCATAAATCCAAACGCGTACGTGTGCAGACCCCCACGGCGGATTACACGTGTACGCGTTATATATAGTTTTGGTGAAAAACGGATTGGTCGTTTAATTTTTATCTCCTCCACCTCACGCCCCGTCGCGACTATTTTATCGCGTCGATTTTTTTTCTCTTGCCCCCCTCTGTCATCTCGCACCAGCCGCCACGCCGCGACGGAGATCCCGTAACTCGTCTACGCGTACACACACACACACACACGTTCGCGGCGGTGGCAGATTCCTGGCAACGGATTATACACGGGCACGCACGTATATATATACGATCTTACGGTCGAAAAAAATAAATAAAAAATTATATGTATACGTACGCATAAGAAACCGTGGACGCGATTTATGATTTTCGTGTACACGGAGAACGGAACGCGGCGCGGCGTTCGGAAATTGTGAATATTTTTTTCTCGATTTATGTGCGCGTCCGTGCACGGTACGACGTACTCCGGTCCTCGGATCAAAGACCCCGGGAGTTGCGCAAGTATGCCGATCCCCGTGTGTACGACGTGTACGGGTCTTCGCCGTGGAAAGGACGCGGACCGCGGTTACCGTGCGCACGTAACTCGTTCCCGCCGGCACGCGCGCATTCGTAACATTATTGCATTATGTACAGTTTTTTCGGGCGGGTTATTTATTTACGATTTTCGTAAACGAACGTCGAAATTCGACGTGATCGCCAGCACCCCGACGCGTGTATTATTTTCGACGAGAACACCATTGTTTGGATGTCGGTCGTAACCTGTCGGTGAATCAAAACTACACGCGTCAACGACCGCGAGGTTCTTGAAAACATTTGTGCGGAACGTCTTGACTTACGGGCGCGTAAACATACAAAAACATGTTGGACCGGCAGAAGTAAACGAGAAGAGGGAAAGATTCTACTGCAAAAGAACCAAATGAACATCTGGAACATCTATTCTCAATAGTCGTGAGTCGTAAGGATTACAAAACATCGAAACGGACTTCAACGACAATGACGAGACACGGCCTTTAGTGAAAAGACGAAGTAGTTTCACTCGTCGCTATAGATGCCGAAATCATGTGCGTGCGTTTCGCATCGAGTGTCGAATCAAAACCGACACCACGGACAACGCGATTTTAATTTGCATACGGACGCATGTTTAGAGGATCGTTTGTAGTCGGCGTATCTCGTTACGCGGTAAATCAACAACACGATTTCGGTCCTGATTTTTATGCCGAGAGGTTCACGCTGAAACGGTACAGATCGATATTATTTTTAAACGTATCCCGGTCTCGAGTATAATGTTCATTTCGGTATGTAGACTCGTCGGTGAAGATACCTGGTTTGGTTTACTCGCCTCAAATAATAACCATGATGTTGGTCGACTTGGCGACTTACCCGCGAGCACAAGGCCGAAATCGTGCAATCCCCACTAGGCGAAATAAATTATTCGACTATATTTTTTTTAGTCTAAAAACAGGAAACCGTATCCCCCGGGTTTCTCCGTAGTCTCGGGAGTGTTTATTTTCGTATAGCGTACGTCATTCGATAACATGACATGACGAAAAAAAGGAACAGGAGCTGGAACGATTCAACAGGTAATACGTATAAATAGTCAAAAATACTGTCTTATGAAAAACGTGTATCTAAACACAATATTTTCTCGTGGCGGCCGGTATGCCGTCGAACGTACGTAATGATGACTTTATCGTACGACTATTGTGTTGGATTGTGTGGATTATGACTATGTGGACGACACGCGGTACCAGGTACTTTACGAATCGTACACGTGCGCACGACGTTATAAACGATACCTCCTCCGGGTGTGTACACATTTATGCGTGTGCGTTTTTACGTGCAAGAGTGTATTTTTTTATCATCGCGTACGACGATTATTCACGCGGCGAGACGGATCCACGTTACGTGTAACGCGATGTCTGAAATTAAGCCGTTTTTTCTTCTTTTTTTTTTTACTGATTATTATTGGGGGTTTTTTTTTTCGTCCTCGTCGTTATAAACGACGTACACGGAAAACGCGTTACATTTACACGCGTTTTTTTTTTTTTTGTTTTCGTTTTTGTCGTTCGGTCGTAAAATGCGGACAGACACAATCTCCCCGACGTCTGGCCGACTCGTATCCGTTTCCACGTACGCCATATAACACACATACGGTTATATTTATGACTACAGACCTACAGCGGTATATAGTTTACCGATATTCTTGTTCGTCGTGTACGCGCACTCGGACGGTGTTCACGGGTAAAAAACCCGTGTTTCGATCGCGGAATACATTCCGTCCGTTTCCACGACGTTTCGAGGGCGACACGAAACGCGATACTTCCCACACTCGGCGGGATTCGTTGTATTTTATTATTTTTTTTTTTTTAATCAAAAACGTACCGCCGCGCCGCGTCGCTGTTGTCGTCGGGTCCGTTAAAACGCGTTGTACGGACACGATTTTTAGCCCGGTTTCGTACGCGCGTCGCACGGGTCGTTAAGAACGCCGACGGCGCGGCCGACCTTTTTGTGAACGGGTGAGAGGGACGATTAACCGACGCGCCGTCCCGAGGTGAGCGCGATTTAATCCCCGCGGCGGCCGGACCATGGCCGGACTACTTAACACGCCGTTTACAACTGGAAAATATTGTTATGCGCGCGTGACGGTCAGCGCGTTTGCTCGGCCGCCCTTTTTCCTATCGCGATCTCGCCGCCCTTCCCGCGTCCCCCAGACGCTTTGTCCGTGTCGTTGTTCAAACACCGTCGCCGGCCTCGCGATCACGTTCGCCCGGGAAAACGCTGACCGTCACGTTTTCCGCGTTCGCCCGTCTCGTTTTCGCGGACGTTTCGTTTTCCGCGGGCGGGCGGACGGGCGGGCGGGCGGGCGGGCGGTCGTCGTCGTAACGGTTTCGATAGAAACAAAAAACAAAAACCGACCTGGTCTCTACCCGACCGGGAAGGACACACAGCGCCGGTGCTATTCAAGACGCCTCGTCCGGACCAAGTCAGGGGTCTCCGACATCCCGTACGCATCCCAACCCAGAACGACCGTCGCCTCAGCCGCTCTATCGTCGTAAAGGGTATCCAGTAGCACCCGCAATGACCGCGGATAAATTCTGAGACGCTGGGGTCCCGACCCCAGTGGGAGACCCGTAATCCTCATCACCCGCCTCGACCAGTACGGTCATCGTGGCTCCGGCACCTCTCTCTCGCTCGTAAACGACCAGACCGTTTCGGAACATCACCCGTCTGATCGCGTGCTAGGCTACCCTGTCACTACACGCTCTCCTGGTCCACCTCCCACCAAGCAGGAGATGACGAGTCCCGTGGGTGATCCATCCGGCAGCTTGGGGAGACCCTTGGACCCAGGATCGTTCCATTATCCACCGCCTACGGACTCAATCACCCGGCCTCGCGCGATCGGGGGGACAAGTTGTAGTTGACAAGTACCTAACCGTTTCGGTTCGGCTGCGCGTCGCCCAACACGATATAAAAAAAGCAGGACAGTTCACGATGGTGTTCGACGCCCGCAAGCGTATCACGGCCGGTTGTCTTGACGTCCGTTCTACACGCGGTCTTCGAATCCGGGGGACGCGGACGCGAACCTACTGTTCGGATCGATGGATCGGCCGCCGTCTGACAATAACGCGTGTGGGTGTGTAGGTCGCGGAGTATGGAAATCCGTGCGCGCGCGCGCGTCAGCCGGTACGACCGCGATGGCCGCCGTTGTCGCGGTCGCAGCCGCGCGACGACGAGACGGAACAATGGCAGCGGGACTGCGTGACGCGCGCACAGCGGTCCTGGCGAGGCGGTTTCGGACGGTGACAATGGAGATTTCGTTTTCGGCGAACGCAGCGCGGGCCCGTACGACGACGACGACCACACACCGTACGAACAGACGTGAACCGTTGTCGAGCGGGCTGCACGGCTCTGCAAGGATCTGACGGGGAAAGGCGAACGTTACGGTATTTCGATGGAAACGACCGGGTTCGCATACGCAGTGGTCGAAGTGGCACAAAATAACTGGGGGGGGGGACGGGAGTCGTAACATTATTTGTACTCGAGTTCGATTTGACCTAACCTAACTTAAAGTCAGTAAAACTGTACAGATAGCAAATAAATAATCGCGTGGTACACTAAATATCCGTAATATCCTAACCTAACCCAATCACGATGAACCAAAAGTTAAGGTCGACGTAAAAAAAAAAAAAACGGATAATAGTCGAACCCGGTCGTGGCCGGACGAAAACGTTGTACGTCGCCAAGAATCGATACGATCGCGTGGAAATGTTGGTCGCGGAGAAGGAAATTCGCGAAAACACGCTATGATCGCGAGATATCAGTCCCGCGCACACCTCATCAGTCCTGACTTCGAGGCGGATGTACGGCCGCGACACGACGTCAATGAGAAACGTTTCGAAAACGATGTACGGAAACGTATTGTCGGAAAATGGGAATCGTCCGCGAGACGCCTGTGCGTTGTCCGGGCCCGATAAAAATAGCAGTTACATTTATATTCGTATGTCGCGCACGATCGGTTTCCGTGTACGGGCCATGTGACGCTTGCGGCACACTGAACTCGGTCGTAGCACTTCAAACACGCTCACGAAAACTTTCGAATTAAATCGAAAACGCGCGCACGTCGAACTTTACGTAACTGCGTGAAATAGTCGTTCTTGCGAACGAAACGGGCGTCATATACCTACGGGTTTTTTTTATCCGCCGCGACGTTTGTCCTTAAATTATTATTTAAAAAAAAGAAAGAAAAACCCCCGTAAAAACGAACGTACACGCTGTGCGATCCGAACGACAGTCGAAACCAAAATCGTGAAAATAATCTCTCGGTTTGAAAACCGTACGTTCTCGTCGCACGTAAACTGAAAAACACGCGTCGCGTTCACCGTACGGATCAGGAGTGGAAATCAAAGTACGCTTGCGCACACATAACGTACGCGTATTGTCGTTTGTAAACCGTCGTCGTTACTCGCGAATCGTTTGATTCATCGTGCGCGTTAAACCGTGATATCTCGTTTTAAACATTATGCAAACGCGATCGTCACGGGAATTAATTTTTATCACATCATTATATCATATACTCCGGTGCGCGTTTTGTATATATTGAGACGTTCGCAGAAAGGGGTGTGTCGCTACACACATATAAACTCGTTCGGTTTATGTTCACAATAAATACATTATAACGAACCGCGGTAGAAAAAAACAAACGTGTTTAATCAAGTTCTGGTTCCGACACGAGTCAAAACACTGATATCGGTGGTAGTATCAACGTGTCGATATACATATATATATATATATTCGGCGCGTTAAATAGCGTTTTCGGCTTTCGTTTAACGATAAAATATAATAAAAATCGTACTGGACGATGACGACGCAGCGGTGCAACGACTCGCACTCACAACGTCGTTCTCGTGATAACCGTTGAACTAAACCGTTCGTATACCATTGTTTCCCATCCCCCCTCCTCCCGAAACAACTGTCCCCCGAAATCCGAAGTCAGATAACGGACGAGTGCAATTATTATTTGTTCGTTTTCGGCCGAACGTCGTCGAACACGATTGAACGAAAACGCGACCGAGCGAACGGTACGGACGTGACAACGAGTGGAGCGGTTGACGAGTTCGCCCCCGTACTAAACGGTTGTTGGGGATGAACGGCGGTGAACGAGAAGCCGCACAACAAAAGTAACCCCAAGGACGGTAACGAAAACCCGACGCGACAATCGTGACTTTACGACGGATTTACGTCGCGAACCGTTCGGCCGGTGCCGAATCCGCGTCGGCAGGATTTTTATTGTCGTTTAAACGTCGCTACGGTTTCCATATCAATATAAACACGTGGCAATCGAGGAGAGAAACGTTTATCGCCGCAAACGGTACATTCGCGCGGTCTACGAGCGCGTCGTCGGTTTTTATGTGGACTCGAGCGCGAGGGTCGTCGAAATAATAATGTTAATTTAATAATGTATATATATATATATATGTACGCCATGAAAAATACGACGAGGGGACCGCGCGCGCGTTACCGGCAGAGTCGACGCACGTTTTTATCGTCTGTCGGTGATTTTCGCTCGGTCGTCGACGCCCTGTGACTTTTGAACCCGTACCGACGACCGCCGAGCAGGTTATCGTTTCCCCGCGAACTCGGTGTCCCGAAAACGCGGTCCGATACGTCCGCTCGTTGTTTTTTCGCCGCTTTATCTCGGTTTACGCCCGTCGACGAGATACGTTATCGCCGTTTTTTTGTTTTTTCCCCCCCGGTGGGTTTTTCGTGATGCGTTACCGATCGATCGTTCGTGTCTAATTTCGCGAAACACACACACACACAACGACGATAACAAGTGTCGTTCATCAACCGTGCCAATCGAATTTCGCGATTATACTTTTTACGCGAAACCCCACGTGGGAATCTGCCGGAATCGTCAAAGCCGCACGCCGAGAGAGCCGAAACTTTGTGTTTCCCGAATCGTCACCTTCGGCGAGCGGAACGCGGTCCGCGCTTTTCTGACGACGCGACGGCTGTTTTGTACGATCTGACCCAAACGATCTGTTAACAAACAGTCGTGAACACGGCGTAAAAAGAAAACAAAAAACACCGAATGCCGTTCGCGCGTTTATTATTCGTACACTTTGTGGCGGTCCGTCGACAGGCCCGAGCTCCACGACACGTTTCGGTATTATTTTCGTACGTAAATACATAAGACGGCCTGAAACGGTTGAAAACGCATTTAAGAAATACTATGATTCAGGCGAATAATACTTAACTACGACTGGAAAAATAATTTTAATCAACAGTTTAAACATAAAACATGTTTTGATACAATAGTATTAATATTTTAATGTTTATCAGTTGTGTTATTTTAGAGTCGTCTTAATGGCTTGGCCACAACGGCTGTTCACCGCGGATATATAAATATATAAATAGATGAAGTATTGTACGAATTGGCAACAACAAAAATAAAATATTTGATAATTCAATGACGATAAAATTCTTTGATAAAGTGATGTTGTGTACTTAAATTATGACTCGTGTTTTCAATGATCAAAGTTTATGTTGGAAAATTCACCCTCTCCCCATGACAAAATCGTTTGACCGTCACTGGTCGAACGAGTACGGTTACGGTCTGTACTACACGCGTATTCGGTCGAATTAACTTTCGGTCGAGTACGAGCGAACGCGGACGGAAAAAAATAAAAGCATGAAATTAAATTATACCGGTCACATCACACCCGATAAATTCGGCGGATGAAAACGAAATATTTTGTTTTTATTTCCCGGGTGAATAATAATTTTACTTTGTGGATTTATTTTCATAACATTTTATGTACACACACGTGTACTAATGTTTGTCATTTTTATTTCGTCATTCGCTTCGGTAACGTTGTACATAACCATTACGCGACACGGTCGAAGACCGTGAACAATTAACACGGTTGGTATTTGAAAAAGAGCGTTTGTAGAACGTTCTAAGTCAAAATCGTCTCGTCACAGAGACGTTTGACGGTTCTCTCTTCACAAAAATATCATCAATGGGTTTTTCTTTTTTCTTTTCTTTTTTTTTGTGTCAATAATAAATATTTTAGAACTGGATCTGTATTGGAATTATTATTTTTTTCGTTGACGTCGTGATTTGATGTGTCAATAGATGCTCGTCGACGTGTTTGTCGAGTAATTGTTGGAGTTACATTCGTCGACCGACGTTGTTGTTTGACATTCTGCCGTTGTCTACATTACCGACAACGTTCAGATCGTTCGTATCCGCTAAATATTCCCCGTTCCGCTAGGTAAATAATCAATATAGGAGCGTTTGTCAACCAAATGCTTACTCGGCCACCGCCGCCAGACACTTTGACTTGATCTCGGTTACTTGGTTTGCCGATCCTAAGTCCGATCAGCCTGTGTGCGCGTGGCGACGTAAATCGAGCGGAGGGAAGAAAACAACGCGGAAAACGTGGTTGGCACGTACCGGTCCCGGACGCGGTGAGATCGGCGGGCACAGTCGGGAGCGGGTCTGCTCGCACGCTATTGGCTGCAACGGGAACATCACGCGCGTGCGCAACGAATCTCGGGAAAAAGCGTCGGGACGGGACGACCGTGACGCGCACGATTTCCGTAAGAATCCGACCGAAATCCGGACGTGCGGTTCTGTTCTGTCGGCACGATTCGTCCGAAAAATATCCGGCCGGTCTGGGTTATTTATCTTAAAAAACTCGAAGTTCGCGAGAAACGTTGTGGTCGCGACGAAATATTTCGACCGCGTCCCGCGCCGTTACGTTCTTCAATCGAATCCCGACGACGGGCGTGTTTTCGACACGTCAAGGCCGTCCGCAAAAAATATTTACAAACTAAATTATTTTCGATACACTCTCCAGTACGAACCACCGGAAATCGTGAACCGCAGTACACGGAGAGTCGGTAGTAAAAATTATCACGTGTTACGACATCCGTTCTATCGAGTCGTTTCCGCGAGTGTTTCGGACGGGATCGTTAGAGATAATAATCGATTAGAAAAAAAACCACTGAAATCTATTTGACATTCTAAAAGGTCACCATTAACAAATAACAATAAACGACGTTCTTGAATGTAACGGTGTTTCGTTAACGTACGTCGTTTGATTTTTGACCGATAACGTTGCGGAAAAGCGTTCGGTGAATTATGTAAACACGTCCGTTCGTTTTTTTTTTTTTTTAATGATTTGTTATTTTCGAAGACCACGTCGTTTTTAACGTTTACTGATGTCACACGAGTGAAAAAAGCTCTACAATTATTTTCTTATATATATATATGAGACAATAACGTTTTTGCTGGGTGGAGAGTTGTATTCTATTGAACGGGTTGAATTTTATCGAGTCAAGTAGGTGTTTTCGAAATCTCTCGATCTGTAGGAAAACTAGACAAATTGTTTCGTTGTAACGAATACAACCGGTAATTCAAAAAAGTTATAGTCAAAAGCCAATTGATCCGATAAGCGGACTCGACGGTGTTGATTTGTTGTTGTTAGAAAAAAAAAAAATTTCTAAACCATTCAAGACCGAAAACCGAAGACATCGTAAACGTCCCGGTCTCGCGACCGTCATTGTCGCGTGTACGTTTAATCGGCCCGCGAATCGTCGCGATCCATAACCATTTCGTTTTCAACTGTCGTCGGATCGTGTGCTGTAATATATTATTATTATTATTATTATTATTGTTACGATTATTACTACGATTGTTATTATGTTATGACAGTATAAACGCGTGCGGAACGACCGCGGCCCGTAAAACGAACGCGCGTTTTACGACTCTCTCTCGCGCGCGCGCGCACGCGTTTACGAACGACCGCCGTTCTCTGCCGTCGTCGTCGTCGTCGTCCTCCTCTTCTTTCACGGTCTACACGCCACTTTTCTCCGGTTATCGTACGACAAATGCACGTTGGCACGAGACGTTTCTCGTGTGTCGGTCGTTCGAACCCGTAACGACTCAGATAGATGGCCGCACCGTGCACACGCGACGCGACGGGGTAAAGAGAACAATTGACGATCGGAGTTATACGCGTTTTTCGCACCGGAATTCGTCTAATCGCCCGGCCGACGCCGGGTCATCTACAAGCGGACCGATCGGACGATTGGAACGGCAAAATTTTAGGGGCGGCAAATTTTTCGCGAAATAAAGAAAAAAAAGAACGATTGGATAAAACGAGCGGAATTTTTACGGTCCGCGTCGGCTAGTCGAGAAAATGTTAACGTTGTCCGTATAGACATTTAATCGAGCGGGATAAGAGCCGTCGAAATGTTTCGGCAGTTTGTAAACGAAGCGGAAACAATGAAACGATAATAATATGACATGGGACGGGAAACGTCGTGTTGCGCGACCTCTTGCACGTGACGACCAAAAGAAATCTAGAGCAGACGAAGCAAAAAAAAAAAATACTGTTTATTTTGCTGTGTTTGCATTAACTCGGGTAACAACCGGAAACAATACGTTTTCACAAGAACATTTTAAAACTCATATTCAAAATATAACGGACATAACAGATCAAAATTTGTTTACGTTTTTCGAACCCAGGATTTAGAAGAACTATTTCCGAATGACTGTCACCAACTATTCGGCGGAGAGATTGATCTCAAAAGGATCAAAACGTATTTGCGACTATTTTGTTGGCGATGATCGGTTGAACTCTCTAGCCCCATTGTACATTGAATCAGAATTAAAGTCAGCAATCGACTTTCAGGATTGCGACGATATGATTTCACCGGTTCGTACCGCTTTTGGCTGTGGTGTTTCGCTCGACCAAGAGCACGGGAACGAACTCGTCACGTTTCGCATTACGTGTCGATTAGTTTTGATGTTTGTGCAGTTTTTTTTTTAAAACGCGCAAGTGAAAAGTCCCGTCTCGTAGTGTTTGTATTGTTTTGTCATTCGACCGGACGGCCGTGTGTCGGCAGGTCAACATCGTCTCTAGGACTTGTTCCGACTGAATAATCGAGAACATTGTTTCTGCCGTTTCCGAACGATCCCGTTCAAAAGACCGGTAAACGCAGTAGGAAAACAGCAAACCTCCTTAACCGGATTAAGACTGGTTGGTATAAGACGTCGTAAACGCGAAGGAACAACATATGTGCGTGTTTAAAGTGGTTGAAAATTGTGAACGAATTAATGATTATTCGGAGACGAATTTGTCGAACGCGTGATGATAAGTACCGAGTACTGTATCTAAATTATTCGCCGCGGAAGAAAACACGAATGTTACGAATTCCTAGCCCGAGTTCGTGTTTGAACGCGTACGCGTAATATATCACACGAACGCGTCGGGATCATTGTTGTATACGGCGTTTGAATGCATTTTATCGATTTCTCATGACACCGAAAGGAGAGTGAGAGAGAGTGAGAGAGAGAGAGAAAGCGAGTGTAACCATACACACGAGTGTCTGTTCTTTATATTGTTGTGCATAAGACCGTATAAATCTGCGCAGGGACGTATACGTGATATAAAAGGACGCGATATATTATAGACGTCACGTTTTTTTCCTTTTCCTTTTTCTTTTTTTTTCCTCGATAACCATTTCCAATCCGACGCAGTTATATTGTTACCCTTTTTTTTTTTATTGTTGTATTTTTAAATCTGCCGCCGTGGCTCACCTTGCGCACCTTGTGCCCTGTACGTGCGCGTCGCGACGATCAAACGCCGATACCGTTACGCGAACGAAAACATTTACCTTTGCGCTATATGATATACGGACAGTCGTCCGGGTGACCCGTTGCCGGTGATTTATACGCGACGGCCGCACAATCGGATCGGATACGACGACGCGAGTGGGAGGTAGTCTGTCCGTGTGTCCGTTTGTACGTGCACAATGCGTGTTTGCGAAACGTATATCCGATTTCGAGGTCCGCCCCGAGTTCCACAAAAAAAAAACACGAGAGATTTACGATCGAACGTCAACCCGCGCTCGCGTATAAATATTTTGTGTAGTATATGAAAAATGTGTGTAAAGTCTCGCGGACAGAATGGTAGACGGGTTGTTTGTAGACGGTGTACAGCGCGGAAAACGCGAATAATTGTGATAACAACAATAATCAACCGGCGGGCCGTTTACCGTTATTACGGTTATTAAAACGGAGAGACGGGCGCGAAGAGGAGGCTACGAGAACGAGCGGCGGACGACGACGAAGAAATAATAATGCGAACGTCCCCCCGCGGACGGACGGGATCCTGGGTGTGCGGCGGGGTGGCGACGCCTAATACAATAATAATAATAATAATATGACGCGAACGCGGTACGGTTCTTAATTAAAAATGTACCGCGGACGCGGGACGGGGAGCCGAAAAAATAAACGACGTCTTTCGAGGGCCAAGAGTCGGATTAAAAAGAACGGCGGCGGGGAACCCGGATAAAACGAACCCGGGCGGATATATACGTATACGTGTACATCCGTTTTTATGGGAGTGTTTAATAATCCGACCGGCACCGTGCACACTTCGGCCCGAGGTCTCGCGTCAAATTAAACCGACCGTGCGCGTACGTACACGTACTGTCGCCCTCTAGCCCGCGACAAACCCGACTCGGACGGACGTAATGCGCGGAGAACGTGAGGATTGTCGGTCGGTCGTGCGCGAACGCGAACGGCTTTTTATCGGGTGCGGGCAGGGGACGCGATAAAAAAACGACGGCCAAACTTCGCGGAAACTTTGCGCGCGCCTTCGTTCAGCCACGTGTACGCGCGCGTCTCGACAATTTTTCGCCGCGGCGTTTGCAGCTACCGCGAACATCGGGAAACGTTTAAGCGCTATCCGTAAAAAATGGTAAAAAACGAGCGCGTCGGTTTCAGGCTACGGTTCTTCCTGTCCGCTCTGCACAGACGACACGCAGTCGTTTGAACGTCGTTCGGATCGTACGGCCCCAGAGAATGTCGGGAGAGACGGAACGGAGTGTGAACGTACGACGTCGTGGAAAACATAATTCGTGTCAAGGACTAAAAAAGAAATTCGTTTCGAAGACGCTTTTTACGTACGCGTCGGTTATTGAAAATTGTGCCTGGGCCAGACGCACGGAACAATGCGTGTTGGTATTTCGGTATTTTTGTCGCTTTGTGAAACCCAAAAACTTTCGGAATTAATTTTGTTGTACACTACGAACCGTATGCGCGCGACACACCCGAAATCGGTGTACAAACGGTGTACGTTTTCTAATAAAAACTATGCGAGCGGATTAAACCGAGTGGATTCGTTTGTGATTTTGGTGAAAAAAAAAAAACTGGTCGATATACTTGCTCAGCTCGCTCGTCATTACATTAATTACGGGCACACGTTTTTTTAAACGTATTTCAAACACACGCTAAATCGATCGTTTGTAGAATCTGACGCGCGCGCGAGACGACGGGTCTACGGTAAACAACAATAACGTTTCTGGAATATATTTGTTTACCGAGTATTTCGATCGTAAAACGTGTCCGTTTGTCGTTCAGGACCGACAGTCAGGGCCGGCGTCAGTCACCCCCCCCCCCCATTTTGTTCGTCAAAGTACCTTTAAGTCGGCAAATTCGATTCAAATGACGTAGCCAGGATTTTGAAAAATACTTTTTTTTTTTATAACAATTGTTCAGATTGGAATATTCTAAATTTGATAACATTATCGTCGGACGAGTGAATGAAGAGCACTAACCCGTAGCACGTTTCTCAAACGTACGGAACAACGTATGTGAATACGTTGATATGGCCAACGACGGTGTTCGTCGAGTTCGGCAAGAAGGACACGCGTGTCTATACCGGATCCGGGTCGAAAAGTCTTTATTTCCGACGGTTTCCAACGATGATGATGATGATGACAACGATAATGATGATAGTAACGACGACAACAAGCGAATAAAACGCTCGCGACAATCCGAGGCTTCCCGGCAAACCGTAGTGAATGGCGTGCCGGACCGATTTCGGACGTTCGCCGCGGACACGGTTATGGGCGCGCGGGATGGACGCACGCCGCCACGTCCGCCAGACGAATTACGGCGACCCCGATAAAAACGGTTCGCGTCGCGTCGTCCGGACGGGCCGTAACGCGCGATATAAACGACGACGTTATTACGGGTCGCGCACACACGTACACGTGCACGTACACACACACACACACACACATATATACACGCGTATATTCGTGAAAACTAATTATCGGGACGCGCTTTTATCGTTTTTTTATTGCCGTCCGGCTCGCAGAACGTTTTTTACGGGTCGCGCGAAAACGGATTGTCGTCCGTCCGGACGCGCGAACGGCCGTCGAAACGTTTGGCCCGACTTCACACGGATACGCGTGTAACCGTACACGCGGCCATCGGGTATCCGCTAACACCGTCGCGGAACTGCCGTCACGAAATCCGAAAACGCTCGTGTACCGTAGCTGTTAGCGACCGGCAGAGCGACGCGCGAACGACGTGATGACACGGTACGCGGGCCGAGCTATGGCCCGGAATGGCGAACGCGGACGTCCGGAACGGCCCGGACGCGTTCGGAGGACGAAAAGAAGCGTTAAGCAAACGAACACGCGGAGAACGCGAGACCCGGCGCCCCGACTTCGGTCAAACAAGATTCGACGGTTTGGTCGGGTTAGAGGTTTCGCGAACGTCTGGAACGGACGTCAAGCCGAGGGGACCGAGAACGAGAAGACGTCACGTTTGATTCGGACGTGTCGCACCGCGCCTGGTCCCGCGTGCAAATCGAAATGCCTTCTCGCCGTTCGCGTGTCCGTTTAATAAACCGTTTACGCGGACGGTCCGGTCGCGTTCGTAGACGGCTTTTGGTCGTCCGGCGGCAAGCGACCGTTTCGACGATCGGCATCTTCGCGGTACGCTTTCGTTATTCGTATCCGACGGACTTTTGACGGCGGACGTTTGGAAGGGACGTTTAACTGCCGGGCTTGGGGACCGTCTGATGATAAAGCGTCCGGGGGGGGGGGAAGGGCATAAATGGCCGTTATCGCGCGTCGAACGCGAAATCGCTCGTTGCTCGCGGGCGACATTCCCGTATGTTCTCGGGGAACCGTACACTTTCGTGCGTTATCGTTTTGATAACATCGAAATTCGACGCGACGAAACGCGTGCATACGCGCGTACGTACAACATATATATATCTCCCGAGATACGGTCTACGTCGCGATACGAAACATAACCCCGTATTTATATATGTACGCGTCCTTGTGCAACGGACGTTCGAGGTTCCAGACAACTACAATACACGTTGTTTACGGCCCACACGGTTCCCGAAAAACGTCGAATGTTATTCGGAAATTTCGTCCGGGCGTTACGAACGCGTAACGAAATTCGACCTTGACCCGACCGGAACCCGCCCAACGGCTCGCTGATAATAATAGTACCTTCGAAATTATTTTTCGATAAAAGACCGACACGCGTGATTTAATTTCGACGCGTTAAATAAAAAACTGTATATAAACAATAACAGTCAAAACGAAACACACTTAAATTTATAAACCCGAAATCACCGAGTATTATATACACTTTGACCGCGTAAACGTATTTCAACGACCACGACTACGAACGGTAGTTCGCGCTGACGACGACGATGTAATCGTAGTGTATGACGCTTTGTGATTTCGGGTTTATAAATTCAACAAGTGCAAAACAGTGACGAGTGCTCTGCTATGTTTTATCGTAAAACGAAATAGTCTGGACCACACAATCGCACTTCGTATTTACGCGGGGAAACGCGCAAGCGTACACGTAGAGGTGTTAGTCGTTTGGCCCCTTCACTTTTGTTCGATTTCGAGAGTTATTGAAAACGACGATTTTTCACGCGGAACAACGTACACGGACGAACGATTATCGAACAGACCTCCGTACACGCGCGGCAGCTATCCTTGAATTACGTTCGGATAAGGTCGCGGAGGATCGCACGTCGGAATAAGATTGAATTACGGAAAATAAATATTTCTTTTTTGACATTTTATGTCTTCACTTTGGCACATTAAAATAAAAAACCGTCACGAAAAAGTGTCCACGAAAAGCGTTACCTAAATTAAGATACCCCCACTGGGGACTGTCACGAAAAAGCGTTACAGAAAAAAAAACCTAAATCTCCCTTATGGTTCGTTTCCGTGGCAACCATTGTTTCGGTTTTGAAAAAATTTAAATTTGAATTTGAAAAAAAAATTTTCACAAATAAGACATAAAACGTCTCACTTAACGCGGACTCGTATGCGTTAATCTTTCACTGAAATTTTTCATGAATCCTTCAGATTTATTTTGATTGGAGCACGCTCGGATATTTAAAAAAAAACCTCCCCGATTAACGCACTTATTTTTATACCGGAACAAACGGTTGATTTTCACGTCGTTCGTTACCAGGTTCGTTGAAAAACGCGTCTGTCACACCAATCACTCGCGCTAACCGAAAATCGCCGTCGCGCCGCGCATACGAATCGCGTGTATACGCCCGCAGTGAAGTCGCGTCCGTCGGAAAAACCATCGCGGGCGTGTCGGGGGAGAAAAATCAAAAGCGTCGTTACCGCGCGCTTTTACGGTCGTTCCGGCGCGGATAACAACCGGTTAAGAACGTACGTGCTTACCAGACCGGTAGGGCGAGTGGTACGAGCTACAAGTGCGCTTGTTTCGAAATCGCTCGTCGCGCTGTACCCGCGTATATACGTATATACACGCGAACGGATAGCTTCGATAAAAGGGTCCTTCCCCGGGGGCTTTTGAGGTTATTGCCGCATCGACGGGATGAGACGAGGCCGTCGAAGGACGGGCCAAATGAATTTTTAACGGGGCGGCCGTGTAATCGGCGCATCCCCCCGTCGGCGATAGGCCTCGTCGCCGAGTGACGCCACGACGGGGCGCGCGAACATTAATGACGACGTTCGCGAGAGACCGCCGCCCGGGTGAAATCAATCGGGACGAACGGCGACGGAGGTACGGGCGGTCGCGGTGTAAAATTTGTTCACGCGGTACGGTCGGGCTGTTTGTTTTTTTTTTTGTTTGTTTCGGTCGGTTTTGTCGATGTTTGAACGACAGGGGAAATGACAATGCCGTGTCGCCCCGATCTCGTTGGAAAACGATCGTTTTCCCCTTTGCCGGCCTCCCTCCCCCCCCCCCGGTCGCGGTTAGGGTTGGGCGCGGAAAAAAAAATTGCAAGCCGACCTCGGGAGTATTGTTGTGTCCGACGCGGAATTCAGAAACGTGTCGGCCGACATTCACCGACGGATGTATACGCGACGCGGTCCGAAACCGAATGCCACGACCACGGTCGTCGTCGGAACGGTACGAAAATAAAAAAAACGAAAAATACGCGTACGACGCTACGGAAATTTATGTTTTCGTAAAAAAAAAAAAAATGTAAAAAAAAACGACCATTCGTATTGTGTGCGGCACAATGCCTTTTTGACGTTACGGCGCGGACGGATTTCGTATAAATTTCCATTCGCCGCGCGACACGGGACGACAAAAGGCCGAAAGGGGTTTCGCCTTTCCGGACGAACGCGCGTACAAACGCCCGTACACGAATAAAGCACCGCCGCCGCCGTCCATTGTCTTCCCGTACGGGTTCGTGTCGTTATTATGTGCCCGTGTACATTATTAAATTTTCTCGCCGTGAATCCGCGCACGAAACGGGGAACCGTTCGTTGTTCGTGCCCGAGACGCGTATTAGTTTTTCGGACTGGGCCGCCGCGCTACTATTCCACAGCACACCGGGCCGTGTGGAAAACAAGTAAAAAACAATTATGTTGAATTTCACGAATTCCATAATTTTGTGTTGTACAACAAATTTAAGGCGCTTGATTATATTATTTACGGAAACGGTAACGATCGGTTGATTTATTTCGGTTTGCCGAGAACGGTGGGCCGAAGACACACACACACACACACGTCACGTACAACGCACCGCACGCGATGTTATCCATTACGGTCATTCGGTTCTATTCGACGGCGTTTTGATAACGTCTACCGCGGTTACTTCGTACGTCGTATGACACGCACACGCACACGCGTTAACTTTCGGACGGGAAACGTTGTTTCCGCACAAGAACGCACGGCCGGTACGAATTCACGTCGTCGTGCCGACGGCTTACTGATTTTATACCGAGTAGCCGACGTCTACTGGAACAACGCCCGTAAAACGTATGCTATATCGTAGCTACTGAACAGCCTACGACGGGTAAGTATGGACGCCGAGGATCCCGGAAAGTTAGCGATTTGGGATTTTATCAGAAGCGGTCGATGGAGTTGTTTCGTACGACGTTCAGCAAAACAGTACGTGTGTAGTACGAATAGAAACGGGTCGAAGGTGCATTGTGATCGGCACAGAGGGATTTTATTTTATCGCACGCGTGCAAAAATAAATCGTCCGTACGAATCACTCGACGACTTTTTACGGGCGTAGAAACACGATAAATATCTTGTCCTGTGACACAGGTGGCACGGCACCGAATCGCGCACACGCGTGTGTTTTATAACCCGTGCGCCGATGGGTTTGTTTATTTCATCGTAGATCGACAATTCCTTACCGTGAACACACGTAGTTCCGGGACAACAGATCGATGACGGCCAATGGATTTGTTTCCCCTTACGTCCCGAGAGCGTACGTTTATGTCGGACCTTGCGTTCTAATCACGCATAGTTGTTATCAAAAACATATACGCCTTTGATCTCATCGGAATGCGTTCATTGTCAGCAGTGGGGCGGCGCGCGAACAAAATAAACGGGGACGCCGAACTTTCGTGTAACTATTGATTATTCACACATATATATACTTACACTTTAAATCACGGTGTAATAATCAATTTACTTGTCTTTCGTTTTTTAACTCGCGTTTTTCGTTATATGTCTGTAAATGCAAGTCGTTTGTCGAATAAATAACGCACAATGTGTCGCGAGCGAGGAACGAGGACGCAATCTCTTTGCTCGCACTGCATCGTATTATAAGATAATCGAACGCGTCGTTAAGTGGGCTGTATTGTTTATGACTTTTCGAATTCGAGTGTCGCGTATTATAGTCGACTGTCTCGGACACTGACTCGACGGGCTCACCGGCGAGACAGTACGATGTCATTGTTGACCGAATACAGACGTGTATAATAACACAGGGCGCAACGCAATGTTTCGATTCGGTTTGCATAACGCGAAAGCTAAAACGTGAAGCGTACCGCGTGAATCACGTGTCGGATACTAGTCTCCCGGGCTACGTACAAAAACAAAAAATCTACGTCGTCCGAACCTCGTACATTACCTTCTATCTCGGAGGTGTTCGAACTGTGCGTCGCGAGTGTTGGTCGTCAAAAATTATCGATATAATAACCTGGCGATTGTGGCGAAACGCTTGCACACTAACGATAAGCATTGAACTTCGTCGTCGATCTGGGACCCGTCGAAATGTCGCGAAGAGACGAAGAAGCCGTGGGACGAATGAGTTCGAACACCTCTGTCGTCCCGATCCATTAGAATTGAGACTGTCGTTCGGCCGTTCTGGCGTTTCGTTCTTGTAGCTTGTAGAACAGATGTACACTGTCTCGTGCTGTTGCACACGCGTGCAAATCGTATATATTAACACGTAAAATAGAGCTGACAAAAATATATTTACGTGGGTATAGATTGCACAAAAACATCTTTTTTTTTTAGACGTTTGTTTCTGCCGTGCTACGCTTGTCGGGGAGACGCCGTCTCAAAGTTTCCTCTGACCGTCGGTACGGAACGTAAAACATTCTCACGACGACAGGCGTGTTTTTCCCGTAAATAAACGACACGTAAACCGCTGCACACACGGGATTTCGGTTTTTAATCATAGTTTTTTGTTTTATCGCGTTGATAAAAAAATATTGGGCCCTTTTTAATTCTCCGTCCTGAAAATCCTTGTTACACAAATTCGTTATAATTATAAAAATTTAAATTCAAAGTAATGTCATCGATAATATTTAACAGCACACACCGAACAGTCTTTCGGTTATTGGAAACAAGTAACGACGAGGATAAATACAATGGTTTGATTATTATCATTATAAAATTATCGTAATATTTTACCCATTTATCTTTTATCGTTGTCTTTCGTTGTCAGTCGTCACCATCACCCGGAGACGGAATCCACAAAAATATACAATCTACGAAATTACGAAAGAGTGTTTTTCCTATTTCTACGTTCAATCGGATTTATCTGAATTTGTCGAAAGAATTTCCTAATAATGGCTTTTTACCGAAACCTAACCTAACAGTACATATTATGGAAACATAATAAACTTTTTTTGTATAGATTTTTCTTTGTATTGTAATATTTTAAATATTTTCTAATTATAAATAAATAAATATATATAATATATCGTTGACCCAGCAGGATTCCTGATAGCGTGATGGCTATAGTTTATGTTCGCGGTTTGATGGGCGTTTGAACGTCTCTCTTCGATGTGACTACGGCAAAGAACCGTTGTTTCCTCTATAGTTCGAGTTGAATTAAAAATCAAACGATGCTTTACCGAACACGTCGATTTTTATTTGATCTCTCGATGTTGTAGGCATCGGCGATTCGAAAGAGATACATCGGGGGGGACGTTCACGAAATACCACTAATTGTGACAACACGCTCGCCCGGCAGTGTACGAACGAACACGTGAACGACGGACCGGGCCCGGAAGTTCGCCGTGATACGAATCCGCCCAAGCAGTCGACTTCGCGGTAACTTTTACTCTCACCGCCGACCGTTCGGTGTTGGCAATCGGTGACCCGCGGTCATGGAACGCGATCGACAACCGAAGCCGAACCCGCGACATTCGTCCCTATCGCGTTCGACGGACCGTTCCGTCGTTCGATCCGTTTCCGTTTCGAGGCGCTCCTAACGGACGCGGCGGCGAGGGACGCTGGCCCCCCCCCTACCCCTCTAGATCCGGCGCCGCCCGCGCCACGCGATACGCCTTTCGCGGCCGCGGGCGTTTCGCATTCCGAACGATTACGTTGCGACCGGGTTCGCGAGGATCCGAATATGCGCGCAGATAAAGACGGAGGGGAAAGGTTTTAGCTTTAATCCGAAAAGCTGATATTTCACCGGCGGCGGCGGCGGCGGCGTTAATGGTCGGAAAAGCCCGGCGCGTTTTATACGTACGGGATTCGTCCCGTATTCGCGCACGGACGTGTTAACGCCCCGGGTGATTTACCGAGACCGTTTCCCGGAGGATTTCGCGTCCGCACACGTGCCTGTGTACGTATGCGCGTTACGGCGAACGTATAATATAAATCTCCGTAATCTTCGCCCGCCCTTTATGACGCCCTCCCCTCGCGCAAAACGTTCCGCGTCCGTGAGCGCGCGCTCGTAACCGTACGTCGTGCGTCGGGCGTTCCGCGGGACGCGTCCGGTGTTTCCGCGGCCCGCGCGACCGTTCGTCGGCGTCTCGCGTCCGGGTCCCGCGTCGCCCGACGTCCCACAGACGAACGCCGAAGACGCCGAAGTACCGCGGTCGCAGCCACCGGGCCGCCGGGTCGGATTCGGTACAGGGTGCCGCAGCAACCGCAGCAACCGCAGCAACCGCCCGTTATCGTGACACGTGAGACCGTCAAAAACGCCGTTACCGATCGTTTTCGTCTCCGGGCGTGAAACCGAGCAATCCCATTTCCAGCGACGGGAACGTCCGAGCGTATCTCGATCTCGTTGGCGTTTCGTTACGGTTTTCAACGCACATCGCTAATAGATATTAAGAAGCATTTTTCTCAGCGAGTACCGTTCCAGACTATTTCGTCGTGAAATCGGTTGTCGAGAAACGCAATCGACCGGAATAAATATGCACGCTCAGAAAAGTCAAAACACACATCGTGCTGTTCTACGAGTGCAGTATCTCTGTAGTCACGATAAGCGAAACCGACAATTATTTGGTCCATTTTTAAAAAATTTTTTTTTTTTTAGTATTACCACGTTATTTTACAGGTTTAACATTTTGTTTCACTATCTTCGAATAATTATTATCGCCCGTTTATACACGTAAACATTTACATCGATACATATTTTGTCTTGTAAACGTGCATTTGTACGTGCCTTATATATATATACTGTATTATAAAATATTACAATCGACATTGTGTATGGATTATATATATATATCATATTAATTAAAAAAAAAAAGACGTCAGTATCGCATAAAAATTCGATTGCGAATAAATAAGCAGTTTTTTTGTTGTTTAGTATTACTCGTTAGTTAACAAAATAACTATTCTATATTATTAACATCACCGCGCAGCCATAATATATTCTAATACTTATATATTTTACGAATATTGTTATATGGACGCATGATTTTATTTTTTATTACTGTCATAAACACATTTTGTATACATACGCATTGTACTAAAAATACAAAATTTGACACTATCCAAACCAAATTATCCATATATATATAGATAGATAGATAATGGCTTATCCTACGTACACTAAATCAATTTTCGATTATCGTTCGTATATCAAACATATTATATAATACGTTATCTATATTTGTTTAAAGACAATATATATAGAAACAGTCGACTGATATAAAACAAAAATATATTATCGTTTGGTTCGGGTTGACGAAAATAATAAATTTCAGTATCGAGAGGAGAAAAAAAATACTTTTTGAATTATAACACCCATGTAAGTATACATACATACAGTGTTAGCATGTGTTTTTTTTATAATTCATAAGCGTTCGCATGCTTTAAGTTAATATTCGCAATGACAATTTTTTTTCGAATATTTAAAAAAAATAATAAAAATATTTTTCGTGCACAGATTTTAACTCGACAGACGGTTTAGGGTCAAACGTCTTTGTTTGTAATTTTTCATTGACAAAACCACGTCGACTGACACGTCGTAGTTGATTCAGCGTAACTTTTCGACTCTGATTAATATCCCGAATATTTGTCAATTAGGCGTGTATATTATTTTATAATATTTCCCAAAACGAGAATCGCTCAATTTCAGTGACCGAATCAAGTGTTGTATTTACTTACCTTCTCTACGGTAACTTCGATAAGTTCATCGCGATTACTTTTCAAAGTACTAATCTTACGCACAAATGATAAACATTTTTAAAACGTTATTTCATTCTAACGATATATATAAATATATTGAGATGGTGAAACCGACTTGCCGTTTTTAAACAACTATATTATTGTTGTTGTAGACAGTTCAATTTTTCGCACTAAAAATCCCGTGTACGATACTTAGGAACTCAAACTTCTCATCAAGCGTACGAAATAAACGACGGGCACGTCACTCGTTACGTGTTTTAGGTATTTTTAGTTACGTGTAAATGAGCGTGACCAGTCAAGTCAGTGATATATATATATATGCGTATAGTTATATTATAGTAATTAGGCGCTGGTTAGTTTTCAGTTTTGATCATTGTGAATTCACGGTGAACGATCGATAACGATTAAAAATGCGAAATATTTAAGTCACGATTAATTTCGGTTTACAGTTAAAATCGTTATTGCATATTTCTGTTTTATTAGAAACGTATAGGACACCAGTAGTAATTACAATACAATACGGAAAACCTGTTATGGTGTTCAGGTATACAGCGTGCGTAATAATAGGCACTCAACCGAAAATACATATCGTATGGATGATAACGATCTGACGACTGTCTTTTACCATCGCATTTATTCATACGCGACTTGGCGAAAACGATGCGATTAACATTTGAAATCCCGTCACGGTTTGACGATCTTTGATCCGCCCAGACGTTTCACACATACACGATCGATACATTTCGATATTATAAATATTAATTATATGATCGACGTAATTAACGCGACGACGTTATATTTGATAGCAAACGGCGATAAATTTTGGCCGGTCGTCGATGTTTCGATCGTATATCTAAAACATATCGCGTTTGGGTTATATTACGTTTTGTCTGATTATTTTTGTAATGAACGTCGAAAAATCGTTAGTTAACATGCTTAGTTAACATGCTCGTATGCACGGGAAACGTACAAACGTCATACGCACTATCAGGTAAACAGTGTATAACTGCCGCGATTTAAATCGGTAAACAATATAAAATTGTACACGCTAGGCTTGCAATGATTTCTTTCGCTCGTCAAATCGAATTGACTTGATGCGTTAATCGATATCAAAATAAATACAAGTCCAGTGAAGATGAAAGTTAACATTTTAGAATAAGTAAATACACGTGCACATAAATATTTCGTTTATATGAGACATAGTAAGACCTCTACTAGCATCGTATACCATGTAATACAATTTTTTTTGATTTTTTTTAATGTTGATTGTTAATTTGATTTACATAATTTTATGTAAGGTAACACGTTAGTCAAAAAACACCAAAAAAATAACACGTCGAGTAACTTGACTTTCAACACGTTGTTGGTCAGCGTATCGGTAAGTCACGTTCGCGTATAGTTCAATTTGGTATCTATTTCAATGACAACGATAATAATAAAACGGACCAACGAACAATCGTACGTCACGGTTCTCATTTTAGATATTCGACGTAACAACCGTTTTCCGGACGTTTCGTAACGTAATATACAAGTTCATATTGTTTATTTAATAAATTATATGCAAAATACACATACACGCGTATAGTGACAGTAATAATAACACGAAATGAATATTACGAATTCTGATAGTATTATTTTAATATAACGGTTTGCACCCTCTTTTTCAAATAAGATCGCTATACAGAGAATTCTTCAAAACTTTTTTCCCCTCGATTTCTTTCGGCGTATAAATATATATATACACGCAGAGAGAGAGAGAGGGAGAGATACTTTATTTAAATAATAACAACTGACGCCAAACATTATTATTATTATTTTTTTTTTTCTTTTCTCATGGCTTTATTGCAGATTATGTTTAACTTTTCGTATCTAAACTTAAAAACGGAGGGCGGAAAGGGCCACTTGAATATTCTCTTATATATGATTATTATTTTAATGTACACGGATTGAAGTCATTTCGCATGGGGCGCACGAAGGACGGGACCTGATATCTCATTATTATTATGAGTCACCGTAAAAAATTTATTTTGAATATTACATTGTAATAATAATTATAACAATAACGACTACGCATAAAACATTACGAAATACAACTGAACGTGGTTTTGTAATATTCAATTCGATTTCCCGACACTTGTTTGTACGAGACCCGTGGTACGTATATTGATCGTTTACTACTACGTTAACGTTGTGTTCGAATTTACGTTTCGAAAAAAACCGATAATAATTCAAAAAATGATGCGTGCATAGAAATAAATCACTAAATCCCTACCCATATAGAATAGGGTTTTTTTTTTAGAAATTATAAAAATCTCAGACACTAAGTGGACCATGATATAGTATGAAATAACGTTGTGATTATCGAAATCATATCAAAACCAATGGCATAACTAAAAAACATATTGTGCGAAAAAAAGAAAGTTGTTGTTTTCGGATATATAAAAAATTCGTCACACTACCGGGCCGTTTCAAAAAAAAAAAAAAAAACGTTATAGCTCGTTCGACAGTAAATTGCAACAATTATACGAATCGTCGACGAACCGTTTCGACGTCTTCTCTCGGTTTTCCGAACAAATCCGAAAACATTTTCGGTCCGTTAATTATTTATGGATTTTTCCAGCGGGGAAAAGTAATCGCGCGGGTCGATAAAGCGCGCGAAGAGTTTCAAAAACGATTCGCAAACCAACGCGTGCGTTTTCATTTCCTCTTGCGATTCCGGAAAAAAATTAAAAAAAAACGTTTACAAAAAAAAACCTACGACCGATATCACCGGAAACGTTATCGGTATTTATCGACAAATATTGGATTTCGACTTAACGTTCTCGTCGCCTGTCCTCGGCCGTGCACATAATATATAATAAACGTGCGTGTACATGTACGTACGCACGTGTTCGCGTGAGCTCGTCTCGATTTCAGCGAAACAAACGACCGCGGCGCACGATATATTTCCCGTCCGGCCTGACGGAGCAGTAGCGCGCGATGGGGGGGTGGTGGTTTTTTTTACGCGCGATTTATCGCCCGGGTTTTCGTCGTTTCGTTTCCGCACGCCGCCCAAACGAGAAACCTTAATTAAGTTATAACGTAAAGTCCGGACGAGTCGCCCGCCAAAGGGGTGGATCCGGAGCGTGGGCGTGTGTGTCGCGGTGCCTTCGGTGATTTATGTTTCGATTCCGTCGGACGTGGTCCCCCCCTCCACGGACGACGACGAAAAAACAACACGAAAACGAAAACGGCTTTTACGTCCGGAACCTCTAATGCTCCGGGGAGACCGTGGCCGCGGACGAAAATCGGATTTGTACGCCATTGCACGCGCGCGCTCAACGTTCAATCGATAACACGAACGCAAACGTGTGTTGCACGAATAGAAAATTAAAAATCCAATGTTGTCCGTATAGAGCACTCGTCGGTACGATTATATCATACGGATTTTTCCTCCGTTCGCGATGCGATACGCGGCGTGTTATGCGTACGTTATGTGTGCGAGTTAGTACACAACGAATTCGGAAAATACACTGAAAACGCGGTCGACCGAGAGAAGAGAAAGAGAAAAAATAATAACAATAATAGTCGTCGCGGTATAACCGAACGATTGTGTTCTCAACGTCGCCACGGCCGCCGCGTGGGGCGGACCCCGAGAGTACGGAGACTTCGGTCTTACGAGTGGACACACGTTATCGCGTGTTATTGTTACGGGAACGTCAGTGTTAAATGGCTCGTGCGTTTATACTTACGTGTGTGTGTGTCAGCGCGATTCTCGGGAACGGACTCTGCACAGACCGGTACGGTCGTTTTGGGGGAAATGGCGAATGCACCGACGCGAAAAACGTATAAATATATGCGTTCTGGGGGCGGTTGTTTTTTTTTGCGTGTTCCCGCCCGCTCCCGCCGTCATAGAATCCAACGGGCGTTCGTGTAGACGTAATCGTACGTTATATTTGTCGTATAACTGAAAAAAAATGAAAATGAAAAACGAGTTCGCGCGCTTTTTAATTCCACTTGACGACGAGATCGTACGTACCGAGGCGTACAGCAGACACGCGTACCTGTTGGTCTCCCGGACTTAACGTGATCGTTTCGCACGGATCTCGGTAGCGTTCCGCTCGTTTCGGACGCGCGTTAAGGGCCCCGTACACGATCAGTTTTGAATGACAATCGATGCGATTGACAGTCAAGTCTGATCGTTGACTGACGATCGACAACAACTATACAATCAAAACTGACAATCTTCAGTCTTTCGGTTATTTTATTTTAAGTCAACACAATTGTCATTATTGAAAGTGTGGTGTACGTGTAGTTGTTATTTAAATTTTCTGGAAAAAAAAAATTAATTTTAAATTGATAATTAAAATTTGCATAAAATGAATAAAGAAGGTATTATTGGAATTGCTATTTTTTTTCTAATAAAACGAAAAAAACCAAAAGAAAAAAAAAGATTTTGGATGAAAGAATGGTTCAAAAAAAGGAACACGTTTTCCCGTCATAATCTTCTAGACGAACTTCGACTATCTTCTCGTTCTGACTATAGAAATTGTCTTCGCGTGGACCACACGACATTTTCGAAGTCATTAAATATGATTACACCAATTATAGAGAAACAGTATACTTGTACGAGAGAACCAATTTCGCCGGCCCAGCGAACATATGAAATTTCGAAAAGACAATATGAAACAAAAATAACACACGACTGCTTCGCACGATTCGACTTGATTGACTGATAAAATGTACTTTCATAGACGTACACGGTCAATCACAGTGGCGTGCCCAGGAATTTTTAATGGGGGGGGGATGTTATAAGTAAATAGTAATAATACATTTTAATGAATTGTCATGGTAATACCAAAAACTCAAATGTTTATGTTTCAAGCTGTCCAAAATCGTTTCTAGCTCATAATTGTGTACATTTGCATAGATTGTTCTATAATCAAAATGAATTTAAATTATTACACGCTAATACCAAGTTGTTCAATTAACATAACACCATCGAATTGAAAAAAATGTATTGCATGTTTAAAAATAAAATCAAAATACATGGAAAATAGATTGCTTATTCCAAACGGAAATTCAACCGCCTAGCTTTTGTACTTTTTTACCATTAACTAATACAAAGTATTAAGTAATGACTCTAAAACAGCTCTTATAACTAATAAGTTGTTTTCTGTAGATCAGCGAAATAGACAATGGAGAGGGGGGGATATAACCCCTAACCTCCCCCCCCCTGAGCACGCCACATCATGAATGTCGATCGTCTTGACTGATGACGAAAATTCAAACATGTTTGAATTTCGTCAATCGTAAGGATTTGATTGTCAGTCATTAATCAGCCATGCTCATACATGGTCAGTCATGAACGTCAGTCACGTCGATAACGTCATTCAAAACTGACCGTGTGTCAGGGGCCCTTCAGTCAGACTTGCACACGGTCCGAAATCGAAATCTCGCGCTCGTCCGAGTGAAATCGATTCGCCGATCGGGTCGATGACGGCCGTGTCGTTTTTGCCGTGGACGCGAAAACCGCGTCTGTCGTGAACAATCATTACGATACGTGCGTGCGCGTGCGAGCGTTTACGGTCGTTTATTCATTTATTTTTCTCTCACCCACCTTTTACGACTGTTTGATACGTCTCGCGGCAGCTGTTGGAATAATAAAAAAGAACACGTACAAACACGAGTCTTTGTTGTTGTTGTTGTTGTTGTCGTTATTATCGTTATTATGATTATTACGACGATCGTCATATCGTATTGGCGGTGGGACCCGGAGCGCGTGCGCCCGTTTCACGTTAAACCGATGTTCACACGTTTATTTCCACATAAAAATCTCAATAAAAACCTGCGCGCTTGAATAATAATAATAACGACGCCGCGCCGGGCGTTTCGGACGGACGAGAAGAACCGTTTCGCGCGTTATCGCGGTACGGCGGCCCGATAAAAGCGTGCGACCGTGAACGTTACGCGGGCACCGGCTTGATTAAAGTTTCGAGACGCCGCCCCCGGCGAGTGTTTGTTAAGCTTCCGTTCCCCGTTCTCGTCCGCGCTGTTCGGTATTTCTCGCGAACGAAATCAAGACGCGCGCCCGCCGTCACGCGGTCGGAACTTTCGGTTCGGGCGAGTTTATATTTATATTCATATCGATCCGTACGCTCGGAAACGCGCACAGAGCGCCGGGCGCGCGATACAAAGAGGATTCCTCGTGTATATATACAGACGCGCGCGCGCGCGCGTGTGTGTAGGGACGCGAGGGAGGAGAGCCCGTTAATATCGTTCCCCCCCCCCCCGTCGTGTGCGTACACGGCCGAGAGAGAGACGGAGAGACGGAGAGAGAGTGCTGCGAGCCAACACAAACACGACGGCGGCCCACCCGTCGGGGGACGACGGCGTGCCCCGGCCGATCGCGGGGACGCGACGTACGGCGAGGGCGGCGGGACGGAAACGACGGCGCGGCGGAATAACATTTTTATGGAAGTTGTTCGTTTTTGTTTACTCGAGATTAAATCTGTTACGCGCGCGCGAGAGACGTTATATTTATATATATATACGGTTGTTGTTACTGTTATTGCTTTTGTTTGTTATTATTACTATTTCTCTCCTCCCTCGTACTTTTTCGTTTCTCTTGTTATACTCGTGACTCGAGAGGAATATAGTTTTCTTCTTTCTTCTTTCCCGTTTCGAGAAGTAGACAAAAACGAGGTTCACGGATCGCCGAAACCGACGTCGGACCCGTGCGCGCGCGTACGTCAACCCCGCTGACACGAAGCGGATCGTGCGAGGGCCCCGCGCAAGGTTCGGAAAATCGTACGTCGCGAAAATCGGCTAAAAAAAGAACCCCGCCGTTACGCTCGACGATACGGACGGATACGAATGGAAATCGCGGCGTTCCCGTCGTCGAATCGCGTCCGGGTCGCGTTTCGGTTTAGATTTTTTCTCGTTCTCGTACGCCGCCTTCCAGCGCGAAACGGGATGAATACGTCTTACACAGTCGTCGAGCGATAATAATCACCTCTACGCAACAAGTCTGTTCGGACACGTTTCGTTCATACGAAGCGTTCATACGCTCGCCATTCGAATGCGGACGATCAATTGATCGTCCGACGCGAGGGCGAGTGTTGGCGGAACAAAAAATAGACACGACGCGCCTCGTGTGCGTGTGTGTGTGTTTTTTTACGTACTCACGCGATCATCGAAAGGATTTCAAAGATTTCCGTGCGAAAATAACGAAACGTACACGATAAACGGCAAGCCAAATACATTTTAGACCCGTATTTTCACACGCGTTCTAAACGAAAAATCTAGTCGGCACGTTTATTATTTTGTTTTTTTATAAAACGTAATAATTTATATATAAATATAAGAAACGAACGAATAACGTATTAATCGTCGTCTATAATCATGAAAATAAATCCAATTGAGAAATCATTGTAGTTGACATCGAACTGCGCGTGTTACATAATCGATTATAATGTATAGACATACACACAATATCACCAGACGTGTCGGTAAAAGTGGTCTTTAAAAAAACACAAAAAACAAAAATATTTTATAGCGGTTATAAACTTATATCAAAAGAACAAAAAAAAAAAAACTGTCGAATTACCCATACACAATAATAATCTTAATGAATCACGTTTCCTCTGATCTCGGATTAAATTTTATTGATCATTATAGAAATAAAAGTAGCCACAGCACAAAACATAATAATAATAATAATAATAATGTATTATGCATATACCCACAGAACTGGTTTCGTTAATTAATTTAATGGATTACAACGCGTTATTTTAAAGTTATGTTTTTTATAACGAAACGTATTATTCCAAAACGTATATCGCCATATTTGATAACAAAAAGGATAAAAATCTGCGAGACTAATTAATAAACAACTGTTATACGACGAATAATTAATAATTTTTAGTTCAGATTTAAATCAAAGAAAATATTTTTTGAATTATTAACAAATGCACACCGATCTGCGTGCCTCTCAAATGCAGGTTAGGTGTATAAAAAAAATAATGTAATGGTTTGCGCGTCGCGAATTATCGAAGACGAACTCCGTGTGAAGTGTACAAATATTATATTTTTGGAATTTTTTGATTGTATTTTTTTTACCGTGGGAATTGTTTTTTTGTTTTTGAATATTATCGAAATATATTTATATTTTATGTGGTTTTCAAGACATAGTGTGCAATTGCTTAAACAATCTATTTAAACGTGTTTTCTAGACGAAAACATTTTTTTACTAACGTTTTTTTTTTTTTGTTGATTAATTAACACGTTCATGTACGATTTTATTTATTTTACCTGTTACTCAATGCGCGTCAATTACGAGACTGATTAATAAGATTGATCTCGCTGTTTAGATTATTTGGGTATGACGATCACATCATACGTCACGCGTAAAGTTCTCGCAAAAGGTTTTGGTAGATATTTTTCAAATTCCATCATACGAACACGAATTCGTGTATTCGAATGTGAAGTACCTTTTCATGTCGTATAACAACTACAACCCGTTAAACTTGATACCTATACCTATTCGAAAAAAAACTCGCGTGTTACGCGATGAAATTTAACATAATAACACCATCGTGAAAACGCTAAATGTTAAATGTAAATTCTTTTGGGTTTTGTTTTCCGTTCACTACTTCATATTTATACGACGTACGTATGGTAATTGTTGTATTAAACTTCGAAAGTCAAGTTGAATCTTATCGAAAACCCAATGATACAGAGAAATTTGTAGAATGACTTCTGCAAAGTATTCATATACATCGTGTTATATTACAATATCCATGTTCGATTTCCGATTTAAAATTTATATAAATTTGTATACGTGTGTATTATGGCTAATACGCGAAACTTTCAAAGTACTCGTTTTATTCGACGGAGTGTTTACGGACAGTAAAAAAGAAAAAAAAGCACGTTGTAAAAATTCGTTCCGCTCGGAATATAAAACAATTTTATGTTATTATTTCATTTGTTTTCAAAATAACGGTTTATAAATATATATATATATGTGTGTGTTTATACATATGTACAACGCAGACGACCGCGATAAAACGAACACTATACCGCGATATTACGTTTGAAATGTCGTTCGTTTATGGCCGAAGTGCAGTTTTGTGTACATATTATTGCGATACGAGTGATTTCTTTTTTTTTTCTTGTTTCTTTTTGCGATTTTATACCACCAAGTTTATCGAAATTTGACGACCGTTCGAAAAACGTTTTTATTTTCAAATCACACACAAACGCGTACGTACGCGCGGTTTTTACGAAATCGAAATATTTTTAATTTTTATCACGCCAAACCCACGGTACAATACACGTATACACTTTACGTGTGCGTAATACAGATACCAACGTGGTGTCGCGTGAAAATCCGATCTTGTAAGATATTCATAAGACTTTACGTATTGTAATGTACGGTAAACAAAAAAAAAAAACTCTTTTTCCATTGTCAATCGAAACACCGTTACATCGACGAATATATTTTAATCACTATTAAAATGCATCGTGGACATACGACATACGATAATCAGTTTTTTATTCGGTTTTTCAGTACACATATAAGAATATTTATTGGGTTTCAATAAAACCCATTCGTTTATAATTATTACCACGTACTCTATATATGATTGTTCGGGTAAATCGTATATATATGCCCGTATACGGTTTTCTAGTGGAAATGTCTCCTGCGCACGAAAACTCACGACTGAACATTATAACATGTACACGGAAATAAACTCGAGAACAACGTAGGAATTCGAACGATTGTTTTTCGTTTTTTACACTCCGGGGAATTACCGCTTATCGATATTGTAATGACGAAAATCGAAATTCAAAACGTACCATCTATTCCGTCCTGTATAGTTACAGCGGTCCGTACGTACGAAACGGGCGAACTTACACGCGTTTCGTGTGTACATTTTGTGATCGTTGGAAAACCAAAAATATCGTGTACGACGAAATTCGATTTCTGGACGACTCGCACGCCGTGTTGAGACGCGTGCGGCGAGATAAAATTTTTAATTTTCGTTTCCCGTGGCCGCGTGTAAATACCCGCGCGTGCGTTTCCGGACGGCAAAGAAAAGCTTATCCGTCCGTCCCGAGAGGTGGACGACCGTACGCGCGCAACGATAACGATATCAACGTGTCGAGCTCAGCTATGCGCGTATACACACGCATCCGGTGTATATATCCGGTTTATTGCGCGGGTCGAATCCCGTAAAAAACGACGACGACGACGACGGAGTGGACGGGAAATGCCGATAAACCCATTGACGGGGGGGGATTTGTGTTCGGCGGCGACGTCCCGAACGGATCGCCGATATCGCCGATCCATGGCGTGGCGTGGCGGCAGGACGGGATGGAGAGGTTCGGGAAATTTAATATCATCTACACGGTATACGTACGAATGTTTTTATATGCGTACGCGCGCGGACGATCCGCCGATAAACGTCGCGACGGCAAAGGGTGTGATATTTTTTTTTATGTTTTCGAACCGTTGCGTTCGGACGCCTCGTACACCTACGCGCGCGTAAATGTACACATATATCCGTATAAATAATACCGTAAAGTACCGTGTGTGTATACGCCGTTATATTATACGGTCTTCGGCGGAACGGGCTTAACCCCAGCGACCCTTTTTTTTTTTGTCGACCGACGGTCATTGTATAACGAACTCGGCGACCCCGGCGCCGTTGATTATCTCGACTGCCGCATCAACAATCGAAACGATTGTAACGCGCGTGATGTTTTTTTGTAGCCGTGCGGATTAACAAACGTGAAACAACGTGCAATTAAAACGAGACGATTATAAAAATAAATGAAAACGAATAAAACGCGATTTATGCGCGTACTGCTATAGCGCGTCGTCGGGGTTATGGCGATCGATCTCATCGATCGTCGTGCCGTGTTCGGAAAAAGACAGAGCGGTACGCCCGTCGAGCGTCGGAGGTTTTTGGGGTTCTGTTGTCGTTTTTGGATCCGAAAGCATATGGGAAATCGTCGCGCACCAAAAACCACTCCGAGCAGACGGTATGTTTACGAACAAATGAATACGATTTACGGTCGTCAACATGTTTTATACGTTTGCTCGTTTGCTACTAGAGTACACGTCCACGAGCATGTCGACAGTTTTACCGGTTTCTTTGTGCCGATTTTCGGATTGTTTTTTCATTTTAATTACCGGGAGGATCGAATGACGTGTCGAATAAAGTACCGGCCAGACACAGCTCGTCGAGGTCATCCGATTACGCGCGTACATACACGAAAAAGCGTTCACGGACGAAATGCACTGAAAAAACGCACGCTCGTGAAAACGGTACAATCTCGACAATCTAAAACAACGTCGTTTCGCCGACATTCAAAACAACTAACTCGTAATCGAATCGATATCGATTGATAAACCCCGAACCGTCCATGGCTGGACGCGACCGAAGATTACAAACGGGAAAAATAACCGTGTTTATTTCTACGACATCAAATATCCGTCCTTGACGTTATGGACTTGATAAACACCGTTCGAAAATGCGTTTTTCAAACGCGTTCGCGTGATTCGCGATTGTGATTCGGTCGCTACCGTTACACGAAACCTCGAAGGTTTTCGCGACGTTTCGATTTCAAGTGGTCGTCGGGCGAACACACGGACGGTTTTAAACGTTACAAAATTACACGTCGTGCGATCTAGTAACGATACGCCGTACTACGCGTGCGACGATTCGGAGGCAGCGAAGTACTTCCAGTCGTGTAATGCACACCGTCATTGTCCGCACACGCGTTATCTCAATGCTTTCTAAACGCGCATGCGTGTGACGTGAAAACGACAAAAGAGCCATGAGGACGGCGTTGTACGCGCGACGGACAACGAGCCCCCGGGAGTATAACGTCGTACGGGGAACACCATCACTTTCAATGTCGATGTGTGCATACCGTATAAACGAGAAGAAAAACGAAAACGTGGCGCTGTTTTCCCGCGTTCGTATACCGGGCGTACAGGTCACGGTGGGTTAGGTACGTTTTTCGTTTATCGCGGTCGTGCACGATATAAAACGTCTCGCGTACGACACGATGACGATACCGGTCCCGAACACGGACAACCAAGACTCGACGAACATGCAGCATGTCGCCGTTCTCTCCGGCCGGAACAGATATCTTCTGTAACAGATATCAAACTGGTCGAACGAATATCGAATATGCAACAAAAAAAGGCTACCGGAGCTCGGGATACGCTATATCCGGTTTTAAATAGGAAATATCCGATTCCGCTCGTCACGTCCACCCCGTCCTAACCTGCGCTGGAGCGACATGTCGACTGCCCGAATGGAAACACCTCGACGCTGTCCAGACCGTCCGGACTACGGAACCGTTACCGGCACACACCTATTTACGTAACAAGAACACGCCTTGCCGAAATTATCGAAGACCTGCGGTCGAAAATCCTTCCCAGACGTACAAATTTGGCCATTTATCGATCACTAGAGAAGGCATCAGCCTGGAACGATCAACCGGCTTGTCGGCCGTCCCACAAAGCGAAACGAAAACAACGACCACGATACGTTCGCGATTTTCAAAACCTCATTTGAGAATAGGTCGACTTTAAAATCGTTAACTGCGAGTGGTTCCATACAGCGGCGCAAACGTCATTTAAATTTACAATTTCAAGTGTGGCGAAATATTGAAATTACTCCCCACCCCCTCGCATTACAAAAATTTACCCTAACAAATTTCTGAGCAAAAAAAAAAAAATAATTCGAAGTAACACTACGTACAATATATTTATCGTTCATATAGTCAATATTTATGTACGTTTGTTCGTTTTATTTTCTCTCATATTTTTAACCAACCCCAACGAAAGTAGGTGTAGCGATCGTTACACTTGTGGATAAGTGTGGGCGCCACTGGTTCCACACACACACCCGCGAGATGCGTCCGTCCGCACGTATCGCGTTTTGCACTGTACGCTCCATCGAGTGCCCAGGAGCAGATTACTAACGACGGTCGGTCGTTTTTGGAAAAATAACGAGTATGGCACACACCAGCAGCATCGGGTAAGGTATCGTCGAGGGTTCTTGTCAGGCGCTATTTGTAATTACTTGTATATTCTCGCGTGCTCGATCGAAAGCAATAACGTTTTGTCCGGTGTTTTCGGCATAAGATATTGTGTTCGTGAACGCTTTTTTAGATGTACGGTATAAAAATTTTTGTACAACCTATATGTATACACGTGTATAGAAAATTCGTTTTGTGCAATCTCATCAATTTGTCCGAAAATTCTGGAACGAATTCAATTTAAAATAAACTCTGCTCGTATCGGAAATAATGATACGTTTTACGCGGATATAACTAATAAAAAAATTGTCTGACGTTATCTCGCCGATATTTTAATGTCCATAGGAAACGCCGTAAATACCGATATTTTTAATTTAAAAATCACGGAACAGTTTAAATTTAATTTTAAAACATCTAATAGTTATTATTATTATTTGTTTCGTGAAACTAAAACTATATTTATTGTGATTTTTTCAAAAATGTAAAATGGAGTTTATGTTTTCTCCGTAAATAAAATATTATTATTGTTGTTATTACTGTCGACTGGCAAAAGAAAAGTCATCACGTTGTACAAAACTATACTCTCATTCTCTTCGCGTAAAGCATGAAAATAAATCAAGGTGTCTCAACCAACAGGCAACTTGCGATTATTGGACGAACGTTGGTCGGAAAAATATTTCTTGTAATAAACCCTAACCGTGTGTTAGCGTTTAGAATATAGTTTTTCTAAAGTTTTCTCGTGCATTACTCAAATAGCATTTAAAAACAATAATACAAAGTGGTCTGTAAGAACCACTGTAATCGTTGGATAATATCCATTCCGAGTGGATGCTTGCTTATACGGTAAAAGAAGTATTCGACACAAGTATTTCTATCGATTCCCTAAACGCGTTTGTAATAAACTGTAGATATTATGTACTTTGACGAATAGTGAGGATCGGTGTTTTATTTTCAGGCGTATTTCGTAATGTCGTATACGACAGAAGAACTCGTCACGACTTGTACTAAACTTGGAAGTGCACATTTAAACCCCCCTCCCCGTCACGGACCATTTCGCGTTTGTTGCACGGTCTTCGTCTACGCGTTTTATCTACTGCTAGCGTACTCGTATATCGTCTGATATGATAAAGTCAACGTGCGTAGGAGGTGTTTACGAGCGGGTTTATTCGATGTATACACATATATATACGTATATTGTTCCACGCGTTTGCGTTGACGCCATTCGCAGTACGTTATAGTCGACTTATCTCGTAATGCGTCCGTGCGCATATTATTACGCGTTTCCAGCGCGTTTTCGAAATAAACCCGGCCGTATACATTGACGCGCACGCATATACGAGATGTATCATACGATACGGAGCGATAATTGTTCCGGACGCGCAAAACAAAAAAAAGAGAAAAAAAACGTCGTTTATTCACCGGACGGTCATCAATATTGTATATACAGCCGAGTCGGCTGTTCGACCAGCCCCGCGAAGTCCCGTTTGTTGTGCCGTAACGTCGAAAAACGAAATCGCCAACCGGCAAACGCGGTCGTATACGCGCGTTAGGTTCAGTTACCGTCGACCGAAGTACGACGCGAGAACGGCGTTTGCCGAGACGCGATATAACGTGATGGTTTAAGTTTCGCGCGTGGCCTGTTACTAGTTATTGCGTTCGCGAGTCCCTGCCGAAAACTTCGGCCTGCACGCGGCACGCGACACGGAAACGAAACGGACCACGGGACTTTCGAAAAGTTTAACGCGCGCGCCGCAAACGACTCGTTTTGTTATTCAGGTCGGCGAACAACACGGAATCGCCGAGACCACTCGGTCGCGCCGTCTCGGCGGCCGTAATAATCGTAATAATAATCGTAATAATCGTAATAATAATAATAATAATACAGTACGCGTGGCGATAAAAAGCGACGGCGTTTCCCCGGGTTTCGGCACGGGACGGGCACGGTACGAACACGACCGTGTCGACACGTCGTCGGAATGTCTGCTCCGGGAGTTTTCATTAAGCAGTCCGCGGAGCGCGTACATAAAAGGGCCATCGTGCGCGTCAGCCTCCCGCACGGCTCTTCCTCGTGACGACGACGTCGTCGGGCCAATTCTCGTAAACGTTTCGTGTTCCGCCCGTCCGTGTCGCGTGTACCGCGTACGCGCGTGCCGTTCCCCGGCCATATTGTATTTACCGTCGTCGTCGTGTCGACGAGATTGCACGCCGCGTTTCCATTACGTTTATTATCGTTGCCGTTCATACACGCCGTTATCGTGACAAAACCGACCGTCGCGTTCTCGTCTCCCGTTTCCGTCACCGGGTCAGCCGTTCTGCGCGTGAAAAACGTGATACAAATCACAACGTCGGTACGAAACAGACGGCCGAAAACGAGGCGAACGCGGTTAGGTCCGAAACGGTGTCACTGACGAGAGGTCGGCGGTATGGCCTCCTACCCGTCCTGCCAGTCCGCCGCTAGTTATTATCGTTTGTTTTTAACGCGACGCGAAGCGAACGTTGTCGCGTCACTGTGTTTGTTTACTTGACATTGTTTATTCCTTGGCCGAGTACAATTTTGACTTGCGAGTATTCGACGTCAAACCGAGCGATTTAAAACGGGTTTCGAAGAGCGGACAACAGATCCGTCGACAAATGCTATTTTGCAAACGTTTCAATCGCCGAGATGTGTTATAGCGATTTCTCGTGTTGTTTCGAACATGATTTTTTTATTTCGTTTCGCCGACCTCGAATCGAAAACGCTTTTGAAACCGGAAATACGCGTGCGCGTGAATAGTTCCCGAACCAGATTTCCGTAGTCAACTGAGTATGCGCGACGCATTTTCGGTAGGTTCGGTCGCTCGAGTCATATACGACGTTGTTCGCGCCACTACTTCTTCGTAAGGGAACAAAGTTTGCATGGTCAAATGTTGTGCTCGACTTTGAAACCCCGTAGAAACTCATGATACGCCGAGCGTTCGGCAAATAAGTCGGTCCTGAGTGGTCGGACGGCGACGGACGATGTGTGGGTAAGACTCGTGCGCGACGGCGTGTGCCTGTTTACTTGTTCGGACTTGAAAGTCTGTTCAACTCGTAAGGATGATTGTTGGGTGATCTCGTTTTGGTCATGATTTTCGTTGCATCGCCTGAAAACTGAAGACGTGTATAACATCGAATCGACTAGTGTTCTATTTGTTATCGGTGTATTTCGATGATAAGGTTATACGATATATACATACGCAACAATGAACACACGCCCAACAACCATCGCAGTGTAGGATGTCTGTTTATGTAAAACGTTAGGTATTATAAAACAGCTTTGTTATCGTAAATTTGTCGGGTTTGGCGGGCGTTTGAAACTGATTTCAGCGCGATAGCGCGTTTTTCGGCCAGGTCCTGACCCTCGGAGTGCGCGTCGGGTCGGACTCGCCGTGTGAAGTCTCTAACGTTTCGAGTACATTCGATCGCGCGTGTTCAGCCGTAGCGGGAGACACGACCCGAGGCGGACCGTGTGGACCGTTTGTACGGACCACAGACGGATCCGGTGCCGGGCGGAACTTCGCGGACGTGAATTGTAGAAACGCGACGGTCTTCGACCGGGAACCGTTGCCGCCGGCTCGAACGATCGGTCAGACGGGGTGTCGCGTGTGTAGACGGGCGCGTTGTTGTGCGGCGCGAGGGCGGCACGGGGCGGCACGGCAAACCGGAAAATCGATTTTCCCGCGGCGTCGGTAACGGTACCGTCGGATTCTTGTTCTCCTCGGCGCGCGCGCGCGCGCGTACGAAGCCCCCGGGAAACGGACGCCGGCACGCCGTATCGCACGTCGTCGCGCGCCCGAGGGATTCGGCCCGCGTCTCGAACCCCGACCGCTATCTTAACGCGTTCCCGGTTTGAGCTTGCCGGTCCGCCCGAAGTCGCGACGCGAACACGGATAACGGTTATCTCGCCGACGGTTAAATATACACGCGCACGGCGGGCCGTGTTGTTTACGACGTCGGCCGATAAGCACGGATGACTAAGCTACCTGGTGTCGGCCACGCGAACAACAATAACGTCGTACACGCGACCAAAGAACATGAATTCCCCGTCTTCCCGCGGGCGGCTGATGGCCGGTCGACGTCCGCACTGGGTTTCGTCGACTGGCCCCGCCCGAGACCTGGCTCGCGTCTTCTGATCCGCGCGGCGAAAATCGTTTCTATCCCGTTCGCGGCTAGGTCGTTCTGCAAATACTTCGCGCTCGTTTCTTCGTGTATTGTAACGTTTTGAACGCATAGCTCTCCTCCTTCTCTACGATACGCGTCATTACGAGTGGGCAGCCGTACAGAGTGGGCGCTGCTCTTGACACGGGCGATACGCCGGCAAAACGTTTGTTTTGTTTTTTGTTTTTTTTGTTCCCTTCCTAGCCGAACGCGTTAAATCTCTTGTCGAAATTATATTTTACACTTCCAAACGCGCACGGGTTCGCTTATTCGTAACGTACTTTACACACGCGGCTGGTGTAAAATATTTGGAAAACGCGCGGAAATCACAACGCGATAATAAAGCGCGTAAAACGAACGTAGTAAACGGTTGTTTCGAAAACGGATATCGGTCGGAACGGTTTATGAAAATGGGCGATGGGGGAAAATGACCGAAAATCGTTTCTCGAAAATCCACACAGCCGTTTGCGAAAGTGAATTATAAATAATAATAATAAGCCGTAACGGCAGTGATCGTTCCGATCGTCGTGCGCGCACCGATGCTATCGGAACGGATAACGCACCTGTATATATGTATTATTATTATTATTATTATGAATTTATATGCGAGAGAATTTTTGTTTTCCGCTACGACTGCTACTGCGTGCGTACGTGCCTTTGTCGAGTTCAACAACAACATCAGCTTTCGTATCGTCGGCTTTGGATTTAAACGGGGCCCGTTCGATTTTCACGCGCGCACGGAATAGATTAGACATCTCGTTCAACGGTCCGAATCGACGATCGTATCTATTCATAAATATATAATGTGTATTGCGCCCGTGTGTGTGTGTGTGTGTGTGTATGTGTGTGTTTGTGTGTAGATTTCGCGCGAAAAACGATACGATTGTGTTTTCGACGTTTCGCATTCCTATACGCGAAACGCCACCACCAGTCTCCCCGTCGGGGTCACGCAACCGACCGCGTCTCCCTCCGTTACCCCGCCGAAGCAAAAGCGCGTATAGTTTTTTTTATTTTATATTAACGAACGCCGTTAATACATTATTGTCTGATATCGCATTCCGACAAAAAAAAAAAAATCTCCATATAAATGAAATTATATTCCCAGACGGCGTTTTCCAACGCGGGCGTTTTTATAGCGATCCGGTGCTGCTGCTGTTACTGCTGCTGCTGTTGTTGGTGCTGCTGGAAAGTTAAACGACTCGTGAAATAAGCTCGAGACCGTTATGCGCGCGCGTACACACTCGTGTACGTATATATATACAAATAGTTCTAATATATATATATATGTGTGTATTGTTGAAATTCTCGTATCGGGCCCGAACACTTGGAATATCTCAGATCAGATATCGACGGTGAAAGTTTGAAACGTAATAGTGTATAATCATACGAATTATAATACATGTATAGCGTTGTATTTAAATTCGTTTTAAATACAATATACACTTATTTCTAACGTGTGCACGCACTACATACGTACACACGCTTCGTCGACAGGTTATGCCGATACGAAAAATTGAACCCTTTTAATGCAGCTTTCTCTTTATCTCAAAAAAAAAAAAAGACATTTTATTTTATTAAATTTAAATATAATTATTATGACGATATTTGTTGAACACTATAAAGTTCGAATCGCCTGTTCATTATAATCAAACAACATTGTAATCTGTTTTCATAGAATCGGAACCAACGAGTCGTGTTAAAAAAATTATAAATAATACAATAATAACAAAAACGTTGTAATTTCATCCTGAAAAGGGTTCTGAAATATTATTGTTTCGTACAGATTGATTATCAGTCGTACTAATATTGGTTTTGCATCGTTACAACTGCTAATGCGATCAATCATTTTTGCGTTATCGAATTCCGTAAATATGTTTATATGAGTTTAATTTGGAAAAATATTTTTCTATATATATCTAGTTCTCCTTGCAATGCGGTAATTTTTTTCTTCGGCTTGACCTCGGAATAAAATATTAATTCCTGTGAACAGATCTCTACACCCTATATTATATAACAAATCTACCCGAGTCATGTATATCTCTCGATTCTTTGTCAGGCAAAATGTTTTTGTACGTTAATATACGATATATAATTCGTTGCAAACTCCAATATTAGGATATATGTGTCAGAGTAAATTGTTTTTATTTGTGTTTCAGTTACTTTCTTAAACATAATTATTTACACGGTAATAATACGATAATGTCAGGTATATTATTTTCTATGAAGTTTTTAAAACATAAAATTATGAACCTTTTTAAAAATCATTTCATGTACTATTGTGATCCACATTCATCAAAACATTCAATAAACCCGTATAAAATCTTCCTTTTGTGAAATATATATATATATGGTCAATACAGTCTTCGAATTTACCAGAAAATACAAATAACGATTATTGACACTAAAACATAATTTATTGTCATTTGTCAAAAGGGAAAAATTTAAACCCCGTGACCATTGAAATTAGTCTGTATTATAATAAGCCTATTATACAAAACACATTTCGGACTGTAATCTAAAATTCACAAGTGTTTAGGTCAAAATGTGTTTATTATAATGATTAACGGTTCAAAATGAGGTCAGCCCTGTCGAAACGAAACGGTTATTTAGTGGTATATTTAAATAACCTCAAAGGTTCGATAACAAAAAGAAAAAGAATATATACGTATACCAAACGCATATCGTATCAGATATGCAGGAAATAGTATTTAAAAAAAAAAATACGAACAGCTGGTCGTCGGTCGACCATTTATAACTTCGTTATACAAGACATATGTGGTCTTATATCGAATGGACGAGACCCTGAGACGTGCATTCTTATTGAAAACCGTACGTACAAACCGTTATGCGTTAGGTACGCTAGCCGAGTGTAAACGTTTTTTTCATTTTCGAACGAATAAAACAAATCTCATCCGACCTATGAACGGAAGCGTTATTTTAAACAGGTGTGTATTATTCACTATACCGGGATTATACGGGATACCCGTGTGGCGGTGAATCGTAAACGCCGACGTAGCCGCACGAAAAGTCCGGCGGACCAAGTGAAAATTGGTTTCGCACGCTCCGTCAATCAAAATTTCGAAAACGGTCGATTAGCAGCTGTTTCGAGAATACTATTTTCGTTTGACACGAAGTCAAACGAAGTCCGCGTTCGAAAGACGAGCGAAATCCCGACGTGTGCATTTCGGTGTATGAATCCCGTTAGAAAATCAGAGTGGGCCCAATCTCAGCGGGCCGCCCAACAGTGTTATTATCATTCGAGACGATGGAGACACGCGAAACCTGTCGCGAACGCGTGCACTTCGGAGCGGGCGAGCAAACGGCAAAACGTCGCCACGCGAAATGCGTTTCCATATTTTCCGTTTTCCGTCCGACGTGGTTTTTCACGGCGATTCGGAGTCCGTTTTCAATTCTCCGAGCGGAACTCCGCGAAATACTCGATACACATTACTGCGTTCCCCGTTTGCCTTACGTAAAATCAGCAAATGTTCCGACCATCAGACGTGTTTCGAGTTGGTGGTCCCGTCGGTACGTCGGTCGACCCGTAACCACGAATCCGTCTCCGCGCGCTTAGTGTATACGTATATACGTGTACGAGTGTCGGCCGTTTACCTATTGAAATATTGAATACACGTGCGCGCCAGTCCATCGAATATTCATACACGCGCATACGTTATGTGCGTTCGAGAGAATGCCCGAAAAAAAACAAAGGGACGGATCTTCATCGCAGTCGCATAATAAATATATTTCGTACGCGCGTTGGATCTCTGAAAGTACTTTTGCCGCCGTTTCTTATACCTCCCGCGTCGACCTCTCGTCCCCTTCCCCCCCTCCCCCTTCCTCCCCCGCGCGCTCTATATACGTATGTATATTGTATACAAACACGAACCGTCACTATTATAACTTACTGGCGTGCCCTGAAGGAAAAATAAGTTATTCCGGCAATACCGAACGGGGCAGTTTGTTTTAACGGCCTCAGTTTTCCCGGGTTTATCCCCGTCTGAATACAAATGGCCAAGGATATACCGGGCGTTTCCTTTAGTCCTTCCGCCCCGACCGTCCGCCGTCTGCAGTCCCGTCTTCTTCTCCTCCGTTCTCCGACTCGCGCGCACACACATATATATATATATATACGTATATACCTATATACGCGCTGCCGCCGGAGGGTTATTTTCCTCTTCGCTTTTTTTTTCTTTCTTTCTTTTTAACTCGTACATATATATATATATTTCCGAATTTCCCGCCGAGTCCGCCGGGTTTCGTTACTCTCAAGCGCCGCCGTCGTCGTCGTTTTTTTCTTTTCGCCCGACGGGGTTCGCTCCGCAACAGCAGGCAACGTGTCCGCGGGGGTTGCGGGCGAGCGCGTTTCATTCCTGCCACGTAACGCTTTTAAATCGCCCTGCGGAATCCAATTCGCGAACCGAACAAAATAAAAACGGACGGATCGGGAAAGGGAACGGAGAGAGAGAGAGAGAGAGAAAATACAAGGAAACGGACCTACGAGGAGAGAAAATGCGATAAAAATAATTCACGTATTTCTTAGCGGGCTTGTTTTTGCCGCCACCGCTCGGATAAACTTATATATATAAATATATAGGTAGATAGATATACACACACACACGCCGGTGTGGAAATTGCGTTCCCCGCACCGAGTCCGTCGCGCGTCCGCCGTCGGAAAAAAGCAAAAAATAAACTCGGTTTGCAATTATTTTTCGTTGCTTTTTTTTTTTTTTTTTGTTACGAAAACCCATTTCGATCAAATGGTCCGATCGGCGAAACGGTCGACGGAGACGTTTCGCTCGAATTATGGTTTATATATAACGGATACGGGAGAGCGCGGCCAAACATAACGTCGTTCCGTAAATTTGTTTTATTATTTTTATACTTCGATTTATATACAATATATATATATAAAGATTAAAACCGCGTTCTACGTGTAATATTAATATGTGTGTGTGTGTGTATGCTACGTCGAATTTCTTTGTGTTAAAAACGTTATCTACCCGATATACGAATATTTCAATAAATTTCGATATAAATAAAAATTAAAAATAATTTCGAGACCACGTCAAACGACTACGGGTGCCTCGGTGCGTTACGGTATCTGTCGCAAGCGTAACGATAACGTACGTACAATAGGATTGTTGGTAGTTCAAAAAACGCCGGCTTGCTTCGAATTATTCGAAATTATTAAGAAGTCGCACCGAGGACGAACGGAAAGCTTACAGCGGTCCGGGTGTAATTACGGCCGACACACAAAAACTACTTAATCGACGGGAGCATCGAAAATGTCGTTTGGAGACACGTAAAAAGCTTAGCACGGAACGCTTGCACGGCGACGCTACAAGTTCATTTTTCCTCCCTTTTTTTTTTTTTTTAGGTATTTTACTGCATCCGAAATGTGTTTTAAATAGTCCCTGAATACCGTTTGGTCGAAAAGCGTTTGTTCGGAAACCGTGCCGATATCGTGTACAGTTTTACACCGTTATTGAGTTTTCGAACGCCATCCCGTTCGACGGAAATGATCGCACTCGTTATGGGCCTCACGACGGAGAACACGACGACAGAGAACGGTTAACACCTTACGTTAAAACCCGATCGCGACGAACTACCGCGTCGTACGGAGCGTATCAAAAGGTGTACGTACGTATTTATACGCGCACGCCGCGGTCGTCAAGACGCGAGTGGACGTTTGAAATGACGAGAACAATCGTTTGTTTTACATTCGCCAATAATGAAAACACTGATTTCACCGTCGGTGTTGACGGTTTGCCGGACAGTGTCCAAAGACCTCCCGGCAAAAGTCGGCGCGGGCTGCTAGGTCGCGGGTCAGTGGCGGTCAAATGATTTAGTCATTGACGAGACCGATTTTTCGACATGCACTGCGATCGTTGAAAACACGCCATGATTTAAGGATACAAGATCACTTCTGTTAAATACATTTATTATTATTAAGTTATCGAATCGGGTTTTTTTTTCTTTTCTTTGCCGATTCATAACGATACTTTTTTCCGCGGCGCGGACGAACGCAGTACGAAATTCGTGAACGGTTTTATCGGATTATCGTGAACGAAAATTATCTACGTCAATACAATTTTTATTGTTGTTAAACGGTTAATGAACGGTAAACTGTTAAAACTAATACATAATAAAAAAAGTCACGGGGGGGGGGGATATAAGGCCGTTAGTTCCCCGTTAGGCCAGACCTACACCGAGTACGCTTTCGATCCGATTGTCGTCCGCGCGAAAGGTCAGGTCGTCCGTATAGTGTCTACGGAACCGACGCGTTCCGACAGGTTCCGACGGTGTAACAAACGATTTTTCGTCCGACGTCGTCCGTCATCCGCGCGCTTCGATCGACTAACGGCGCGTCGTTATTATCTGTTAGTATCTATTACAAATAATGAATGCAGTTTGTTTATTGAATCCGTGCACCCACGTTTTATTATTTTTTTTTGAACGGCCCGACACCGTTTCTGTTAGAAACCAAAGGGCGAGGGTTCGAGTCGCTCGTTTTCAATAGACACTCGAATAAAAGTTTGACTGACGACAACGGAGACAATAAGTGGCCCCGGGTCGTCGGACGACAGTGTAGGTGAACAGCAGTTGATCGTCGCTAGATAGTGACGAAACAAATATCAAACATTCACAAGTAATAACCGAGGTTAGGTAATCGACTACCACCGTTACGGTTACGTCCGTGTTCAAAACGTGAAATGCTGTCGGGTGCGCAGTGACGCGGAACAACGATTCAATTAGTTTATACGTTTTATTTAACCCCCCCCCGGGGGGCTCCCGGCGCGGCTACTCCTCCGACCGTCACTCGGAATCGCGCGACGACCGAGACAAGTGTCGTTATTTTTTAATCTCGCCCGTCCGCTCGTGATCCGTTCGGGCCGCGGCGCGGATGGTTTTTATGCGCCCTTTTTCTCCGGTCCGTTTTTCGCTCGCCCGCGCTTTGACGACCGGCGAACGATATGAGAAAAACAAGACGTCGGCCGTTACGAAAACCGATAAAGAAAACGACGAAAAACGTTTTTACCGCTCGGCCGCGACGTGCCAGCAAACGACACGCGTGCGGCGGCGGAACAGGACGTCCCCCACCCCACCACACCCCACCCACGCGTTGTTTGTAACGCGCGACTATAACCGGCGCACGTCTCCCGGGCGGATTTTCGTGCACGCGCGACGCCGTTCCGAGCGAACACGATTTTCTATAAGCAAAAAAAAAAAAGGAAACGTAATAGGCTTAGGTCCCGAATGCAAATGCCCGGTTGTCGAATATCACACACACGTATTTATATTTGTACGGATTGCACCGTGGACGCGTGTACGTTTTCTAGAAAAACAAAACGGTGACCGAGTGGTATAAACGTGAGCGCACGAAGATTTGCCGTCCGGAATGAAATAACGCGTTTGTCGAATATCGTTCGTTGCACCAATAGAACACAACCGGTGTTATTATTGTGATTTGTTAAGAATAACCCTTTTTTGTTGTTTTTGTTGTTGTAATTTTCATTTTCATTTTTTTTTTTTTCAAAACGAACGCGTGTGCGACGCCCACGCCCAAATATCGATTCGCCGCGTTTGGTTTTTCTCGAAGCCCGTCGACGCGAGTCAATTCATAAATTCAGAATCGTATTTGAACAGTGTTTCAGAATATAGGTCACGAAACGTATTCGATACGTATAAATACTCAAAACGTATTGTTACCTGATTGTCGTCACTGATCCGACTGTTATCAGCAGATCGTCGCCCTTCTTTTAATTTTCTAAATGACGGTTCGCGTAACCGTAGACAATGATACGGACTTTCTACATTACATTATATTACACGGCCCGTACGCAACCGCGTATGTATCCGATTAATTTATATTATTCGACGTCGTCCTTTTAGTGCAAAAACTTGTAATATCGAATTTCGTTCTTTCTACTAAATAACTTTTTACGATCTTAGCATTGAACTGTTATATACTTACAGTAATCATCACACGCACACGCACACATATATAGTTTTGTGTAAGACCTCAAAATTATCACTATTCGATATTCGTATACATATATATATATATGTTTATTTATGTACGTCGTATTATACGTATAGTCTTCATTTGGTTTAATCCGTTGTTGTTTTTTTCTTCGGTTCTTAACCGTCCTCGATGAAGAATGTTATATTACCTCGTTTGGCTCGTTTATCTGTATTGAAACATCAGCTTTGTACGTTCGTGTATACATATACTTCCTAAAAGCATTAATATATACAATAACGTTTTGGTAGGACGCCAGTGAATTTCAAATCGATATATATATATATATATGAATATAATAATAAGTATACATATATATATAGTACACACGCATACCGAACATTACGTATATTATCTCACGTTTTAATTGAAAAGCGATTGAAAATTTTGATATCACTCTTTCGTAGTCATATGTACATTAGAATTCATGTGAAATCGTGTCGTTAAAAAAAAAGAGAAGTTATTTTTTTATACAACGTCAAAGAACGAAGTAAAATAATAATAATAATAAAACAATCCGTTATAATCAAAGTATAACGTCATATATTTATTTAACGACCGTAATAATGGTACATCTATATCATAAATGAATTTTGATTAGTTTCAATTAATTTTTCTTTTCTTTTATACCATATAACGATCATATTATTCAACGACTTTGGGCAATTTTCGTATGACTAATTATGTAGTTTAATATAATAATTATATACGTATGTGCTAACACATTTTCGATCCGAGCGTTATTATTGTTCTTATTGCAACGCGTTCAATCCAAGTAATTTTATAATTTTGTTGTTGTTTTTCTCTCCACATAATATGACATACTACAACGTTATTCTAACTACTACAAATAACTATATCATTATAAAACACACTGTTTACTAAAGTTTTTTTTTTTAAATAAAATATGTACACTAATTATTTGAATCGAAACCGATTTTTGTCCAACCAACACAGTAATAATAAATAACCGTAATTATATATTGTTCTAGAGTAATTAACAATTACGACTGCACACGACGTTCTCGGCCCGGTATACGAAATAGTGTGTAATAATTACGAACGCACATAATAGACGAGTTTACATTTTATTGCGTATACTTCTAAACGAATAAACGTTCACAACCGTTAAAACATTAATAACATAAAAACGAAATCTTTCATTAAACGTTTAACACGTTAATTCGTTAATACGTTTTTTTTTTCAAACGCATTTTAGTGTATAGCGTTACGTAGCCATAATTGCTGTTCGTTCGGAATCCGAGCGATTCACTGTTTACACGTGTACGGGTTCGACTCGTCAAATTGACATTACGTTTCGGTGAAACCAATATATTGAATTTTTTTTCATTTAACGTCTACGCGGCGTAAATCACGCTTTTGTTCCGTCGCGACTCCGTGTTTCCGTGACGCACACGAGTTTTTCACACGCGGCTTTCGGCGGAAATAATCGCCGACAAACTCCACCGATGATTCGTGCACGAAAATCAACGAAGGACGTTTTTTACGCGTGTCACCACACGACGTGGCGCGACGGTGGCGTCTCGTTATCATCATCATCATCATCGATATTATTATATACTTTACGTTGTCGTTACCGTCGCCGCGATCGTTTTTTTTATTTCCGTTTTACGACCGTTAAACGCCGTCGGTCGTCCCCCGAACGCCACCGCGTTATCGTCGTTACGAATACGCGAGTCCCGCGATCGCGACGATACACAGTCGTCGTGTGCGCGTCTTTTCGGTACCGGTAAAACAAATAAACAAGAAGAAGAAGAAGAAAAAACGCGCGACACGGACAACAATATAATCGGCCGGATTAATTAGCATTAACGGGCCGTTAAGACGACGTGCTTTACGAGACGATACCCGGGCACACGTATTATTACGATTATTATTGTTATCACATTACGTCACGTTTATGTATCTGTTATACGCGACGGCGAGGAGGGCTGCAGTTTACAACCCGTCGCGCGCGCGCGCGCGCCCGTCGTTTTTTTAACGACGTTCCGTCCGTTTTTAACGTGCTCATTATACGTACGTATATATATATTGTGCGTGTGTTTTATATACCTGGCGACTTTTATAACTCACTCTCGTACCGGCGACGTACACGCCGTAATGGTAATTATTATCATTATTATTATTATCGTTATTATCGTTATTATTGTTGTCGGTAACGACCGGCCCGGCTCGGCCAGCGGCGAGTAGGACGAGACCGTGCCGCCGCGATTCAACATGGCCGCGGCCGTGATTTAATGTCCCGTCCGCAACAATGGCCCCGAGGCCGGTACCTGCAAACACGTCGTCTCGTCGCGCCCCGGAGAATAATTGAGACGTCGTGCGCGTACGCATTGTACGCGGACGGGCCGCCGGAGTCCGCGGCGCGGCCATTTATTTCCCGCGAGTCCGCTAGCGCGCTATTATCACAAACGCCGTCCCGATTTATTTATCGTGTCGCGTTGTCATATTTTATGTGCGCGTTCCTCGGCCGCCGCCGCCGCGCGTAATAATTTAAAAAGGGATTTTAATAAAGACCGTCCGTCCCCGTCCGTCCGTACGCCGCCGCGACGGTTTGTTGTGCTTTAAATTACAATAACGCGGCGACGTTAAACACGCACCCGTCCCGCTCGTACACAATGTCCGTATAGAACGTACGCGACACAATACGCGATCTCCTCGCACTGGCTTCTTTTGATCTCTTATTTATATCGGTTCTTTCCAGGGAATCTTTTTTTGTCTTTTTGTCTTTTTTTTTTTTTTTAATCGAATTCTAAACGGCGCGCGCGGACATGTTTACGGCCGTCGTAATAATACAAATCCGTGTACAACCGGCCGGCGCGCACGGTCGAATTAAAAATCGTTACGCACACCGCGGGCGCGCATGAGAAACACGCACAAAAATACACAAGAGCGCCGCCGATGGCCGTGTGACGCGAACGTTATTGATAACACGTACTACGTGCGCGCGCGCGCGGTGTCTGTTCCGCGCTTGTAAATATCACGCGACGCGTGAAAAAGAAACGTCCGTATTGTACGGGATGCCGAGACTCGTTCCCAGGCCGTAGTTTTCACCCCACAGGTATATAAATATATAGTTTTTCAACGAAATAATAATAATAATAATAATATCGATGTCCATAAATACGTATTTACACGTTATATGATATTTATATATAGACCGCGCGCGTGTGTAATGTATATATATATATACCGTATGAGATACTGACGGGCGGCGTACACAAAAGGGGACTCGAACACGCACTTCATAGCCGTACCACCGCTTCCGTCGTAGTCGTTAGGGTAGACGCAAATGGCTAATTTCGACACGGTTTTATGTAGCTTTTTAAACGCGTTTATATCACATTTACACGTTGCGTTATAGGTGTATTTACGCGTACGCGCGCATTGTTGTCGCGTCGCGAGAACCGCGGTCTCCTCCGGTTTCGACACGATTGCCGTACGATGATAATGCCGACCGCGGTCGTCGTCGTCGTGTTCGTTTTACGTTCCCGATGCGAATGACGGATTGGGGTTTTTTTTTGTTGCTTCTTTGTACCGCTATGTCACGTATAATCAAAAATCGTGTTCAACGGACTGTGATCGTTTTGGCCGTAAAAGACAGTCATTTTATATTTTTTCAACGGATTTATGTTCATTATAATTATGTTTAAATTAAAGTACGTTTTTTTTCTATTCAAAACGTCCAGCTTGTATAGTTAGCCCGTAGAAAATAATCAAATCGAAATAAAAGTTACAGATATTTTTTAAAAAAAATCGATCGTATATATACTTGTGCGCGCGTTATCGATATTGCATGTTTTAAATTATACGTTTTGTAATATATACAGAGAAAATAAACTAATTGTATAAGTTTTTACATACGAAAGAAACTAAGACCATTTTTTTTAAAATTTATTTATTTCGTATGGGTAGGCATTAAAACCAACCGATTAAATATTATAAACTCGGTTTTCATTGTCTGATAAAACTATTTGGGTTATGTAAACCCAGGACAAAAACAATGATACACGCAATTTCGCGTTGACAGTGTTTTATCACGTGTTCATATGCACTGTAGCTGCACAATGATTTTTCAGAGAGACTGGAAATGTGTGTCTTTGCTAAAGTAATAGTTTAAACATTTTTTTCAAATATATTATTCGATTTTTTTTCTTTAATGGATTTTCTGAATATTTTGACGTTTTTTTTTAAAAATATTTTTTTAGTGAAAATTTTTATTTTAAATTTCTTAATATATTAAAGGGGGAAAAAGCCATTATACGTTTTCCGTGTTGCGCGTAATAATCGTGATAATTCATTATACACGGTACGAAGTTAGAAAACAGTGAGCGAGTGAGAGAACGGTTAATTTCGAAAAGAGCTAGAACCGTTCGCGACGTCCACATTAATCGCGAGAACATGAATAAATAAGACGTGTTTCTCTCTCTCGAGAGAGAAAGAGTGAGAACGAACTTAAAAAAAAATAAATATAAAAAAAAAAGACGGAAACAGGGTCAAAGTTATATACGCGCGTGTGCCTTAACTTAACTTAATACGGATTTAACGCGCAGGGAAACGCGACATTTCTCGTTTCCGCGCGTATATACATACCGGACCAATACGAAGTTTCTTTTTTCTTTCTCGGGCTTTGCGTTCACGAGGTGGAAAAACGCGAGCGCGCGCGCCGCCCCGTCCAACGGCGTTTTAAATTTAACATTATTGCGTAATATTTTCATTTCTGGAAAACAGCGGTAATATCATACGCCGTCACGCCGCCGTTACGGCCGACGATATATATATATATATATACACACAGCTTTCTTTTGGTAATAACAAGGAAATATTACCGCGAGAATGAACACCTGGCTTCTTAATCGAATCGTTTTCCTCCCGCCGACCCGGGCCGTGCGCACAATATACTCGAGTAGTTCCCGTATATTTATATTTAATAAACCTAATCGAAATGCGTTTTTCGGAACACGTAGGTAATAACGCGCGGAACGTATCCGCCGAAACGTATTCAAACACACGCGCACGCGCACATACGTATGAATCGCAGTGAAGTGACGTGGGCGAGCTCGTAATTTTCTAGAAGCGCACGACGAAAACAAAAACGGCCATTCGTGTAACACCGAAGCGCACGCGACATACATTGTTTTATGAAAACGAAAACGTTTGTCATCCAAGTCGCGATAATTTACACATAAATCACGCGCGGTCAACGTTAGTTCACGAGTTACAACGTATGACGACGTACGTTGACGTCAGTGTCTTCCGTGCATTGCGGATTGTTGTATTATACGTATTCGACAACCAAATGACGATTTTCAAATATAAAGGCAACGGACGACGATCGTTGATCACCGACGCGTGCCTCAAATTTTATCGTTCGTCGCGACACCTAACCGTACCACGGCGGCGGCGGCGGCGGATCCAATCGACTTTTCCGCCCCGCAGTGAAATTTAACGGGACGATCGCAGAGGGCGTATGAAAACCGGATTTGCCCGCGCGCCAGATAACCGTAAGCCGGGCTTTTGCGATTTACGCGTTCGATTTTCCCGAGCGCGCGTCTCTCCTCTCCGCCGTCTCGTCGCCGGAACAGCTCCGACCCCACACACACACGTCGTACGTATCTTTAATCGAATACCGTAAACCACGCACGATCCAAACCGTCGGCCACCGCTTTTCCCGGGCCTGGGTTTGGCCGAGCACGCGCACGTCAACTCGATCCGAAGCCTTCTCTAACTTTCTGCCCGCGTCACGATCACATCGCAGCGTTTCAATCGCGTGCTCTTTCGCCGTCCCGTTGTCCACACTGTTGTCCGGGTTTGTAGTTCAGTTTATTGGTTTATCTATTCATTGGTTAGCTGTTATTTTAATTGTTTAGCGTCAACGTTGTTCAGTGCGTAAGGGGTTTCGTAAAACAAAACGACAATCGTCAGGTTTCGGTAAATCATAACGGTAAATTAAATATATACATGTATACATATATATATATCGACCGGATGGTTTGACGCGGTCGCCAGACGTTTCAGAAGACTAGTACTGAACGCGTCTTTTGAAACTGCGTCCTTATCGAACCGACGAGCCGACCACGCCACTCATGAAATCGACGTCTCTTGGGAACGATTACAGACACTTATTGCGTCTAAAATATAAAGTCGTCTTAAACGTTTATAAAAATAACAGTTACACGGAACACGCTGCAGGAACACGTTCTGTTACTGTTTAGTCGAGTGCTTCGTGTGGTCAGCCCAACTCGTCACTATGTTACTATCGAAAATCATTCAGGACTCGTCGCGAAAAACCACCACGGGATAGCTAACGGGGAATACGGAAATGCGTTTTGAGTAGTCCGAAGTTAAGATTGTTTTTTTTTTTGTCCGTAGATGTCCGTCCTGACGAGTGGAGTGGAGTTCTGCAGTCTGACCTTCTGAATAGAAGTAAAATAGCGCTGACCCCCGTCTTTCAGAAACGTCGACACAGAAAACACCGACAAGTGCCCAAGCCTACTGACCGCACTATGCCTTCGAATAGCGCTATTCAAGCGATGAGCTGAACTCGACCGGCCATCTTGAATCCTGGCACGTCCACGGACGTCGGCGAACACGTGCGGATGATATCGTGTCGTTCGTTGTTGATGGACCCCAGATTTTCGCTCTTGGCCGTCACCGAGGAACAAGGAGAAGAAGATTTTGAGGACGGAATTCCAGGCCGGCGGGTCCATGAAACCCGGGTCGAGAACGGGATGGAGTTTCACATTTTTAGTTTTGTTTAATTTTTTGTACGCCCAATAACAATTTGTAAGAAACGTGTTCGGGAAAACTGGAGGGTGACGGTTTGAACGTATACTGTATATACGTATGTATTTAAATAAACGAGGCGGAAATCAATTTCCGAGGAGTCGTCGGTGACACGCACGTGGAGGGAAACGAACGTATCGAACGTCGTTGATCAGCCTTTGTCGCGTACGTATTTTTCGCCTGTCGCGTCGACTTCCGACGTCGCGCACGCGTATATTTGATATGCCGTTTCCTTACGTCTGTATTTGTGACGTGTACGAATCGCCCAAGAGATCCATGCCGTCGTTCGACAGCGCATCAGAATACAGCGATCGTTTTACGTACGAACGGTCTGCAATCGTATACGCATTCGAATGATTATCGTTAGAAAAACCTCGTTCGAGTGTTTATCTCCACCCGGCGTAATGGACATTGCGCACGTTAAATATCCGTAGGATCATTTGGGGCGTACCGTACTGCGCTCGTATTCAAAACAAAACGTTTAAAGTCGAACTCCGCGGGACACGGTTTTTGTTTGCCCGCGGGTTTCTCCGCCGTAAAACATTACGGTTATTGTTATCGCCGCGGAAGTCGTTGTCGTTTAAAACCGAACGTCCATTATTCACGTCGCAACGAAAATGATATCGCCGTTTCCGTTTTACCGTGTCGTCGTCGTTCGTCCGATAGCGAATTACCACGTTCGGCCGCGTGCACGTCGCGAACTGTATTATCTCGCGGGGCATCGCGTCATTCCGCGTTACCGCCGCGACACGGAAGTCGATTCGGACCGTCCGACGAAGCAGAACGCCCCGGGACAAGCGGCGATCCGTCGGAGTCACGAGGTTTACGTTGACTCCGAGTTATCGGACGGGTCCCCTCCCCCCACCTCCCCGTGCGGGACGCTCGGGGACGACCCCGTTCGGCTTGGCGTGCCGACGAAACGAACGCGGGTCGGACGGGGATCGTCCGGGGATCGTCCGGGAACGACCGGTACGGGGCGCGGGTTTTCGTTTGTTTGGTGCGAACCGCGGTTATCATTATTATTATTATTATTATTATTTTTTTTTTTGCGGCCACCGAAGATTGTGCGAATTAAATGAGCTAGAAATGAGATTTCGACACGACGCGCGCGTTCTTACAAATGGTGAACGCGCACCCGTCGCGCGGTATCGTAAAGAATACACGCGTACACGTATAGAAATCGAACGGAAAACCGTCGCCGGAAATTTAGAATGGTATTATGTTCTTTCCCGGTCCAGGTGCGTGCGTGTATTCGGTACGGGTTTTTTTTTTTTGTCCCCCGATTCTTTTATTCGGTTCGTCGTGACACGTTCGCCGTACGCGCGCGCGTGCGTGTTTGTGCGTACGTTTGTGCGAACCGACGGACGGACGGACGGACGGACCAGCGAACGCGCTGTGGGAGACCGTTCGGGTGCACGTGTCCAAGTCAACGAGCGGACGAGGACGTATACCCAAGCTACCCGTTTGAAACGCGAGAATCGAATTATTTTTGGAATTTTTGTATTGTTTTGGATTCGGCGACGTCCGCGTTTTCCGCGCGAAAACTCATCCGAATGCACGACGATGTTCCGTAAATACCAACGCGTCGCGGACGTCCGGTAAAAAAAGTCTCTTTTCGAGTTCGTTCTTATTGCGCAGTATTCCTTTTTCCGATGGGGGGGAGGGAGGCAAAATATTTAAAACCATTAAAATGGCAAAGTTAACTAACAAACTCAATGTTAAATAACGAAAATACGTATCGATTTAAATTTAATCTTAATGTTATCTAGTTATTGATAACGTTCAGATGCGATAATAACCATTACTTCTAATATGTAATTCGGTCGAATTATGATATTTATACAATGAAAAACAAATTATGTATTAAAAAATCAATACGCATTGAGCAAAAGTATAAAAAATTTCTTGGCAGGGTAAAGGGGGCAAACCCCTCCCCCTCCTAAAGTACGTCACTGGCGTGTACATGCTCGTCGTCGGTATATTCTCGTACGGAGCAAGTTTTCAATTCGGTCCGTAAGACACGCACGCAAATTTATCGCTCCGTTACGGATTGGATATCCGGTCTAAACGACTATTTAAACTCTACATTGTACGACTTCGCCTCGGGATTCAACAAAAAAACATACACGTTTATAGTCCCGTCGGACCACTTATGTATCGTGCACACGACGGCCGTACGTGCGGCAGTACACGCGCAACGATCTCGAGCACATCCCACTCGTCTTATCTCTTGAGATTTATACTCGTGCGCGCGCAAGAGTTGTTTATGCGCCTATAACAACGCATTTTTTTTTTCTTATTTTTTTATTAATTTTTTTTTTTTCCCAGTGTCGACCGACGTCTCCGGCGGACTGACAACGCCGCCCGTGCAAAGTCGACCGGAGCTAATGCGTTCCGGACCGGGTTACACGACGCGTCCGGAAAATTTATCGCCCGCCGCACCAGCCGCCGGATAAAACGTTGTTTACGAAACAATAAAATTCGCCGTCGCGGTCCCGATTAATGTTCGTATTACCGATCCGCCGGACAACGGCGCGGGCCCCGCTCCCATCAGAAATTCCCATCAGAAATGAAAAAAAAATGCGATTAAAAATAATTCGGTTTTTTACGGAAACCAAACCAAACGACCAAAACGTATTTGCAATCGAAAATCGCGCCGACAAACAAAACGGACTGAAACGTGTTGTTTACAGTTTGGCTGCGTAACACAATAGGTACATAATTTAATTAATCTGTTACGCACGCGATTCGTCGGGATAATAATAGTAATAATAATAATAATAATAATAATAATAATGAAAATAGCGTTTTGTATTTGTGCCGCGTTCGGCGTGATACGAAAAAAAAAAAAAAAAAATTATCGAGCGATTCGTTCGGGTGAGGTTAGGCGACGTAACTTATCCGTCGTCGGTCTCGTTTAATATACCTGTACACGTAAATACATCCAAATTTAAGAATTCAATTTCGTTACGTCGTGTGCATCGGACTTAACGGCGCGCAACAATCTCCGATAAACACGCGGCGGGGGCGTCGGCCAGAAATCGGTATTTATTACTTAATACACACATATATATATCGTGTACGTATAACCTCCCTTCGTTCGCTGACGTTATTACGCGCGCGCCGCTCGACCGCCTTCAGAAAAAAATAAAAATAAATAAAATATATATACACATTAAAAATCGTTATTATCCGTTTATTTATACCGTGCGCTCTTAACGACGTATCGTTTCGTAAATAATTCAATTAAAATAATCGTCGATAAATAAACCGTGTGACGCGTATAAAAAAAAAAAAAACCCCCCCAGTGAATGCGTATTATGTCTGTTCGATAACGTCTGTTCGGCGTGGCGGCCGCGGAATCCATTGAAATTTCACGTTCTTGTTGTATGAAAATCGAATGCCATCGGTTCGGTCTACGGTTTCGATTGTTTTCGAAAACCGAGAGAACGTAAATTACATACACGTTAACGCGGAACCTTCCGAGTTCTCGCCCACGCGTTCTAACGCCGTTTCGAATTCACTTTGCACCGACACTCGAATGTGCACGGCTTTAAACGGATATTTCGATTTCAGTTCGGATCGAAATACTTGATGACTTCGAACGGGCCGCTGACGTATATCCAAGGACGTCTTGGGTCTGCTGGGCGGCCAACCAATCGCCGCCCCGGTTTCCGCCTGTTCGGTAAAAATCTGTCCCGAAATCAACGTAACGACTTCATTTGATTGTTTTATTATACGTCTTTGCTCGTACGAGCATTGTTCAGTGCATACGTTTTGCATGTATTTATTGTTTGAATCGTATAACCCGACTGTTTACCGCACGCCGTTCCGCACGTGTTCCGTAGCGAGACGTGTGTTTTGGTAAACGTTGTTCGAAACATTTCAAGAAAAACGAAAATACGTCCACGCTTTAGATTGACGTGCGTGATTTTCGATTTTTCACAATAACTTACGAAATGATTAGGTTAACGTTTAAATACCGCGCCGTTTGTACGTTACGCTAGCAATCAATTGGTAGTATTTTCGATATAAAATAATATTATACATATGTATATGTTTACGACCACGTAAAACTAAATACAGTTTAACTACATTTTTTTTTTATTCTTTATAAAACAAACAATGTCATATATTTTTAAAAAAAAAAGAACCTACAAGCACTTTATGAATCGAACCAATCTCACATTCATGCTGTGACAGACACGAAAAACAATTTAAAACGTTTTGTTTATTATATATATGTTACAATGTTATGGATATAAGTGGTCGTATAACCACTTGTAAATATTTTGTCGTTAAAATAGTAATAAGTGGTCAGACGGACAACAAGAGCACCGATTCAAAATACTGCGTTCTCATGTATATACATCCATATATGCGTCTCTCTATGACGTTTTCTCGGTTGCGTTCGTAAACATCTATATATGTTCGTATACAAATTAGCATTCGGAAACGAGGACGTCCCTGACAAGAATACAAAAAGACCGTGTGATATACGTATAAATATATTTTTTTTTTTTTCTGGTTTTCAAATATTACGTAAAGCTGACGTACGGACTGTTCCGGGTCTGTCTTTTCCGAAACGCGGGATTTCACATTGTGGTATGTCGAGAATATTCAAGAAATCTCCGTAAATGACCCGATGGGTGTACGCATACGTGTACACGTTCAGAATATACGTACATTTAAATTTGCGTAGCGGTCTCGACGAAATATTCGTTCGTTTCGTGTGAACACACACACGTACGTGTGAATAGGTCAGGTACAATTGCACAAACATACATAAACACATTGTTGTTGTTGTTGCTTGTTATTATTGTTATAGCGTCATAAACGAGATTTCGTTAACAATAAACGATTGTTATTATAGGGGAAAATTTACATCTTTTTTTTTAGTACCCATATATTAGGGCGGTGCTTGAGTTGTCCGTTCCTTACATTCGACTGTCTCAACCCTTCGATAAAACGTAAAAACAAATCGTTGAGAACTCGCAGGACACGCATTCGCGTTAACCCATTCACGTGCCCGTAAAGGGATGTGAAACCCCTTAAACCGACGAAAACAATCGCGTAGAGAAGGTTACCGCGTGTATTTTCGTTTCAGACATATAGCGAGTACGATTTTGACGAGACACGATCGCACCGCGTTATTGTTCGGTATGTGCGAAACTCTCTACTAGTTATGTACTCATAAATTCTCATTGAACGGCCAACACGCGATTAGATAAAAAGCGGATTTTGAGTTCCGATCGTTTGAACGGAATTGACTTGTACGAGTGAAAACGCAGTGTTTATCCGAACGAGAGTAGACCGTCGGGAGCGCGGAGAAAAAGTTTAACGACGATTCGGGAACTGCGGGACGAAATAACAAGTCGCCGGCTTCACGAGAGGACAAGGAATGCAACGACTTGAACGTGTCATATGCCTACTATCTTTCTTTGAGTAACTGCGAGTCACTGCGCATACACTCGTCGAAAACACCCGTAAAGATAAAATGAACTGATGGTAAAGTTACCGGTTTTTTGCCAGTTCTTCACTATAAAAAATACCCGTATCAAACGTAACGATAGTGGACTTACACAGTCGACAGGGAAAAAACAATAAATTGCTAGCCAGTTTCACCGTACAGTGGTTATATGTGCTTTGTAACTCGTTACTCGTCCGTTTCGACGGTATAAGAACGTTGTTATGAAATATCCGGAGAAAATATACATATATATATATGCGAAAACCGAGATGAAATTTGAAATTCGAATTCGCGGATTTGCGAATAGCAATAATTTTGTTTTATTTAACCCTATATCGCGCGTTTAGAATATATTTACGCTATAAAAAAACGCCTACGTAAAACGTCGAACGTAGCGAACGTCTAAGAAGCCCATGCCGGTGATAAAATCGGAAATATGTTTTATATTTATAACGGGCGTTATCATTTATTTGGTCGGTGCGTTTCGTCATCAACCGAAACGTTCGCGGCCCGGCGAATCGCGACGGACTTTTAAGGGTCTCACCTCCCCTCGTTGTCGCGGACGGCAAAACGGGATTTATCGCGATTTCATTTGACGCTTATCGCGCCCGTGCCCGGCAATGGGATAGTCGCCATGACGCGATGTAACGCGGATAACGCGCGTGTTTATCTCCCGCACCCTTTTCGGACAAAAAACTAAATAAATAATCGCGTTGTCGTAATATAACCGCGTGTGCGCAGAGCGCGTAGGACACCGGCAGAGTGGTCACGTCGAGGTGGTCGGTCGACCCCCCGCGAAACAACGGCGTGCTTTGGTAGGGGTGGGTTGGTCAACGGGGTCATTTACCCCAAGAAGTTTTCGGTCCGTTCGCTCGACGCGTATTTATATTCGATTGTATCATAATTTGTTTTCCACAATATAACCGTGTGGATATTCGGTCACGGATTTCCGATGTAACATTTACGAGTGTCGTCAACCGTTTTAGCGCCGTTTACAAAACAAAAAAAACAAAAAAAACGTGCGTTATGTTACAAAATTTTGGTTTTTATCGTTGTTATCCGTTGTCATATACGTATAAAAATATACGCGTTAAATCCCATAAAACTAAAACGAACGTATTTTCGGTAATATTCACGCATTTTTTTCAATGCGATCGAACGTGGAATCATTGATATTATTGCGGTACCCAGCCAGTAGGTCGTTCGTTGGCGAATTACGAACGATACGACAATGGTCGTATACGTTTATTTAAATAATAACAACAATAAAACCGCTTTTGTTTTGGAGGTTTTTCTTATCACATCACGTACGAAACAAACAAAAAAACAACCGATATATTCCGTTAAGATTTATATTGTAATCGATATTGCTACGTGCGATATTATCGTGTACGTAACGGAAGAAAATTTACGATTTTCGTAAAATAAATAGTCGTAACGAGTTAACAGTTCAAACATTATAGTAAAACGTCTTTATATATATATATATATAGTGATTAAATTTGATTTTAATTGGCAAACATTTTTTTTTCTCTCTAACGAGCGTTATGTAAATCGTAAACGACCGTATTATTATTATTATTATTATTATATATTCAAACCCACCGTGCGTACTCGTGTGCGCACTATAACAACGTTTATTATGATGTTTAAATTATACATTGTACACGAGGTTATCGCGTTAATAACATTCATTTGTAAACAGACTGTACAGTATTATATCGTACACCGTTACGCTCGTACGACGAACGATCGATAAAACGCATTTGTTACGTTTAATTGTGTGTTGAAATGTCAGAGGTGATTGTACACGAGTGTGGATACGGTCCTCGGTAAACACAACGCCGATAAGAGACAATTTTAACGTGAACATTCGTATTGTTTTTCGTTTCGGTTTTTTTTTATTCGGTTCGGTGTTTTTTTTTAATTTGACCGTGATCTCCGTGATCGTCCGAAATATTCAAGCGTTTCGAAAATATTTAATCAAAAAAAAAAAAAAAAAATAGAAAGGTTAAAGAAATGACACCGGAAGAACGGGTCTTTTGAATGTCCGCGGGGAAACCGACGTCGAAGAAGTGATCGACAAATTTGCAACCGAAAAGCGTAGAAAATGTGATTCGTAATCGTTTCTACGTTTCGTAGATATAATATCATAAGAAAAAAAACCGAATTTCGCCGTAGCGCTTTGTCGGATCTCGTTGCGTTCAACGTGAAATGATTAAAATTTCGAAAAGAAATAAAAAATAAAATTCATCGTTTTTCATTTTTTTTTTTTTCTAATCTAGATCTCACGTACGATTGATGACGATCGTATCCGCGTTTTACAATGCCCACGTTCGTGCGATCGTCCGTTCAAATCGACCGACTCCGGTGCAATACGAGCGTTTCGCATCGATACCCGGGTTGACGGCTTCACGACGACGGCGCGCGGATAACGTTAAACCAACGTCTTTAACGTCCGTTATCAGAAAAGGCGTCGGTTGTCCGGAAATCAATAAGCGGCAGCATAAAACGCCGCGCGTGCACACCGCGTCAGTTAAATAATCCGATCGCCGAATTCGATTCGTTCGAGCCGGATTGTGTTCGTACGCTTTAAACTGCACGCTTGTACGCACGGCGTTCGACAACACGGTTTTCACGCGACAGAGTATATAAACGTACCGATTTGAAAAAAAAAAAAAAAAAAATTATTCCAAAACGTAACGGAAACAACTTTCGAACAAGAGTATGTTAACGAATACGTTTTCTCGAACGTCGCGTGGTAGCGTGCGAACGAACCATTTATACGACGGTTGTATTATACACATGATTTCTAGCACCAAACGACCATTTAATAAATAATCAAAACGAGATTCAGTCAAAAAAACTGCTAAATAATTTTGTCGAGACGTATTTGATTTTAGGGTAAGACCTTGATAAAAAAAAAAAAAAAACACTACTGCTGTAGTGAGTAATTGACGATTGCGTGATGAAAATAATAATAACAACGATATTTTATTAATAACGTGCATTTTTTTTGGAAAAAATTAAAAACCAATTACAGTGGACGTTTGTAAATACTTGCGAGTATTTTCGACCGACCACAAACGCGTGTAATAACGTATACACGTAATGTAAACCTCATTCGCCCGAATAATTAATTACGACACGCTTTACACGTATAAATCATTTTTTATAATACATATCTTTTAAACGTCTTTTTTGATTTTTTTCCGCGATAACAATGAAATTAACCCCGTATAATTAAACACGTAGGTAACGTTAAACCGTTTTTTTCCGTGCGAAACAATTAGACAGAGTGTAAAAAAACAGTATCGTTCCCGGAGCTCCGTCGACGGGACACGGATAGTTCTCGATCGCGGCTCGCGCTTTGACCCGTCGGTCGCGATGATCATATTCAACCGCGAAACCTCGGAGTCGTAAAACGCGCACACGACGGTCTAAATCGGGCACGTCAAACGCACGGCCCGCGGCTACCAATAGCAATGGACAAAATAATAAAAAACGATTAACGCATACGAGTCCGCGTTAAGTGAGACGTTTTATGTCTTATGTGTGAAAATTTTTTTTTCAAATTTAAATTTTTTCAAAACCGAAACAATGGTTGCCACGGAAACAAACCATAAGGGAGATTTAGTTTTTTTTTTCTGTAGCGCTTTTTCGTGACAGTCCCCAGTGGGTATCTTAATTTAGGTAACGCTTTTCGTGGACACTTTTTCGTGACGGTTTTTTATTTTAATGTGCCAAAGTAAAGACATAAAATGTCAAAAACTATTGATATATGATTTTATTTTGTAATTTTTTATTTTGTAAAATTGAAAAATGTGTATAAAATATTATTATTTTTTCGTTAAATGTTTGTGTGCGGCCCGCGTAGTAATAAACTATCCGATACGTTTGGTCCACTTGACACTTTGAGTTTGACGTGCCCGGTCGAAATGGTATCGGTTGCGTTTCATTTCTAAACGTACCGCGACGCACGACAACGAATACGCCGCGTGTTTCTCGTGCACACGTGATTCAAGTACCAGCGGCGTGCGTGAAATGAACGCGGCACGACCCACTGCAAACCGATACGGCCGTAAACGCGAAACGACGGGAATCCGCACGCGTTTGTTTTACGTGCCGAACTATGCGTTTTCAAGCATGTGGCGCGAACACAATACTTTTTACCACCGCCCGCGCACTCTTTAGGCGCACTCGAAAATCTGTACTATTGCGATAACACGATTGTATTTTTAAACGTGCGAAACGCGTTAGCTGTCGTCGCGGTGGTCGGTATGCCAAGATGATAACTCCACGATGGTGAATCACGTGACGAATTCACCAACTATAACTATAGTTTAACTAACGGTTTAAACCATCCGTCTTTAATAGTCTATTTGTACAGCCCAGACAAAACATGATTTTAAGTGGTGCAAACGCCACACACCTTAAGTGTGTATGTTAACGCAAACGCGACTAGACGACAGTCATCACACGAATCGAAATCGATAGAAATAAACAATACGTTCTACTATGAAAGTTGAATTCGCCGCCGAGCAGCGCGTCTACAAAGACGTCCCGTCTATGCACTCGGAAATAATTGAATGTGTTCGTAAATACAACAAAACGCGTACGTAAAATAACGTTTAGGCCGCTTTCGGCGACGAAAACGATTAATAACTATGAGTTACAGAAAAATTACAGTCGCGAAAACGGTTGTTTTAAAACGTACCGAGAAAACGTAAAACACTCAAAAACGTTTCGGACGTCGGACACGAAAAAAGAAAAACAGTAAAAAAAAAAAAAAAAACGGACGTTTTTCACACACGGATCCGGCGAACCGATAAAAAAGACGAACGGGCGGACGGCGAACGTCGGATCGATCGTTGTCGTTGTATTTATCACGAGACGTAAAACGTAACCGTAACTGCAGCGCCAGCTATGGAACACGGAGACAACCACGTAGGTAGGGAACGAGCGAGCGCGAGAGAGAGAGAGTGAGAGAGAGCGCGACCGGGCGAACAGATGGCGTACGGCGCAGGGGCGACGACGCGAGATCTCTCGGACACGAACGACGCGGACGAGGCGCGCGAAATCGCAGTCGATCAAACCCGTTTTTTCGCTTCGGATCGCTTCGCTTCGACACCGCGATTGAACGCGTTTCCGAGGTGCTGACGAAATGCTAAATGCGCGTCGTTGTCCGCCACCGTCGGACCGAACTTGACGTCGAAAACACGCGGAAAAAACGAACGGAGATTTTTTTTTTTCTATACGAAAGATTACCCCGGCTTCGATTCCACACGGATTCATTACGGACGGCGTCCGAAAAGCGCGAGACCTCTCGGCACGACGACGACTTTGGCACTTTGTCGACACCGTCTCGAGGAGCGCGCGCGCGCGCGCCCGGACGCCGTGCGATCGATAGACGATGACCCCCGTCGACGGGACGGAGCGCGCGGGGGGTTTTTTTTTTCGTCCGTTTGTTTTTTACACGTACCGTTCGGATGAGCGCTCGTTTTCCTCCGGCCGATTAGAAAATAAACGCACCGCCCGCGTCGACGCGACGAACCCGCTCGGTTTCGACGGTGGCATTCGTAGCGCGCGTTTAACGTCCGCGGCGAAAACACGGAATTCCGTTTGGCACGGTTACGTCCGCCGTACCTTCGCGGCTGATTTTCACGACAGACGGCCGTTCGGCTTGCAAACACTTTCGAGTTCGAGACAGTCGATTGCGTTTGAACGCGGACCGGCGGACGTTCGCGATCCCGTCCCGGTAAACGACTCGAAGAGCACTTTTAGGGTAACAAAAACAAAAAACACCCCCCCAAATTTCGTCGTACGATCGGTTTCGCAATAAACTGAACGGTTCAAGCGTTTTTCGCCACGAGATGACGACCGAAAACACTATTTGTACGTAGCGGCGGAGGGGGCGCAAAGCTGTTCCCGGTAAGTAGCTCGACCCCAATCCGGTCCCGCGCTGTCTAGTTACATGGCCGGTTAGGTTTATCAGATGTCGGAGGAAAAACGCGTGTCTTTCACGACGTCACCAGAGCGGCAAGAGTTCGACCATGGGACGACGGACGTGATATATGACGTGGATTTTGTTTGGACCCGTCGCACAGGCTTTACGCGGGTAAACGTTTTCGACCCAACGAAGAAGTTAAAAATCGTGTGCAATAGTGGCTTCTAGATCGATCCAAAGAATTGTAATAACGACGGGACGGGTGTTTGTAGTTTTGTATCGATTAAACGAACGTAACACCCGGTGACGGGGAGATATTGACATTAAAATGCTATGTTGGTCGTGCCCGGACTCGCGCGAGGGGCCGACGAACGGCTCGTGGACTCGATATCGACTCGGACGGACAAATCGTCACCGAACCCCGGGCCGTCACGAACGGCACACACAGGCCGAAATCGATCGTCGGCAGAGACCTGTCATCTGGGTGCAGTCCGTCCGCAAGAGGTACACAAAACACACGGAACAACAAACGGTAAGAGACGTTTTGGCCGGCATAAAAATCCACCGGCCGGTGCGCGCGTGTCGATGACGGTCGTTACGTCAGAGCGTATTTCGATTTGTTTCCGGAAAAAACAACAAAACAACGGGACGCCCGTGTTGCCGACGAGGTGTCGCGAGCGATCGATCAGGAACGCCGAAGACCGTGCCGGTGTCGTCGTTATTTATTCGGATTTTTATTTCCGAGCCGGGTCGTAAACGACAAATACGGCTATTTACACGGCGTGGAACGATCGCATTCACCCGGTATCGAGACCATCGAAACAACGGCAAAACAAAGTAAAAAAAAAACACAGACGACGACGACCTGATCGCGGTCGTAAAGTCAATGAGGATAAACAAGTCGGTTCCGCGGGACGAGCGCGCGTGTATCTCGTATCGACGTGCCACCGGAGTCGTTAAAAATCTCTGAGGGTTTTTTCTACATTTTTTTTTTATGGATATACCTATACGGTACGCCTGTACGGTACGCGGTCCGTCTATACGGGATACTACGCGTAAACCGTGTACGCGATAAAAAAACATTCCGAATGTATTTCCAGGCGGTGTGGTATCCGCCGTCGAACGCGGGAGCTGACGGATAGACGGATCTGCTGTCACGGTGTTTTCTACACATCAATCGTATGCACGTCTGGAAATCTCGTCAGACGGGTTTCGCACGGTGTCACGTGAAAAATAAATTTTTCTCATCGCGGTTTGCTTGCAGGGGATGACCAGACGACATGGATTTTATACATCCCGTAAACATACGGTTTAGTACGCGGCTCCGCGTATACGCGCTTAGAACAGAAAACGCCTAAATTTGCTCGGTTAACAATTTTTGAACTGATAACATATTTACGCGTCAAAAAATTTATTTTATTTTTTTATATTTATTTATATGATAGATTACGCGTTGTCATACTACAACACGGTACCTATAACCTAACGCGAATATTGTTAATTCGAGTAAAATAGTAAAAATAGTTTCTATCACTTGTACACGTTCTAAAAAAAAAAAAAAAAAATTAATAATAATAACTATTTTTAGTAAGTTATGTATACATTAATATACTCGGTTGGTTTTTCTACGTATTCCGAACGTTGTCGAACGGCCAAAAAAGTTATAAAAAAACGCGGCAATACGAAAAAAAAAAAAAGGTCGAATTCTTCGTATACCTTCTACGCGTAGTATATCAAATATAATCTATTGTCTCGCTCGTTTTGTTATTTATATTGCGTTGTCGTCGTCCGTCGTCGGTCTTGTACCTGTTTCCCGAAAAAAATATAATATACGTACGGGCGAGTGTAATATCGTTGGAAAAAAACGATTTTTTTTTTTTTTGTTTCTTCACGAGGGCGAACAAAAAAATAAAAATATAAAAACCGTAGAAATCTTACGGGTTTTTCTTCGTTTTTTACTCGCCGGCGTTTTAGCTCAGCGGGACGCGCGTCGTCGCGTTCGACTCCACCCTCTCGCGGCCGATCACGTCCCCTCGGCGTACCTAACCCCGACACACCCACAACACCGCAGTCGGTTCGGTTGCTTATCCCGCGCGCGCGCGCACACTCGCACCGTATCATTGTTATCGTTATCGTTGTGTCGTCGTAATGCGTCTCGGTCCGCGCGTCCGTGTTTGGGCCGTTGTGTTCGAGACCGAGTCCGCGCGGAGGACGATAACAAAAAAAACAGAAACAGACGCCACAGCATATACCGTCATGTTTACCACGGTCGAATTTTCCGCGTTATGTATTTCGACAGGGTTTTTTTTTATTATTTAATCTCGCGGTCGTACGGCCGTCGCATTCGCTTCTGGAAAACCAGTTTTCCCGTATTTTTACGGTCCGCGGCCAAAGAAATGCTCGGCGCAAGGTAAACGAGGGTCTCGTGAATCGGGAAAAAATCATTCGCGAGGGGGTGGTAACCCTTGGCAACGGCGCCCGAGGGAACGCGCGCGGGTCGTAAAGAAGCGTTTACCTATACGGATACGTATACTTCGTCGACCGTTCCCGCAGATTCGGTTCAACAGACGCGACCCACCCACACACACAATGTGTTTGATAAACGAACGTCGGTGGTTCGTCTCGAACAAACGGACCGTCGTACGACTCGTCGAACGGACGTATGTTGTGTCCGAGACGACTTTCTCGAATTCGTCGCGCGTGTCTTACGTGTCGGTCATCACGAAATTTCGTGCGCGCGATTAAGACGCCGGGGCACAGGTCGTGACGAAGGCGGATTTTTTTGTTGATTTCCACTCGTGACTTCGTAATGTAGAAATTCGGTAACATCGGGCCGAAACAGACGAACGAAACTCATTCGGTAATATTATTTATATGGCAATAAACCGAGTAGATTTTTGTCAAACGTTATAGTGGCATGCCTGTTTTCGACCGTCGGGTTCGTGTACGAGAAAACGATAATTTTTATCGGCCCGGATTCATAAACCACGTCCGAATCGTCTCGGACGCGTTCGTCTGTCGACGTGTCTAGACAACGAACCGACTGCACGCGAACGACTGTAACTGTTATTAACAGATCTGACCCGGAATCGCGTTCGGTACACGCGAAATAGAATTGCGTGCGTGTAAACTCGAGTACGTATCGGTCTACGTTCGGTGGTTTACTCGTGAACGTCGGTTAAATCAACCCTTATTCGCGTCGTATTAGTTAAATAGTAAAAAGTAAAAAGTTCTCGTTCGTTGACAGACGCACGTTGCAGATGATTGCATGTCACGCGATGAAGTCGACGACTCAAGGTCACGTCGATCGTGTTTTCCGATATAAAGGACGTAGGTGATGACTCGAGCGGGTACCCCCCCAGGACGGACTGTCCGCGGACATTACTATCTACGGGACTCGACGACGCTCGGAGAACGGGCAAGAAGAAAGCGACCCATGGCGTCGAGACGAACGTCGTCCAGTGTGACTTTTGGCCGTTTTCGCAACTGGAAATCGACCGACGGAGAACGGGAAAAACGTCGAATCGTTAAAAACAGTTGGCCACGAGTCTCGTCGTTCAAATGGCCGCACCGAGTACGAACGTCAACGTTCCGCGTACCCGACGCAAACGGCCGAACGAGAACCGTGCACACGGGCCATAAAACGCACGACCTCCGTTGGCGGCCACGCGTCCTATCGCGACGGAACGGCGAGTCGTGATAAGCGGTGGGGGGGGGACATTAGAAATCGTGCGCCGTCCGTGCGTCAGATGCGAGACGACCGATAGCGAGAACGTTGCGCCCGGGACCGTGTACGGCGCATCGAAGGCACGTACGTACCGTACGAACTGAATCTGTTACGTGCACCGATTACGTTTGTCGGTTGACTTCACGTGTTGTTTGCTTGTTTTTTATTCTCGTACCACGGTAATTTCGAGTTTGACGAATTCGAAAACGACTACGATAACAATGATCCGTTTATTCTTATCGTTATTTTTGTTTTTGTTGCTCGTTAACGGATGATTAAACGACAAGATCATAACGAAAGAATGATGGGGAAAAAAGATTTGATTAGTGTTTACGTGGTATATTAATGCAATACTTAAGCCGCGTATCGAGAATAAAACGTAAACATAAACCGTCGTAGGTGTATTGTAGTATAAATAAGTATCGTATTTTATTTATTTTATACGATTTTGTGGAAAGTAAATAATAATAAAAAGAAACACATATAAAACCAAACGTGTGAATACTTAAACACATTTTAATACGTTACATATTGTACCTCACGATCAAACGGGAAATAAAATATCTACTAAAAAAAAATAAATAGCGTATAAATTACCTGCCTACACGTTTCAACGCGATACGTGTAGTAAGTCCCCGTATAAGATGAAAAACCGTAAAACCTTTCGCGTACGTCTCTCACGCGGCCGTACAAAGAATTGTTTAGACGTCGATTTTCCACGCGTCGAATTTACGTGTACGATATCGTACAGATTATAAATTGTACACAGCACGCTATATAATCACGATCAAATGTCGATAACTAGATTCCGTATCCGTCCGTCCGTCGCGTTTACAAAGTGCTCGAACGTTCCGTTCAGCTCGCGGATTTAAAGCACTCGCCTCATGACGTGTGAAACAGTCTGATTGTATAGGCCGCAGTCTGGGAACTGAAGTGAAACCCCCCGTTCGGGTATCGGACGTTTTCCGTGTCCCGTCCGGATTCGATTGAGCCCATTCCTCGTGTGGTGACTTCCGTGTGGTAATACGATTGTGAAAACAGTGCTAACGAAAACCTTCACGACCAATCTCATGTTGTTCCGTCGGGTGTTCGGACGTTATCGTCGTACAAGTCCCGCGTAACAGAACGTCGCGGTCTCGCGAAAAGACCTTCGTCTCCGGAAGACCGGCTGGGCGAGATCTCGAGCCCGAGACGAACACAACGTACGAATTGTTTTTTTTTTGTTTTTCACGCCGACATTTACTACGTGACCACGCGTATGCCCGGTCCCGGAATTCGTACGGCGCCGGATCGAATGTTGGCACGAGAAAACGAGAAAAAATTGTAAAGTCCAAATAGGCGGCGGCTACGAAATATCGCGCTTGGGACGCGTACGAGGAAAACGGAACGAAGACATATTATACCTGTTCGTTGTCGGTACCGTTGTTACGATTGTGACGCGGCCGCGTTAAAGCCTCGAACGCCATCGTCCGGCGATCTCGCTCGTTCACTCGGCGCGTGGCACCGTTTCACCGTCAGACGATCAAGATCTCTGACGAACGAACAACGAGACGATTGAAGTCATTACAGTTATTACGCGCGACGACGACCGCCGGCCCCGTCGCTTTCCGAAATCCAAAAAAACGTGTCGATGAGCGGAAGGAACATGTTCGCGAACCTTCGCTCCTGTTGAACTGCACGGGGTCTCGTGCCTCCAAAGCTGCCCGTGTTTTAGCGGGCCATTAAAATGTACGCTCTGTGTCTGGCGACGGGTCTGGACACGTCGACGTTCCGTTAAAATCAAGTTGCTCGTCGCGTCGTTTTCTTTTCGAAAATCGACATTCCACTCGAGTTTATTGATCATGGATCGCGTGAAATCGTCAACGACGACGTTGTTTCCATACAAACACGTCGGGTACGTCTTTCCGGCTGTATTTCTGATGCACAGTAGAGAACGTCAACCCTCGACCAAGTGCGGTGGCCTTTTTCGCCGGGTCACTATTGACGTTAGCGAAGAAAATCGCAAGTAATTTCTAACTCGACTCGCGCGACATTGTCTCCTACGGTCTCCACGCCGTTCCGGTAATTTTGGTCCGATCTCCGGTCGTGTCGGTACGGCTAGTCGACAATTAACTGCTCGGTTCGTGGTCGCTCGCGTCTCAAACGCGACCGTACGTCGGGACCGTAACTAAACAAAATATAGTCGTCTCAAGTACAGTAACAGGACAGTAAAAAAAAACTGTGTCGTAAACAGACGGGAAAACAGTTTTGTCGGTCATATCGGATGACGAACATATCGAGTCCGTGGAGAAACGTTCGCGTCGCGTTCAAACGCGATTGTGTGTCGAATCGAACCGTCTCCAACTCGGCCGAAAAGCAATACGAGAACAATACAATTGATCGTCGTGCCGCGTGCGTGTTTTTTGATTTTCTCGAGATCGTCGGACAACACAAACGCTTGTGCGTGCGTTTCGGATCCGACGTGGTCGTGGAAATCTGCGCGGGAACCGAGAGCGGAGCGCCGCAACGGACACGTGCCGACGCGTATGATTCGGCGGAGACGTACATAATTGTAGACCCGATAACACGTCCGGAATAAATGTAATCGAGCAGAGGGAAGAAACCGTCGGCTTTTTGTACCGTTACGTCACGTGCGCGCAAAACCTGAAACGTCCGTGATAAGTGGTAAAATACGAGATGTAAAATCACAAGAGAGAAAAACACGGCCGAAGCGGTTTGTCGTATTACATACAACGTTGTGCACGTGTGTGCACGTGTATATTTACGTCAAAGTCGAAACCGACGTCAAACGGTGCCGATGCGCGTTTTTTTCTTCTTCTCTTTCCGTTTCCATGAAACATAACTATAACGTTGCACGTTAACGAGAAACGACGGAATCGTGTACGATATACAATATTACTATCGTCGTTATACGTGTCGGAATAATTATACGCGCGTAATATTTTCGTCGGACGGCGCATTGTTTTTGTTTTCTTTTTTACGGGCCGAACCGGCCGTAAAACGTGATAAACGTCGTCGTAAAGTACGAGACGCATGTGCGGCGGCGGCGGCGTCTTGAAGCCGGTCCCGGTCGGTCATCGTTGGTCAACCGCCGCTAATAAATATGAAATGATACGATGGCAATAATCACGTGAATATTATAATCACGGTTTTATCTGATAATGGTAATAATAATGACGATGATAATAATCCTAACTGCACGAAGCGACGGCCGAGAGAAGGAAAAAACAAATTTACCTCCGTAATAATAACGACGACTACGCGGCTGTTATTATAATGTATACTGTAGTTGTGTGCGGTGGCGGTCGTCTGAAACGCGTACGTATGCGCGTGTGCGCGTGCGAGCATGCACCGCTACCCACCCGTCGTTATGATATAATAATTGCGTATGACTTGCGTCCGAACGAGCAGGAACGACTATGAATACTGGCGAGACGTTGACGGTTATGATAATAATAATAATATAATAATAATAATAATAGTAAAACGCGCGGGGGAAGTTTTACGGAAATTCTAGGCAAAAAGTAGAGATATTTTTAAACTACCGAGAATAACGTTATAATTAACGTTTCGTTCGAATTCTACGTTCGTTTGTATTAGTTATTAAAATTATAATCGTCTCTATGAAAGTCGTCTTTGGAAAAAAAAATGTCTGTTTAAGACATTATGTATTATACATAAAATTATTAATATCACATACATTATATTAATTCACTTATCGAACAAATCAAACAAATAAAAATATTAAAGCGCGCGTATAAATACACTATATTTTAATGGAGTTTATTTCCTATTATCTTTCTCGCCACTTCGAGCTTCTTTTTGTCAATATAAAAAAACAATAATAAAAAAAAAAAAAACATAATTTATGTTTATTGTACCACGTGTATTAAGTACAGATTGTATGATTATCGAAATTAAAAATTTTAACAAAAAAGATATATATATCTCTTATGGTTTTTGATTTTTAACACGCATATAAATCCGAACGCCGTTGAAAATGATAACCTGCGATCATTTCACATCGAGTCGACATATATTTTAGCAATTATATGCATGTCCTGGGTCGGATTTCGCCCGATTTATTAAAAAATAAATAAAAAAAAAAATCTAAAAATTATAAACTGTTATTATTAAAACACGCGTTTCATACGACTCGCGAAATGAATTTATGACTGTATAAACTCCAACTACTATATACATATACATATTTATATATTACGAATTGTTACGAACGATAGTGCGCGTTCATATTGTACGTATTTCAGACCGTTCTCTGAACTGCAGAGAATATCGTATAAACTTTTAAAGTCCTGCGGGATACTCTGTATATACACGATGATAATGTGAAGCGATTGTAATTTCGTCACGAAACTGTACGTCGCAGTCTACAAAGTTTTCCACGAAAAGTATAAGTGCAATAAAATAAATATTTTATTGCGCATAGTCTGCCGCAATACGAACCGCACAATTGTCCGTTATTATTATTCGTCCGCGGCATTAATACATATATACGGTTTTACGCGTGTTTGCAGACGACGAGTATCACCGCGAAAATTAATTAAACGTTTTTTTTTTTTTTTTTACTACGTAAAACAAACAAGTACACTCGATACAAACAAAGTGTTTGCCTTAACTTCTAACCACAAAATTATTTACAGTATTTTGTAGAAAAACAAAACCGACGACCATAAAAACTTACTTCGTTTCAAGTCTACACTAAAAAAACAAAAAAACAAATCGGCTCTAGTTGTAATAGTAAACAACGACAAAAACTGCTCTGCCTATTTATAGAAATTATATAACTTGATTTGATCAAAAAGAAGAAAACTAAAAAGATATAAATACATTTTAACGAGTGTTAATAAACGGGCGCTCATCTGCTCGTCAATAATATTCTAATAATATTCTAGTAAAATGTATACTAAAAAAAAAAATCGATAAAATTATTTTCTCTCCTATTTGAACGTGATCACGTGACAGTTGAATATTTAATAATTTGTGCGCCGAGCTAAGGTTAAACGGACGAGAAAAAAAAAGCGTTTAACATCTGAACCCGAGAAACATACAATGTATACACAACGCACAAATGCATGGAATGAGCGTAAAAAACAACATTTAGCTGATTGATTAGGAGAACAAGTGCGCCGATGATCCGTCACGTCGACGCTGTCGCTATTCCACACACAGACGAATAGTGTACACTAAACGCGTTCGCTAACCTAACCTGCGCGAGACGTCGCCGACGGACGTCATTGTGCGCGTGTCCGTCGGTTTTGGTCATCGGCTCTGTCGGTGCCGTACTCTCGTAATACGACGTCCTACCGCCGTTGTTACTTGGCGGTTTCGTTAGCTGCTCAGTATCTCCGCAGACGGCCGAACCGCGTACGCTTCACGCGAATTACACGCTTCTTTACGAACGTGGATATTGTGTTTGGTTTTTATTCGTGCATTACAACGTTTACAGGGCACGGAAAAATCTGTTCGATCCATGCGAACGTTTGGGAACACGCGTGGGGACGGTCGAGGACCAGAAACACTGAGCTGTACGCGATACCGACCGAATCACAGATTCGCAACGCGGTAACAAAGAGATGCTGTTGGCAGTCGACGTTCGCCATACGGTTGTAAAATGTATTGCCCGACACAGTTTTCATGACGCGCCCGTCGTTTAATATTTCGACCGAGTAGGTAAAGACGCGGGGCGACTTGCGTGCAAGTTTTCGCCCACTCCGGCACATAAAATCAAGTCTGCGCACAGGCCACTGTCGTTAAAAGTTTTTACGCTTTCGCGACGGGAGTTATAATAACGCGTTTCGCGCGAACGTAACACACGACCGTCGGAGATGGGCGAGTTAATGAGAAAACGAAAAAAATCGATTCAAACAAGTATGACTCGCGGTTGCGAACATTTCAGACACGTTCAGACACGTTCAGCCGGTCACAGTCGACCGGGGCCGGGTTCGTGTTTCGTCGCACGGATTTAGCGTCAAAGCGGAATCGATTCGGCCAGCAAAACGTATGTTCGTAACGCGTGTTTTCGAGCTCGTCCGCGAGGTAACGGGCCACCACAACGCGGCGCACAGACTGCGAAACGTCTAGTCCCGGACGCGAAAGAAAAAGCGTATGGAAAAAACAAAACAAAAATTCCCCTTTTTTTTCCCTCAACCGGTCTCCCGCGTTCTGGGTCACGTCGTCGCGCGCGCACTCCGGTCCCGGGGACGTCGTTTTCCCGGGGAACGCGATCAATCCGGGACGGATGAAATTAACTTTTTAACCGCCGCGGGTCGTGTGCGCGCGACAGGGCGTAACCGTTTTCCCGTGAAAGTTTAGCCGCGCCGTACGCTCTCGCCAAGCCCGAGACCCCTTTCCCACCCCGTCCTCCGCCATCCGCCTGACCCGACCCGTACCGGACTATTGATCGTCCGCGCCGACGTTTCTTTCACCCTTCGCGCGCGCCCCGCCGCCGTCGGCACCGTCGGGGTGGCACGCGCGCACGTCCGTTTCACCGAACGGATTCCGGGGGCCGGAATCACTACTCCCCGGTCGTCTTGTCGTCCGCGCCGTACAAAGGTTTTCTATAGATTTTCCTCCTACTCCCGTTGCCCTCGAGACCCGGTGACGGGCGCGTAAAAAGTACGCGATCGCGGTCCGCGCGTTTCCGGACGTCCCGTAATGGTCCCGCGTCGGCACGGACGATTTCCACCACGTTGGCGACACGGAAACCCGTGTTTTTATCACGCCGTGAAGCCGGGCGGACGGACTACCGACCACGACCGTGACGAGATGGAACGTTCGTTTAGGATTCTGTCCCTGCGCCTTGTCGCTGTACGGTCATAGCGAGACGTGTCGTGAAGTCGGAGCCGTTCGACCGCGTCGATACGTACTTATCGTTAATAATCGTTGTCGGCCAAAACGTCACTACGACACGATCGGGTATACCAAGGGGGCGGACCTCCGGCGAAATCGAGTGTTTTTTTAAAACCGTGTAGGATGATTTTGGCGACGGACAGACGTCGAGTGGATTTCTCATAATCGATTTTGCCGTTTCTTTTGTTTTATGGTCTTCCGCGTCGAAAAGGTATGTATGTTTTGATAGAACAGAGTAAAAATCGTACCTTCATTGTATACGAATCGGGTTTTCGTATTATTCCGGGACGCCCTCCCATCATCGATATCGCGTGATTCGCGGCCGAACGGTTTTTTTTACACGTGCACAACGTCGTAGCGGAAAACGTTGCGAGAAACCTAACGACGTGTGCGTTTTTGATGGTCCCGCGACGCGTACGAGGCAAACGAGGTAAATGACATCGTGAGTTCACGGTTTTTGTTTTCGTGTTGTTCGGTACGTTTCGCGTAAAAAACCGGAAACCGTGTCAACACGTAACGAATCGTTCGAGCGCTTTGGGTTTTACGTGCGTATTCGGAAAACCGGCCGCGGAACCGAAACAGCCACGGATTCCTGTACGCAACATATTATTATTGTTGATTGCCTGTTCGCGTCCGTCGGATTCATCGACGAAAACAACAACAACAAAATATTTAAAAAAAAAACAGTTGCTGATTTACGGGTTTCACACACGCGCACACATTATTTTGATTTTATTTTCGAACGCGCGTTCCGTATAGAATATACGATAACACGTATTGTTTTTGCGCAAAAACGCATACGACCGACGATGATGGGTGCGCACTATGTTGTTTGTACAATATTGTTGTGCGATACCGAACGAACAAAAAGAAAAAAAAACTAATTAGACAAAACAAAAAACACCATAAAACTTCAACCCGTTACGACCGACCGGTCGGTTGAAAACGATTATTATTATTATTATTTTTTTTTTTGTTTGGTCGCGGACGGTTAGTTACTCTTGGTCTGATCCTCTTAGCCTTTGCCGGCTCGGCGTTGTTCCATACACGAGAACGTTTCGTAAATCGCGTTTTCTTTTTGGTTTTTCTCCGTTCGGGCTCGCTTTCGGAGCACACGATATGTCGAACACGTACGATGCGTACGGAAAATCTAGAAAAAATACCGCGTCGACGGGTCGGCGGTAAAAAAAATCCACGCGGTTTACGGTTAGACTGTGCGCACGTAGAAAACTATCGCCGTGGCGTTTCAAGAATCGGGATTTTCGTTCAATATACGGCACAACACGTTTCGAATTCGATTCGTACACGAAATCGTCAATAACGTTCCGCGTTAAACCGCGTTTCTCGCACTCAGACATCATGTCGGTATGATCTTCTGTCCGTCGTAAAAACCGTAGGAAAACAAGTTTTACTAGAAACCGTGCCGCAAACAATACATCGGAAAACGACACGGTCCGTAGCGTATTGTATAACAATCACGTGCAAATTTTAACGTCGTTTTTTTAAAATAAACGAGAAAAATCGATATTTCCACAAAAAAGCGGAAAGAACGACGACGAATCGGAATTCTGTTTCTACGCTGAAATTCGATTCACGTCTAATTTTTGTCTGAAACGATAGGCTCGCGCGCAAAATGCACAGTTTCCGACTTGCGTCGTGCCGGACCGCGTGTGGGTAGTAGTTCACACCTGCCGACACGACATAATATCTATATATATATTTATATGTATACATAACGCGTATAAACCGTGTAGGAACAAATGTACGTCGTGGAATGCTGCGCGAGCCAAGACCGTGTTTGTTACTGTTATTACGATAAACTGCACTCTTTAAAACTCAAGAACCCGATGGTATTGTTCAAGTGTACGCATTGGTTGAACGGACTCACGATGTTTATACATATACGGATATAAACGATGGCGACACATTTGTTTTTTATTTTTAAGAGCGTCTATCCATTAGGACACGCCGACTTTAAAACCGAACGTCGACGGTCGACAACCCAATTGATTTCATCGAGCTCGTTTAGAACGGAAAAAAAAATAATACATCAAACGTTTGTCGCGATATTTATTTTTTTTTTTTTTCAATCGAATCTCGTCGACAATGATTTATATTAAATTCAATAAAAATAATTTACGTGCTGCTTCGGTTAGTTAGTTAGTTCGCCCGACACCAGGGAAAACCTTATTCCACAAGCCGATCTGCGCGCCCGTATCGCGACGGGTCGTCAAACGAGCCGTTCGTAGACGTTAAACGCGCTCGTGTCGTCGTCACCGGCCAAACAATAGCCCCCCCCCCAATCCGTCACACGGAATGTTTTACAAATGTCACGCGATTTCGGACTGCCCGTTTAAATAATTATTTACTGACCGACGACGGTTTGTCGTTTGACCGGAGAAAATTGTTACGCGGTATTTAAACAACAAAAAACAACTATCCATTCGACTGAGGAAAATATTTTCGACGTTTTGTCGATGTTTTACGTTACTACCGTACATTATATATATATATATATGTATATATGAATCGCTAAATGTTAAAAGGGAATTTTCGCATTTTTTTGTTTTGAAAATCACATGTTTTTATAGTCGAAAAGAGACTTTTACGTATAATAACAATGATTGATCGCGTAGACACAATTAATACATTTTTACACGCATTTTTCGGTAATTTAGACGAATATTTCCTGTTCCTGGTAGAATTGTTGGTAGTCCCCGTTTAACATTTAACGATTCATATCATATCATATCATATCATATATATATATACTCGACACTCCTCGTACGCGAGAATTCCGCAATCGCCCGTTTTTACGATTTCGCTGTCCGTATCACTTCACAAGGCCAACGGCGGCTGTAACGACCAAAAAACGTCATACGTCCCACCCGACATACCGCCCAGGTGCAAACGTATTTGTGGACGTTCCATAGACACACTCGTTTGCCGCGACGTTTGTCCGCACGTTTCGTTCGAATACATAATGTGAAATACAGATTTGTTTATACGCGGAGATCGATTCGTCAAGAAATATACGTGTTATATTGCACTGAATTCAAGCTTCTTTAATTGTCAAAAAAAAAAAAAATTGTACACTTGAAAAACAAAACATTATCGGTTCCATACACTAACATGTAGATTACTATTAAAAAAAAAAATTAAAAAAAAAAATAGCCTACAATGTTGCACTACTGTATAATCTTATAAATGTATTTACACGTTAAGTACATCCTTTAAAATGATTCACGCTATTCAATACGTATAATTTATAGTATATATATATATGTATGTATATATAATTTTTTTTTTTCATTATTATTATAATTATGAACACACTACGCTAAGAACTGCATACTATATATATATAATATAATATATAGACAGAGAAAAAAAAGTCAATGTATCATTTTTTTATAGTAATAAATGTAATTAAAAAATATTAGTCTTAGCAGATCGACTTTTCACACATATATTATATTTATTAATGCTATTTACGTATTTGTCTTTATTTATTTGTTATTTTTAAACTTTCACACTTAACACGTTAAGGGTTTTTAATATTGGTATAAAAACAACAGGGAATATATTATATCGTGTATATATATATTATATATACTAATATAAAATCGGACAAAAAAAAAAATGTTTTGCCAATTTATATGACGTATTGCTATATACGTATAAGAATATTCTTTATATATTATTTTGTTTCGATTTACTTTTGACAGTCTATTAGTTTTTTTTTCACAAAATAAAAAAACCTACCCTGAATCTAAATTTATGCATTACGTATATGTGGTTACAAAAAAAAAAATGTCGTTCCCAAAGTATATATTATATTATTTCGATGACCTTAAAAATATAATATATATATATATATATATTACGTTACTTTACAGTATATATATTAAATACGTATATAATTTTTGTTTTAATCGTTCAATCAATCTAATAGTATCAACATAGTCTAAATGTTGAACTGCAAACGTCTTAAAAATCTAAAAAATAAGCTGTATACAAAAATGAATTTCCGTTATAAGCCTATACATAACACAATGTGGATTGTCGGCATTACGACCATAATATATTATTATTATACAAGCGTAATAATAATAAAAAATAATAATAATAATAATAATAATAATAATAATAAATAGATATCATTACAAATGAAAAATAATGGTAATAAAAAAATAATAATAATAAGAAAAAAAATAGATATAATAATGAAATAGATATTTAATTTTAGTTTATTATTTATTTAGTTTAATCGTCATGAGGAAGGCCGTAAAAATTAATTAAATATATATTAATAAAGCGTTAATCTATATGATTATGATAAATATGTACAAGAATCGTATAGGCGAAAAATACTTTTGGTAATTATGGTATTTTGGTTTTTTACATATATAATTAAATATATATATAAATGTATATAAATATAATATACTCATATTAAATCCTGCACGAGGAGACGAATTAAACGAATTCTCTACATCGTGTAGGTGCGCGCGTGATAGCCCTGCAGGTGGAAAATAATATAGACAAAAAAAAAATCAAATCTATATATATATATAGGAATATGAGTACGAAAAAAACATCGAGAGAGATTAACAATATTGTTTTGTAATGTATTAATTATTTTATAACAACTAAACGAAAAAAAGAAAAAAGTATGGATGATCACAATGTATGAACGAAAAAATTAGTTGCTGAACACCAAAATGGCGAATAGACGACAAACATACTCGTATAAACTTGAACCAGAAAAAAAAAAAATAATAATAATAATAATAATGAGTTGGTAAAAACGTAACTGTTCGAAGAAACTTAAACGAAACAAAATAATATCAAAACAGAAAAAGAAAAATGAAACTATATGTATACGTTTACTGGTACGTCAGACTTGTAGCGGATAACTATGTATATGTACCGCGTACGTTTAAAAACAGTGTGCATCGTATACTTAATACTATACGCACCTAATAAAAAAAAAACGAAAAAAAAAAAAAAAAAAACAAAGACAAATAAAACGTAATAATACTTGCGAGTAGGAACAACGTAAAAAAAAGTTTTTAAAAGATCTCTCGGAATGGTAAAAAAAAAAAATAAACCGGCCCGCGGGTTTATGTGTACTTTTCTTTTATGCATTCGTCCGCGTGTATACGTCGCGTGAAGTGAGTACACCGTGAGTGCGTGTCATTGTTATAATATATATATATATATACTATATGTATTATTACGACGAAAACGTCTGTTTTGTACTAGTGACGTGATGAACACGGCCGGTTAGGAAACTTTAGGCGACGCGATTACCGAAAAAGCCACACTGGTTTCAAAAGAAACAATAAGAAAACAAAAACAAAAAAATGAAAAAAAAAAATTATTAGATATTACGGATACAAGTCGTTGTAGTCTAATAATAATATATATATATGTGTATAGTCAAACCCAGAGAAATCTACTGCAATTTCCAAAGCTCTCCCCTCCCCCCAAACCCCAAAAATCCCTTAATTCAGTATGTTACGTATATCATTACATTGTTATGTAGTATATCAAATGATCAATGAAAAAAAAAAACACTAAATTTTTTTTAAATATTATATACGAAAGAAAACGGACGAAGGATAAATTGGTTTTTTTTTTTTGTTTTTTTTATTAATGTTTAAAACACGCGATTTATCGATCGTTAATGTCGACGAACAAACGATCGCGTGGCGAATTCGTACCGAAAAAGAAAATCTCTCTTCTCGCGCGCGTATATTTTTATTTCAATACATACGAAAAATACTATCAAACCTTAAATTTAATTATTTATTTTTATTTATAGACATTGAAATATTAATAATATTTTAGTTTATTATTTTCGTTTAAATTATTTTTATAAATATAATATGCCTACGCGTAAATAAATATTAATGAATAGTATTTATATATATATATATATATATTTAATTATTACGTATTTATGTCGTTGTCCAATCGAAAGAACTTTATTAGAAATAATAAAGTATACAGTTATCATATCAGTATAACAATAACAACAACAACAACAACAACGATAACAATAATAATAATAATAATAATAATAACAATAATATTATTGTCATCATTATTATTATTACCGTTATTATAATGATGATGATGATGATGATTGTTACCGTGCGCGACAGGTAAAAAATTATCATTATACCCGAAATGTTTTGCGCGTTCGCGGGCATATTTACGTTTTGGCCTTGAGCATGTCGACGGACCCTTTGTCCAGTCCGCCCCCGCCCATCTGCAGCTTGTGTTGCTGTTGTTCGTGCGACTGCATCTGATGATGCGACTGCATTTGCTGCTGCTGCTGCTGCTGCTGCTGCTGCTGTTGCTGCTGTTGTTGCTGTTGCTGCTGGTGCATGCCGCCGCCGCCGCCGCCGCCGTCCATCTTCGTGTGCTCTTGCTTTTTGGCCTGTTCCATCTCCCGATCCCTGCGGGCCTGTTCGTTGATCTCCTTGACGGCCCGCAGCTCCTTCTTGAGCTTCATCCGCCTGTTCTGGAACCAGATCTTGATCTGGCGTTCGGTCAGGCACAGCGCGTGCGCGATCTCGATCCTCCGCCTCCGGGTCAGATAGTGGTTGAAGTGGAACTCCTTTTCCAGCTCCAGCGTCTGAAATCTGGTGTACGTCTGTCGGCCGCGGCGACGCGGACACCCGTTCGGACCTGCGGGGACGCAAACAAAAGAAAACACACTCGGTTAGACGATGGCCGTTCCAACGTGGCCGCGCCGCGACTCGCGCCCGCCTGCGCCGCACGCCGCGACGCGACCGGTTTTTTACTGTTTACACTTTCCTCGGTCGATCCCGGCTCACACGCCGTGTCCCGTGCGGACACGTACGCGTTCCAACGGTGAACACGACGTCCACTCGTCCGGCACCGATTTCGGTGATGAAAAAACCGCATAGCGACGACCGACCGGCGGTATCCTTCGGAGTTACCCGACGTTTAAAAACGTGTATACGTGTATACGTGTATATGTAATGCTATCGTCGTATAGGGTCGAGATCGTAGGATACGCTATGGATTTCGTTGAACCGCGTCGGCCCAGGGCGGCCACAAATACAAAAAAACTGTTGCGACATTGTCGGATACGGTTATACTCTACGGCGCATGACTCGAGCGAAGAAAAACGGGAAAAATCGTGACGATCGATAATGTCGATATTTTTTTTTCGTTTTTTATTGTACCAAGGAGAAACGTGGGTGCGCGTCATTTGAACACGGCACGTCTGGCCCGGCCTAGTGTTGCCGCCGAGTAGAGGGAACCGTTTGAAGATCGTCCCGGTCGTCCGTAAATTAAGAAGACACGAGAAATACCGCGGGCGTTGAAAACGCGTATGACGAGGACGAGAACTCTTTCGACAAACACATACGCGTGTACGATACCGTGCAGAAAACGTTTGCGGCGGTCGGACGACCGACCTAACCACGGCGTGATCGCGTCTACATACGTTTCGCGGCGAAGGGTGGCGCGTAAGGTGGTGTACGCGGTCGAGACGGGCCCGAAATGCAACGCGTACCGACGAGGGCGTAAAAAAAAACCCCGTTGCGCGACGTGATTGTTCGTAAGAGAACACGGGGGCGTGAATGCGTCCGGTATACGATTACTTTTTTTTTTGTTTTTTTGGTTTAAAAAACACACCGACGAAAACCTCGACGGCCGTCGATCGTCATCATCATTTCTTTTTTTCCACCTTTTCTGCGACGAGCAAACACCGTTACCTCGGACCGGGGGCGTTTCCGACGATACCGGGATTAATAAGTGTTTTTCGCGACGCGTACGAGACAAACGCGATATTAACGTTCCGGACGCGTCGACCGGCCGGTTCACGGGATCCCGTCGTTTACGACCGCGGTCGTCGTAATTAAATATATATATATCGTCCCTGGCCGGGTCCCGCGGATTTCACGCGCCGCCGCCGTCCGTCCGTCCGTCCGTCCGTCGCCGATGGCCGCCGCGGGATTTCGCCGCGCGCCTTTAATGGCGCCAGCGCCAAGGGCGGAGACTGCGGCCGGTCGCTATGGTTACGCGGCCGCCGAGGTCGCGCCGTCCGCGCAGACGGTCCCTCCGTCTCTCTTGCTTTTTACCGTTCGCGCGCGTACGATTTCCAAACACCGCGCGTCCTCTTCTCCGCGATCTTCTTCTCGCCGTGCTCTTCCGGTCTCGTATTCGATCGCAATGAATCGACGTCGCGATTTTTCGGCCGACACGAGCGCGCGCTTGGACGACGTCGTGCGAACGTGCATCGCCGTTGCCTTTCTGCGTGTTTTCTGCGTGTTTTCTGCGTGTTTTCGGCGGTTTTCGGCGGTTTTCGGCGGTTTTCACCGCGTGCGATAATACAGTCGACCCGGAGAGACCGTGTTCGCCGTCGTTGAGTCGAACGTTCGAACCGGTGTTTTTCGAACAAGTGATTCCACGCCGTTTGCGTTCCCGTGACACACCAGTCGTCGGGAAAATAACAATGATCGCCGTCATAAGTAGATCACCGTTTCGAACCGTTCGGCGGCAAGTCGTAGATCACGTCCGCTATACCGCCCGACCCGATAAACGCACGCGCGAGCATCACGCCGTTTTCGGTAGTCGGTTCGCGTTTTTGTCGTGTCCACACACCTGGCACGAACCCGCTGACATCGTGCACACTACGCCGTGTGTAAAACGTAAAAAACAACAACAAAAAACTGCACGGAAAAGGCAGTAGGTGTAGAAAACATATACGTGGCGCCGTTGTAAAATCCTCGACGAATTCGACACTCGTCCGTAACGTCTGTACGATAAACGTTGTTTTGAATGTCGCGCAAGAAGGCACGGACAATGCGTCCCGATTCAATAACGACAGCCGAGCGTACTCGCGTATGATAAAGACGAGCAGCGAAACAGCGAAATGTGATACGGTGTCGAATTCACGTTGGCCACGAACGTAAGATTATATCGTAAACTTCGTAAATACGAACGCGTTCTGGAAGAACACGATTATGAAATTTCTATATCATATCAAATTCGTGCGTTAATTCGTTTAAAACTAAAAAAAAAAAATAATAAAAAAATACGCCCTACTCTCGTTATTACACCTCGTCGTGTCGTAAATAATACGAAGAAGAAAAATAACATGCCGTCCTAATATTTATGTACCTACACGTAATACACGGAATAGTTTCTGACAAATTGAATTCTCCCATCGCGCCGCACCGATAGACCGAGTTCGGTAAAAAAAATAACGTAATTCCGTCGAAACCCAAACGTATATAATAACGACGATTTCGGATTTTTTTTTTTTCGGTACGACAGAAGGAGGAGGAGTAGGAGAAAATGACGAAACGTTCATGACCGTTCACGTCCGTACAATAATGGCGTTGGGTCACGAACGTTCGTACGGCCCGCGTGCAGTTCAGTTAATCCTGAAATATTCGTCGGCACACGTTTTTATCGGGTGAAAAAAAATAACATAACATAGTAACTGGTTTTCACGTAAACGAGTGATCGTTCGTTGCTGCCGGTCCGGTGAATCGTTTTCCCGTGTTTACTACGCGCGGCGTCGCGACAGCGTTTCGCGTGCACGTCGTTTTTTTGTACGCGAACCGAATATACCGCCGGGAACAAGGATTTTTTTTCCGTTTTTTTTTTTTTAGCTTCGTGTTCGAAACGCCCCCGAAAATTGCGTAGATAAATGATACGATTGCCCAGACCCCACATCCCCACCGCCCACACATGAATTTTTCAACTACGGCACTGTAAATAAATCCGGGTTCTCGTTGTATATATTAGTGTTTGCAATAGTCTTGATATGGATCCGAACATTTAATTTTTCATTTATACAAAAGATACCTAAAATATTGGGGTTTTTGCCTCTATAAAATATCGATTATTTTAGTAGGTCAAAAATTAGTTTGAAACACAAGTACGCTAATTTACTGCAGTTTAATGTAAAAATCAACATTTTTTGAAAAGTATTTATGAATAATAATAATAAAAAAAAATTATTTTCAAACTTCCGCACGTCCCGCCCGCCTACCGACGCCAAATGGTCCCGATCTTATAAATAAAAATAACACGCACGTGGATTGTTACAACAAATATTATGTAGCAAGAAATCAAATTGTTTATATACCAATATTGTATAAAGACATGTTGACTGGGAAGGCACGACTCGTTTTATTTTTCCCATTTAAATTAATAATATGTATAAATATTATGATTTTTTTTCCCGGGGATCATAGTACTCATTGACCCCCCCCCCAACGTGGGGGCACTGCAATTGTCTGACGGTCGTCGACACGCACGTCCGGAGCGCATAAAACCGCCAGATCTACTTTGAATCTCGTCGGTTGACGAGACGTGCGCGTAATAAACGTTACGGACAGTCTTCAACAAAAAAAAAAAAAAAGCACACAAAACGAATACATTCTTTTCGTACACGTATTTTTTGAGTGTTTTTCGTTAAAAACAAAAGACTACCCGAGTAGTCTTGCCGTCGGATCGGTTCAAACACGTGTCGATTCGTTCTACTTCATAATTATTCTATCGTCAGATTATTTTCATACTGTACACACACTAACTGTGTTTAACAAGATTCTGTTCCCCGCGTACGGTAAACAAACCGTCGACGCACATACACACACACAGCACACTGCATACGAAACGAGACCTTATTTAAATACACAGAAAAGCGTTTTTTCCCCCGTCCGTTTTCAATATACGAGTATATATGTATAAGATAATAAAGTATCGGCGACGGCGAGTGATCGTAAAACGAAAATAAAAAACCGTTTATAAATAATACTGAATTGGGTTCATCGGAGATGTTCGTCGGAACAACGAGCGTCACGAAAATAAAAAATATATCAAATTCGAAAACTAAAACAAAATACAAAAGAATTAATATTTTCTTATTTTTTTTTTCGCGAATCACGCGATAGCGCGGAAAGCGTTTTCACGCTAGTGCCGTCCAAATGTATCGTTATTTGAACTAGACGAACACGCTGTTTTGTGTATCGTGTCGCGGTCTTACAGCGGGACTTAGCCGACTCTCTAGCTGTACACGTGGGTCCGCAGACTTCTAAGTTTATGACACGTTATATCTCGAACGCATGTTCCAAAAAGAAGTAAACCCGATCACGACGTTATATTACTGTCGCGATTGAACGTGTTTACTTGTGATGCGCGAAATAGCGGCAGATTATGTTTTTCCTCGCGATTAGATACCACGAGTTAAACCGGCTTTTCGATTGTGCCGCGTACGTACCAAACACATTCTTCTTTGGTATAATAAATGTCGAAAGTATCGTCCGATTTTAATAAGTCGCGTGAACAGCGATTTGTGGTGTACACATTGGGCGGTGGACGTGTACTTGGCAAGTATGTTTTATAAAATGTACTTTTTTTCGTTATAAATTAACGTTACGTTCATTGAAGAGAGAGAGAGAGAGAGAGACAGAGAGAAAACCGTGTTAACATAATCGTGTGATAAATATATTAAACGCGTGTTTTTAAACCGTGGTTACCAACTATATATCCCGGGACAGATAAATGTATATGATTTTTTTTTTCTGTAATATAATTGGGTTAGGTATTCGTTGTGTTTCAAGCGTGTATATATAGCAAACGACGACAGCACGCAATCGGCACAGTAAACAACAATACGAACCCGCAAACACTATATATATATACAGTGAAACGAGTGCTAAATATTACAACGTACACAAATTGTATTTCGAGTCACGTAAACTTTACGTCATAACATACATACACGATGTGCGCGTTCCGGTCGACATTATATTCTCCGCGTACGAAATCGACTTAACGAGCAAAAAAAAAAAAAAAAAATAATAAAAAACTGTTTATACATATATAACGTTACTACAACATTCCTCGGGCGCGCAACCTCTTTCTCCGCGATAGACATTTGTCCTCGCGGAAAATCCGAAACGACGCCGCGGCAATCTCGACGTGTCGGGAGGGGAGGTTCGAGTTTCTATTTATTTATTTTTTGAAATTTTTTCGTACACCGCCAAACGAGAACGACTCGTACGCACGTAGGAAGGCACGCGTACAATGTATTTCGGTGCCATCACGTTTAACGGTCGTAACGACGACGACGGCAATAACGATAACGATAATAATAATAATAATAATAATGCAGTCGGCAGATGCGCCGGGCAAAGGGAACGGCGATAACGGAGAGACTTCGGCGAGCCCGCGGTTTCCTCGAAACGGCATTAAAAAAAAGTCGACGGTCTTCCGTCGTGCTCTCGCGTGACGGTCGGGGGGGTTTTTTTTTATAATTAAAAACGACGTTACGGCACCACGACCACGGACGACGCGGACGTAATACGTATCGTTGGCGGGGGCGCGCGACGGACGATAAAACGCAGCCCGTGACGCGGCCGCTCCGTCGGCGTTTTCGACGTCACCCCGACCGCGCCCGGTCCGCCGACCGTCATTATTCGCGCCGCCCTCGGAGTCGGCGTACCTGTCTGACGGTCCGCCATTTACCGCCGGCGTCGAGTTTCGGGGCGGTTTCGTGTACCCGGACCAGCCGCCGCCGCCGCCGCCGCCGTTGCAGTTTTTACAATAATAATAATAACTCGTTAGAAACGACGTTCGCAGAGGGCGTTCTCGTGAAATTAAACAATACCGTTTAAGATCGTATATTACGTAAGGGTGAAAACGCCGCGCCGGTGCAGACGACTGATATAATCGTAACGTGAAACGCGTTTTTTTTTTTCCCCCCGTGTAATTTATATACGTGTATATATTATTTCGGACGTGAAATATGTTTTCTTTTGAGAAAATGTAAATTAGACGATACGGTGAAAACAATCCCGTGGCGGTCGGCAAGACTCCGGCTCGCCGAGACCGCGGGTCGTGTTTTAAACGCTCGAACGTTTTGTGATTTAGATGACACGCGGCGACGTGCTTAAAAAAATACACTGCCGTCTCTCTTCGCGCGCACACGCGCACGCTGGTCGTAATACGCTCTCGAAGGTCGCGTGAGTTAAAAATAAATCACGGGACATAAATTTCCAAACCACACGTACACAATAACACGACGACGATATTCCAGACGTTCCAGTGCGTCGGAGCACACGGCTAGAGGAAAAAAAATAAACCGTACTTTTACTCGTACACACACGCACGCGAGTATGAATGTATTATTTATAATAACGTTACACGCGATTGAAAACGTGAAGTTAATATTATTGTGTGTGCGTTACCACGCGCTAATTATTTCCCGACATTGTACTGCACGCGTTAAAACAACGGAATGGCTTATAGACGTTTATCATAACGATTTGCAATGCGTGTAGGAACACTTAAAATAGACCGTACCGGAACGCGTATGGTTACCGGGTGGGGTCTCGTATGGAGACCAGCCGACTCGTGAATCTTATCGATCTCTTGTTAGAGTCTCGGACGGATACGGATTAGAAGTGGTTTTCAACCGTTTGAAAACATCGCGTGGAACGTGCGGTTTTAGAGATTTTTCAAAAATAACGACGAAAAAATGAAGTACGCCTTTGTGCACCCCAAAAACGTGTTCGCGTCTATACGGACGTGTGCGGAACGCGGAGACGAATAAACATTCATTTCCACAGTTCAAAGAGAACGACATACCTACGGAGAGAAAAAGACGACTCGCACATTGTTTAGAAACGGGCCGCGTGTATATGTATCGAATTTCGGATTTATTCGATTTCGCCCATTGTGGCGCGTACACTTGGAAATATATATTGTACGTGTCTCCGGTGTCCGCGTACACGCCACGCGAGACTTGTTTTCATTCCCTCGCACGTCACATCGCTCACCGCGTCGGCTCCACATCACACGTTATATAACCCCTCGGTGGCTCGAGGGTCCTCCGGACAATTTGACGCGGTTCTTGCGCAAGACCGCTGCAAACGATAATTTTTCCACAAAACACAATTCGTTATATACACATACACACGCGGAATGAACGCGCGGTTTCGAAAAATATCCGTCCCTCGAGCGTGTGCTCGTGATACGCGAAGAGGTGATTGGGTCCCTACGGCAAAAATAAAGAAAAAAAGCCATACACTCGCGTAGAGGTATGTGTAATTCAACGCGTCACGTCCCCGTAGAGTGCTATTGAAAATTGCCCATCCGTCGCACGCACATCAGCCGACGTGTATACATATATACGCGCGAATATGTCGAGAGTGTGAGCGTGGAAAGGACCCTCTTCTTTCTGGTGCGTGCCCACACGTACGCGACACGGTGCGGACGTAGGTTTTCGTCGGGAATTCGGCAAACGGCTCGGAAACGGCAATATCAATTTGTAACGCCGTAAACAATTTTCCTCGTCCTCGCCGCACCCTACGCGTGCAGCTCGGACGCGAAACCGTCCGCGTACAACGAGCGCCCGCGACCCCGCCCGGCCCGGAAACCCGGCTCGCGCTTTCCCGCGCCCGGCCGTTTCTCGCCTCTGGAAAGTGCTCTCGGTGGGCCGTCGGCTTTTCTCTACCACCCTCCCTACCGCCTCGTTCTCGTTCTCGCGTACAGTCTTTTCGCTATATTCTTTCCCTCCACGCCGGCGGCGGCAGCGCGGGGAACAATGGTCGTCGTGAACAGATGGCGCGTACTGCACTATACATACATGTATAAATACGCGTGTTTCCCTTCTCGTCTGACATACGTGCGCGTATAGTTTACGAAGGTGTAGCAGGCGGTATATAGCGCGAAGGGTGAGAAATAACACCTAAGGGAAATATCCGGAGTTTCCATGTACCGTACGACTACTGACGTACGTACACACACGGTCGTACGCGCGCGCGCGAACTATAAACCGAGTGGGGAAAAAAAGAAAACGAGCTCGTATTTTCTGCCGTTTCCCCGTGTTCCGCGACACCCCACGCCGAACGCGGGCGTCTGCGGAGCACCTGCGAACTTACGGACGTGCGCCGCGTCTAATACGTTTCTCGAGAAAACGACTTTAGTTTTTTTTCTCTCTCCGTTATTCAACAACACACACGTGTGTACGTACGTGTATAGTTTTTTTTTTCTCCCGGTCTCTGTTCATTCGAAAAACGAGATCCGACACCGCCGAATATCAAAACGCGAAAATATGATCGTATTTCCATTCGTCTCCGTTCATACGAAATAATATATATATATGTATGTATTGCTTTACTGCAATTCGTCCGACGAATTTGAACGCATGACGATAAACTTGCGCTCGTGTTCGGTTTCGTTATCTGCACGTGAGTGATATTGCTTATTGCTGCGAGTCTACGAGGTCTTATCATATACGATTCGAATTTTCACGTGTTCGAATAACAGTAAACGCGTATAGACCGACGTTCTATTGCGTTCTTTGCGGTATTGTTGTTAATTTCGTTTTTTCAAGGGATGTGATTTCAGATCGATCGAAGAATTCGGTTTCGTGTTTTCCCAGGTCGAAGAGTGTATATACGTATGTGTATGTACAGGTACAATACCGAATAAAACGTTTTACGAGTGTGCCGCGGGGTGTCGGGGTGTATTTTTTTTTTTTTTTTTTAATCCACCCAAAACATGCCTATTGTGAGACGAGACAGGTATGCGCGCGCGCGCGTGTATAAGACCGTTTGACCTATATACGACACGCATTGTTATCGCTAGGAATCGATGATAATGACGAAGAAAAAAAGACGCGCATACCGCATCCGTGTCGAATGCGCTGTTCGCTTTTTTCTCCTCTCACTCCGTATTTCCACAGGTTCGAACTGGGTCAAACCCCGTACACAACAAACAGGAACGCGGGTACGATAACCGCGGTAACGCACGGACAACCCTTTGACTCGAGTCGTAACTGTTTACCGTACGTCGTAGCGCGTATTGTTCGTTGTGACGACGTGCGGCGTACACGAGCGCGCCAGGACGAGAGGGAAAGAGAAAGTGTCGTGCGCAACGGTCGAATCGGGGGGGGGGGGGGGGGGGGGTACTTTGTGAAGGCTCACAAAACAGTTGCGCGCTCAATACATTTTCATGAACCTAGGCGGGCACTCGGAAAGTTCGTCACGGCGGTCTGTCACGTTTACCTCGTATAATTCGTCGGTGGAAAATAAGGTGACGAGTAATAACCGATAACGTGGAGTTTATCTTAATTCAACAGATGATTTAAAACACGAGCGTGGATAATTTAAAGGCCGATAGTCGCGTTTGTGGACTGACGAAACGTTGAATATATTATTTCGTCAATGTAAAACAATATTATTTGATTTTTCGTCGGCTGCGTAAAAGCGAATACCGCGTTCCTCTTAAAAAAAAAGCAGTAGAGGTACGCTCAAATATTTTAAAAATTAGAAGGGGTACTCAATTCTCCTGCGACCACTCTACCCCCCCTGACGCCGCTCACAAATCAACCGCTGGTCGTGCGCGTACGCATTGTCATAAAGAGATTCCATGGCCGTTTGCCAGGGCGAAGGAAACGAATATACTTTCCATAACCGGCGTGTACGCGAGGGAGGATTATAAATTTTCATCTTTCACCCCTTCTGTTTTCTTTTTTAAGAAATTTACGACCGTAAGAGATAGGGTAGCGCAGTGCCGGGTAGGTACACGTTTATGTATAAAATATATATTCCGAAAGACGTTTCGCCCCCACAGGACCGTCTCCGGCCTTCCGACCCCGCGCCCGGGACATTACTTTTTTACGCGACGATCTTTTTGAACAACGCGCGATATATTATTTTCTCCGGAGGGTCGCAACGGCCCGGGAACCGCCCCCGCCGGAGATAACGGGCGGCGAACGCGCACACCGTCTTCTCGGCAATAACCGTAATTCTTCGTTTATATTTTCCTTCTTTCGGCCGAGGGGTTCGGGAGATTTTTAATTTCCCCCGCGCCGCCGCCGCGTTATGACAATGAGCGTACGCGTCTCCGCGTGGGGTGCGCTCACGTAAGAAGATCGCCGACAAAGCGCGTTTCATACGGCCTTGTACGCGGATATTATATACATGTACGTACACAGTTTTTCGTGGTCGTCACGACGTCGTAGCGACGTGCCTCCTATGCCCGTGCGCGCACAAGTATACGTTTCGCCGGGATCGCGAATTTCACGCGTAGAAGACGGTTAGGACGGGGCAAACAATCGGCTTCACGTCGTTGTTCACGTTTCAAACGTCTTGACGTGGGACGTTGGTCGTGGGCGTCGAGGAAAAACTATGAACGTGACGGCGATGGCGAAACGCTGGCACACAAGCGTTAGTTTTTCGTATCGGTTGACGGACGTGACGCATGGCGGGCGCCGGTCGAAAAATCGGAAACCGACGTTTTCACGCGAGACGTGAACAACGGGCGACGGATAAAAAACAAGGAATCGACGGCGTACCGTACGAAATACCCCGTTACCCGAACGACCTTTTTTTTTTTTGCCCTCCTGCTCGTGAACCGTTCCGACCATAAACGCGTATCGATGCGCACACATAAAGGAAGAGAAAAACGAGCCAAGGTCGGCGGATGATTTATGCTTTTTGTGCGCCGCTCGCCGTATTGTCGGCCAGGCTAGGTACGGGGTCGTGTACGACGTCTATGATGCGCCGACGTCTATCGACGCACACGCCGGGTACGAGCTCGAGGTTAACGCCGCGGTAATGGACAAACGGACGTTTCGAAGGCGAGTCGAAACCAATTGTCACAACAACGACGACGACGACGACGACGGGGAGAGAGAAATAGAGAGAGAGAGAGAGAGAGAGAAAGGGTTTTTATTGAACCACTTCACGGACGTTACGTATAAATTTTTATTTTATTCTTTTTTTCCCCGGTCTCCGCCGCGACCCATATTATTGTGATAAGCATAACACGCGCGCTGCGTAGTACACGCATACCTACGCGCGAGGGATAAAGACGTCACGCCACGCTAATGCATTATTATTACTGTTGTTGTTGTTGTCGTCGTCGTTATGCACACTAATGCGTTTTATTGATCTACACCGAAAAACGGAAACATTTTAATAGACGTATGCGTGTATCGGATAACGGTCCTAACGTCGTATACGCACACACATATAATAATATATAGCCACACACACGAGTGCGTTGCGTACTCACGCGAAAAAAAACCAAACGCAATCGAACGTAAACGACATACAAAACAACGTGTGAAGCGTTTCTGTACGCGCACCGCGTGTCTCGAAGTCGTCTCGGGAACTCACGATTTCGACGTTCGATCGGCTTCTCGTTTCGCGGCCGACGGAAAGATGAAAACATAAAAACACGATAGGTGATTTAAAATGTATACACGTGTGTGTGTGTGTTTTTCGGATTTCGCACGCTCTTTTGTGTATCTCGGACGACATGCGTTACTACGATCCGCCGGCGAATCGTATCTAGTCCGGCACGTTTCTCGCGACGTCCCGGCAATTTCCTTCATAGAAAACGAACCGAAAATCGTCGACGAATTCGTTTTGGACGGTTTCCGTACGCTTTGAGAGCACGAACGCATAACGTATTTGTTCAGAGCGGTGGTCTCGTCGAATAATGTCCCGTTTCCTTATCGAACACTTTTTTTTACCGCCGTACACTCTTTCGTTCAGACCGCTGCACGCTTACTTACGGTACACTTCGCCACGACGTACCGGTTCGGATCCAATGGCCGCGGACAGAATGACGGTAAAAAAATATGACGACAACAAACAATACGCGGCGTGAGAGAGAGAGAGATCGCGGCGATTCGACGGAACGATCGCACGCCCAAAAAAAAAAATGTCAGACCGGTTTCGGGACGGACGCGCGCAAAACGTATTTCGCGTACGTTCCTTTGTGAGATCGCGGTGTTTTCGCGTTTCATTCGGTATTCAACCTTACCGGTTTACGACCAGAAGGCCGCCGCCGCCGCCGTTGCAGGTGTTTTTACGACGCGACAAGAGCAAGACAAGACACCAGACGTACATGGCGCAAACTAACTACGTAGCGAAGACAAAATGATTCCTTCGGCCGAGTGACGGGTGGCGACGTGACCCGTGCACAACGACGGCTTTGGAACGTACATTTCGCCCATCAACGCCGGCCGTTTGGATTTTACAATTTTTTTTAAATTTTTTTTACGCCAACGTTTTAGTACGTGATTTTTATGCGTCTGTACGCACGTTCCCGGAATTCGTACGGCACCGGAACCTTGAGAAAAATCGATTTCAGTACAGGTGGTGGAGACGGGGGAAACGTTTCCTCAGCTCCGCCTACTGTAAAAAAAAAAAACGACGACGATTCTTGGATTTTTTTTTTTCACGCCAACATTTAGTACGGAATTCGTACGGCACCGGAACCTTGAGAAAAATCGATTTTCCTATGGGCGGAGGAGACGGGGGAAACGTTTCCCGATACGAAACGAAAACAATTTCGTCACGTCACTGTCGTTGTTCCGATTAATTATTTGTTCGAAACTATTGCTTTGAGACGCGGCGTTCTTTTCGACACTGTGCTATAAATACGTGTCGACATCACGATCACGATGCATTCGTGTGACGACGCCGACTTCACGTCATCAATACTCGAATCAATACTCGTCTGTCGTTCTATAGTCCCGACGTTCAGATACATTAAGACGGTGTTCGACGCACGAAATAACTGTAAGATCGTATACGCGTATAATTCAGTATGATTTAGGAAACACGAGAATTTTTTTTTTTCCAAAATAATTTCCGATCGAATACTTTAATGTGTACATATATATACATATGAACACGCTTTAAAAATGCATTATCATATAATTATATATGCGCACACACGAAGAACGTAAGTATAGACTCTTCTATATATTATACATGCAAATTAATACGGAAATGAATTAAAAATATTTTTTTAAAAATACTACAAGAGTTAATAAAGAGATATAAAACGACGTTTTTTTTTTCTATTCATATACACTACAACATATCACTAAAGATAGCGATTAGCATATACATAATATAGAAAACATTGTTGCGAGATATAATCGACACAGAATATATCTATATAGGCGCTAAGTTCGACTTATTGTTATTTTTTATAGTGCTTGATTATAATGTTTAACAAAAAAAAAAAAAAATTACTAAAGCTGACGATGATATTGGCCATGAAAAACAAATTATATTTTACGACCGAATGAAACGAGCACATGATTAAACATCAACACGAAACATGATGTGTGTAATATTGTAATATCATAATGAATATTAATTCATTATCGTTTGAAATACAATTATGGCGTAATGTTTGCCGTCTCTCTCTCTCTCTTCCTCGCTTTCCGACATTTAGATGTTATATCGAACGTGCGCACTACAAATAACATGTGTTATATATATACGCACGTAACTACTGCAGTACCTATACACAATGTACATCAAACATTCGGTCTTATAAATCCGTTTAGAAAATTAACGAGGCGTGTTACGGAACGGATAACCCTTAGAGGCTACAACACGTCGATAATAACAATTGTGTGCAATAAGAACAACACAAATCGCGGTGATCAATGAATGTTACACACGTTATATATTACATTTATACGGTAAATAATTATGGGTTTTAATTCACACCGTCATCATATATTATATAGCCAATTATTACGAGTATAAACGTGTGTGTGTGTGATATTGTTTTTCTTCCATTCGACACGTTTTGAAATTTCCGTCCATGTCTTGAAACATATCTTTATTTTATTGGTTATAAAAAAAAAAAAAACAGTTATAAGAACAGCTGTACACGTACAAACAGCTGGACGTTATATCGTCTGTTCCGTGTGAAAAAAAAAACCAGCGAATTCGCTCGGCCGTTGCGAATTTTTCGTTTTCGGACCCGCTTCGAATAGCTTGGAAACAACACTCCGACCACAGTATATAAACGTGTGCACGGCGGACTGACCTTATAGGCGACACCGAAACATCGGTTTTTCGCAATTTTTAGTTGCCAAGGCGAACGAGACACGGTTGTACAGGAGAACCTCGCCGGACGCATAACGTTTCGTATGTTTGTAACTATCGTTTTATGTACACGACCGTCAAAAATCTTCTCGATTATAATCGAATAATAATATGATAAAATCGGCTACGCCAACACGACGCGGACGGACGGACAGACGTCGTTTCGAAGACGCGAATGACAAACAAAGAAACGCGTAAACGCAAAAACGAATGGATAGGATGTCAACGAGTATATATATATTGAAAAACACGATCGCGTATATTCAACAGTGCGCGGGAGAGTGTACCTATTATGTACACGCCGTTGCGGGTGAATCGTGGGAAAAAAAAATGTGTAATTTACACGACTCTGTGTGGGTAGCAAACAGAACTCGCTGGCGTCGAATGTGTTTCGCCCCGGAAACCCGTCGTCTCGTATTCGGTGTTCGATTTTCGGATTTTCGCGTACCGTTCGGCGACATATTCCCGTTATTGATTTCATTCCTTGTCCTAACCGAACAATCGTAACGATCCTTGAATATCATACAGCCGACAATGAAAAATTACGCACGAAGCGACGATAAATTCGATCACACTTGACAAACTACACAGGGTTATGGCGGTTTGATTTTCGGAAAAACGCGTCCGTCGTTCGCTAGAAGACACGTCGGACGATCTCGCGTGGTTTTTATAAATTTGAAATCGGACCGTAGAACGTAATCAGCGAAAGTCAACAATAATAAAAATGTTTTCAAAAAGCTGTGGACATTTCGGAAGAGTATTTACAACCCCTTTAAATGGAAAATCAAACGTTCCTAGTCATGACGCGACAATATTATTGTACCAAAAAAGGCGCGCGACACGTATTATTCGTTTTTATTCGAAAGTAAGTCTTTATATCGCGAAAATCCGAGTAGTATAAAAAAATATAAACGTACATAGTAATCGTAATTGAAAATTTTCAAACTTATGACGGAGTTTTAAACACGGAAAACGTTTCGGAATTTGAACGACGCAGGAAAAAATAAACGACCGTTTCGACAATCGATATAAATATGCTATAAAATCCGTTCATTTTATATATTATTTATTTATTTATTATATATAAGCCACTACTGTATATATATATATATGTGTGTGTGTGTGTGTGTATGATACGGTTAGCGCCTCATTATCGACGGAGTGTACACGCCACGCAAACAGTAATAGCGTAATATGAGGAGGCACACAATTTTATTATTATTATCGTAAAAACGAATGCTAAAAAAGAACACAACAACAACAACCTATGGATAATGATGAATCGTAAAAGAAAATAAAAATACCGTCATCGTAAAGATTCAATACTGAGGGCCACTATTGCGCGATACATCATATTTTTATTATCATTTATTTATTTATTTTATTATTATTTTTTTTTTTGTTACTTTTAAACCCCAAAACAGTAAATTCTTTACAAAAATAACACGTAGACTATATGTGTACCATGACGGCGTCCAATTGAAAAAACAACGCATACGAGTACCCGTCATTAAATACGTTCGATGGTATCTAACCGTTGGTGGTGATCTGTGCGGTGTACACAGATAACTGCACATTACACATTCGTCCGGTTAACTAATTATTATTATTTACAACACTGTAGTATGTTGATTACGTTATTGATAGTGATGAATACGACTAAATCGTTTGCCCACGTGCGCGCGTAGGTGGCGTGTGGAAGAAACTCGAGACGTCGCAGGCTTGCAACTGTTTATTTAATGAATAATGCGGATTTCGAAAAGGTATACGTAGAGTGAGAGAGAGAGAGATTGAGGGAGAGAGGGAGAGAGGAGAGCGTCGTATTATATTATACGACTACTCCGAAGTGACCGTAAAAAATTAACAGCGGTAAGATATTCACGTGCGGTTTTACGCGTTTCCTATGTAATATATATTATTAGACTCGACGACGACGGCGGCGGAATAAAAATAACTTGCTCAATAGTGTATTATGATTATCATCTATTTTTTTTTTATTAGACTACTGCGATGACGACGACCTACCTCAAATGTGCAACGGTGTGTGTAAGCATCGCTTATACAATTTAATGTGTGTGTACAATGTACACGGACTCTATCGTTGTAATAATATCGCAATTTACAAAACGCGCACGCACGTTATAAACGTATATAATAATAATGGCTCGCGCATTTAATATAAACGGCCGTCTCTTTCTGCCCCGGAAAGCCAATACATTTTCTTTTTTATTATTATTTATTTAATTTTTAATACGTTTATACAAACGCGCGTTTTATTTACAGTTGCAAAACCGAGTATAACAGTTGATTTTTTTAACGATATTTCATACCTGAAAATCATACACGCGCGAAATAATTGAACATATAACCAAATGTCACCGACTCGTCGTTTTTACTGAAGCCTGGTATCTATTATTGTATATTATTGTAGCTGGCTCGTTGTAAAATTCTAAAAAGACACTCGAAACGTCTATCAAACACGTGATATCGGTTCGACGATATTACATATTGAACGGACGTCTAATTTTAAACGGATAACAGACGTTTCGAGGTCACGAAAGAAAAAAAAATCAGAAAAAAAGTAACCTTTTTTCAACTATTTGTTTCCACTGGAGACCCGGTGGTAACGGTCTATAAAAAAATAGGCCTAAGCATACGATATATTACGTTCCCGTCCGTCCGTATGTATAAGCGCGTACGCAATAAACATGCCACCATCACAATGTCCACGGGTTGTTTTTTCCCTTGCGCTCCGCACTCCACGGCTGAATTCGACACGACAGCGACCATTATTATTATTATTATTATTATTATTATTATTATTATTATTCATACTGGATACTCGTTTTTTCCCCCTTTTTTTAAAAACATTTTTTTTTTTTTTTACATAATATCTTCTTATCTGCGTTTATATACATATTTATAATACGTGTGTCGCCATGACGAAACCGGATCGACCCGAAGACGCGCGTGTGCGGTCTCTCTCTCGCGGATGTCACGGAACGGGTTATGCGTGTGCGTGTCGGGGTCCCCTACCTTCACCCAAAACCGTGTGCCCACACCGACGTCTGAACAATAATGTCCGACGAAGCCGACACAGCTGGCGGCCCGTCGAAGCCCGTCGGTGGGAAATATCAGCGACAGGGAAAATCTCGAGGAAATCGGTTTAGCGTTAGACGGATTATAGACCGGCGCGAACGGCGGCTTGCGCATTTAAACGAGAAAACAAGAAACGATTTATTCGGAGTCGACAGAATAGGGTTTTCGAGATCGATTTTACATCGATACGACATTGGGCTGAGGTTCGGAGAGTTTCGAAAACCGTTAACAAAAAACGGCACTCGACAGCAACGGAACCTCGTAATAATAAATAACATTATAATATTCTGCGCACAACAAAAAACCTATAGTGAATTGCTCAAAAAAAAAAGTTTTTTTTTTCTTTTGCGTAAGTACATATTGTAATTACGTAGAAACATTTCGGTCTCGAGTCTTTGGCCAGTACATACACTCGGTTGATATAAACCGCGATTCAAACTCGGTGGCTAAGCCGGTGATTACGCGTCGTTTTATTTGTACCGCGAAAATCGTTTAGACATATCGTCGTCCTAATTTTAAAGGTTCGCGCACGTACATTTCCCCACCCATTCGGACTTTCCAATTTTTTGTTTTTTATGTGCCCATTCCCGGAATTCGCCTCATCTATACTAAAATCAATTTTTTTCATGGTTCCGGGTCGCCGTACGAATTCCGGGAATGAGCATACAAATTACATGCTAAAACGTTAGCATACAAAAAAAAACAAAAAAGATCGGAAAATTCAAATGGGTGGGCTTGGCGAAACGTACGTAGTTCGCGCGTGCTTTCAGACGGTTTTCTACGGACTAACCTCTTCGTCGACGTTTATTTATCGCGTTGTTACGGTTGTGCGGTGTCGATTTTCATCGGAACCATTCGTCGACGCGCGTTACGTATTTTATTTGTTTGTTTGCGTGTTTGCGTTTTAAAAATTTAAAACAATACGAAACGAAATCGATGGACACAAATCGGTCGGTGGTGAGCTCATACTGTGTACGAGCGACGACGGTTGATATATAATTAGTGTAACGTGTTAATTATCCCATTGTATTCGCGGTAGAACTCGCGCGACAATAAACAGGTGACAACACGCGCTTTTTTCGTTAATTACGAGTGTGGTGTGTGTACAGACGATTTCAAACGGTCGGTTCGACTGTGAGACTGCGTGTTATATATGTGTGCGAGACGTTGTGAATAAAAAAAAAAAATGTTAATAAAAACGTTTATTAGAGCTACTTAAAAACGACCGTTACACAACAGTACACGCACACGCACACACAAGTTGAATTGGGCTGTGCCCGATGAATTCACGTCTCTCCTCTTCCCGGCTCTTCGCCACGACACACGATGACTTTGGGGTTAGGCGTGGCGTTTTTTATTTACACGTCCATTATTATAAGTCACGACGAAGACATTATTATTATTATTCGTTTTTTTTTTAAATACCGACGATAAACTATACGAGCGACGAAATGACGTTAAAAAAAAAAACACAAAAATATCGGAAATGTCAAATATAATAATGTAATTACTAGTATAATCCGGAGTAACGTGTTTTTTTATTTTTTTTTATCGCAATGACATTTTTGATTTTGAGTTTTTGATACGACAAACAGCAACGAAATAAATGACGACATAATCGTGCCCGATTTTCTACAGACATTACAATCATATCGTTATTTTTCGGAAATCTTGTATTAACCGGTGTAATGTATTTGTTTCGGTCGGTAAATGCCTACTGTGCTATAACGATTTTATGTCGGAAGAGACAAATGAGGACGAAAGAAAACGTGTATCACCCAACCGAGATGCATACAAAATTGGTCGTACCGTAATAAACACGACCTAATATCATGTATTATTTTAGTGTAGCGGGACACAAAAACATATTTTTTATTTCAGTGTTTTCGATTGACATTATTACAATATTATTTATGAGATATATAAAACGGATATAGTGTTTGTAAACACTCGTATCACAAACGAGCTAACGCATTTGAACGAGCGAAACACATTGTTATCCGTTTGGATTTTAATGTAATAGTTACGCGTTTCCCCGACAAAATATCGTCGAAGCATATATAATCAATATTGTATAACGCGATGACCTTGCTACGTGTATATATTATATGTGAAGTAAATTAATTTTCAAATGTCGTTATTATTATTGACGACGACGACGACGACGACGTTATATTGTTCTCTTAAATTACGGCTGGTGCGTAATCGGAATGGCTGATGAGATCGTTTTGTTTTGTTTTTTTACTTAACGCACGACAGGTATAGACAATAATATCGAGTAAAGACGTAGTGCGACCAACACCGTTGCGCACACGCGTATTATAAAAGAGAAAACGATGGGACTATTAAAAGGATATAAACGTATAACTAATAATAATGATGATAATAAACCCAAAACACTAAAACTCCGCCCCATTGATGAATGCTGTACATTTTTTTGTCTTCTTTACTTGTTCGTTGAACTTAATTTATCTCGCATTGCGCGTAATAAATGTAAAAAGTATAAACATATTTAAAAACAAAAAATCATATGGCAAATAAACGGCGAGACGCGAAGAGCTTTCCGGTGTTGTCGCCGTCGTATCGCGTGAATCGATTCGGATCCATGTGAAACGGAATCGATATTTTTACACCCGAAAACGGACGAACGACTGTCATTATGATGGCGCGTCGACCGCGTACCAGGTATTTAACGTGTTATACGTACAAGACGTTTAAAAAACGTCTGACGGTTCTGTTTGACGTGGAGTTTGCAAGACGCATAGCAATCGTCATAAATAATATATATATATAACGAGACAGACGAAAAATATAGATTTTATAGTCTAGTCAATTCTATATAGTCAAGTAAAACCGATCGAATCGTGTGGCCGGAGAAGACGGAAACGTGAATAATAATAATAATCTTGGTCACCGAGACGACCGTATTATTAAACGGTATTGTTATTAAACGTCGACGGCGTGTATACATATACACAAAATCGGTCGGAAAGCGTATGCACGCACACGTGTTTCGTTCATAGACACGACTCGTAAATAGAAAACGCGTCCGCGTGTGGGACGCGTTGACAACAGTGTGTTTTTCGTGTTTTTTTTTTTTTACTCTTCACACGAATATAATATAGAAAAACTTTTACGAATAATGGGAAAGTATCGTCCGACGACGTCGTGTATACGATACGCGTACGTATATATGCTAATGAGAACGTACACGAATCTAAATCGCCCTCCGACCGAAATAATAATAATAATAATATGTATGTACGTACGTACGTATGAATCGTCGGCCGTGTAACGGACGGGATACGTGGTGCGGTCGAACGATTTGCATAATGTGTGGAAGAGGATTAAACACGTACGTTTCTTTCGTTGCGCTCCCCGTACGCGACGGATCGGATTTTCGTCGTGTTCGCCACCGCGCGCGCCCACGGAGACGGGTACGGTTTTTTTGATTTTTATTTATCCGTCTATTTTATTTTTTGTATACCGTCGCGTCGTTAGTCCGTTCGTTCCCGTAACAACAATGACCGCGCCGCCATTGCCCGGGAAGGTGAACAAACACGGCGCGCGGGCCCGATAAAAAAATATCCGGTAAAAAAAAAGGACTCCGCTACCCCCGTACGAAACGAAAAGGGCGAGATCGTCTCACGCGAACGAGAGAACACGCCGAAAGGGTACGCGACGATACCGTTCCCGATTCACGGGTCACACGTCCGTGCGTTCGTACGGCTGTAAAGGCGATCGTTATGTCCAGATAGCAACAACAACAAAAAAAAAAAAACCCCCGCATCCTAACCGTAAAAATATTAAACGACGACGACCTTTCCGCGTTTTTTATCGTGGCCGACGCGAACGCACGTGAATTACTACTACGTGCGATACCGGTAATCGCCATTACGGCGATTGTTTTTTTTTTGTACACGGCGTCCGGTGGAACGTCGACGCGACGCAGGAGGTCGACTTATCTCGTTTTCACCCTATTTCTCGCGTTTTCAGACGTTAATCAGACGATTTTTTTTTCTTTTTTACTTTTGAACGCGAACAGATAAGAAATATACACGGTACTCGTCGAACTCAACGGGTTCCAAAGGACACGCCAACTCGGCGAGCGCGTTTTCACGTTTCAAACTGAAAACGCCGAATCCGACCGGCACTGGAATACGTCTATGACGCGTATGTGCGTTTACATACGATTGCTGTTTTTCCGCGACAACAGTCGGACGGGCAATTTATGAACGAATCGTACACCGTAAAGAAAACCGTAATGTTCCCGCACTTCTCATTGCTCGCGTGCTTAACATGGAACGTATATACTTAAACGCGAGTCGTCATTTTCCAATCGTTCGATCGCCAATCACTAAGAAGTCCGAATTCAAGTCGATAATATTAATTACAATAAATTTATATTCCAGTACATAGGTAGGCGATCGAAATTCGAAGACGACAGAACAGTAAAATAACGATACGTCTCATTTATATGATTTGCAATGATAAATTGTACGGAAAATGTAAAAACGGTGTACTTACCACAAACGACTCGGTCGAACGGACTCATCCAATCTGAAACATAAACAAATCCGTTTTAAATATTATATAATACATACGTACACTTGGACGCGGTTTGACGGGAGTGAGAAAGTCAATATCGTATAATACGGTTAGGTTAAACACGGGTAAAAAACGTTCGATTTTTTTCAATAATTTATCAATAAAAAAAAAAAAAACAGAAATGCGCGAAAAAGGTTTTTTGTCGGTCTTTTTTTTATATATACATATACGTGTCCGTGTAAATTAATATAAACGCGTTTTTTATCACTGCGGCTGCAGTCGTGTATTGGCAGGGCAGTGTATATTTTTTAAATTTATTTTTAATTGACCGTCGTCGTCCACGCTGTCTGGCACGAAACACGAAAATATTCAAATTCTATTTATATGTACGCGTTATTTTAATATGTTAATTGTTCGGATTTTATAGCTGCGCGCGTCTGCAAACGAGTTACAATTATTATTATTATTATTATTATTGCTACACGGTCTACGGGTACGTTTCCGACTTAACGGATCGTAAATCGTGCTTGCAGCGTCGTCTTCTGTCTAGCGCGTCCGAGTCAAAAGCGCCGGGTCTCGCACATGACCGTCCGGTTTAAAACTCAATGTTATATAATCCGAATAAAAAACAATATACGTACACGCATCAGGTATACGCGAAAACATAAACGATCGAATAAATCACGATCATTAGGTATTTTTTTTTTTTTTTTTTTAAATAAAATCGACGGATCGTGCGAACTACCGACACTACGAAAAAAAAAAAAAATAAGATAACTAAAAAAATACGCGTCAACAAATCGTATCGATTTTTTTGTTTTTCTCGTCCGCGCGCAATTAATTACGAACGGTCTCCCGAACACGATTCGTGCGGAAGATCGACTCGCGTGATATTCCCCGATGCTCGCGTTCCTCTCGTGTGATCTTTAGCCGTTTTACAGTTTGTTTGCGCTGCTGGCCCCGCTCGGTTCAGCCCGTCATTTAAATTGGAGTCCACCGTTTTTGTTCGTTCAACGTGTGTGTGAATTGAGTAAACGTACGGACTACCGCGGACGGCAATAGTTGACAGCGGAGACAAACGCGTAAACATTCCACGCGATATTTCCCTCCGAGTCACAGTACGAAATACCGAAATCGTGTCGATTCGCCCGCGGAAACAATGCGTTTCGACGCGACGTTTTCCATTTTTTTTTTTAATCACGAGAAGAAATCGGTTTCGAAATTGTTTTCTAACGCGAATAGGGTAAATATGGAAAACTCGAAATTCCGCGAGTGACATTTAGACGCGTGGCGTTAGATTTTGCCGCGAACCGTCAGTGCGAATTAGTCAAATCGCTCGTATTTCACTGGTCGCGCGCAAGACGCACTCACGTGCCGCCAACGTAAAGCATATTTTCGATCGTTTTTCTTACGCGAAACTGTCGCGTTAACAAAACAGTTAACGATCCTTCATATCAAGACACTTCATAGGGTCCGGACGCGACACGTCTATAAACAAAATATTTCGTTTGCCGGCCTATCACACTGAATTGATATTTTAACGTTTGCTCGTTGAACATGTATGTTGTTCTGTGGTTTTTATGCGTTAGCGATGATTCGTTTTTCGTATAGAAAAACAAAAAAAACAAAAAAATGATTAATTTATCTCGTGTGATATGGAAAACGTTTCGGGGGATGGGCCTAAGGGTCAGAGTTGTGATAACGACGGTAGTCGTTTCACGGCTAGTACCGCTGTTATATTATTACGCGGTCGTTTACTGCGGCGGCCGCGACGATTAATTAACCGAACGGGTCGGCGAGCGCCGCGCAAACGACCGTGTAAAACAATTATCGCGGCGAACGACAAACGGCGTGCGTGCGCGCACACACGGCCACGGTGTCTGAAAGAACGCGGACTGCGTGCACAATAGGTCTTAGGAAATTTCGCGTGTCGTTTGTTCGGGACCGTCGCGAAATGAAAAATCGAGAAACGGACGTTTGGCTACTACGTCCCCGAAGTACGTTGCGCGTTTCATTTGTCGGCGGGCGGCAGTTTAGCGCGTCGATGGCGTCTGGCGCAAGCCCGGGCCCTCGATCACCCGTGCCGTCCGTCTTCGGCGTGCCCAAGAACCGTTCTTCGAGTCCCCTGCTCTACGTGAACGGCGCAATCTCTCCCGACATTGGTGTTCGTGTCGAGACGATGTGAAACTGTCGTCGACGATACATTTCGTTCGAACGAAAACCGAAATGTTCGACGGCTCGGGCCGAGAAAACGATTACAAAAACGTACGGTGAAATCGTATCGGGCTTTTTTTTTTTTTGGCTATTGGCGTCGAACAAACGATCCCGAGCGAAATTCGCCATCAAAAAACGAAACGAAACCCTCATCGATCTAACTCTAATCATTTACAGACCATATTTTTTCGGCAATAAAACCGTTCGTTTCTTTCTGTCGGTTGTTAGGTACGTTTTCATCGTCTACCGTTGAAGACACGTATCAAAATGATTTTGTATCTGTCGAATTTAGCGAGAAATTACGATTTCGTATTCTACTGTAAAGACGAGGGAACAACGTTTTCCCATCAATTAGGGACGTGTATGTTTTCCCCCCCGAAAATCGGCTATGTGATACCCGTGAAATGTAATCGCGATCCGAACGCGGATAGTGTTATCAATCGGCGGAAGTGTGTGTTTTTTGTTTAAAAAACGATTTGTCGGTATCCCCGGACCGTTTAAAGCGTGTGTATTAATCCGAATAATTTCTATACCGCAGAAGTAGGAACGTCTAGTATATAGCGCATTGTATTTTCCTAGCGAATCGACCGATGTCCAGTACGCGCACTGGAAACGAGAGAATAAAACACCGCCGTCGGGGGATGGGGCGTGGAAAACGTGAACGGTACTGAGACCCGAGAACGGACACGTTCGAATGCGCGCGTACGACGGAAAAACAAAATTTTTCGCTTTCGAACCTAACCGCGAAAACCTTAGAAAGTGTCCGAAATCATAGCGCGCGTAACGTCTACACACCGTTCTTATAATTATTTTCCAAATACAACAGTAATTCAGCACGAAACACGAATTTTATAATTGTACGTTGTACGTCGGACGATGATATCGCATTGTCGCGGCATAACGGTTATGGTCGGCTATTGTTGTACAAGTCATTAAGTCGGTACATTTATTACTTATTTACATACGAATTATAATTTATAGTGTAATTAAAAACGTTATTGCTCCGGTTTTACGATTAAAACGTATGCGCGTACATAATTCAAACCGTTCTTTTGGTAGCCCTAAATACGTTATAAAATTGTAAGCTTTAATATCGTTTTCGTTTGAACGTAATAATAAATCAACCGCTTAAATGTTATCGGAGCACGAAACGAAACGTTAATCAAAATATATATATATATATGTAAAAACACTCGAGCGCCTATTATAAAAAAAAAAAAAAACGTTACTATGTGTTCGTTTCACCTATTTCAATGCGTGCGCGTACTGTAATACGCTATTAACTACATTAAAAAAAAAAAACTAGTAAAACTAGTTGGTTTAGACGTGCCGGTCAAGAATATTTAGCGCCGAACATTTTACGAACGGTCGTTAAACGTGCGCGATTTTTCAATCTGGCTGTTTACACGTTCATTACGGTTTAATTCGACAGTCACGAAGCCGTGAGTTATAGAATTTTTTAAAAAAATGTTCACCAATTATACCGAAAGCCGAGAAACGTATGGTTTTTTTATTTTGTCCGTTTTATCGTACTCGTTTGTCGCGTAAAAATGTGAACGGGCCGATTTCCGGGGTCGGAGAACGACCGGGCGCAGCCGTTAGCGCGTTTAGCGCCTCGGGCCGGGACGGGCGACGGGCGGACGTAACGCGCGGTGTCGGTCTCACCTGTGATGGACATCCACGGATAGCGGGGTATGTCGGGCATGGGTTGCGGTCCGGGCGCGCCGGGCTGTCCGGCGCACGCGGTGTTGAGCGGGTCGGCGACCACGGCGGACGCGGCGGCCGCCTGATGATAGAACTGCGCGGCCGCGGCCATGGACGACACGGCGGCGCCGGTGCCGCCGGCGCCGTTCTGGTTGTGATGGTGATGGTGGTGCAACGCGGCGTAGCTGTTGACCATCGAGTCGGCCGCGGACACGCCGACGCCGCCGCCGACGCCGCCGCCGCCGCCGCCGCCGATGCCTCCGATGCCGCCGCCGATGCCGCCTCCGATGCCGCCTCCGACGCCGCCGCCGACGCCGCCGTACCGGCACGACGACGACGACGACGACGACGTCTTATCCGCGGCGTCTTGGACGGCGGCGGCCAGGGCGGCGGAGCCGGGCGACGAGAACGCCATGGACGCGGCGGCCGCGGCGCCGAACTGCTGCTGATGGTGGTGGACGGCGTACGCGGACGGGTACATGCGGCCGGCGGCCGGCGAGACCAGCGACGACGTGGACGGCGGCGAGCCGCCCGCGCTGCTCGACGACGAGTTGTTCGGCGTCAGGCTGTAGTTGACGGCCGGCGAGTCGAGCGCGCCGCCGGACGTGATCACCGGGTTGAGCAGTTGGTGGTGGTACTGTTGGTGGTACTTGGGCAGCATGCTGTCGATGATGAACTTGGAACTCATGACGGGCGGCGGTGCGCGGAATGCCCGGACGGTGGTTACGGTTCGACCGACACTGTTTTGGTTTCGGTTTGTTTTGCCCGGCGAACGGTCACGGCCGCGGCATTTCGATCGAACGCGGCGAACGAATCCGTTATTGGCGGCGCGTGCGGAGTGGGGGTGTAGCGAAATTCCTGGGTTCCTGGAAACGTCCGACGGTCGAGACTGGGCGTGGGGGGAGGGTGGAAAAAAAACCCGAAAAATCGAATCGACGACGGAAAGAATTCGGCGGAGAGCCGACGTGGACGCGCGCGTACCACAGAGAACCGCGCGGCGGCGGCGACGGACAACTGGTGATTTCCCCGAACGTCCGACACTTGTTCGTCGTGATCGTTTATGACCCGAGCTGCCGGCGCGCGGAGGGTATTGGCGGGGCCCAAACAGTCGTCGTCGTCGTCCGCGTGGCAGTCGCGCGTCGTTCTACCTCTTCTCCCGTGCCGGGCGGCCGATCGCTACGCTACCTACGCCGGCGCGCGCCGCCGCCGCCGCCGCCGACCGGTGACGCGCACACGCGCCGCGACGGGCGGGGCGGAGAGGTGTGCCGGGCGACGGCGTTCCGACGGCCAATCGGACGGCTCCGCCCGCCACTCGCTCGTTTCCCGTCGCCCGGAGTGGGGGCGACCGATACGCGTTTCGTACGCGATATCGAACCGTACGCGCACCGGGAACGGGCGGCGGCGGGGCGGGACCCCGTAAACGTGATTTCTACCGCCACGTCCACCACAACGGTTTCGTGCGTACGAAATTCTCGCACGCTAAGGGCCCGCGGGCGCCGGCGTCACTCCGTGGACTCGGCACGTCGGCCGCGTACTCGGACCCGGATGTTTGAGGGCCGTTTTCCCGATATCGTCCGCCGCAGGTGTACGCATGAGAAATGAATCGTCCCGTGTAAACTGAGACGTCGTGATCTTCGTGATTTTCTAGTCCGCGGCTATTGACCGTGCCGTTAATCGGTCGAACGATCGTTCTATATTTGTGGTCGGTGTTTTCGACGGTGAGGTGATTGTAATCGCGGCCGACTAGAAATCCCGTGCCCGTTGGCCCGCACAAAACAATATGATACCTAATAGAACGGATTAGGACGCGACGTCCGGGTAATTTTCGAAGTCGGTTTTATTTTTACGTTATACATAGTCGAGTCATTTATTTTGGTTTGTGTTGATTACGGTTAGTTCAACGCCACCCCCCTTCCCCCGGGGGGCCTTCAGGGTCTCAGTGCGCACCACCGGACGTACGCCTAATAACAACACGTTCTTGCGCAATGCGTTCCCAACGAAACGTTCTAGTCGACGTGTTTTAACAGTTTCGTCGTCGTCGTCGTACGTTATTTTTCGGTTTCGTGGGCATTTTCCTACTAGTTTTTGCGCGGTAGGTTAGCCGGCCCGACCATGTCCGCGGTTCACGTTCCCGTCACCCACCCCGACGGACGTGAACTGGCGAACGCGAATTATAACGGTAACGACAATGATATCGCGGTACGCGTTCGCCTTTGAAAACGGGTCTAGAGTAAAATCCCAAAACAGATATTATCGGTACAATATCCACAAAACCATAAAAAAAATTATGAAAATCGTGTTTCGTAACGGCCGACGTCGACAACGACGTACGAACGGAACGGCCGTATGTCCGACGCGAAATCAAACGACGTTCGTTGTTCGTGTCACCGCGCACGTTTACTTCACGCCTGATTATCTGACGTATTGTTACTGTTTGTTGCGAGTCCGAATAGTCATATCCGGCGCTTGGATGTGTGATAATTTTTTCCTTTCTCCCCGTGTTTTTCTTCGTTTGATTTAGTTTTGTCGCTATTTGTACGCGTATTTATATTTACGTTTTGTTCGTCGTAGGGCTGCCGGAGCGAAAATTATTATCATCAATAATAATTGTATGTACGTTTTGTATTCATCACGATGAACGATGTAACGATAACACGGAAAGCAACAACAGAGCTCGTTGTCGGTTACAAAAAACAAAACGAATGTATCGACGATTTTTCACATTTAAAACGGAACACCGCGGCGTGAACTCGCGAAAACTCGTCGGGACCGCAGGATCGGGCCCACACGAACGCGGATTTCGTGTGCATGCACACACTTGTACACGCCGTCCCGTCACATCCCTCCGCGACGCGTTCGACTCGGTTTTACACGTTGTGCCGTCGAGCGTACGTCAGCGGTCTGACGCTGATGACGGGGGAAATAACGTTTTCGCGCATGATGAGTAATATGTTCCAATTGTTTTTTTTAACAACGATTTCAAAACGATTTCGAAACGTACGTGAAACGTGATATAAACAGACGACACGCACTATAACACGCGACAACGAGTCGGACGTGCAAGACAATTACTTTAAGCTTCTAGTCGCCGCGCGTCCTGGACGATTGTTGGGAAACGTGTTGACTCCCGTACGAGTCACGGTCGTCGGTCATAGAATCGTGCGTACACGGGCCACGAGATCACGACATTCCGCGGTATTGGACTCGACAAATCCGAATACGACACGCTAGTACGTGGTAAGAACGGACGACGAAAAAAAACGCATTCCGACAGAGTCGGAAAATCGTATCGCGCAACGCAGGTTAGGTTGTACGGCGTGTTTTTGTTCGCCTTTTTTCGAAAACCGTTTTCAGAGAACCTTGTGATGACCTTTGTCGGCTGGTGATTTTTCACGATTTCGTTTACCCCCTCCCCGCCCCCGTTGGTCTGTAAAATATAAATAAAGCAGAATTATTCGACCTTAGAACCGCGCGCGACAGATTACGATCGAACGGCGCCGGAGGATAAAAACCGCGTGGCTATATGTATAAACTCATGTTTCTTTTTTGATTAATAACCGCGTTCGGATAATAAATTTCGATCGATTTACGTGTACGTTACGTGTTGTTCAGAGAACTCAACGCTGTGACATCGGTTTTCGTTTGAATACTATCGACACACATAAAATTCGTCACGTCAAAATAATCAAAAAAACGATAAAATCGACTTTTGTTTAATCGTTTTCACTAGTTTTTCGCTCGTTTATTCCATACGACTTATTTCGGGCTACACGTATACCGTCTCGCCATTCAAAAACTCGGTTTCTAAAACACTACGCACATTTCGTTTACCAAAGTTTTTTTTCCTAGACATGTTGCATGTTTGTTTATAGAATCGACGCGTTAAACGTTCGTGCCATGTCGCGCCAGTAGAGCGTGTTTTACCCTATAACAATACATACACGTGTATGCATACGGTTTTGTATACCACTAGATTTCAACAAGCGGAAACAACATAAATATAAACGCGGACGTCGTGGTTGCGCGACAAGAACCGCGTGTGCCGGATAGGCAACTAAACGTACACACGGTGCCGCGGACACCGGACCCCGTCGTAGACGAAAGGCACCAGAAACAAAACGCCGCGCGAACGTTACTGGGCAGTGGAAGACGAAACGCGATCGCGCGGACGACGAAAACGATCGGCGGGACCGTTACGGGTCGTGGCGATCTCCGTGCGGAAAACTCACTCTGGAATGGAAATATAAACGGTGTTTTCTTTGTCGGACGACGGCCGCGGGTGCCGGGCCAGAAATCAGCCGTCTCGTCCCGCGGTACGTTCCCGCGTCGGGATACCGTGTTAGCGGTCGGTCGTAAACGCGTTACCCGTTTTCACGGTGCCGGCATAACGCGGCCACCGGCAACAACCGTCCGAGCGACGGTCACACCTCTCGTCGTTGCGTCGTTATTGTTATTATTATTACTATTATTATTATTTGTCGTATTAAACGTCGTACTTACCGGGTCGATTATGTTCCGAGACTGGGGCCGACACATGCGCGTAGGCGTGTGTAGAATGTGCGCGGCGTACAATATCGTATTGAAATGACGTTTCCTTTTATTTTTCATTTATTTTTTTCTTTTCGCGAACCGTGTCAAAACTGTCGTAAAAACGATTATTGTTGTTACGGAAAGAAAAGAATGAAAAAAAAAAAAACACTGGCGGACGGGGTGGGGTGAAAAAATACTGCGGCCGATGATTTACTGCAGCAGACGAAACAAACCGTAAAAACACAAAAAAAAAAAAAAAACACATAAACGTTAGTATAAAAACGAATCGAGTAAACAAGAGGCGAATCGTCGTAAAACCATATACGCGCGACAAATATTTTTCCGTGCACGTAACTATTTGTATATTGTGTCGACTAATGCGTTTTTTCCTCGTCGTTTTCGACGCGATAAAACGTACACAAGAACGGCGCAACTCGTACTATACATAACGGATCGCGCGTTATGTATTATGTATATATATGTGTGCATGAAAATTACGTCTTCCCCGCCCGGACACCGTTCGGAAACGGTTTTTAATAAAGAATCTAATATAGCCGGAGCGGCGAAAAGCTCGGAATTATCTATAGACGTAACGGCGGACGATGCCGCGCGAATAAACAAAACAATACAATATCGTCGTGACGTATATTTTAATAAAAATAAATAAAAAAACACGTCTATAAAAATATCGATGATTTTCCCTCGGGCGAACGAACACAAATCGTCTCGCGAAATACGCGACGTGTCGTGGCGCTTCGGTACGATGGTACGCGTACGTGTCATCAACGTTTTTCTCGTGACCCCGTGTCCGTCGTACGTGGTAGCGTATCCGTGTGCGATCGGTCCGAACGTTTCAATCCGAATTGTGATCGTCTTCCACGACGAAGGGGTTGGTCGACATTAAAAGTTTCCCCAGCCTGACCCGCACGCTGCGTCCCCCCGGTCCATGGCCGAAGCCTCCTGGCCCGTACGACGTTGTTCTTTTAGCGCTACCCGAGGGGCACGGCAGAAGACGTCTCGGCCGAGAGCAGGTCGAAGAATCCAGCCCGTACGAATCCCCGGGCTTCTTCTTGAATTAGCCGGCGGTTACGGGTTGGCGAGACGATGGACCTTACACACGAAAGCCGCGGACGAACGGGTCGGCACGTCACGTACTTACTTATAAGCGTGCATACTCACCGGCGCCGAAGACGATTTCCATGCGCGGTCGTACACGTACACCCGAAGTCGTCTGAAATAAAAATCATACGCACGTTATATTACCGTCGGCACGACGACCCGACCTGACTCGGTCATGTATGCGCGGACAGTGAGTCCCGAGTCGTGACTAGGTGAGTGGACCGAGGCAACGTAAAAACAGATGCGATCGTTTCGTATCGTTCACGCGATGAAATGGAGAATTCCCGATACGGAGAATTTGTTTTTATACAGACTTCTTCTCTTTTCGACGTTTACAAATATTATTTCCCACGCCGTCGTGAAACCCGAATCACGAACAACTAACACACTGGTCGTCTTCAGCGGCCGCGTTGACCGGGAGAGCAAGTGTATTTTTTCGTTTATGATTGATTAGTCGATGAATTTGAACGTGGCGTGACTGACGTGGAAAGTCGACGTTACAACAGTTTACGCGTTTTCATTCGCAGGTCTCGAGCGCGAATTCCCAGCGGTGAAACCGTGCCCAGACCGTTTCGTCGACAAGTGAACGGAAACGAAACGAAACAACGACTGTCGAAAAGCACGCCGTTCGTCAATGGCCGTCGTCGAATTCGGCGGTTTTCGATTGTTCGTGCCGTGTCCTATTTATGTCTTGAGCTGATGTGTTCTGTCTGCCACACGCATGTCTAAGTACACGTTCGCGGGTCAACGAGTGCTTTTTTCTCCCGTCGTCGCGGACGCGTTCCAGACGGGATCTAGTCTAGCGGAGTTCGTACGGCCGGACACTACAACGGGTACCGGGAAGGGCTCGACCGGTCCGCCACGTTGTTGTGTGGATTACGGAGTACCACCGGTCGTGGAATCGTCGTCCGGCCCGGGGCAATTGTAATCCTCTTCGTTCGCGCGCGCGCGTGTGTATGTTTTTTATTCGATACCGAACCTAGTTTCGTTTCTTTGTAAATTATATATATATATATGTGTTACGTACTCGTGAGTTTTATTTTATACGCTGATCGGTAACTGCAAGTGTACGTAACATTAAAACGCCTGGAAACCGCGTGAACCGTGACGGTCCGTACGGACGCGAGGCGGCCGTTGCAAAGGCAACCCTTTCGTCGGTCGTCGTCGTCGTCGTTATCGTTCTCGTCGGTTCTCGTTTTACACGCCGCGGCCGTTGTGTGCCGTTTGCGCGTCTAATCGCCGTTTTAGCTAACCGCGGCGCGCGCGCGCGCTTTCCGCAGATTGCGTTGATACGATAACGGCGGACGTCCGTCGCGGCGTCGTTTGTAATCGCGAAACACGTCCCAACGCACTCGTAAAATAAAACGTCGTCTCGTTTTGTCGGCGGGACCTCGTCTGTCCTTTGCGGCCGTATTAATATTATTATTATTATTATCATCGTCGTCGTCGTCGTCGTTGTCGTGTTATCGCGAAACGCCGCGGACGAATACATTATTTAATTATTTGCAAAACCCGTTTTATGTGCGTGCGCGCAGGCTTCGGCCGCAGGTGCGGGTTTAACGGACGCGCAGTCGTTTACGTATTTTTTTTTATCTTCTTCGTCCGTTTCGGTCGTTTAAACCGTCTTGTCTCGCTCGCGATCACGTCGCCGTAAACGTTACGGGGACGTGCGTCGGTCGACGTTTTCGAAATGTTTTGTCGTGTCTGCCGGGCAATCGTCCCCGCACCGCGCAAAAAAACAAAAACAGACGGCACTTTGTCGAGAACGCGCGGTCTCGTCCCGTAAAACGCACAACGTCATGATACACAAAACAACGTTCCGTAACCGACGGAACCGTTACGACGATAGCCTCTATTCGAAGTCTATTCAAGCCCGGAGTCCGGTCGTCTCCGTCCGTCGGACGGGCGCGACACGACAAAACCGACGGGCGTCTCGTAGCTATTGTTTTGATTTTGAAACGTCATCAGTTATCATTGGAAAACAAAAAAATCAAATCCGCTTCTTCTCTCGAAATCTCTAGGTAATCGAAACACCACGGACGCCGTTGCACTCGGTCGAGATCGAGAAACGCGGATCGACGCGCGCGATAAATCTCCGTTTTTTTCTAACGCGCGCTCGTTGCAACGACACGTCGCTTGGCCTAACCTAACCGTTCCGATAAACGTCAACGTCGAAAAAAAAAATGTTTTCGGGATCGTTCGGGAACGTCCAACGATCCGAACGAAAACATTTTCTTTTTTTTCTCGCGGACATGATACCGACCTAACCGTTCTGCCGGTCGAATATGACTGTGGAAGACGTTTCGCTCCGTCCGCGCGCGTACCCGTGACATTTACATTGTAGTGTTCCTTGGCGCACGGCCCGGACTTGTCTTGTCTCGATGTACGTTGGCGCGCACAGGGAAAACTTTGCGAGACTCTGCGAGACTCTGCGGAACGAACGAGCAGTGGACACGGGGCACGGTCCCCGCGCGCCCGCGCGACCGTTATTGATCCGCGTTCGCACGGCCCGCGGAGGGAACGCGTTCGCCGCCGGATCGAATAGCTCCGCGTTCGGGCGCGCCCGCCAACGTGAAAAATGTACCGAGCGTCCGGGATATGGGGTTTTGGTTTCGTTTTTCGACACGGACAATACGACGAACGCTCATCGACGTTCGACAATCTACTGGAAATGCGTCGGCAGACAAACAAAGTCGACGATTACATTCCGGCGGTCGTTCGTTAGTTTTTCATAATTTTTTGTGTATTGCGCGTACAAAAACCAACCGTCTCTGCAGCAGTTTCGTGCGCGGGACACCGTATCGTTCGGCGAAACAACCGGTATAGGGACGAGTAGGTTCACGGACGACGGGTATAAAGGACGGTCTAAAAAAAAAAAAAAAATCCCTAGAAAACCATGCGCGTCGACGATAATAATAATCCGAACCGTTTTCGCGAACCCTGTTTCGCGGCGTGTCCCCGAGACTTCATTATCGTTTATTATTATTATTATCGGTTTCCGACGGCGGTCGTGCGCGCCCGTAAACTCGATGATCGTAAACGATAAGAGTCGACCATCGTCATCACCACCGCCGCCGCCGCGTTCCGAGGGACAATTTGTATTGCCACGCGACAACGGTCCACGGAGGGGCTGTAAAACTCTCGTTTCGAGACGATCACGCGTAACGTCACTTCGTTCGCTTTTTGCACTTTTTTCGCGCGCACGCACACGCGGGATGGAAATCGTACTCTATTTTCCCCGTGTCGGAGAGACTAAATCGCGTGTCGCCTAGTACCACTGCACCGTCGACCGAGACGTCCGAGACGGGATTTATCTACGAGATTTGGCCGGCGATCTTCCGAGTCTCTCTCGTCGAGTCCCCACCCAGCCGAAATCGGTATCGAATCGTCGTCGCACAACAGACACGTTTTCGTCAAGCCACGGACGGCGACTTATCTTTAGGGGAATGTAATCAATGTAATTGGTTTTTTCGTACACGTGCGAGTAGAACATAAATATATAATATCTCGTTCGAACGTTCGTATGTTTCGTCTGTGCTAAAACGTGTTTGGTTGACGTGAAAATGTTTAAAACGCGATTGACTTATCCGAATTGAAAAACGCGTATCCACGCGCGTATACACAACGACAACGAGATCCGACGAAATCCGACGCTAGTCATTTTCGGTCGACACAACGACAACTCTTTCTCGACAACTCTTTCTCGACAACTCTTTCCGGCATGAAACAGCGGACGGTCGGCGGCGGACTGTGGTACGCGTTGACGAGAGTGTTCCGGTCTTCGACGGGCGGCGGGTCCAAGACGGTCGGTTGCGACGACGAACGGTCGGCGAAGGACTCGGGCCGGCGTCGCCGTCGACGTCACCGTGCGTCGGAGACGGGGCGGGACGACGACGACTACGACGACGACGACGACGACGACGACGACGACGGGAGGGGCGACGGACGGGACGGCGACTCGGCGGCGGCCAGGGCGCAGATGGCCGAGCTCAAGCTGGACATAGTGAACGTGTTGCACGCCGAGTGCAAGCGGAAGAACGAGCGCGCGGTCGGCTGGCTGGCGGACGCCAAGCGCGAGAACTGCCGGCTGACCGTGGTCGTCTGCGGGTTGGAGACGAAGGTGTCCGAGCTGGGGCGGCAGACCGCCCGGGCGGAACGGCGGGCGGAACGGCGGGCCGAACAGGCGAAACGGCAGGCCGAACAGGCGAAACGGCAGGCCGAACAGGCGGAACGGTTGGTCGAACGGTTGAAGCGGCGGGCCGAACAGGCGGAACGGCAGGCCGAACGGGTGGCCGAAAAGACGGCCGCGCGGTGGTCCGCGATGTCGCGCGCCGTGGCCGACATGCAGGGCGTGCTGTCGTCGCGCGTGGTCGACCTGCGGATCGACGCGCTGCGCACGGCGGTGGACAAGATCGAGGACGCACTGGGCGCGATGGCGGACGACGGGACGGCCGACGACGGAGACGATCTGGAAACGGAAGAGGACGGATGCGATCCGTGAAACGGCTTCGTGCGCGTTTGTTTTGTTTCTCTCCACGCGTTTTTTTTTTATACGTGGATACTTTCCCCCCCCCCCCACTCCCTCCACGTGACGCGTACGCACATATTATACGGTCGACGGGGTGACGAGTTATATAGTTTTTTCGCTTTTTTACGCTTATACACGCCATAGGAAAGTTTAGGAAAGGATTTAGAATTTGTCTGCGTCTGAAAAATTATTTTAGAAAACTAAACATTTGAACCGTACGTTTCGCTATAGTAGCGAACACATAATACATACACGCGTTTTATTTGTCTTTCGGTCCTCGACAAAGGACGTGAACGACGTAAACGTACAGGTTTGATAATCAGACGTCGCGACCTGCTAGTCGTAATACTTGACGACACGTGACGACGGCGGAAGGAGAACAACGAACTTATAACGCGCGCGCGCGCTTACGTCCCGTTCGCAACCGTCACGACAATAAACGATCTTACGTCGACGTCTCGACCACCACGCGGTGCACAGCGTTCCTGGTAAGTGTGTACGCGTGTAGTTTTATGGTGTTCGCGAAGCCGAAAACTCGGACCGTTCGACACGAACCGGCACAACGACGTGTCAAGACCGTCCGCAGAAAAATATTTCTAAACGAAACACGCAAAAACCTAAAAAGTTACGAACCGCCGGAGCACGGACCTTTACGACAGCCGTCCCGTAGGGTCGTTTCCACGGACATTGGGCAGTGCGTGGCGGTGACTGTTTCGGGCGGGATCGGTGGTAGTAATAATCATCGATTGATTCACAAATGAAAAAAACGCCGCTGAAAATCATTTGACATTCGAAAGGACGTATCATATCGCCGATTTAAACGAATATCAAATGAAATATCCTCCTGCGGGTGGGCGTTCTTGATGTATATACTTTACACGCACGTACCGGACGACAGTTCTCATTTCGCACGGTGGCGCGTGTGCATTTCCGCTATACCCACAGACCGTTTATTTTTGTTCCCGCCGGTTAAGTAGCATTTGGAATTTCGTCGTCCTAGGTACACGTTCATTTGTCGCCTCCGCCCCTCGCCTTTTAAGACGTGCGTTCGTAATTCACGAAAAAATCTCACGACGAATAAATGATAAAAACCGATGTGAGCGTTTACAGGTCGAAGACGACGACACCGCGATTCGTGTTGACGGCCGATAACGTTTATTTTCCAAAACCCCCCACCACGGTGATTACGGGAACGCGAAGCCGACGGTCGGTCACGTCGGTGCGTTTCACACGTGACGCAGGAGTCGATGATTGACCTCGAGGTCCGACCCGGATCGTTTTCGTTTTGGACTTATTTCTCGTCGAGAAGTATTAATTAAGCCGCGGAGTCCGCCCGGAGATAACAGGCGACTCGTCGCGGCGTTTGTTTTCGTTTTTGTGCGAATGTCCGACGGGTCGCCGGTGCCCGGACACGCAACGCGCAACGACATCTACACGACGGCGGGCGCGGCCCGAGCGGACGCGAACACCGCGGCTAAACTCCACAACGTCAACGCCGCCGCGGGCCGGACGGTTCGGCGAACGGGCTGTCCGCCGGCGTGCCGATCGATCGTTCTCCGCGCTCCACGTCCGCGCGTACCGAAAGGGCGCGTCGGGAAGGGTCGCCGCGCCCTCTCGCCGTTCGAACCGGAAACGACGCGGCGTCCCCCCAACCGCACGTACGGACGCGCCGGGCGCGGTTATCACGTCGCGCGCCGCCGAGGGTGTCGAGGACTATTTGTTTTAATTTTCGATCCTGCAAATGCGATAGATCGCGCGATCGAGAACCGCCGGACCACGTACGATCTCCCGGTGCAACGGAACACGGTATTTTTAGTCGAAACGGCCGACGGAGTAGAACGTCAGCGAGAAGAAAGAAACCGCGGCAAATATTTAACCGACGACTGTACTCGTGGATTCGTGAACGCGTCCGGCGTGCCCGATTCCCGTCGCGATTCTTCGGACGACGTTCTCGGGAAAAACGAAAAACGCGTGTCGGCACAGAGTACCGAATTCGGAAAAAAATCTACCTGCCCGGGTTTGCCAGAGGCGTCTTTCACGCGCGGTCGAAAAAACTCGTTTTGCCGTCAAACGGCTACTCGGACCTTATCGAATCGTCGTCGTTATTGTTGTTCGGTCGGGTTTTTTCGCCCGACGATTCGTTCGGTCCAGAATCGGGGGATACCGTTATCGTCAAGAAGCGGTGGTGGCCACTCGACCATCGCTTTCGTGTAACCGACACGTTAATTATCAATAAACATATGAATTTTGTGTATGTATTTTATTTTTTTCTTCCGACGACGGTTCACAAAAACACTTGTTCGTAAACGTTTCGGTTTATCGCCGACGGTTTTTTTTTTACTAGTTTTCACTACACGTTTTCGAATATTTCGATGTTTCGAAAACAATAAATTAACACGTTCGGCTCGAGTGGCGTGTTGTTTTCCTCGTCGAGAAATGTTTCCGTTGATTATCCGATTGACACCGGAGACCGTCGTAACGATGTGTCGACGGTTTTTATCGAATACGAAAACAACACACGCCGTTGCCGGCGGCGCACGTCTCAACGGAACGCTTCGTCGATCCGGTATAATTTTACTAATATTTCATCGTTTCAGTAACGAAACGAAATTCAAAGCAATCAATCCCCCCCGACCATAGCGTAATTGCGTATTATAGAAATCATTAAAAATCATACGGAATGACGTCACGCAACGATCGAATGAATAATTAACGTGTAAAAAAAAATATAATTCATAATCACGAAACAACGATTGTACATTTTTATCGTCGGCATACACAAGGCGTACGTTGTGTCCGTTGTACACGTGAGATATTTTTCGCTCTTACTTTTGCGAACGATTCGTCGAATATTTCCGACGTCAATTTTGCCCGCAAGTGACAATGAATGTCCGAATGAACGAATTACCATTATTATTATTATTATTATCGTTTTCAACGGATCGATATCATAGTGTTTGCGTTTATTTTTCGAAAATAGATATTGACGGTCCAGTCGGATTTTTTTCACCACACTTTTGCTGACCACTACCATCCAAGGTTCAATTGAATAATTAAATAACGACGTTAATTAAAATAACTGGAATAAATCTGCTTGACTCTACAGGTACAAATATTACGTATTTCATTTCCTGTATGATAATAAGACTCCGTACCATTTTTTTTTCTCGAATCCGAATCACAAATTGAACGAAGAACGCTCGCGAGTATCGGTTTCGAAATGAGTAAAAATCCGAATGTCAGAGCAAGAAAAAAACGGTATTAGAAAAACATTCGGAAAAGTAGTTACTGTTCGATGAATATACAGTATTTGCAAAAAATGTTGATTCGGCAAAACACGAACGTTTTGAAATATTTACATAAAAAAAAAAACAAACAGATCGCGTCCAAAAACGAAGCGAGTCATTCGTTTTTTTTTTTTTTTATCGAAATTCCCAAATTGATTTGTTTCGCGGCGATTTTAAGAAAACGCGACGTTGAACACACCCTGTACGTCGGTCTGTGTACCGATTGTTCGAATGTAAAATATTCGACATATATTATTTTACAACGGACAATAATAACGATGATAATTGATTTGTATTGTTAATAAATTGACGTAAATTAAATATATTTAGATTAAATGTGAATCGTGTCGTACAGATAATAGAACGTATTTAAAATGATACGCTGCAGTCGTATACGTGCACGTCGTCCGCATAAATAATAATAATAATAATAATAATAGTAATAATAATACGTGCGGCAGTCGATTATTGTTTTTATTAGTAGACGCGAGACGGGTTTTCGTTCAAACATAAATGCAAAACAACGCACGAACGCGCGCGTATTATCACAACAATCGTTATGACTGCATTTCAGACGTAATACGGACCATAGAGTGACACACGCTTAAAACCGGTAGAAAGCGAACGAACAGCATTACACACGTTAGGTATATCGGGGTGGGGGATGGGGGAGGAAAGAAAAAAACAACCGACGTTTTATCGAAACTTTGTTAAACTATCGAATGGTTTTAAACAACTTAAAACGCGCGATTTTACGTTGAATATCGTATTGTACGACGGTAGAACGTCGAGAAACAACGTGTTCGAAACGTTACCTCGCACAGTTATAAGTAAACATATATATATATGATAATTTATTCTCAGATTTCAACGTGCTAAATCGACAAGAGCGCTTGTGAAACGGTTTTCGTATTTTTTTAACGAGCGAAAAATTCGTACGCGCGTTACGTATACGGGACGCACATACGGTTAAGCCTCTTCCCAAGTTTTTTTCTATAAGCTTATACGTTGTTCTGGAATATTGATTTGTTAGATCTAAATATATCTAACATATAGATTTATATGTTATAGAAAATCATATAGTGATTTTTTTAGGATCCAAGAGTTTATGTAAATTTTACGTTCGAATTTTAATTTAATTATAATTATAGATATCATGGTAATATATATGTATATACACACGGATAGTGGTGGCGGTAGTTGTAATAATAAATAAAACAGTGTATATTATAATGAAAATTACTGGTCGTTGTTCACTTATGTGCAGTGGCGTAGCGAGGATTTTGAAATGAGAAGAGAGGGGGGCAAAGTCAAAAAATGTAATTAAAAAAAAATACTCAACAATTAACAATAATAATTTATTTGTATTTTTATAGTAATTGTTCGGACTTAAATATTTTAATTTAATAACGTTCAACTTGACTTAAATACTGTTAAATACGTTTATATGGCCACTGCTTGTGTGCAAGGAAGAGTAGGAAAACTCGTAAGTTAGCCGCAAAAACCATTCTGAACGCGGTATTCGGAGCGTACGTAACGTAACGTACGTGTGTGCATGATTTAGTTATCACGCGACGTAACAGACGTAATAAAACTATTATATACACGAGGTATATACGAGTATATATATATATAAATATAATGTATGACGTTTGTACGATTCGTCTCGCGCGTAAAAATAATACGCGCACGTGTCGCGCACGAAACGGGACGACGAACGGTGTGGTGACGGTCGAACCGAAAATGTTGGATACGGTCGCCAGACCAAGGCCGTTGGGGTCTTATCAACCTAATACGTGCACGACGGGACCGGACGAACTTACTGCGCATATACCGTTTGGAATTCGTCGACGTACGCGTTTCGACAAAAAAAAAAAACCGCCCGATAATCTCGTGAATCGTCGTCATCGTCGGAACCGCGGAGTCGCGGCGTCGACCGAAAAGTGGTCGAATTGGTGGGTAGGTCGCAGGGTAACCGGGTATCCGTTCCATTTTGTCAAATACTTGAGCGTACCTCTACTATTTTCTTTTGGTTTTTTTCGCGAATTTTCGCGCTCAAGAAAACGACTGGGAAAAACTGTCCGTTGAAAATAGTCGTTTTTAAGTCCGGCGCGACGCTCGATTGAGTTACGCTCTCGGGACGAATCAATCTATATATATATATATATATAGATTTTTTTTTATTACATCGTAAAACCGATAGAACACGGAGCGCGACGATAATAATAATATAAATCCTATACGTGATGTGTCACTCAACAGTGTATACGTACACATATATGTAACGTGTGAAGTGGCGTTTTCAACGCGTGCGCATACGCGCGGATGTATATTTTTTAGTCTTTTTACCCGATTATATATATATATATATACGCGGCACGGTTTTTTTCTCGTCGTATCTCCGCAGCCGCTGCGCGTTATGAGCAAATCGTACGTGCTGCAAACACACAATGTTTGGTCTCGGGCCTACCCCGCGGAAGTCGTCGCAACCACAACACTACTGTTACATTGTAATGTGTACGTATAATTGGTGTACAACGTCTATTTACGAACACGCGAGTGAGTCATCGACGATTCATTTTTTTTCTGTTTCTTACGCTAATGGATCGAATTCTTTCGTTTTCGAGTGTGTATATTTTTCGTTCCAAGTCTGTAATTATTATCGGATGAATTACGACAAGTGTATTGTATATATATATATATATATTATAGAACTGGTTTCAAGACGGTTTAACGCCGTTTTTTAGAAATGACGCGCCTACACAGCGTTCGCCGAAACGTTCGCGGCGAACAATTCTACCCGACACCGGTTTTGGACGGGAGTCCAGTAGTCGCCTGTATAAACGAAATTCGAACGGAGTATTTTTTTGTCGTCCGAACGACGCGGTCTTTTTTTCCTCTTCCCCCCCGAAAGGTTTTCTGTCCGTATTCGTGTCGCCTTCGTGATTTGCGACGTTTACGAGAATTCATTTGTGCAGCATGTGTGCGTTCAAGTAATATATACACACATATATATATAACGCGTTAGGACGTAAGAGATTTTTCGGGTTTTGTTGTGTCGTACACGAGGACGACGTGCTGTATATACGTAGGTGCGCGCGCGAGCGTTCGTCGTTGGAATAGTAGCTGAAGGTCATCGAACAGTGGGGTCGTCGGTTCGATCATTACGAGGGTATATGATTATAGATTTTCACAAAAGAAGTCGGTTCACGTTTCGACGTGTGTGACCAATTTGAGTGGTTTACAATTTGTTGTTAACAAAAATAAGTCACATATATTCTTGGGGGAAAAAAAACGCGTCTAAACACTCGTCCGTGTATCGGTATACGGATCATATAACGTATCTGTCGTTTATCGAACACGGGACGAAAACAAATTCAGTTCGAAAACGTTCGATTCGTTCGTCGGATATTTTCGCAATAACGATTCCAGTCGAAATCGTCACACGTAAGACGTTCGTAATCGCGTTTGAATACGACTGTCGTAGGCGCGTTAAGACGGAAATCGTACAAGAAGAGTTCGTTTTTTATACCGTGCACGCAGATTTACACGTCCGAACGACGTGGTAAACAACGCACGTTAGGATTGACGATTAATGATCGTCGTGACGTGACAAAAACATATCGGCTTATAACGAATTCAATCACAGCAAACGCCCTCGCTCCACGGTTCCCAGTCGTCGGCCGTACATTCAAGTAACTTCTTTAGTGCCGTTTACGGTCCAAACGTCTTCGTCCGGTACGACGCTGCCCGTGTACACGTGTACAATCGACTCGATTCGCTTTGGACGAGTTCCTTAAAAATCCCAGCGCTGTGCTCATCCGTTCCGGCGCGTAATTCTCGTGTATTCGCAAACCGCACGAACGTTAATCGCGTCCGTCTCGACGTCCCGACACCGGAGTCGTCCGAGAAGGTCCCGTGCCGCGTGTGTTTCTCTGGCGTCCTCCGAAGTCTCGACGTCGGGCCGTTAAAAAAGGCGGTCGTCGTCCCGTCTGTCGCGGCGCGCCCGTAGGTGGGGCGCGAAACTATTGATCCTTATGCCGCCGCCGCCTCTGCCGCCGACCCTCCCGCGGCGATCCTCCCGCGACCACCCTGCCGCGACCACCCTGCCGCGGCGCGCGTACACCTTCTGCGCGACCGCGGCGGTCTTCGCCGTCTCGCCAAAATGGCCGTTCGCGCCCTTTTGCAAAACGAACGGCCGCCTTTCGACGTCGCACGCGTACGTCGGTCCCGTCCGGGTATAAAACGTCTCGCAGCCGAACCGACTGATTTCTCGTTAATTCGCGTTGAAAAATTACAAGTCGAGTTGTTTCTTTTTTCTCGGGCTTTGATTGTTATAACAATTATTTTAGCGATACGATATTAAAGTTAAACCGAGAAAAACGGGATGAAACGGATAGCATGAGAATTGGTTAGAAACATGTTTGACATTGACAGGAATGTTAGAAGAATTGAAAAGCCGGTAAGCACGTTTATTTGGTGTGAGGGTACAAAGTGAGACGATTGTTTGGTTCGAAATGAACGAGAAGGAAGTAGAGGAAGTCTGGATAGGTCGAGATTGTGTGATGGTCGGAGAAATCGACCTGTACCAGGCGGCGAAATTGTGAGCGGGGGGAACGTTTTTCGGGGTTTCCGCCATGGCCTATTGATACAGACCTTAAGACAGGGACAGAAGTCGGGCCACGGGATTTCAATAAAGGGAGACGATCCGAGCGAGCCAGTGAAGTCCAGTTGAAAGTCAACGTTTTCTGTTCGGCGTTAGGGACGAAATGGAAACACCCGACGCGTCTTGTGTTGTACAGTATCAATAGTGATACCGTCCCACTCGACGTAGAACATACTTGTGTACGTTCAATCGACTTTTTCGACCGAAAAAAAACCCGAATCGACTCGGTAACTCTCGGCCCGTCGACGCGCGCCCGCCGTTCGTACGTTCGTTTAAAGGGAGGCTGCGAGGGTGAAAGGCCGCTACGCACGCGAGGGTGGCGTACGTATGTGCGCGTACCCCGTTCGGTTAGGTTCCCTGCTGACGTTCTGTGCACGTGTGCGTGCACATAAAACATAACGATATTCGGCCACGCGAAATAGGGGGTTTCGTACGTGACGCGTAACGCGAACGACCGTCTCGCGCGGGGGCTTTTAATTGCAAGTCCGTACGCGTGCTACCCGCCCCGAAAACGCATTCCGTCCGAAATGTCACGACGGCAATGTTTAACTTCTCGTACCCGGCAATTCATTTCATTTAGTTTGTTAATTTACGTTCGTCCTACGTAAATAACGCGAGATCACGCGCGACAGTCGACGGTCCTGTAGAGCCTATTAAAACGGCAATGGGTATATAAAATAATACGTTTTGCGTATGAAGCGTTTAGGTGCACGCTTTCAGGCGTTCGGAAACGCCGGTTTAGCGCGTACGCCGTACAAATAGGCGTTTCGAGAATACGGGCAACACGATTGAACGTACGAAAACGCGTTATGACTTTCAGGTACACGATATAATATACGCGTTCACGCGTTAGAACTTATAACAGTAAAAAAAAGAAGGCTTTTCTACGTCATTACCCGGGGGACTTCGGTCGCGGACGTATGTCGACCTTACCGGCGAATTTGTAATCGATCTGTAATCGAAAACAGATTGTACGACCAAAACGAACAGCGCGGACAACTCCACGGAACTGAATGTAAAAAACCGCGCGTGGATCGAAAACCCAACTCGATTTTGTATACACGTTTGACATTACCGTTAGCACAATTTTCGTACGAATAGTCTTCGTCGTTTTTCGGATTATACCGGTGTCGTTTACTGTTGGTAGAGGCGTTTCTTTTTTTTTTTCACCACGCAAATATACGCGATCTGTGTCCGTCCGCGTCTTCTAAAACCCAACGTAACATACGTTATCCAGTAAACGCGCTAAACAACAATAATACCTCTACTCGATCAATCAAACGCGTGTTATATTGCGGTCCACGGTAGCTGCGACATATGTACACAGCAGCAGGCGGCTCACGCACGTTCTACTTACCGAAACGCGCATAAGCAAACAATTCGTATTCCGTAGAGAGAGAAAAAAAGGGGAAAAAAACGACTGTTTAGGACCGTATCGTAAATATCAGAAAACTGACAGCGCCGAGAATACATTTTCAAATGGAAAACATTATTTTTTTTTTCGAAAGAGAGAGAGAGAGCGTGTTTCGATTCTCTTCAATACGTATATACATCGACTGCAGCACTACGTCGGACCTGCCCTTATCATAATAAAAAGGGAATAAACTATACGACGTTATCGCGTAGGTATATTTTTTTATAAAATAAAATGAACGCGCGGCCGACGCTCGAAGACGTCAAATCGTACGCCTTGACTTTTATTTGATATAATAGACACCGCGATACCAAATGTATTAATAAATATATGACTCATTAGGCGAGGTCGCTAATATATATATATATATATAAAGTACAACAGAAAATCACAAAACTGAATTTCGATAGAAAAAAAACCAAAACGAATTTTTGAGACAGACGAAATAAAGAATGAAAATATTAAATGCTTTTAACGAAATTAGTAACACGCGCGTACATGTATACATATATAAATATATATAAACAATTATTCGATCGCGAGTGAAAAAAATAGTCGCTTCTGGCAGCCATTTATCGATCGACGATCGCGACTTACAAAACAATCGACTAAACGCGTTCCGTCGTAACGGCGTACGCGTGTTAAACGCGTCTCGACGATGTCTCGATCGAAACGGGATCGCTCGCGTTCCGGACGCAATAGAGCGCGCAAGTACGTATACATCTATCTATACTAACAAACGACGTCCGTTTCTCTTCTACTTTTTATTTTTCCGAGACCGGTCTGCCTGTATAAAACGTAATCCGCGGACAATAGGGAATACATGCATATGTATACGGTTATGTGCACCGCGTTCCTCCTGCCGTACACGGGCTAACAACGGGTCGGCAATGAACGCGAGCAAAAACTACAATAAATACGTGGTATGTCCTTTGCGCGCGCGGCGATCTCGTCGACCGAATCGTTCACGGCGTACATACGCGCCCTGCTACCGCAGAAATAAAAACAAATTGTCGACCGCTTTAAATTTTACACGTGCGATCGGTTTGTTATCATATTTTACTTTTGACTTGGTACGTCATATTATTGTGTTTTTACGGTATCATAAATTATCTATTGAAACGTTTATGACATTCGTCCGTATAACAGCCGCTCGCCCTCTTCTTTTTCGTCGCGGACAGTTCGACGCGTAGTGTAACGCCTGGACAGCGAACGAAAACACGAAAGCCCAGAAACACCGCGAAGTAAATCGGAACGTGACGTCTTAACGGTTTCGACCACGCGTTTGTCGGACGACGAAGGTGGGCAAGTCAGGAAACGCAAGTGGAGTCGAACGTCGGAGACGAGAACGCACCGTGTTGCCGGTGCACGGAGAATTCGTTCATGAAACACGCGACGCGCCACGACACAATGGTCCTAACCTAACCTTGGATCGTGTGTGTGTGTGTGTGTGTGTGTGTGTGTGTGTGTGTCTCCGGACTCCGTGGGCCGCGCGAAAGGACACGCGCCTATTTATGTCGTGTACGGTCTTCGGCTACGCGACCTCGCGTCCGCCGGTACCCTTCCGACGCCGTTCACGCGTCTAACACGTCTATTGTCTGTCGTCCAAGGATGCGAACATCCGTACACAAACAACGCCCGTCGTCACCGTCCGGTCGGGTCGGCACGCGCGTACACGACACGGCTACACGGGAAACAATCTCAGTTCTGGTCCGAAACCCTTGGCGCGCGCCAAACGGTCGTCTCCGTCTCCGTCCGCGTACGACATAACCGACTTCCGACTCGACAACAGCTCCGACAACGCCGTGTCCCACGTACGCGACCGGTTTCACTCGCCGACACTCGTCCCGGAGCGCCGTCGCCCGTTAACAACGACCGGAATGACGTTAATCGGCAGAAATCATTTTACGATCGGTATTTGTTTTGAAACGGTTTTTTTACGATTTTTTTAATTTATTTTTTTACATTTTTACGCACACGACACATACATGACGCAGGCACAAAAAAAAAAAACTAACAAATTTTTCTTCTCTGTAACACGTATTGTTCTTTCCGTTTTTTAATCGAATTAAAACGTTTACTCTTACACGCGCGTTTCATGTATATACGAAGATTTATTATTCTTAGTCGAGTTTACGTTCAAATTAAACAGTGAACCATCGCGGTACACATCCAACGTAAAAAATTGACGTACGCTTTCGAAGGGATATCGACAGATTAGTTTTGTTCAGTTTTTTTTTTTTTTATCGAGTATTAATTTTAAAACTTTTTCTCGCGGAAAGCCAAAAACACACAAAAAAAACCGTTTATTCATGCCGGTTTTCATTGTATAACGTAAAATATCTGAATCAGCGTTTAATTTCAAAAAAATAATTTTTTTTCGTTTAAACGGGCGCAACAAAATATTATGATCACATTTTATAATGACGTTCTAGAACACGAAACAACACGAATTCAGTTCGTCCTAAAACAATTACCGCACACACGCTTGTACAGCAGGAAAACGTGGATGGGTAGGGAGGGAGGAGGGTTGGAACAACGCTACGTATTTCAAAACCGTAAGCACGCGCGCACACGTTTCGGTGTAAAAACCGTTTTCGCACGTACGCGGTCCGATTCCCGTACATATTCTCGCGATTTATCGACGAAACGAAATAACGTATTTCATATCGGATAACGTGTGTGAAAGGTACACACAATATTTGTCACACGCCGTAGCTTTAGTCGACGATCACACAAGTTTCGAACTCGTAAATACGATATATATATATATACACGATTAAACTGACGTTTCAACGCGCACGACGTCCGAGTGTAAATAATAATAATATCATTGTTTACGGTATTGTTTACTTATTGTATTATGCGGAAGACGACGGTGACGCGGGAAACGGCGTTGCAGCCAGTAAACAACGGTTTTTCTTCGATCCGTTTACTTAAGGGAGCCGTTGGGGTTCCGTTCGGGGATTTTCCGTTAGACTACTATTATTATTATTGTTGTGCGACCCGGGTCTCCGGGCTGTATGCCGACGTGTCGCTTCCGTCCAACGTTCGCCACTCGACGAATGCACACCGATCAATCGAAATTTGTTTTTGTACAAACAGACGCGCACGCACGGTCATAACACGTACCGTCCGTGTAACGTTACGTTACGTATAAAACCCGACAGTCGTCACGATCGAAGTGATTCTTCCGCGTGAATAGAAAAATAAAAATCCGTACAAAACCGTACCACCACCAGTCGTCGGCGCGTAACAAATCATTGCGCGGGACCCCGGACGTTTATGGTTCCGTGCGTGTTTTCGGATATTTCGCCGTTTTTCCGTATGTGGCGTACACAATGTCCCGACAAAACGTAAAGATTTTCAGTCGCGCGGCGTCGAAAAAAAAAAAAAACGATTCTTTCACAACGGACCAACGTATAAACGTAAAAACGAAAGAAAAAAAACAATAACAAAATAACAAACGAATAGTATTTAAACGTTCGGAAAAGAATTATATATATATGCGCGTACGCGTATCGGATCGATTATTTGTAATATTGATCCGATGCGCGTGATGTTTTTTAATCGTGACGGTTCGGAACGACAGCGGGGAAAACAATAATCGTCCTTTGCTCCGTCGTAATCGAACAGTAATTATTTGTTCGTACGGACCGCGGGTGTACGGTACGGAACGTTTTTGTAATTGCGCGCGATGATGATAACAGTCGTAATCGGAAACGTTCGGACGGAAAGCAAAAACCGTCGGACCGTCGGCAATCCTTCGATGAAAACTTGAAAGAAAGAAGAAAAAAGGACGATTTTGATTTACGTGAGACTCGGCGGATTATTATACATTGTGTACGATTATCGGATTTCGTGTTATTGGAAACGTTTGAAACACGAAAAAAAAAATTAAATAATCGATTCGATTTGTTCCCCGTGCCGCGCGTTGTAATTGTAAACCGTGTAAACCACGTACATCGATTTCTCGACTATGACGTGATAAAAAAAAAAAATAATGAAAAATACTTATTGCGCGCGCGCGTACGGTCTTGTCGAATATTATCGGTTATCGCGCTTACATGATTTTAATTGTAATTGCCGCGCGTTTAAATTGCGCTTAACGTCGCGATTTTACGATACACACACACACTACGTAATAATCTCTAGCAATTACATCGATATAAGTACGACGACTCGTTGTTGACCGCTATACATGTGTACGATATGATTCAATCGATTTCGAGACGTGTACAATTCAATTTTTTACCGACCCGGCTGTTCGATAATAATACGGTGTGTATTCGTATGTATTTGTTCACGATCTTACGATATTATTGTTATTATTGTTATTATTATTATTATGTGCAATATACAACGGCGGGGTGTGCCGCGAAGAAAACAAAACATGTAGAAATTATGCTGTCCGCTGCCTGTAATGTTTCGACGACATGAACGTTTTTGTATAGTGAAACGTGTGAACATGTTTAGATCTCTCGAATATTTGCAGTATACTTGAGGTCGGACCGGCCGCGCACAAGAGTGATTTTTTGTAAAATGCCGTGTCGGGGAAAAAAACAAATATATATATATATATATATTGGTCGCTACGCGGCGAACAGTCGCCGTCGTCGTCCTTACAGAACGAAAAAACCGACGGGAACACGTTCTTAACGTTTTCTACACGTCTTGAAAAAATACCGTATCGGCGCGGCGCGGTCTCGGCAATTGAATGGTTCGAACCACTTCAAATATCGATTTTTGTTTATCGTACGTAAGCACGTAAATAACGACTGTTCGTGCTGGAGAAAAAAAAAATTAATCACATATACGAGCGTAATACCACCACTTATTACGAATCGAAATATTTCGACGGGGCCGTCGGTTGGAACGCACGTGCGTAACGTATCGTTTCCCGTTAAGTCGGCTTCGAAAATATTTATCGCCGCGGCGATAAATCGTGGACGAGGAAAAACACCCGAACGCCGGACCGGACCGGACCGGACGCGCCCATACCGCGGCACGGTGCCGCTATCCATAAACAAGTCGCACACGAAATCCGTGTACGAGTCGGAAAGGAAGAGAATAATAATGATGACCGGCGGTACCCGTCAAACCTGTTCGACGGTATTTTTTTCACGTTTTTTCTATCGCCGGGTAAACGCGATCCCGACTCATTGGACGTTTCAAAACGATATTCCTTTCGTTGCGCACGCGTTACGTTCCATACGGACGGAATTGTACGCGCCCACGACCGGACGCCATCGCGTTATGTAACACAATACCGTGATCCGCGTCTCCGGGGGAGAAACGCGTGTCGTCCGCAACACCACGGACGACAATAATAATGATAATAATGATAATAATGATAATAATAATAATAATAATAATCATAATAATCGTATAGCCGTACGGGACACGTCACGGGCAGTCCCGGATCGAGCGTTTTAATCGAGCGCCTAGACGAAATTGGGATTTCCGTCGCGTTTATACGGATGCGGCGTGTTTTCTCTCGGGCTTAGGAGTGCTTCCGAGCGGTTTGTTATACGGAACGTAAAACCGTACGGCACATTATAACGAGTTCGATGTGAATAATCTTTAGACTCGTATTTTTCACTACGATACGTAATGGTTTTTTTTTAGAACCGTGTATAACGCCACATAATGTCGAAATGACGTGTGCCCAGTCGGTCGGTCTGCCGTTGGATTGTTGCGCATTTCGATCGTTACTCTCGTGTCGTGTTATCCGTGGCTTCTCGAAAAACAATAAAACCAAAACCCGGAGGGGACGTGATCGAGAGTTTGATGATTGAAAACGCGATCGTCGTCGTCCACGACAAAACCGATTGTACTATTTGATCCATCGACAACACGAGACGGACGTGATTTTCGGACGCGATGAATGCGAGTCGTCCGAAAACGCTGTTACCGCGCATCACAGTATTCGCGTGAAATGCCTTGTACTGCACTCGTATCCAAAACGTGAACGCGAAACGAATGAAAACAATAATTCACGTTATTGCGTTCGTCAATTTTCGAACTTGAATGTAACGCGCATTGCGATTCTCGCTGGGAACGTGTATTCGCGTGGCGATGATTAAAAACGTCAATATTTTTTCAGATTCGACAGTTCTCGCGTTTAGAAAACAACCCGAATACGCGTCGTTATTATTTGTTCGATTGAATTCCCGCACGCGGCGCGTTTTGGGTTTTCATTCGAGACGACAAAAAATAATAACGTTTCGAAAGGAACGACGCCGCGGGTCCGCTGCGTACGTACTCGGATCGAAACGTACGAGCCGTCGTACAGATATTTACGGCCGGTAAAAAACAAAAACCACATATATATATGTATATGAACGTACATAATTTATATACACATATATGTAGACGCGTTATTCGCGACGAACATACGTTTTTTTTATCCGTACGCGCACGCGCGCTTTAAATTTATAAACGCGAGCGCATAACTCATACACAATAACGATATACGCTGAGCCCTCGTTTCTTTTTAGTCCGCAGCCTGCGACGGTTAGGTCGGTACGGCGGGAAAATACAATGTTTTTTTCTCCTCGGTGTATAAATATAATTAAAAAAAAAAAAAAAATGAGAGAAAACTAATGTACGGCTACGATCCCGTGGCACGCAGTGGGAGGATGTTGCGTGCGCTCACACGTACGCACACACACACACACACACATATATATATACGGTGTACACGAGACCCCGAGAGCTTGACAAGCCGACGAGGCGGTCGTAAAAACTGTAATTTAACTGCTTCGCCGGGCCCCGCGCGTATAGTTAGCTGATAAATTAAAAAAAAAAAAACCGAGTAAGAGAGAGAGACGAAAGAGTCGTAAAAAACACGAAATGAAAACCGCGGGGAAGAAGAAAGTTTTTTTTTCGTTCATTCTCCACTTTTTAAGTAGCCGAGGAAAAATCGGATTTTATATAAACGCGGCCGATTCGTTTTTATTTTGTGGCTCAACATCACGACGTTAATATTATCACGTGTACGAGTGATATACGTGAGTGCGCAAATCGTCTTTGAGAATACGATTACAATAACGATGTTTTATTTATGCTGATTGAGTCGATTATTTTATTTTTTTATATACCATTTACGAAAGGACACATATTTTCGGTAGACGTTATCGGAGAAGGGCGAAAGGGGCAGAGCTGAGCCAACGTACTTAACATAAAACCTATTCGTCTAACAAGCTGTTACCGTGTATTAACACGGACATAACGTTTGTTTTTATTGTTATCTGAATGTGTTATATTTTTTACGCTCAAATATGGCATAATATACGCCAGCTACGGTTATACGATATTATCTATTCACGCAACGGCTGTTGAAATAGTCAATAAATTTCAAATCCGTGTCGTTTTTTGAAGAATAATTTTAAAAAATTTCACGTGATATCGCGATGTACGCGGAGTTGGGACGTAATATTTATTTTTGTGATCATACCGAGTTTCGGTATATATGTTACCGAGTGTCAATAATAAATATTATCAAAACCCATAGAAACACGCTTTTCAGTCGTTTTACGCGTTAATATTTATTTATTTAATTTCAGTTTTTTTTTTGCCAATAAATTATGTTATTAAGTCAATGCATGTTGAAAATAAGTTGTTTTCGAACGGAACGTAAAAAAAAAAAACGCAACGACTTCAATTACCGTTCTATAATCCATTAGTTTGACGTTTCGCCGGAATAACATAATAATAATAATAATAACGTTACGAATGTATATACACATTTACGTTTTAACCTTAACCAAGGTAATAAAAATAAATAATATGAATACGATGACTCGTCGTAACACCGGCGCGGACTTCACGTGTACGCCCGTTATGACTTATGTGTCTGACGATAATTGTAGAGACCGTGTGGCCGGTGGCGCATTAGCGTACGCGACGAAACGAAATCGGTACGTTACAAACGACAATTGTAAAAACTCCGTTGGACATTCAATCGACTTTTACGTGCGTTGTATTCCAAAACGATTTGTTAAAAACGTACGATACACGCGATGAAAACTATTGCGAAACGCACAACACTCGTATAAGTCATTGGCGAAAGCGTACATCGAGTTTCAACACAACGCGGTGTTCAGTGTGGTAGTTCGACGTTTTTCAATTTGCGTCCCGTCCGTCCGATTTCAATCGATTCAAATGTACATTTGTTTAATTGATTAAATGACACGATGGGATTACACGGCATTTACGATTTATCTCGTCCGAACGAAAACCACTGATATGTGTGTATATATATATATAAACGTACGGTATAACGAAATGCGTGTACACACGATAATCTGTTTGTAATCGATTCGATGTAATTATTGTTGACCTCGTACGAACATATTATTACTCATACTCATTATTAATTTTTTGAAAATCGTGTTGTATTTTTTTTTTTTTTTAACGGTTTAAACTATAATAGAATACTATCGTTATACAAATATGTACGTCGGATATAATTGTCAGTAATTCAAAGCGTTTTAAATATTATTTTTATTGTGTCTGTCGAACGTTCCAACGCGCGCCGTTTAAGGCCGTAAACAAATATTCGTTCAAGACAACATTTAAAACAATTGTTTCGCGTCAACATCCGACGTAAACGGACGGAAGACGACGTTAATTGTTAACGTTTATGTTTTACAAACGCCGTTGTGTTATTTCGTAAAAGACAAACAACGATTTCGATTATAAACTCAACGTCGAAATTTCTGTGTGTATAGTACAATACATACACACGAACGCTGTAAATTCTGTTTTTGTTTTTGTAGACCTGAAAACGATCGCGATAAAAATACGAATGACACGCGCAATAAACATATGATATTTATCGCGTTATCGCGTGTGCCTATAATATGAGTAATATGTATATCGCGTCTAAAACGAAACGTCTCGAGCAGCACGCCTTTGCGTTTAATATCGCAACGTAGGCGAACGGTAAATTATTATTGTGCGGCCTACGCGACTTCGTATGATGCTATGCGTGTGTATTATTTTCTTTTTAACAAAAAACAAAACGTGTCCGACGGACGACGACCTGACGCGATTTTCACGATTCCAACGGTCTCGGCGCGTCTGCTGCACTGGGACGAATAAGATAAATCGCAGCGAATGACTGCCAGAGGTCGAGACGACCCGCAGACCTGACTAGCCGAGCGCACGCGTGCGAAACGTCTTGTTGGAAAACCGTCGATTCGTAAACCGCGGACGTCAAACGACTCCGCGACTCAACAAACGCGTGTAATCGCCAACACCCGTCGGCGTGCGCGGTTATCGTTCGAAACGTCACCACGTATGTTTAATTTTTTTTTGAATTTTTTTTTACAACCGAAAAATAATGGAATAATCGTCGTCGCGCGGTCGACAGTAATGATGACGATGATAACGCCGATAACGATGTATAATTAATGCGCTCGACGATCATATCCCGGGCGAGTGTTGGCGATAAAAATTACGGGAAAACGCCGCCGCCGACGACGGGGAATAAGAAGACGCGCGCGCGTATTATCGTGTGCAAGTAATTGGGTCCGACGATTAAATTGTCGTTATTGACGGACGGGGAAAAGACGCGAAAACGGATTGAAAACGCGCGTCGACGATTAAAACGGCAGATAAAGAGTCGCGCGTCCGAACGGTCATTATAAAATTAATGACGGCGACCGGCGAGGACGTTTTATCGGCCGACCGTTTAAATAGCCGCCGGCCGTGTACCGGCATCGACAATAGAAGACCGTTCGTCGAGTACCGCGGGACCCGGACCAGAGGCCCAAGAGACGCGGACCGTCCGCGACCCGCCGCACGCGTGAGTACCGCCGAGTATGTTATGTTGTTTATTTTAATATTTGGGTTCGCGTTTCGATAACGGGGGTTTATTTTTTGTTTCTCGCGACACCCGCCGAGTATGACCACGTTTCGAAAGAAAACAATCGTTCGTATCAGATTTCTTTGGTCGGCGGATTCTCAGCAAAACGATACGCCCGGTTTAGACCGGACACGTTTAATCGTGAAGAAAATCCGTATTCCAATAACTGTAGCGCGGGATTCTGGTAATCGGTGTACAACTCAAAAAACTTGACGATAACGAACGTAAGTCATCGTATCTGTCAGAAGACGTCGTTCGGTTTTTAATTTTACATCGTTCGTTTGCACACATCTGCGCAACTGGTCGACCGCGCGGATACGGGTTAACGAACATACATGTATGTGTACGGAATGCTCTTATAACTTGTAGGAAAAAGAAATCACAATATTCTAAAACATAGTTTAAATTAAATTAAGTCGTGTAAAATTTTCTGTTTTCAAACTAGTGTAATTAAAGTAGTTAATTTAAACCAGATAATTTTGATTGGAGAAAACCTAATTAATATTAATTATTTAATATACGTATATACAAGTATATGTTTTTTAAGAGAAGGATTTTAAGATTTTTTTTAAAAAAAAACACATTGGTTCGACCGGACGCGCGTTTTAAACGTCCGTGTGGAATTTTTCATATTTATTTTTCTACTTGGCTATATTATCGGTATTTTTTTTATTCGACGTGTCCGTGTAACAAAATATAATATATTCGTTTTATTTTATTTTTGCCGATTTAAAAAAAAACTCCTATAATAGTTGTAATATATAACGATTATATATAAAATAAAATTTTGAATATACATTTAAATTATAACGTGTTAAAAATTGATATCTTACTATTGATTTTTTCTGTATAATATCGCCGTTGCAGTTTAACATTATACTCTATAAATTATGAACCAACCTTGCGGTCCATACTTTTAAAATTTATTTTTTATATTATTATATATGTAAATATATGTCTTTATAAACCATAATAAATACAATAAATATACACATTAAACACACGAGGTACATTTAAATTCATTTGACTGATAAATTATTATTATTATTATTTATATACTTTACGGATATAAAAAACGAATTAACTTTAACGATATACGTCTAATAGTTTTAAAATCGTGAACGATTCCTATTAAATTAATAGTTTTAGTGGTGTTTAGATCGAATAATGGTACCGAAACACATAGAATATACGTCGGTGTACAATTTTATATATTTGAAATATAATTTACGCGTTTTCTACTAAAAGTATTGTCAATCTATTTATACTGTTGTTGCACGTATATGCGATATGTCTAATCTATACAGTCTGTTTTTTTTTTAAATAAAAATAAACGCGTAATGATGACGTGCATAAAACGAACGGTGAAAATGTTATGTTTGTCGACACAATATTATATATACATATATAATTTTAAAGACCTATAGAAAATAAAAAAAATATCGTCGACGTTTCTAACTTTACTTTTATATTTGCATAGGTCCGTCAAAGTAGCCATCAGTAAACGATGATCACTTCGATGTGCACTTCGACTCGACTAATAAATATATACTAAAAAAAAAAAATCAAAAATTAAAAATCATCCGATAAATACGCGAAACGATGTGTACAGAGAAAAATGTAAACTCGCGGATAAATTGCGTATATTTATATAATCGCGTTGTACTATGCGTACGTAACGTAACGTAACGTAAAATTAAAAACAAAAAACTAAATAAACGTATAAAACACACACGTGTAAGTATACTTTTATCGTCAATCGTTCGATAAAGTGGTTTGAAAACAATGTCTGTATTATCCGGACGGGGGACGAGTATGTCGGTTCCGTCCGTCCGACACGCCCGTGTGAAACGGAGAAGAAGTGGCAGAGGAAGAAGTAAGAAACACGCGTGGTCCTTAGACGTACCGACTGGGTCCTATTCGTTCGTTTGGCCGGCGGCTATCACGATCCGCGGGCGGCCGCCATCGAAACCGTCGTCGCGGAATCCATTGTCGTGCACGTACGCGCGGCGGCGGTGACCCTCTTCCGAAGCCGTCGGCCGCGTCGCCTCTCCGCCGTCGTCGCGCGCGGCGTGCAGCTGTGCGTGCGCGCGCACACGCGCACGCACGTAACGCGGTAACCGTTCGCCGCACGACGACCCTCCGTGACGTATCCTTCGCGCGCTCATATACGTCGTCGTCGGAGGGTTGAAAAAAATTACAACCCGTATACCGGCCCCCCGTTTTTCACTCGCGCGGGCCGCGTCCTCTCGCCGTCTTTTTCCCGGATCGCACAGTGCCGCGCCGGGCCCCGGAGTATTCGCACACTCGCGGAATAACCAAAACCCGTTTCTTCCCGTTTCCCCGCGCAAAGGTAACGACGACGGCGCGCGCGAACGAAACGGACGGGAAAAGAAGACGTTCGGGCAAGAAGACAAACCGGAGAGAGGTGACGCCAGTGTTTTTGGTTTTCGTACGTCGACAACCCTTTTTGCGGGCGGGAAACCCGGCGAGGCCACTCCCCTACGCGGGGCCCGTCGCCCGCGCGTATCGATCCGCGGCGGAGCCCGTCGAGGGGCGCGTGCGCGCCGCCCGCTTCCAACGGCCCCGGCGCGGCTCCGCCGCGTTAACGTCCCCGTCACTTGCGCCGCACACGTCGTCCGGGGCGCCCAGCCGCGTCGAGCTTTCTCCGCGGCCCGGGCGCGAGGCGTACGACGCGTACGCACGTCGGTCCGCCCGTCGAACACGGGCCACGCCGCGACCATTTTCCGTTTTCTCTCGCTCTCGCTCTATACCCCCGTTACCACGGCCGGTAATCCGCGGCAGCTCTTTTTTTTTTGTTGTTTGTTGATTATTTGTTTTTTTGTTTTTTTTTGTTCCGCGTCCGTTGTCAACAACGTTGCAGCACGCCGGACGACCGCGATCGTCTCTCGCGACCGTTTTCCAGATGTCCGCACCGGAATCGCAGCGCGCTGTCGCTGTCCACGGCCACGCTGCAACGAACACGTCGCACAACGCGCGGCGTCCTGTACGTATACTAAATGTATCCTGAGTGCACTATAAAACCGTCCGGTATACCTTCAGTATACGTAACAGGATGCCGCGCCGATCGTCACGACGGTGCAACGCCGCGATGATTGCGGTCCTCGCCGCCGCACGCCGTCGCACGCGTTCAATCCAAAACGTTTCGCGCCTTATCACGTTCTGACGTATCGCCGCGAGTGGGTTCGCGCGAATCGTCCGTAACGCGTTACCCGGTGTTACAATAGAGCTCCGGCTCATAAATAACAATACGCGGTCCGTCGTCACACGTAACACCGTCGTACGAACATCAAGAACGTCACGCTCGAACCACTCGTCGTGCTCCGACGACACTTCACGTCTTCAGCCGAATTGTCCGATATCCGTCGACGGCCAATTGTGTATAATACGTACAATATGCTTGTCTGACGTTCGGCATGTATTTCGTGCGATATTCATTCACAGCGATCATACGTTATTGTCGTTAAATTTATTTTAACAATTTTTTTTTTTTTGGAAAACGATATGTACGAACGTCGTTTGTTCGCGAGATCGCAATCTAAAACGAAAAACGTTAAACGTATAAAATACGTGCGTTATTCCATAGATACGGTCGCGAAACTTGTTTGCCCTGTTGTAAAATTGTGTAAACACAACAATAAATTCGTGTAATATCATATTATAATACGTATATATAAAGAAACGCGTATAGGTTTATTATTATTATTATTATTATATTATCAGTGAACAGTAGACTTGCGCGTGTTTTTTTAATACATATGAACTGTATATATGCATTTGGGGATGTAGTGCAATAAAATCGTTGTTTTGGGGTGGTGTATGTGTTTTTGAGTCCTATACATGAAATTTGTTGTGTTTTTTTTTTTTTTTTACGCACATATGTAAAAATCTTATTAAACTATTTCTATATACAAATATATATTCATGACAGATATCACGCCGAGCCGAACGATTTACATAAATATATACGTGCGGTAAGTATAACAATTTTGAAAAAATATACATTACATGAATCTAAAGACATACGCAATGTCTAAATAATGAACGAACTATAGTTCGAAATATTAGATAATACAGTTTAATACATTTTTTCTAAAAATTTAAAATAAAATAACTACATTTTACGGATAACATTCAGTGTTTACTTATAAAATATTACTTCAGTTTTACTAGTATTAACAATTCATCTGGAATAAGTATAAATACAACATATATTAGATACAAATAATCATAATTTTAAAACACTATATATATATATTTATATTTTGTTATTAATATATAAAAATAGTAAAAACCAAAAAATATTCAAATATTTAAAAAAAAGATCATAAATATTATGAAACTGTTATATAGTGTATGAGAAAATCATTTTTTAACATCAAAAGAATAATATTGTAAGCTCACACAAACGCACACACATGTTTTTGTACATTAATATTTATCAATTTATTATATGTCTATAACATACATACATAGGAAGAATCGTTATTAGGTTAACGTCAAGTCGACTATTTTTCGATTACAGTATTCTCGTATAAGTAATTCGATTAAATTGAATGTGCGTGAGATAGCCATAAAAACTCATAAAATAAGAAGAAAAAAACAAATCATCTCGTTCACCGTCTAATAGGTAAGTACTATGAAAACGCACTGTTGTAAAGTAACTTTTCTTAGTAATAACAATAAATTATTTAACAATATTTTATATATATATGAAAACTATAAATTAATAAATTCGTTTTAAATTATTTTAGATTTTTAACACGAAAACGTTATTACATGGACGATATTTTGACTGCACGTATATAATACCGGATACGTGTTTGTTTGTTTTTTTAATTTGTTTTGAATAATGACCGTAACGATTTAATTACTCGCGTTGATTAAATTACATTATTCTTGTTTAAAAAAAAAGTAATAATAAAGTTTTTTTGATAAATTTTACAAATAACATTGTAGGTCGATTATAACGCTTGTAATTTAAATTTCACGAATAATCATTTTTATATCGACTACGGAACACAAAAAAACACTAAACTATTTTATTTCATTCGATATTCATAATATTTAAACATGCTACGTGTATGTCGGTGTAACGCATGCGTATTCACTTGCGCAGATATTAATGACGAAAAACAAATGATAATAATTAAATTCACAAAAATTAAGTTATAACACACGAACAATGCATTTTTAAAGCACAAATTTAATTATTTATTGCCGACGGGACATAATTTATTTTCGTTTATAAAACATATATTAAAAATATGTTCGTAGACGTAATATATATATATATATATACTATAATTTACGACGTTTATGACTATTTATGTTCAACCTTAAATAATCCGTTTTACTCGTAAACATACTTTTATGCCACGACAAAATGTACAAACACACACACTGAGAATTTAAGTAGGTTAGGTTAAGCTATAATTGTTTAATGTACGAGCATATAGTTACAGTGTCGGGAGTTATTATACGCATTTTTTCCCGCCGGATTGTTTTTTCTACAGAGTTTTATGTATTTATGTTCGTATATCGACTATTCATTATGAAGTCTGCAACAATGCTAAAAAAAAAAAAAACATTTTTTTTTCTTTCCATCAGGAGACCGATTACAAAAATCACACGTTATTCCAAAATGAAAAAGAGTTCAATATTTACGTAAGTGTAGTTGCGATTTGAAAAATGTATTGCAATTAACACGGGGTTTTTTTTTTGTTGCCGTGAAAAACATCGTTTAAACCGAAACAGCGTGTAAGCGAATGAACGAATTGTTTGTTTTGCGCTCGCTCGTTAAAAAACAAAAAAAGATTCTTAAATCACGACCCGGCTCGTTATTTTTCGAACAGCACCTTGAAGTTATTCAAATTTCACACTGGCCGCATAGTAGGGAAATCGATACTTAAGCATGTGTATTTCACATTATATAGTTTCTCGTAAATTACAGCGTGTTCTACGTGCGATGTTATACACACACATAACGTATGAGCTGAGAACGGAAATCGACGATTTTTATACGCGCGACAAGTGAAAAATAATAATAAAAAAAAAACGGCTTGTCCGTATTTTATATTTTGGCGAGTCGGTCGACAGCGGGCACCGCAACACGATTACAATCTCGAACGTCGCCACAATAACGTGCACGTGATGAAACACGCCGGCGAGTGGTTTGTCTCGTCGGTTTCCCGATTTCGAATCGTACAACACATACAACGTGCATGCGTGCGAAGCGCGTTCGCATATTGGTCTGCGACATATTTATATGATACGATATTGGCAGACGCGAATGTGCATATAATACACGATTATTTTTTACCGGCTAAAGTCTGTCTCGAGGAGCGTCTTAACGCGCGTCCGTGTCATTGTGTACGACGCCCCGAATCGTAACTGAAACGAATAACCGAATCGGTCGTAATCGACCCGTAGGCGGTACGCGTACGTACGAGCGGATTGCGTTCACTCGTCATTCGGAGACGGGTAAAAGAAACGTACGATTTACATATATATATTATACGCGACAACCGATTAGGGGGGTTTTTTTTTTTTCTTAATCTAACTACCAATGATAGTATGATAAACGCATATTCGTCGTTTGCCTGTAGGACGTGTCGTGGTGGTTATTTACTCCGAAACAATATACACGTTATGATTGTTCGTCATAAAGTAATATTCATAACTAAATATCTACTAACGATAAAGAGGTTTATTAATTACGTTTGTTTATCGTTTTACTCACACGTCAAACGTTACACATAATTTTTTCGTTTTCTACCATTCAATAAATTATTATTATTATTTTTGACGATCCATACATATTATCGTATTTTATAGTTTAGCTTAATTATTTTACGAAAATTGTCGTTCCACCGCGATAACGTGCGCATATCATAATTATTATAAACAAAACGAACCCCGCCAAACGTTAAATCGTGTAAGAATAGTCACGATACGAACGTAACCTAACCTCGTGTTCAGTTTAAATAGTATGAATAAAATTATTGTTATATAAACAACGCGGTTAACCGCCGTATTTACGTTTTGTAATTCGGTCTTACGAATTATCATTATTATCAGGATCGTGATTACGGATGGGTCGAATGATGCTGAAATCCAGAAGCACCTACGATTTGACGGAGCAACGGGACCTGTCGATATCAACCGATTCAAACGCTATTAATTATACATACGAACTAACAATGGAACCATTGTCAGGGAGTGATTGTTGTTTTCTGAAATATAGTTTTCCGTGTTTGTCTGATAACGGTTGAGATGATATAAACTGCTATAGCAGAAGAAACAAAACGATAATACCGTGTGGACGAAGTCGGTACTCGCGCGACATAACGACGTCCGTGGAGTGCGATATTCTAAAAAAATTAGACGTTCAAAACGTACTTTGAACGATATAACGAGACACTGCATCGGTTTTTATAATTGAATTTTTACTCGACTTTTATAATTTGCTTTAATCGACTGTACACGCGTAAACCATAACCATTACCACAGTAGGTATACTGTATGTGTAAGGTGTGAATTCCACAAACATCTGTTACCGCATAAAAAAAAATAAAAAAAAAACAAGAAGTCGTATTCCGTCCGATATAATTGGGTACTTGTGCGGGGACTTTTAGAGATTCTTGGCACGCCAGACAGAAACAGACGTACAAACCGTACGTGCGCGTTTATCGTCTTGGCAATAAACACGAATCACATAACGTGCCACGGGAATGTGTTTCAGTTTTCATACACACGTATATATATATATATATATGTTATATACAAAGTCGTAAATCCGTTGATATCCTAACCTACCGACGCATAAATACATGTCAAACGTTTTGAATCACACGAGTCCGGAACACACGATAACAACTCGATTAACTGTTTCGCGTGTTGAGTTCGGGTGTATTCTACGTGTGAGTTGCGGACCCGCGGCGCAATAACCACGATAGGTCCGTCGCCGATAAAGTTACGATGAATCCCGAGCGAAAACACTCGGCCAGCACATTCACAACGTCAACATACGTTAGTGGCGTTTTTGCCCACCCGTAAAATATCCGTGCGAGAAAAAAATCCCCCCGACAGCGTTTCGGTTTCGCTAAACGTTTCTACGGCAAGACCGGTCACGGCGTGTTGCGATCGCGTTGTCAACGATCCTGTACAGAGACTTGAACGTTCGCATTAGCATACTGTCAACCGCACGGCCACGTGTCAGCGTACGAAACGGTTTTCTGTGTGTTTACTCGGAGCCCCGTGTCGTCCCGGCATTTCGGACCGACGGACGAAAGCACGATTTCGTTATTGCCGTGACGGTTCGACGACCCAACACGGTTTTCTCGTCTTTTTATTTTTTTATTATTGTCGTCCGACGGTTCGGCGGAGGAGTAAAAAACTCCGCGGCCCGGACAGTGAATAGAAACGGGTCGAAGAATGCTATTGAAACACTTGTCCGGCCGGGACGGTAAATTATGCTTACCCTATTCTCTCGTTGTACGCGGTTTGTACGAGTGACGCGTCGCGGTTAAGAAAGGTGTGTCACCGGGTCACGCCGTAACGTTTATTGCCGTTTTGGTGGTGGCGGGGAATAAAAAAAAAACAGAATTCTAAAAAACCGTCGGGAAAAAAAAAAAGAAATAATACCTGGTTATATAGGTCAAACGGAAAACGACGGACCAATCGCCGGGACTTTCGCACGACCGGCGGTCGTAGCGGCGCGCAGTCCCGGACACGGGGTTTATCAGTTCGGCGTTTGGGACCCGAGCGGACCGGACTCGCGGACGATCTGTGCGCGCGCGCTACCAGCAGCCACGGGACCAGCCTGCCCGGACCGGACCGTCGTCGCAGGTGAGTGGAACCGTCTCGCGAACGCGCGCAAAACGACACCATTACGGGACGAACAACGACAACATGAGCCAGTCGCGGCAGCGAGTCGTGTGCCGGTCTTCTTCCGTTTCCACGCCGTCCGTTTCTCGTCCGAGCAATCCTTTATTCGCCGGCCGTCGTCGCCACGCGACTTCGCGATGTTTTGGAAACCGCGCGTTCGACAACGTCGTCTCATCGCGTACCTGTTGCGTCCGGTCTATACCTACCGCCGATACCCCGGTTACGTTCGCACGTTTCGTATTTCTTACGCGGGGTCGATAAGCGCCCGTCGATAAACGGGGACCGCCGCTCAGACCCTGCCGCCATCTGGGCGAGCCGGCGGACGCGCCGTCCCCGGAGGGTAGTCCGCGGACAGAGCGAGGAGAAAGGATGGGCCGCCACCGTCGTAACGATCCGCGACGGTCCCCGCGCCCCGTCCGTCGTCCCCGCGGGCGCGTGGCGCCCGTCCGTCGTGCCGCGCCGTTTCGTCATTCCGACCACGACGTCGAACGGTAAAAAAATCTCGTGAAAACCGCGACAACGTCTTCGCGTTCCTTACGCGGCGCGTGTAAAAACGTCATTCGTCGACTGTTCGATGCACTCGTACGCGCGAAACGGAAATCGGTTCACGTGAAACACGCTTCCATCCCCCGACGAAATCCCGTGATAACACGTGAACATTGGATACGTGCGAGAAAACGGAATTTTTTTTCGCTACGCGTGTACGCGTAACACGCGATCGTATACACACGCGCGTACACGTCGCCACGCGTAAGTGACGTCCCGTCGCCGTCGGACGAGTTAACGGCACGCGTTTTACGGCCCTCCGAGCAAACGCCATAGAACGATTTGAATATTATAAACGGCGCGTTTCTCTGGGCCCGCCGTCGGGGCCGGTCGGTCGTTTTTCCGTTTACGATCGTTTTTATAGCGTAACCGATCAAAGCCGATCAAAGTCCCCAGCCGCAACGCAGTAGCCGAGATACTACGCGTTGTCACAACACCGTAGGTCGTAGAAAACGAACGTTTTGAGGTGTCCCGAAACGTGTCTCACCCTTTTCGGAGTGTATAAAACACTCGACCCGTTGCGAATCGCGATTTTAATTTAACGCTAATTTCCCGAAGACTTTCTAATTGTTACCTGAGATCCGGTTCGGCGACGCGGCGTCCCGGAACAGTCCACAGCGAATGATTTGTGACCAACACACTCGCGACCCGCCGCACACGTTTCGTAATAGGCGCACGTCGAATACCACGGCACGTCCGTCACCTGAAAATCGTAAAACACCTCGTTCAGACACGTATGCAGTCGAATGGTGTGATATATATATATATATTCGTTATCGTTCGACGTCGTTTTCGTCGTGTCTACACGTATTGTTCGGACGGGTTTTCATTGATTTCAAAACATATTTACTACCAGGTCGTAAAACGATGGCAGAACACATCACGTTCTCGATGCCGTGATTTCGTACTTGAGTCACGTTAGAACGTACGTACGCATGTTACGATCAGGCGCGTGAAGCCGATACATTAATTACTGGAACGTAGGCACCACTCCGCGAAACCGCGTTCCAACTGCGAATGTACATGTACATATATCGATATTATCGTTTTCGTTAACGCCGCACACTATAAAGTCGATCAATACGTTTTAACAGTTTTTTTTTTTTTTTATTATTTTGCTTTCATTATATTTCCTGACAGTCGTCGACGTGGTGTTTTGGTAGTAATCGCGAGTTGACGTTCATTTTTGTCCTTTAAACGTATACATTGTGAATGAAGGAAAACTAATCATTTCACGAGCGGCGTGCGTATAATAATATCGTGAAACGTTAAATACGTTTATTTTATTTTTAACTTTTTCGTAAGTAAGACGCATTTCGTCCGAAGGCCAAAATCGTCGACTCAATCCATTAGGAGATTCGACCGATTCGGAGCTTTATACGTCATATACGAGATGATGAACTCGCAATAATACAGATGTATATATAATACGCTATTGCGAATCGGCGTGGTCTCCGTCAGTCGGCAACGGGATATATAGGACTTCGTGAAAGTTTAACCCTTCGGGAACTTACGAGATGTCGTATACGCGTCGTAACGGGAAGGTCCCCCTCTCCTGGCCGTCTCGTTTGAACGCTTCGCGTTCGATTATTGTGCACCGACGGACTTTGCGCGTTTAACATTACGACACACACACATATATACGACCTTCCGGCCGGACGCGGCATAACGGTGCGCACGCGAGAAAATCCCGTTTTTTTGTCATTTCGATGCACAACGACGCACCGCCGCCGCGTTCGGGCTGTGCACGGGACGACAAAAGTCGGAAATTTCGCGGCGACATAAAAAATACGGTCAGTGGAGACCGTCCGTGGGGCTTCGATGCGACGTGGTCTCCGGAACGGAAAGGCGCGCGGCAACGACTGCCGGGGAAGCACGTCCGACGCCGTGCTCTCAACAGCCGGTCAACGTCCGGAACGATACGCGCCAGGTTTTCGTTCGTAAATGGCAGAACATTTACACGGTATCGACATTCCGTTCGGACCGGATACACGACCGGCGTGCAGACGATTCACGCGACGGTTGGAACCGAAACTCGCAGACGACAAAAACAATACGTTTGTGAACGTCGATTCGTACACACGTATCTTATACATATATATAAGACGTTTTACTAGCGCGTAATTATTGTTTTTCGGCGCAGATGTTTCGCCACGGTGTTGTTTGACGACCGCGCGGCCGCGTCTCCGTCGGCGAACCGAACGCGCACGCGGGTAGTTTCCATTACTCGCGCGATAAATCGAAACTCCGGTACCCCGGTAACGTAGCGCCTTTAACGGCAGACGGTTCGTCTCGAACGAAGTCCGCGTAGTTCCGCGAGACAGACCGGCGTAGTTTCACGTGCACTTGTTACCGTGCGGAGACATCGTGGAAATCGTGTTTCGTTTCCGTTCCGGGCCATTTAAAAAAGTCCCGTCGAAACGGGCCGGGATCGTTTTCTTTTCTACGGCGAAAGAACCCCACCTCGGCGGAGAAATCGTTTTGTATAATGGAAAAAAGTAGCTGTTCGCTCGAGTAAGTTCGAGTCGTTCGGCGAAACGAAAAAAAAACTTCGCGACGGAGAACGACCCCGTATTTATATATATGTGTGTGTACAACGCGACACAACACGATACAATAGTTCGTATAGAACGCGGGCAACGATCGGTACGAAACGACGGCGAGCGGGCGTAGTGCGAATAAAAAAACGAGAGAAAAAAAAGGTAACCGGCGCGCGAGACGGAAAGAGGGGACCGACGATAGCCGGGCAAACAAAAACGAACGTGACGTACTCGCGGCGAGGGGATCCGGTCGTCGCGCGCCCTCCGCCATCGCCGGCCCGCGACCATTACCGTCCGTTTCGTATACCGTGTTAGCGGCCCCTTTCGGCCACCCCTTTTTTCCGTTCTCCGTTTTGTTCCGGTGCGATAACGCGGACGGGATGAGTTCCACGTGCCGTCCCGCGATTCCCGTCGCCGGCCAAAAGTCGGCGGGCACGAAACGCGTGCCGAGTGAAGCCGGCGAGGCGCTTCGAAAACGATCCGGGGAAACCGTCGAAGGAAAACGCTTTTCGAACGCGTCGCCGACGAACGTGCGCTCGGGGAAACACGCGCGGAAAAAAGCAAAAAAAAACGTTCATCACGAAAACTCCACTCGTCGTACGCGAGACTAAGAAAACCGCGGTACGATCCGACATGTTTGCGTGCGTTGAAGCACTCGTTCGTGACCGGTACTTGTGTACTTTTTGTTTTGTTCCGTTCGTCCGGCAACGTACGTGAACGCTTTTTCGGATGGGAAATGTGTTCCACGGTATTAAAACCAGCAGAAAACGGTGAAAAACCCGACGAAAACGTGTTAAACATTCGAATTCTATTTTAATTATCTGGTAACTGAGTTTTCTCATTATCGACCACGGCAGACGCCAAAAAAAGTATTCTCGATGAACGAAAACGTATAGATCGCGCCGTACGACGAATTGACGAATTCGCGAAATGTGTACTCTGTTTTGGTCGGAACGTCTAATACGACGCGTCGTCCGTAACAGTTGTACGCGTGTGTATAGTGCGTACGTCCCAACCACCCCCGGGAAAAACGGACGTCAACAAAGTCAAACTCCGAACACCGTCGCGTCGTGTCGTGTGATTTTGATTAAATCGGCCGATTTGACCGGTACGTCTCGGAAGGAAATAGACGATACGTCTAAACATTTATATAAACCTCGGGGGGGGGGGGCGTATACCGCGTGTTTTTGTGAACGAAACGTTATATAGGTAATAACCGCGCGCATTGAATGGGGACGCGCGTATGTGAGTAGCGCAACAGCGGTTACTACTACTTGGATACTACTGCTGTTACTACTGCTATTATTCTAAACACGACTATAAAACGCATGTACAATATACACTGTCCCTGTGTAAATACAAGTACCTAATAATATGTGTGCGTACCTATATAATAATGACCTACGTAAATAAAGCACTAAAAACGGTTTTATGGTTTATTTTCGTTTTTTTTTTCTCCGTTTTTACGACGTAAAATAAATACATCAAATTTTGAATACCGTTAAATCGTGAATTATATACTATGAAATCGACACGCAGTCAATGGATAAGGAAAAAAAAAAAACCGGGAATTACTATAGCGTTTTTTAAGTGCGGCGTGCTGTTGCAGGTATGTTAAAAACACCGCGCGATTCATTCTCAATTGCAACACGCGGATCTATATTGACATTGTATACGAAATAAAGCCATTTTATTAATTCGTTTCGAAATGACAATAAAAAATGTATATAAAATCGGCTGGCGCGTCGTAAAACGCACCGCGCAAAACGAACAGATTTCGAACGTAAACGATAAACGCACGTGTTTTATTAGTTTTATATATTTAAAAACAAAAAAAAAAGATGAACAACGTCAGCACGCGCGCGTTTAATGTGCATATATGCGAGTACCGTAACGACATTTGACATCGCAGTCTTCGTCGATACAATAAAACACAGCAAATAATAATAATAACAATGGAATTTAATTTCCCCGTACACTGTAACGATTACTGATTAATATTACTACGCGGAGATGTGTCATTGATAAATGTCGTTTCGTAAATATCGAATTGATCTTACATAATACGATCGTCGCGATATAGTTGCGAGTTTAACGCCCCGCTATTATTATCATATTATTATTATTATTATTATTGATATTACACGTCGTTCGTACGATGCGAAATACTCGACGAATAAATTAGAACCCATGTACATGTATACGTTATACTTAACGGGCGCGAACGCTCAAATCGTATTTGGGTCATAATGAATCAAAAAAACATTAATCGTCCAGTTGATTACGGCTATCATACATACATATATATATATATACTCGTGTATACGTAGAGATTCGTTGAAAATAACGTTTTCGGATCGTGCGTCTCGTTATATACATGTTATTATGTACAGGATGATTTTTTTTCACCACGAACCAGGTTGTATCTCGGAAATTACAAATAACATTCGTTATATATATATATGTATAGTTTTATTTCAACGTCTTTTCGCACATTCCATTTCATATTTCAATGTTTCCATTATCGTCGTCACTCATTTGGTATAACTATATCGTGACTTACGGTTTCAGTCGGTGGCGGATTTTCATAAATTTTCTTTGGGGGGTGGGGGAGGTTAAAAAAAAAATAGTACAACAGATTAATTTAAAAAAAAGTATTTTAGAATTTTTGGTACTAGAATATGGATCACTACTACAACACTGAACACTGTAAGTCCGCCCATTGGTTTCGGTTGTAAATATTCTCAACGAACACAGTTTTGGCGGAACGCGCAGTTGGTTTTTAAAATCGCTATGAAAATCACGGAACACGTGACTTTCTTATGGGTTTGTCTGAGGCGTAAAGCCGATTTTCGATGGAAACGACGAACGAAAAAACACCGAAACCGAATTCGTTGAAAATCTTGGCGGATGAAAAATCCGGCTCGTGAAAAACAAAAAACGAAATCACTCTGTAGACACGCGATCGATAATTGTGATTTTCGTACTCCGTTCACCGCACGCACACTCGCTGCATTATAAATACAGTGAATGCTGATTTTCACGTCTTCTTCCGAACAATCGATTAACACGTTCACGGTCAGTCACCGCCATAGCAGTGATTTGTTAAATTTATTAAATTTATTAAATTAGTCATTATTGCTGTTGCGGTAATTTAAAAAGAAAAAAATACGTACAAAAACCGAACACTGTCGCTCACGCAACACCGTTTCCAACGGTACTGAACGAAACTAGAGAGATACAATTGGGCGCGTAACAATATCACGTAATAATATTATTCCTAACACGACGTGTTCTATATTTATACTTTCTGGTGGAATTTTTGTTTTTATCGTATCATCGTTGTTGTTGACGTCAACGTCGTTATTATGTAGGAAACGAATGATTTCGCTACGAAAACACAATTTATTCGCTTGTTGGACGCGGAACTACGCGCACGTCGACCGATTTCGAATAGCGTACGCGCGTTTATGATCGATATGTTTTCGTATCGAGTCGAAATCAAGACATAAGAAATTATTTTATTCTAGATTTTCAAACTTCTATATATTGATTGTCGAAAATAAGTGAAATTATCATTATTATACGGTGTATTGAATTAATTCTATATGTTGTTACTGTTATAACACGGTACAAAAAAAAAAAAAAATTATGTTTCTGGTCAATACCGCTATAGCTGTAATACAAAAGCGATGTATTCACAGGTAGGTACGCGAATAATATGAAAAAGTGAGGTGTCCGTGAACGTGTCAACCATGTTTAATTCGTTGTTTACAATGACGTGTAAAAAAAAAATAAAAATAAATATTTTAACGTTGTAATAAAACAGTCGGTGTATAAAGTCAGTGTTTTATTATATTCACGGCGTTTTTTTTTTTTTTTTGATTTTTATTAATACGATTAACACGCTTACGATGATTTACGTATACACGAATTACCGTCTGTATCTAGTTGCGAGGCTGCGGGGCATTCATTAATCAATCGAGTTTTTTCGTTTGAAAAGTCTGCATCACAACTAGTCTGAGACGCACGTCGATTATATAATGTATTTTTTATATATATACGCGTACTGCAGCAGACTTGTTAGTGTACATAAATGGATACTGCGAACGGATCGCAGATTTAACCGGAAAAAACCAACAAAAACCAAAAATATATATATATATATTATTTTTAGTTTTTATAGCCGAAAAATGGCGTGTCGGACGTTTATCGGAATCGTCTGCGCGCGCGCCGCCGCCGCTATAAATTTACGGAATCGTAAAAAAAGCGAAAACCAAAAAAACAAAAAAAAATCGACTTCGAAACGAGCGGACGGCGTTTCGTACACGTGAATTCGTTCCCGAGCGTGACGTTAAATTTCGTACACCTCGTGATTTACGTGCACCGCGTGCGCGCACGCACGCACGTATACGCATAAACATACGAACGAATACGGTTCGTTTCTTTGTACAAAACGCGTGTATAATACCCCACGGACGCTGCTGAACACGGCGTATAGTTACGGTACGATTCGACACGCGCGTTCACCGCAGACGGACGAGAAAAACGGCCTCAGACGTTCCCGAAACCGTCGCCGCCGCGTTCCCGACGAGAAATCCACTTTGCCGCCGCGGTTTTACGATCCCGACCGTTATTACACGGCGCGTGCAGCGCATAATGCACGTCAAAACATCTCCTGACGTCTTTCGCCGTCTCGTGTAAACGTTCGCGCTGTTCTGTTCCCCGCCGCGACCGAACGCAAACGATCCTAGCGCGCGATGGAATACGTTGAAACGACCGTGGCGGGCGCCCGTGCGTTTCGACACCTAACCCGCGCCGGCGGTAACCATTTTGTCGGCGTTCGGCGGCGGTCGCGGCGCAACTGTTCGTACGACGAAGAACGCGATTTCGTCACGTCCGCGTGAGCTCGCGAACCGAATTCGTTTTCCGTACGGACAACGGTCGAGGTTAGAAGATATAATAATATATCGATAAACCGTGACGGGCGCTGGCCGACCGAACGGTTTGGAAAATTATTACGTACGATATATATATATCTAACGTAATGTCCACACAAAACGAAAACACAATTGTGGCTCTTTGTGTAGAATTCGTTTAGGAAAGAATTTTTGATCCGACGAGTTCGGAGACTGGAAACCGAAAGTCAGTGGTCGGTTAACGTTTTGACCGGGCGAACAGATAAAACCAAACAGTCGGTAGTTGGGTTAGGCGCCGAAGCGCGAAGAGAACGCCTTTTTTACGGACACCTCGTACGAGAGACGAACGATTAAACACCGGATCGAGTGTAAAACAATTGGCGCCTCGGCGTGTACGAAATTCGCCAACAACGTGGTCGTCAAACACGATATCATGTTTTACGGTCAAATAATTCGTCGGAACAAATTTTTTTATGCATTTTTAAATCATCGTCAATCATATAAATACATTTAATAACGTCCAAAATTGGTTTATACTTTCTAATCGCGACGTCTAACGGGTATAAGTCGCGCCGCCGCGACTGACCGACCATAAATAACGAAATCGGCAAATACGAATCGCTACGCACTCGTACGTTTATCGTGAAAAGCTCGCGGCGAGTTAGTCTATAAATATGCATGACACACTCGTTACAGTCGTCGCGTACGTTCGTCTATCACTGACGCAATAAACGTAAAACGCCGTCCGTTCACAACGTCCGTACCACACTAGGCGTGCACAAACGTCTGTGCGCCGTTCATCCAACGTACGTTGTGACCGCGATAAACGTTTCGCGAACTGGAACGCGATCGTAAATTCCCTTCCCGAACGAGCTCGTTACAAGGCTCGTTAACGAGCCCCGCTGATTTCCGGGCTTAAAAAGTAAAGTCCGCGCGGGGTTGTCCTTCGAGTCCCCGGGAACGGTTCCGATATGTTTGGAGCGAAAAGTTGTCTCTCGTACGCGCGCGTGGCCGTCATACTTTGTACGTTCTCGTCCGTCATATCGTTGAACTTCAGTTACGTCGGATGGTCGACACACCCCACGATTTATCCAAGTCGAACTCCTCGACTGCACACGTCACGTAATCGTATACGCGTACCCTCTAACTTCGTACGGAAACGTAACAATGGCGCAATAGTCACTGTGTTGTATCGGTAGTTTTTGGTTTCGTTTATCCGGGTTGTCCCGCGCGTTTTACGAAAACCGTTTAGGCATCAGCGTCCTGACGTTTCCAGTTCGTTTTTCCGCCGCGGCAACGTGACCTAACAAAAACGTCCGACCGAATATCTGCAAATAAAAAACTCGATGTGTCAAGCCGGCCGTACGCGGCGTTGGCCGATAAAACGAACGAATGACTGTCAAAGATCGTCACTCTTGATCGACCGTGTACAGCCGTGTACACGGTATGCGTATCGAAAAAAACTACTCGTCGCGGACACGAAAACGACAACGGGTATCCGGTTCAAACCGTTCCGGTACAGGAGCGGGACGAGGGAACGCGCGAAAGAACTTGGGACTGGGCCGACGAAGACGACGGCGCCGGTTGTGATCTCGGAGACGTTTGTACGCCCTTCGCGAATGAAGCCTGACATCTCTCACGAAACAGAGTTACCGAGAACGTCCTGATCGAATCTCGTTTAGCGGGTCTGATGGTATTGTTTCGACGCTCGTTCTTAAGAAAGAAAAAAAAACCTACCTACGTTAAATACGTTACGCGGTCGTGCCAAGCACATCGTCTTAGAACCTTGCCTCCCTTCAAATCCGAAACCGCGTATAATATATAAACAGTTTATACATATATATATATAGGTACGTTATACGGTTCGTGCGGAATGGATTCCGAGCAATAATAATAATATGACGTATAGGTGACCCCCCGGAGGATGTTTTGAGTTTCGCGCGCGTATACTTACATATATAAATATATAATAACGCTACGGGATTTTATAAAAGAAAAAAAAAATCCTTTTTAAATTCAACGCGCGCAATAAAACGGCGCGGCCGCGGGGACCGAGAACCGAGCTCGCCATTTTGACGTTTTGCGTATATACGTACGCGTATAATAGAGTTATTATCCCCGGGGGGTACGCGTAAAAAACCCCCGCGCTGGCACATCTATATATATTTATATATATCTGTGTGTGTGCGTGTATTATGTTGGTATACCGAGGCCCTTTTCCGGTTATCAGCTCGAGACATTTTCGTCGCGCGCGACGAAATAAGTGCAATTCGTAGTCGTCTCCTCGCCGCGAGCCAATTACCGGATGCAAATTTCGTCGCTCGTTCCGATCCCTCGGAGACTTGTTTCGCTCGGCCGACCGGATGAGCCGTTCCGGAAACTGTGGAAAGCGTACACACACACATATACACGTTATATTTGCCGTCTCGCGGGAAACGTCCGACTGTTGTCCCGCAGCCTTTTGTGTACGCGGTGTACGTTCGAAATATTCAACGGATCCACCGACGGCGGCATTGTGTACGTTATACTTGTCGTGACGGATGCGAAAAAGCGGATTTTTCTTTCGTCCCGTAATGATACCGGCTCAAATGCGAAACGCGTTCGGAGAAATGTTTTTCCGCCGTATACGATGGTTTTAAAAATAAACGAATTGTACTCCTCGACGGCAGTATATTTTTTTATTCTCTTGTTGTTCTCCGTCTCGAAATAACAAGTATATATATATTTATATATTTGTTCTCGGACTTTCGGCCGTTGTTTTTCTTTTTCGCAAAATTCGCCGATCGTCGATATACGATCGTGTTTCGAAAACATCACATTTTTCTTCGCGGTTTTTTTCGGAACTTTTTATTCAAACACGTGCCAATACGTAGAATCCGAATTATGTTTGAGTTTTTACCGCGTATACATCGCAAGCAAATACTGTTAGTGACCGTTTGAAAAAATTATTGCCGGTCCGTCCGTTTTACCATTTTATTGTAATAACAACGGCGTACGGATGACAGACACAAGCGTGCCGCTTGGCGAAACGATGAAAAGTTTAAGGGAACACAACAGTACGTGTTTAAAAAAAAACAACGAAATTGTTCAGACGATGTCGCCGAAAAAATGTGAAATCATCCGAGGAGCGGTCATCATCAAACGTTAAAAAAACAAGCAAGCAAGCAAAAAAAAAAATCGACGATATCGCGTAAGAACTTGTGTAATACACCGGATAGTGGTCCTGAACTCGCGGCTTCCAGTCCGGGAGAAAACGGCAAAAACGTACATATTATCGTAGTCGAGAATCGCGTGCGTCGTATATCGATTTAATCCGCTCCCCTCGTGGCGAGTGGCGCGCGCGCACACACACAAACGTACGTAATATATCGCGAAGTCTGACAAACGACGACGATGTATATATTGTGTACGGCGCGCGATTGAACGAACGTTTTCTCCGGTCGGTCGTATTCGACGAGAGCTGTCGTTCGTCGGGCGATCCAAAGCAATTTTCGACTTCCGAAGGGGTGCGGGAAAAGTTTGCGCAAAGTCGAGCGGGGCGGGAGAAAAAACGCGGGGGACCGGGTCGCAGCGACTGCAGTTCCGGACGGTCGTTGTCGACACGCGGCGTCGCTTATTGTCGTTCGGTGCGACGCGCAGTAAATACGCGAAGAAAAAAGCGAAAAAGCGAAAACGTAAACGTCGAGAACGAACGTACACACGAGCTCGGCGCGAAAACCGAGAGGGAGGAAACGTAATGTCTCGCGCGCGTTCTCCCGTTATACATTTTACAGTCGTCCGATTCCTGTTTTTTCTTTTCGCTTCGAGATTTCCCGTTCGCCGGGATAACGACGTCGTCCGTCCGCGCGATAAGACGAACGGGACGTTATCGTACCTCGTTTCATAACCTCGCGGCGGCGGTACGCGCTCCGTCGTATCCGGTACAATGATGACGGCTTCGAGCGGCGGTTGTAAAGCGACGAGATTTCTTTTTGTCGAATTAAAATATCCAACCTTCGAGGCAATCGCCTTGGCGATCAGTGTTTGTGACGATGTTTGCGTTTTTCATAGCAGTTCTGGAACTCGGTAACTTCTGACGTCCGAACAGCCAGTAGCGGAAACAGGAAAAAGTCACAAGGGCTTAAGCCGGACCATTTTCGCACAGATCTTCCTCGTCTCGACTGTTCTCCGATCATTCTGATCCGTTAGCGAGAAAATAACACGATTATAAATTGCGCCGATGTATCGTATTACTCGCCGGGGAAATTACGTGAAAATCACGGCCATCTCCAATAACGTTTTCGAAATGAAATTTCTTTACAGCGGATACAAAAGTAGGAAACAAATCAGATTTTTCCGCGTTACGGTCGACACTGTCACGGTCGGCCCGTCACGACAATTTTTCTCGAGATTAGTCGCGCATGCGCCCGGTCTCGTTTCAGTTGCGGCCAATAGCGTACGAGTAGACCCGCTGCGTACTGACCTCAACAGTTTTTTTTTTTTTTTCGAGATTAGTCGCACGCGCGAGTAAAGTTCCTGTCGCGGCCAATAGCGTGCGAGCAGACCGTCCCCACCGGTTTATAACATCGCATCCGTGCACACGCGCGCGCCGGGCCAAAACAATGTGTACAAAAGCGCCACGGCCCGTCTTTTCAACGTTCTTATCTTCGCTCGACTTACATTGTTTTACATACACTCGGGCCGGTCCGGAGTTGAGATTGGTAAAACAAGTGGTGACCGCGTAAGCATTTTATTGATAAAACGTCCGCCGCTCGTACGGTCTCTATATTATTCATTGTTTGCCCAGCGGGATAGAGAATATTTAGTAACTCGCACACACATTTTTGTATACGAATCTGTTTTTCCAATGTTTACGATATCCATATTTTTGTTTTCCATACATTGAAATTCTTTAATTTATAATAGCCCGAAATAAATCATTTTTCAAATATTTGTATAACAAAATAACCAACCGATTTCGTGTATTTACTGCAACATACTCGTATATAAGGAAATGGTATTTAAAAAAAATAAATAAATAAATAAAATGATCACTAAGATTTTTCATACCATCGTCCGTCGGTTTACTCACGTCGATTACTTCGAATCGTTTTTGATAACGATATATATAAACGGAGTCACACGATTTATAATTGTTATTAGTTCATTCGGCCGAAATTCCTGTTGTTGTTCAGAGAGTACTCGGTACACACTAATATATTTTGCACATTTTCCCATTTTGAAACCTCGTTGACTTGCTTATCGCGTCTTTTCGAAAAATAATTTCTCGGTTTTTTATATTATAAACATTATAATAGGCTTTCAGAAATTTTACGCCATCAAATTTTTACGTCCGGAGTTCAATCTCCGTCTTCCATCCCCCCTCCTAGTCCCGTTACTACTCGCAGATACCATTTAACCACGTTAAAACAAACAACCGCAAAAAAAAAAAAACGATAGTTTAATTTACGTGACGGAAAAGAACTTTGCATATTGCGTAAGATATAAAATGGTTTTAAATGTTTTCCGCCGACGGAAGCTGTGATGGATGTGACGAACCTAACAATTTTTTTCCCCCTATGACCGTAAACGAATATTTATAGTTATATATTGTTCACACCGAGTCCCGACGATATTTATTTCGTGCGGTCGTGAACGCGTTGTAAATTCGGTGTGTACCGTAAACCCCCCCCGTATAGAAACGCAAAACACCTTTGCATCACGTTTATAGGTATTTATAAATATATATTATTATATATATTTTTTTTTTTTTTACTCTAACCAACGATGTCAAAACATAAAATAAAAAGCACCATTATCGTTTCCCGAGGGAAGAATTTCAGGTATTCATAGGAAAGAAGACATTCAGGGACAAAAAGATATCTCCGCGGCTCTCTTCCGCGATTTCTCTCCCCGTCGACAACAACGCCCGTGTAGGAATTTAATATTTTTTGCACGCCGTACACGTTCGAATGGAACAAAAATATCACACAAAAGAACCTGCAGATTTATGGACGCTCCCGGGGAAGATTTTCCCCTATTTTCACAACGGTAAAAAAAAAAACAAAAAAAAAATAACAAAATAACGATAATTTCTCTTCACGAAACCCGTCGTCTTTTGTACCGGACGTGGTCTATGTCACGTCGTTGTCACGCGTACCCGCGAACCTCACGCCAAGCCCGTCGCCGAAACGCCGTCTCATCCGACACACTGTCGTTGACAACCAACGGACTGCGGTCGCGACGCGCGCTCGCTTATTCGTCGTTGCACATGCCCGTGAGCGATGAAGTGCAAACGTCATCGGATACATTCGAAACGTTCCGGAACCGTGTGCGCGCGCGCGCGTGTCGATCGACGATTGTCGTCGTCGTACGGCGCGCGAAAACCGACTTTCGCGACGCCGTTCAGAATTAAACACCCGCCGCCGCCGCGGTACGATGAAAACGAAAAACCAACAACAACAAAAACTGTTCGTCCGACGAGAATCACTAACCGCCGTGACGGCCGATTAAAACGCGCCCGATTAATTGGTTTCGCGGGCTCCGCGTGATCTCGACGGACGTGTACGCCCGTCCTGCGGAACAGTCCGATCCGAACGCAAACGCGTTTTATTTCGGTTCGTTCGCCTCGACGGGGGAAAAGAAACCGGCACGCCCGAACACGGTTTTCGTCGTGCGCGTCATGAACGACGAAAACACCGCGAGTCGTCGGTGCACGTGTAAATCGCGTTTTCACAGCGTGTTTTTTCCCTCGAACACGGTTGGACCAATACGGTTTTTCGAAACGTTTTGTCGGTTCCGTCCGCTAAACGCCATCGTACACGTTCTGACGCGTTAAATCATCTCGACCTACGACTCGTTTTCGTAAGAGTTCCCGATGAAATCAAAACGAAAAAAAATAATAATAATAATAACGATTCGGGGTAGCGTGCGTTTTAATTGGATACCTTGAAAAACCGGTTCGTCCGTCAGCGGGAATGCTCACGAACGTTTTCGTGCAAGACGTTCATCGGGACGACGTTTCACGCGTCTCGTTTCCCCGAGTGGTTTTCGCTCGTTCGTCAAGTGGACGGCACTTCAGAAGCACGGCGGTCTTGAGTGGTCCGGCCTGTTTACACTCTCCGGTCACGAACACTTGTCGGCGCGGCGTACTCGGACCGTTGACGTTTATGAACAGACCGCCGGGCACACGAAACGGGGATATCCTCCGATCACTCTGTCCCGTGCGGTTGTTCGCGCGTCCGATTTCCGGCGCGCCGTTCGGTTCCGAAAACGAATGTCGTCGACGGCGCGAAAAACTATGCCCTCGACAAAATTACGCCGCGCCGAACAATATTTCTGTTCTGAAACGCGCGTTACTGTACGCTATAAACCCAAAGTCACAAGAAGCACACGTCAACCGCGTGTACCAGCCACGTAATCGGGCGGGTGTTTCCTGATGAACAAAGCAAAATAAACGTTTTGTACCGAAAAAATCAAACGAGTTTCGTATGTTTATCAAAAAAAAACAAAAAATGTTCCGACTGTCAATAACCGTCGGTCGCGTTGTCGTCGAACCGACTACCACTCCACCACTCATTTCGACAACGAGACAACGTAGTCGTCGAAATACCCTAAACGCGGTTAAAACGTATATTTTGTTCTCGTAAAATATTATTGAAAAAAAATTAAAAATTCGTCGCTGGCAAATCGTCCGCGTACGAGTCGCGAGCGCACGGTCGTTATTTCGTTTTCCCGTTGCCCGCGTATCATTTTACGTTTTATCATTTTATCGTGTTGCACACACGCCGGGTTCCCGTAGTAAAAGCTCATTTACGCGTGCGAGAATCTCGTCACGACGACGACGACGACGACGTAATCGTGTTATTTCGGTGGGGAAATAACCAAACGCACGCGCGCACAATGTTTGCAATTCCGTTAAAGGTCCGTGTAATTCTGTTTCCCGTTTTCCGTGTCCCGTCCGTTTTTACCGTCGCGCGGCATACAATACACACGCACAACGTTCATTGACGACGATTTACTTTCATGAGTCCGACTACTGTTCCTGGGGGAAATTCTGAATTATTCCGCGCGCGCGTTTTCTCGATTGCCCGTACACACACACACGCACACTACCGAACGTTAGAAACGTATGTCGGAAAAAATACGCGTTTCACTCGTTACTACACGTGTGCGCGTGTGTGCTACGTACGAAACAACGATATAATATATACGTCTGAAGGCGACGGCGGGGGGGCGGTTTGTTCTCTCCTTCGAACGTTCGTTTTGAGATGGTTCGGACTCGTTATTTCGAAACGCCGACTCAGCGCGTGCAGCCGACGAGCGTTTTTTCCAGACCGAAACCGTATCGACCCGTCGCCGTGCGTCCGCTGTGTTTTGTGTGGCCAACACGATCGCAAACGAAATACAATCGAACGTACTTTTCGGCCCGAGCACTTTACAACTGTACCACTATTGGCAGCGACCGTTTGCGGATCTTCACCGCGTCTGCGCACACGGTTAGTCACGATAACTCGCGTCGCGGACGTCGGGAGTGTGTGTTTGGAAATTTCCATGAAAATAAATATTTAATTTTTTCGACAGCTTAATTAAATTGCTAGATTTCGAAACCGAAAGTCCACGTCTGCAATTGCGGCGAGGCGGTAAAAATATGAAAACGATTACAAAAATATATATAAATACATGAAAACGGAACGGAAAAAGAAAGAAAAACGAAAAAATCACCACGTGCAATATACACACGAGATGTGGTTTTTATCAAACTAACGATAATACGGTCACAGACGAGGGAATAAAATCGGTATATTTATAGACTAAAAACTGTCATCGGACCGAAAATCACCGTTTCAGTCAATCTACGTTCGGCAGTTTAGTCGTGAGCGTCGGTTAAGGTGATTATGACAGACGAAAAAATTGAACGGCGTATTAATTTAAAAAAAACTCGAAAAACCTGCGACCGAAAGTCGACGATTGAAGGACACGTGTTGATCGTATTTTTTTCGATACGAAGGGTGTAGTGATGACTGAATGGATATGTACGTCGAGGACGGACTGTCGATGGACATTATTGTCTACGAGTGTTGACAACGCACGCTCGGAGAACGTGTACCTGAACTGTGGGAAAACCATTCTTGGATCTTGCGTGGAGACCAATGGGTTATATGCTAAGCAGTTTCTGGCCGAGAACCGAACGCCGGTGTCACAACGTGCCCCAGAATGTGACTTTTGGCTATTTCCAAAATGAAAAAGCGTTTCGGGTCAGTTGAAGCTGTAAAACCGGAATCGACGGAGGTGTTGAAGGCGTTGCAAGGAAAGGATTTCCAACAATGTTCCGGTCGACGGAAAATACGGATGAAACGACGCGTCGAACGTGAAGGGGGGGAAGTAAAATCATTAAAAATCGTCATACAAAACCAAAACCAAACAAAAAACACCGAACGCTGTCGTTGACGATAAAGTCGACCCGCGGCGGCTTGCGGGAGGGCCGCGGAAAATAAATCGGCACACGGATTACGGGTGCGTCGGCCGGCACCGGAAGTCGCCGATTGAGTTTCCGACTCCGACGACCCCACGCCGTCCGTACGACGAACCGTATATGCGCGTGCGAGATAGGTATCGTTCGTAAATACACGTGCGCGCGCGCGCGCGCGGGGCGGTTTTTTCGACGAAAAAATCCGACGGGATAGGCGTATAAAGTTTATGTCGCGTGTACTTTACTTAAAGCGAGTGATTCGTTTTTTTTACTGTTTTTTTTTTGTTTTTTTGTTTTGTCGTCTCCCTCGCTGACGACGAATCGCGGTTTTTTCGTTCTTTCCCCCCGTATATACCGTCGTTTTTCGTCGCGCGAAAAACGATACACAGCGTCGGACCAACCCGAACAAAACATGAACAGACGTCTATTCCGCTCGTGTTTAACGCGTCTGGTTAATTGACGAGAGTCGTACGAAAACGGTAGAAATAAAATCATTCTTACACGGTCTAAAGAAACCGTACATCTCTTTAGCGCTCGAAAACAATAACCACAATCGCTTACGTTCGGAAATGTTTTCTTTCGTCAGTTTTGAGAGTCGCGTTTTCTTCGACCTGAGCACTCGGCCCGTTCTCGTAAATTTGCCGGGGGTAAAAGTCAAAACTACGGAATCAATTTTGGTTTTTTTTAAATGACTACTTTATATGAATATCCTTCACTGCAATCACTCACGATTCGTTTTTTTTAAATTTTTTTGTAAATTCTTTATACTTAATTATTTTCATACACACATCATCATTTTCGAATACATTTGTTTGCGTATATTTGCATTATCGAGAAGCGGAAAATCACGTATAATTTATACACACTATATAAATATATATACATGAGAAGCGATGTACATAGAGTGTCGGATAAATAAAATTTACTAAAAGCTTATGGTAATATTTTATAAAAAATAAAAACACTATGATTTAATGAACGTTATAATTCGTTTTCGATTTGACAACAAAGAAGACACGATGTAAAGAACTCGTTTTGTTCGACGCGCATAAGCAAACGTCGTTTGTTTGATAATTTATTTGCAAACACGCTAAATGTACCGTGGTATAAACGACGATTCGCAATTTTCAGATTCGCCGTGGTGTTGCCGAGCATATTACGAAAATACGTGCGAGCGCGAATAGAGCTTCGGTGTCGCGACGTTGCAACACTTGTCGTTTCTTTTCGAAACATATTATTACGCACCGGCATGCGTGAAGTGATCGTGTGCTTCTCGGTTTATTACGTGCTTGGCGTGTGTGCAGTCACAACGTGTTCGTCTCGTCGAAACGGCTTGCCGAAGTCGAATACCCTTTGATTTCTGACATTGATCAAAACCGTCGTCGTGTTCCGGCGAAATAAACCGTGCAAATCACAAACGGACCGTGTTAGTGAACGTGTCCGTACCTAACCTTTAGGCGCGTCGTGATCGACGAGCGTTACGAACACTATGGCCGGTTGTTCACGTGGACGTCAGTGGCGTAGCCAGGGTTTCGAAAAATCAAAGAAAAAACAAAAACGCTCAACAATTGTTTTAGACGTAAATGATTATGGGTTTGATAACGTTAATTTTGACGAGTTGCTACGCCACTCGCCGGTGGATGTTTGTTTACGCGTTAAAACCGTTTTCGAATACGTTGTTTTTCGGACGCGGACCTGAGCGCGAAAAGTCACTCCTCTTCGACGACGGGTCTCGGAAGACGGATTTTTACGCGAGATCGGCGTCGCGAGGAGCGTTTGTAAAAAGCGTGTTGGTCTCGCCGTCGTACCATACAATATAAATGATCCGTCCGGGGGGGGAGTTGAAACGCGCGCGATTATTATTTATTTCCGCGGCCGTCGTCTCCGACGTAATCTCTCGCGCACGCTCGCCAGCCGGCTCCTTAAACAACGTCCTCCGCGCGTCTATCAATTATTCATCTCGTCGCTCTGTGTCGTGCACATAAACTTACGCACACCTAAGTTCCAGCTCGAAACAGTTTATCATAACGTTACGCGGAGATAGGCCGCCGACGCCGGGTTAATTTATTAGGTCCGTCTCCGCGCGTATCGCGAGAAAACGCGCTCGCGACGGCGGCTTTTCCCCGGGGGACCTGTGCGTATCCGGGACAATATGCACGGCGAGGGACGGCAGACGAGATGTATACATACGCGCGAACTGATGGAATCGTGAATTTAGTTTGCGGAAAAGAGACGCAGCTGGGGTAGGGCTTTAACGCTGATGTGCGGTCTCTAACTCCGGCGCGCCCGACTAATGGTTTTTCTTCCCGTTCCCTTCTCTCTCTCTTATACATACACACATATACATACACGTACCAGACGGAAATTGAACAAACTTTCTGCACGCCGAGATCCTCTTGCCCCACCCTCCCCCCGGTGGGGAGGTGTCTCTGACCGCCTGTGAGAAGTTTTGCGCGACGGACGTTGCGCACACACCGCCGCGGCATCAACATAGTCGTCGTTATCGTTATTACGACGCGCCGCCTGCAACACTTGCGCCGCGCGCGCGTTTAATAATGAAAATTGCTTTTCTCGCGTGTATATATATATATGTATATGCTACGACGTGTATACGAAGTATACAAATGCTTTTCCAGTCTGTGTGTGTGTGTGTGTGAAGTTTTTCAACTAAAATCCACCGCGCCGTCTCGAAGTTTGTTCCGATTCGAATTGTCGTACGACAGGACCCGAGGACGGGCACCGTCGACTCGTTTACGTGTCAGAGGCAACGTTGATTAGTTTTATTCAATCGCGTGGCTGGTTTTAACAGGAAAACGACGTTTAATGTTGTTCGCGAATATCAAATTTCCGTGTCTATCAGTGTTCGTCCAAAGTGACTTAAAATGTACGAACAAACGTATATAATTCATTCTTGAAACTAAGTCGACTAAAATCTGGTTTTAGCTTTCAACCGGTTAGAAAAATGACTTATTGATTTTATTCAGTTACTTTTATCGATATCCTACATCGACTGCTATACGTTCTGAATATCTATACAATTTTTTTTTTTTTTTTGGAATCGCTACGGTCCAGACACAAGTATGAAAAATGGGGAAAAACTCATCGAATACGCCTTAATATATAAGCGAGATAGAATTTCGTATTCTTTTGCCGCAATATTATTTCGTGTGCTACGAGACACATAATTTCGGTAACACCGTTCTGTAGTTTGGTTTTTCTGAAAAACACGCGCAACCGTTTAAGACTCGAACACCGAATCGACCGAATCGATACAAAACAATAGGCCACACGTCGACCGGAAGGTTTACAAAAATTTTTTCTTTTTTTTCCAAACAAGCCGACCTCAATTCACGCACGCGCCGCCACAGTCCGGGACGACGGACGCGACGACCACAATAGTACCGTATCGTATTCGTCGACGACGTCAATTGTCCCCGATTATCATTATCATTATTATCATCATCATCATCATCATCGTTATTGTTGCTACTATTGTCACGTATTTCTTTTGGATGCGCGAGCAACGCGCGTTTATGGTGTAGGGTTACCACAGCGGGCGGCGTGGGGCGGGTCTCGGAGCCGGCGGCCATTTGCCGCGTCCGGACCCGTCTCTGGCCCGTGGTAGAGTGGCGAACGCCGCCGAGCGCGTTATGCGTCGTAATGATATTCCGATATTTTTCCGTTCGTTCCGTCCGTTCCTCTTCGGCGCGGCGATATGTTTTCGTCGAACGGAGAACGATAAAAAAATATCACACGCGACGGGTCGTTGTTTTTCTCGCGTATATAAAACGCGCACAAGCGTTATCTCCTTCCCGCGCGCACGTCTGATAACGTGCGATTTCGGTTATTCGTTCCGTCCGTATGCAGCGTACGACACAACGCGGGTTTTGTAAATAATAATCGCTGCGGTACGTAAAAACACGTTTTCGAATAGTCACGAGACACAACACGAGTGTGTTCGAAAACGTACGCACGGGTATTGTTCAAACGTTTCTGTAACGCGTTGTTTACGTACGTTTTAATAAAAAAATAAATATGTTTACGTTACGAAACGTAAATTTATTAGCGTGGGAAAGAACGTTTAATTAACGTCGCGGGTCGAAAAAAACGGGCTGATACATATATATATATTAGGTGTCTTTACCTCTCGGCACGCGGTTCGGTTGACAAACTGGAAACACATTACAAATAACAACAATCTGCCCGCGCGTTGTCGAAAAATATTTAATAACAAACGAAATAGATATACGCGCGTCTTTCCCCGGACCGGCTTGGTCGTGTCGGAAACGAGTGGAAGAAAATGAAACGAAACACTACGAAATCGACGAATACAATAGCTGTTTATAAACACTGAGAAATACGAAATCCCGAATGCACAACGGCAAAACTAACGATAAGTCACCGTGTTTAGAAATATTACCAAGTACCGTCTATTGCTCGGTCGAATGAAATTCGCGACATCGGACCGACAGGCTTGCATTGCATTGTTTGGAAGGCCTATGATCCATTTCAGACTGTAGCCTTTACTGGAGGAGAGGTTTGCTTGGACTGATTATATATATACATTTTTTTTATAAGAGAATTTTAGGCGTTTTAACCCAGTCGAACGGTCGAGATTTCTGTTTGGTTTCGTTCGGACACAGCGGAGGAGTAGAACGACCCATGTCTCCAATATAAAATACGCGTGAAATGGAGTTCCGATAAAACACGCTTTTACTTTGGTCGTGGACAGTTGATTGGACAATCTTGAAGTTGGTGGATTTGAGAACCATCTCGTTTTCGACGTAGATCGGGAGTCCTGTGATGGCTTCGATACGTCTCCGTAAGTCGGTGTCTGAGTGACGGATTCACGTACATGTTCATGATTAATAGGTTAATCTTGGTAGGAGTTGGGCTTTTCTTGGACGATAGGCGTTCGTCGCGAGCAGCGCGTTACGCGAGACCGCCTCGTCCGTGCGAAACACAAAACCGTTTCCCGAGGGAAAACGGAGGGGACGAACGACGGCAAGCCGAAAAGTCTATTATCAGTGGTTCTTCTTCAGACCGTTTTTGAACCTGTGTTCGCCGAGAAAACAAAACGATATCGTTGTACTCTCTCTCGCGCGCGCGCGACCCCAGTGAAAATATCACCGACGGAACTCGCTTTATGTAGGCACGCGCGCGCGTTCACCTCAAACGTTTAGACGGTTTCTCGTGATACGGTCCGTATCTCCGCCGTACGTATACATTTATATGTAAATATCGTATCGTTCACGAGCACGAGTTATAAACAGTGAACCGTCCCCGCCGTCCGAAAATACTCTCCGTCGTGATTTCATCACGCGCGCGATGAAGCCACCCGCCGGCCCGAACCGCGGTCAAAACACGATTGCCCACCGAGCGACCGAGCGTGTCGTCGAATCGAGATTATACATATCCGATTTTTCTTTTTTTCTTTTTTTTAACAAACGACTCCGGCCGAACGTTTGTTTCGTCACGCAGACGTTACACATTTGTTCGATCACAGCGCCGCGCCGTCACACGGAACGTAAATATTGTTCCGGCAAACGGAATCGTAAAATCACGACGGAAAAATAATCTCTACCGAAAAATTAATACGACCGAGCGTAGTATATAAGGCTATTTTATGCGACGTTTCTTATCTTAAAAGCGTTCACGCACACGTGTGTATGTATGTGTGTATAGTACGTATACGTGCGCGCAATGGCGTACGAAACACGGCAGCGGTTCGATTCGAAAACCAAAAACGTGGAATCGAAAATCGCGCCCTCGAAAGAAGACGATGACACGGAGACGACCGTATTCGTTCCGGCCCGAGTCAGACGAGTTAAAAAACCGAAAAACCCCAGAAAAAAAATGCACGCCATTTTATCGGCAGCCTATCCGCGGACTTATGTTGCACGCGACCCGAACGCGCATTTTCCGGAACTCGGGACGAAAACCGTAACGTTTCGTTTTGTCGTGTTTCAGGAGAACAAACAGTCGACGACGACGACGACGACGGACGGACACGCGCAATCGATGGAAATCGTGAACACACGTACACACGACAACGATGACAATAAATAATATTTAATATCATGTGTCGTTCGCGAAAAAAAAAAATGAAAAGAAAAAAAAAAAACGTCATCGTACACGGTGTTCGAAACGGTTGTTGGATTCGTACCGCGTAATCGTTATCACGTGTACGCGTATCGAGTGATATGTGAGCGCGCGCGCGTGCGTTTTATTTCTAGACCATTTTTTTTTTTTACCGCACTATAAAATAACGTTTAAGATTATTATTATTATTATATGTATTTTTTTATATTTTTATTATTGGTCGTATATACGCGCGCGCGCGCGCATAAATCCAACTGCACGACGATTTCAATAGTACACTAATTTTTTTTTTTTATCGTGTTTTAAACGGACAGGTTTATTGCGTTTTTATTTTCATGTCCGACGTATACGTGTAAAATGTGTGTGATAAACACGCGCGAATTCGCTCGCACACGCCCAATTCCAACAACGACAACAACAACAACAACAATAATAATAATAATAATAATAATAATAATAATAATAATAATAATAATAATAATAATAATAATAACAGTAATAATAATATTAATAATAATAATAATAATAACAATAATATGTACGTCCCAAAACGTTTCGTGTGGAATTATATTATGTGTTGTGGTGCACACGATCCGTCCAAATCGCATCGCCTTGCAGCACGTCAAAAAAAATTATATGATACGCGTCGGAACGTGTTTGGTATCTCTCTTTTCTGTACGATTTCCGTAAGCCGCATGCGAAATAAATTATACAATTACGCGTTCAAATGATTTATATCGTACGGACGTTTCTTTTTTTTTTTTTTTTCTTCTTTTACTAACGCGTAAATACGTTTTTACACTACGGCTCGTTAATCGTGATTTTTATTGTTCTTGGCTACCACGGCGGTTTTCCGTCCCCCGCGGCACGTTTTTTTATTTTTCCACACGTTTTCGTTCAACGCACGATATTTATAGCCGAAACACACGGAACACTCGTGGTCGCAATCGCGCTGCGTTGCACGATCAAACACGCTAACCGTCGATTTTCTACGATTTACTGGATATTATAACGCACGTGTGACTCGAACAATGACGATTTCGTTCGATCCGAAACGTCGAGGTTTTCCTTCCGTGCACGGTTCTCGAAACATTTTTTTTTTTTTTAAACATACACACGGTCGCAAATCGTTTTCGACTGTACGTTTCCATCCGAATCGGTATCGGTTCGACATGAGCTGTGACTCGTAACTGTAATACAACCGTGCCGATACAAAAAAAAACTGACGCAATTTGCGTTAAGAACCTCAAAATGCCACTACTTCATGGCCTTTTCGTCGCGCGCCGGAGACACGCGACGACGGCACGAGCGGATAATTTGATTACACAGTGTTCTGTGACTTCGACGACTGTCCGAAATTGAACATACTCAACACGATTGAAGTCCAGAAACGTACACCGTACGCGTGTGCGGCGTTATAGTATTTTGTGCGATTGAAAACACGTCTGAAAAAACACACCCGACTTCGTTGGGTCGTAAAAAGCGTTTTACTTTTTTTACCCCGAAACTACTTTTGCCGCAGAATCATTATGTACATTATTTCAAAAACCGTTTAAAATCCCATTGAACACCACATATATATTTCCAATCGGTTTGTGATTATGTAACTAGTTTGTTACGGATACCGACGCGCTAAGACGTAATGCTTATTCGGATACGTTATGGATAAATGTGTATACGACTACAATACGCACCACGCGATGTTTAATCATAAGAGTTATTCGTTACGGAATATGACTCGGGCAAAACAGTGTTTTACGGACGAAATGAAGAATGGGATAAAATTCGATACGACGGTAGGTATAAAATATAAATTACAATAACGCGTTTCCAAGCGATTAGAATTAAACGGCAAAAACTTTATACAAGTGCATATAAACTTGCACGCGGAAAGTATACGTGTATATGTCATGCTGTTAAGAGCGAAAATAAAAACGTTTACCGTTTTCGTAAAATATACGTAATATATTCTTATCAAACATTTTATTTTTTATTGTATCGCCGGCAGTATCGCCATATACAGGTGTAGACATAATAAAAACTCGAGTTCCGACAAAACGTCTCGCTTTATACATAAGAAATAAAACGAACACAATTATTTATACAGTCGTATACTGTTGTAAATTATAATATTATAAAGCATACATCGAAGACATAACGTTTTCAAAGTTTAAATTGAACCCGCGCGCAACTATATACGTTCCTGACCCGGAACACCAATATATTAGTATACATCAAGGCTGGGCGAGTGGCTGTTTGTTTCAAACTAGTCCGAGTTAAATTCAAAAAATAAATAAATTAACTCGGTCGAGTTCAAAGTCACGCGATTTGAAAATCGAGAAAAAATTTAACGCCGTTGAGTTACGATTTTATTAAAGAAAAAAAAAATCTTCACGTTCACTGTCGGGTTGTTGCCCATCGAAACATAACGCACGCGGTTTTCATCACAATTCGATGACAACGAAAACATACGGAAAAATTCGACGAATTGTGTACGATGAACAGAATTCGACTTTTCCGCGTGACGTTGAATAACACGCAATGACTCGTTCAGTTGAATGTCATGAAATATTATAACTTAAACACTTGACCAGTGTTGATGAATAAACATTCGCGTACGTCACGACAGACACCTGATGTTAGCATAATTAATTTTGAACGTTTTTTTAAGAAAAAAAAACAATTTTTTCGATCCAATTTAAAACCGGTAAAACGATATTGTCACGGCATCGACGCCACCGCACGACACATATAATGGAAATACGGTTTAACGTACAACGTAATTTTTATTTAATTTGTTTTTATCGCGTCGTTGATATGAAAAAAAAAATAATAATATTATAACACACGGTTAGGCGTGCGGGACCATTCACATTTCATTTCGTCCGTTATAAATGTGTGTGTTTGTACCGCGCGTTATAGAGTTATTTAATTTTAGTGATGTTCACCTCCCAGTGATGCCTAAACTTGTCACGGACTTCGAAATCGTTATTATCGTACGCGAGTAAAAACGCAGCCGCAACGATTCGGTCGCGTTTTGGCATCGTACGCACAGTTGTACCGTGTATACGCGACGTAAAAAAAAACATAGTAGTCGAGACGGAGAAAAAATTAAAACTTATCCGCTTAACTTAATCATATAGGCAGTGTCGGGTCAAGTCGCTTTTGAAAAAGATGCGTACTGTTGTTACGTTACTCGCAGATAAATACGATTATGATAAATGATTACTGAAAGACATCACAAAACAATTGAACGAAAATACACGTATAGATTTTTTTAAATTAAAAAGAAAAAATAAATAGATATTCGATTTCTCGGCGTATAGATTGCGTTTTACACCAGGTCGGTATAGAAGTTATAATATATCATATGAAATCAAATATATCGTTTGAAACGTGTCGTATATCGGTTCGATTAAAAATTCTAGTCTATTCTATATACGAACCGATGTGTACAAGACTATTGCATATCGATAAATGCAATGTTTTTCATATCAACATACATTATATGTATAAACAAAAAAAAAAACGTATAAATTAATTAAAAAATTGAATTAACAGACAAAATGTTGACTGTACATATACACATATATAGCGATAAAACTTAATGTGTATTTTTAACGGTTTTCAAAATTAATTTTAGAAAATCTCGCTCACTACATGGTCGTTGACGCTGTGCACTATACCCTAACTATTTATAAATACATATATATACCGACGTACAGTCGGTATGAACGCGTGCGTCTTGAATTTATAACCTCCCCGTCCGGTTATCTACGGCACGCGACGGGTTTTTACATATTATACATTATACGTACACGAGCGTGCACATGAATCATCTCTCTGGACGGTTTTTTGATCTTCTGTTTTCCTGTACGTTTGCATTTCGATTTTATTCCCGGCAAACGATTCGCGGCCGGACCACGGTCTCCGGACACGAGATACGCGGTCCGTTCGCACGTGGTTCAAACACGTCGGGCCGGTTGCAAAAAAAAAAAACCGTCAATCGTTTCGCGTTCAAATCAAACGACGATTGAAGGATTCGGTACGAGAGAAATTCGGTTTGGACGTCTCTGCGTCCAGAGATAATAAAAGAAACAATTTTTTTTTGCCGTCTCCGCTCGTTCACCGCTGTCGCGCGTAAAACGGCAATCCAACGAACGGTCCGGACGAAACGCGTTTTATTGTTGTCGTACATTGTCGACGGGTACGCTCGCGATACGACAAAAACGACGACGACAATATGCATGATAACACGTCTGGCTTCCGTTTTCCGTTCACGTTGCGTTCTCCGCACGGGATGGGACCGCCGCCGTTCACGCGATATAATTTCCGAGCAACAACGTTTTCACGCGAAATAAACGCAGAGCCGTAACATTACGTGTTTATTTACGAGCGGCGTTCTTTTTATTTGTTTTTTCTGGTGTTCAATGGCCACGAGCAGAAATAGTACGTACAGTTCGTGTCAGAGACGAAACACCCCGACGGGTTTGTATGTCCGTCGTTCACGAGCCCGACGGAATCGGAATGTTCGGACGATCATAACGTACGGTTATATCGATTTTTTTCCGAAAGAACCCGCGGTGCTGTGCGTTCCGACACGCGAAACACAATAGACGTTACGACCAAACGTTCGGTAACGTACGAAAAACAAAAACGTTTCAAAACAATTAATTCGGCCTGTTTTTCATATTCATTGAGTGACGTTCTCGAGAAAGTCGAATGCACGCCGTGTACATCAATCAACTTCCGATCGAAAGCGTATTTTCGGAAACCGGTGGGAAAACCGGATAAAGTACCAAGTAAAGTATCAAACCGCCACGGCGTCTTTCAAACGTAGTCAGATAATGAAATATTCACCGAAAAATGTCCAGCGGACCGGGAAACCAAAACGCGTACATTTCGTCCGGTGTCGGCGGGGGTTTTTCGACCGAGGAGATCGTACGGACGGGACGGAGAAAACGAGAAAGAGCGGCGAACAATTCCGAGACGACCGCGCGCGTGCCGTACAGTGGCGGCATCTGTCGGAGCGGCCGTACCCGCCGACTGCGTCTCGACGACCGGCCGGCCGGCGGAACGGCGCGCGCGACCAGAGGGGACGGCGCGTGATTTTCTAGCGCGCGCGCGCGCGTTTTGAGAACCACCGGCGGCGGCGGCCATCGTTCCGGTTGCCGCGGCGACGGCCTTCCACCATTCGGCCCGCGCGACCGAAGACGCTCGGCGGCCGGTCGTCGTCACTGGCAACGCGCGCGCGACCATGTTTTCCTCCGCCGCCGCCTCCGCCGCCACGCGCCGCCGGAACGGATCGATGATCCCGATACGGTAATGTGACTCTTGTCCGCACGTTTCGCGGCGTCGTACTCCGGCGCGCCCCGTACTGTGTCGTTATCGCCGCGTGTCTTTGAGCCCGCCGGCGAAACACTCGGGTCTGGACTCGAGACGACCAACGTTTCCAGGGATCAGGTCGGACCGGCAAAACGTGATCTCGGGATCAGGCACGGATCCAGGGGTGGGGGGAGGATTATGACCCCCCCCTTACCGCCCCAACACACATCAGGATTACGTCCGTTACGCATTACTGTATGCACGCAATAAATTGAATCGTCACGTTTTTTTCGCACTAAAAATGTTTGAAACGATCGATATTCATCAATATTTGTTTAAAAAAAGTTAGTGTTTTTTCGTTTTCCACTCTCGGGCGCCTTATGACGTGGCAACGTGCAAACGTGGGAGTGGAGCGCCTCGCCGGTCTTGCGTTACTCAATATCCACAAACACACAGCCATCGACGTCAATGACATTATTTCAAGATTTAGTTAATAAATTACTTATAAAGTTTTTTTTTTTTATCCTGTATTATCTTTTTGTCCTTTTGGAAAAATCACCACCCCACCCCCCTCTCCACATTTTAGGTCTGGATCCGCTGGAAACGGGAAACCAGACCATAGCGCGCATCTGAAGCGCCATCGCCATAACAGTCATCGGGATCCGTAACGTTTTTTGAACCGCCCGACTCCGTCGTCGCCGTGAATCGGTTGCCGACCGAACGTGGACACGCGTTTCGTCAACGTCGTCGGACGGTTTGTCGTGTACTGAGATTTCTCACTACAATAAGTATAGGGGAATACCGTTTTTTTTCAAAAAGTTTTTCAAAAACAGTTTCGCGGTCGGTGGCCGGCGCCAGGAGAGCTCGCTCATATTCCGCGGCGACGTACACAATGACGGTCTCGATTACTGGCGGACGGTGCCTTTCCTCCTAACCCCAATCGATTCGTCCGCGTTCGACGTGTTATCACGAAAACAATAAACGCGATTGAACCTAAGGCGCTCGCGCAGAAAGAACAGTTTTGCAATCAAACAACAGTCCGACTCAAAAACATGTGCGCATAACAATCTTTTGAAAACGGTACGCATACGGTCCCTCACACATGTATAGGCTACGTAGACTGTGGCGAGTTTGACATGTGCTCCTTAAAACCATTTTCATACGTTTCGCGTTAGATTATATTTGTTTCGAAACTGGTATTTTGTACAGCATAATTTGTAGTAAAATTAACAACGTACACACGCGCACATTAGTTTAGCACGGGAAAACCTCTGCGCAAGTTATTACGTATAAAACGCTAATGCGATTTTTAAATTAAAAAAACATCCCGTAAAAATCTAATGAGACTATAGATTTCGAAATCAAATATCGCTAAAAATAAAAATAAAAAAAAAAGGTATTTTATAGAGATAAATCAATAAAACGAAATATTTCATGAAAATACTGTTGGAATGATGTAAAATATAACTATTGAAACCGGTGACCGGGCCGTAACCGGGAAGACGGTATAATAATATGCTTTTTATAACGCGGCGGTTCATTCCGCGTAACACTTCCCGAAAAACCTGCCGGTTCACGAGCAGTGTTCAATAAATTATTCGGAGTACAATCTGTTGGTATTGAATAATTGTAGGCCGACGCCTCTTTCCGCAGACGTAATATACACTCGTACGAATCGCGACCGACGGACAAACAGCACATGTACAGGGTCATTCGAAACCGTTTCGAACGGTTGGTCACAAGACACTATCTTTTCAGATTGTATGCCAATTGATGGCGGGGAATCTCGAGCTTTAGAATGCCGTCAGTCCATTCGATCGACGTGACTCACGGCGATGAGTTAGTCTGCGCAACGATGTCGACCGTGCCACGGAAAGCGCCTTGCGTGTTGCGCATTTCGTCGTCGGTACGCGATCGATGCGCCGACTGAGCTCGGAGCACTCGCCGACGGTAACAACGGTCCGAAGAAACGGGGTGTTCGCGCAGAGGAAATGGCTCGGGCCGACCTCGCACATCCAAAGATAACGTGGAAAGAACCGGGGAGAATTTTCCGCCGACCGCGCCAACGTCGAGAACCGGAAATCCCTCGGACAACCGTTCGGCGTGTTTTGAGACGGCGCTTAATCGTGTAAAGGTCGCAACTGTTTACGGGCGTTGATAAGCGGATAAGTTGAACCCGACTCGAATTCAGCGATTTCACGCAAGAACGGCTGTGCGGGATGAAAACGTTGCTCCTCGCTTGGTGTTCAGTGGCGAAGCCACGTTCACGATGCTCAACGCGAGCGCGAACGTCCAAGAGTCTTGGACTAAAACCGATGCGTTCTGTGTTGTATCGAAGGCACGGGCTCTTTCGTTCTTATCAAAAACACCGTCAACGGTAGATCTAGATTCATGGATAACGAATGGTCAACATGATTCTCCGAACCAGAAAACTACAAACATAAAAGCGTTCGAAATCGGACGAATCGTTTTGAATTGCCCTGTGTACGCAGTCGCGACGGACACGACGAGCTCATTCCGAAAACACAACGCGAGACGATACATGCACGTAAACCACGAGCGAGTTGATCTCGATGGATCGAGGTCGGAGGGCGTTGCGATTTGTAGATATTTTCCCACACACCCTCCCGGTGTCGTCCGAAACACATACCATGTTGTTCACAACGATCGTTGCGCTGTATTACCACTTGATTTCGACCAGGAAACACCCGGAACGTATTTATTGCTTTCCCCGACCGCGTTTTTAGACCGTAAACTTGTATATCACATACTCGCGATGTTTAAGCGCAGTCGACGCTCTTTCACTCGAACGCGGACGATTAGGTCACCACGCGCACGACGCTCGTTCATAAACACACTTCGGTGTTCGACTCGAGTACGCGCCAATCAATATCGTTATGTACGGTTAAGTGTACGAAATATATACAGAACGAAATTAATACGCGTGCACTCGAACTCGATTCAGTATGCGTATATAGTTATCCGACGCGTGTTGTGATAATTATTTTTTAAATTTTTTTGGAAAAAACAAACGCGTATATAAACACACTCGTATAGTATACTGGACGAGCTCAAGAGGATCGTTTTTGTTTCATCATGAGTTACGATTCATAACGTACGACGTACACTTCCAAACAGACGTTACGAGTATACTCGCCCGCGGAATTTCGAAAAGACTATTAAAACCCATTAAAATTTATTACATAGACGTGTATATTACTTTTTTCAAATATTGTTCGAGTACTATAATATTATGTACTACACGAGATAATTATTCATATGTATTTCGGCTTGAGCGCATCCGTATATATATATATAAATACGTTTGGGTTGACGATTTTTTTTTTAAATACAAAAAAAGTCGTACACGTGTGTGCAGCGTCGTGTGCGTTGCATTCCGAAACGGCTCAAGGACAACCCCGCTGTATATATACACGCACTGACAGTGTAACAATAATACTACTACTAATAATAATAATAATAATACGACGTATGATGGCGTGCGTGCAAGATAAAACACGCGACGCTGTTGCAACAATTGTTGTCGCGGGTGACGACGACGACGAGAGGAAAATAATGTCTTTTTCATACCAGTTATTTCGAAGAGCAAAACGTGCACTGTGAGCTGAATATTAAACGGATACGTTTGTTGCGCACGTGGCGTTCGACGAGCAACGCGATAATCGCAAAACCGATCGTGTTCAGACGTGTATAAACGCAGATGTCATTTCACATTTTTTTCATCTAGACCGTTGCGAACATTTCGTGATGTGCCAACTTATATTTGTAACGAACGAAACGTATTGACGATCGATGTTTTTCAAAAGCGCCGACTTGAGACCGAACTAAACCCGAGTCGCCCACTCTCCCCCCCAAACGACGCGCCACTGATATGTACTCGTATACATTGAAGGTTATGTACGGAAATTCGCGGACAGAAATGTGGTAACGAAAAAAAAAAAAATAAGCGACACGATACCTCGTACCTCGCGGTTTTAGCTACATCCAAATATACACATCGAGAGTCTTCGCGTTCACACAATACCCTTCCGTGAATATGGTTTTTCTTCCGATGTTTCGATATTCGAGTGATTAATTCGAACCGTTCAATACGGAAATAACGCGTGTGTTTTATCGAATACCCGTTCCGTCGCAGTTTTTCGACGTCTGTATACATTTTCACTAACCGTATTGCGAATATCGTAAATATTATATTTAAAACGTTTCCGCGTGTGTTTCGCCAGAAAGTCGTGGACGGTTAACCGTCTGAATTACGAGGAACGCGGCTATATTTCATAAATACTCCGTGCTGGGCTATAATTCCTAATGAAAAACGATCGGGGGATTCACGAAACGTTCACGTGAAAATGGTTCGCATTGGTAACCTAACCGGTAGGTATGTCAGCTATAATAACATATATCAAACCTAACGCGTGCACGCGATCAAAATATTATATACACGAAAGCTTTTTTCCGTCTCTCTCTCTCTCACTCTCTTTACATATATATATATGCATAATATTTTACTGTCGTATATATCGGATAAACGTCCAATTGAAAATGACGTGCAAAACGACCGCATACGGATAGTCTGGTATTAATTATTGCGCTCGGCACACGATATTTTGAATTCGGTCGTCTCTAAATATTCGTGTAACGTCGTTAGTTATGACGTACTTACGCCGGGAAATTTATCGTCTTAGATTTATCGTTCGATATTTATATTCTCAGTCACGGGACAAGGGCGTATGCGTTTTTATACTTACGTGTTCTCAAAACGTAAACAAGTGTGTAAATCAGTGGCGTGTCCAGGAGGGGGGCCCGAAGCGGCGGCCTACACACATTTTTGTATAGTTCGCCCGTGTTGATCTCGGCCGAAATTAAAGTATTAAAACATATTTTTTGTTTTTCAATTATCTTAACAATCGATAAGATCTCGTACATTTTTTAGGTAATTTCGGTCCTCAAATCTGAATTGAATAACCAAATCGTACCGAAAGACGATATTATTTGTCGTTAAGTAAAATAATTTATAAAACCAATGTTTATGTTTGAATAAAAGTTAGACTATCGTTTCTACAAGAAAAAAATCAATATGTGTGTAATTCCTATCACGTATTAACTCGTTCGGAGAACAGGGAGGACAGGAAATATTACCATTGTGAACCTAGTTTCCTAGTTCTGGATCGATGTACATATTTGTTTGGACCGGACAAGTGGTCGTATTGATTTCCAGACGAACGGAACGTTTCACCGCCCGTGAAACGACTGTGACCAATTCGACTTGTTTGACTATTCGAATCGGTATGGTGCAGTCTTTCTCAAAGTGGGCGATATCGCCACGTAGCGAGCACTCGGGGTCTTCAGAAAGGCGACAGAAGGCCTAGAGAAAATTATTTCAATAGCTGTTTTCAGGTCGCGCATCATATTAACATTTTTGGGGGCTCAAGAAAATTTTTAAATTTCAAAGTGGGAACAAATTCGAAATAAGTTTGAGAACCTGTGGTATAGTACGTATGTCTCGGAGTGATATAACTTCTTGTGAAGTTTACCGTTATGGTACGTGAGAAAACGAGATCGTGTTTTCCGTTCGTTCGCGCGACGCAATCCCCCTAAACACCGGACGGATTTAAACGTTACGTCAATAGATTCAAACTTCCTCCATATCCCTTCGACGAAAACGTGTTTACTCGTCGAGCCAGTTTTCTTTTTCGATCTGATAACAAAATGAACAGTCGCTCGTTGACCACGAGAATGGCCCGGTTCGCGCGATCAGACGGAGATTTCAACAGCGTCGAACTTTTCAAACTCCGTCCGGATCGATCATTACAATCCATACTGTACTATATGTTATACGCGGATATATATATATTTCTTTAACACGGTGCACGTATATAATAACCGATTTCACGAAAAGATCGGATACGAGCGGAAGACAAGTACGCAGTCGCGCAAGACGAGAACAGTATACGCGCTTTTTGCTTTGCTTCGTTGACTATTCCGACAAACGATCAGGAACCGTGGACATTTTTTTACGATTTATAGGCCCGGCAATGATTGTCGATCGGTCGAGAGCTGAGTGGTCCCCGCTCGCGTGTGTGTTCGTGTCGTCCATTCGACGCACGGCGTCGAGATGTGCGTGGGATGGAGGAGATGGACCTAACCATGCAGACGCGAACGCGCGAACATTCGCCACGCGCAGATCGTTTTTGAGTACCGTAACTGAGCGTTTTCTCGTCGCCCGTTTCTCCGGTACGTAACGCGCGAACGTGAACCAACGAACGGATTCGTTCTCGTGCGCGTCGCGCGGGCCGGAAAAAAAGCTGCGCGTGGATGCGCTCCGTGTCGCGGACGAGAGTCGTCTTTCCGAGGGACCGCCGTCGTAAAACCCGCCGTTTTTATGGACGCGCGCGCGCGCGTCGTTATCGCCCACTCGCCTACCGCGCCGGGCCGTGTCGAAACGCACGCCGCGTACGTGTTTGTCGGGGGACGGGCGGTTCCGGAGTTGTTGTTCTTTGGGTCAAGGACGTTGTTCCGCGTCTTCGCGTTACGTCCACCGCGACCCGCGCCGTGATTTTTCACCGTCACTCGTCCGTCGTCCCCGCAGCGTCCTAGTGGCGCCCGCGTCCCGTCGGATTAGGTTAGGTTCACGCGACCCATAGCACGGAGCTGGGGCTGGACGGACGAGTTGACAATTAACTGTCAGTTTAACGTTACCGCATCGAACCCCGAGACCAATTGGCATTTAGAACGTTCTTGGACGACAGTGGGTTCAACTGTTCGACCGTTTGCACCGGTACATTCATTTCAAATGGACTTAAACCCGTAAAATGGACAAACGAAAAAGGGTTGAGATTTCGCAGTCGTTACTCCGTATGTTCGTGACGGTCGGCTGTTACACGATCAGAGCACAATAACGATAACATCGACGCGTACAAAGACCCACATACGTTCGGGTAACGGATAGAACGGATCAGTGGTGTTTGCCCACGCAACACGCGCTTTAATAAGAAAATCGGTGGTTTTTTTTTTAAAAACACTAACGATCACGAGCGTCGTGGACACGATTATTCCGCGTGAGAAAGTATTCTATATTCGATTTGATAAATAGTCGATCGGACGACGCGCGGCGATCGTTTTAATGTCTGCCTCCGCCGCGACTCGTTAGCGTTACGATAATCGTATTATTATTAACATGTAGTTAGTTAGTTTAGTTAGTCAGTCAGATACGACGCGACGCACATAAAAGATGGCCGTCGACCCCTCCCCGGTCTCGTCGCGACGTGTCGTTGATTAACGCACGCGTTTCCTGTAGGTAATTTTTTTTTCCCCTCCCGTAAACACGATGGTGATTTCTTTTTTTTTTTTAAACGTTCGTCGTGCTCTCACGCGGCGCGCAACACGAGACTTTTAAAAATTATCGAACGCACAATATCCGACCGGACGAACCGAGATGCCGTCCGCACGCGTGTGGAAAGATGTCCACCAACGCCACACACTCGCCGCGCGCGCGCGCGCGCACGAAATTCTTGTAAACCCATAGCCGCCGTCAGTGTCCGGCGAAGTGAACGCGGTTTCAATCCGAAATCGTACCGTCGTACGCACAAGACCGTTTTTTTTTTTTTTTTATTGGAATATTATGTAAAAAAAAATAATAATAAATAAATAAATAATCTTTGCCGCGCGTTACGAACAGGATTTCTATCGTCATAATTTCCACGCGTACGGTTTACGACGATTATAATTTCTATTTGTCGAAAAACGCATTATATACATGTATGTCGTGTACAAGCGTCATTCGTGTGCTCGAGTTCGATTGAAACCGGTCGGGCGGGGGACGAACCCGGTCGAACGGATTAACGATCGATCGGATTCCATTCCGGTCCGGAATTTATATCCGCCGGGAATAAATACGTGTGCTTTTTCGGGTACAAGCTGTCGGAAAACGCCGTCGAACGTCGATTAGATCCACGCGATCTAATTGCGCACCAAACGATATTCGATTTTTAAATAAATTTTATTTTGTGTTGTACACGAGCGACGTTAATGTTGACTATTTTTTTTTCTTACAATCGTTTTGTATCGCGATAACAAATAAATTTTTAAAAAAAAAAAAGACATTCAAACGAAACGTAATCGCGTCACCCGGTTTATTGTGAAAAACTCGAAATACGGACCCGCCCGCGCGCGCCGCGTGAGAACCGTACGCCATGGACGCGACGCGCACGCCATTTTTGAGTGTCCCGTCGCGCTACCGTTTTGCGGCGTCGTTGTTTTTACGTTTCGCTTTTTGGTTTTTCGCGAACGCGTCTCACGACAATACGCGCCCGGTCGACCGTGTCCCAACGGTCGGGTCGTTCGTCGTGCTCTCGCTAGCGTGACGCCCGTTCGGCGTCCCGAGTCCGTTCGAGTTTGTTGTTGCGAGGACGATTGTGTGCGGGGCGGTTTCCTTTCCCGCCGTCGTTTGTGCGCGTATTGTTATCGTTTTCGCGCGTGTCCGCGCCGCGAGAACCCACGACGTCCCGTCGAACGTCTCGCCGTCGTACGACGCGCGCGATGCACGATAATGTTTTCGTCGATCGCGCGCGGCCGGCGACGAATGTCGCACGTCCGGGTGTCTGCCGTTTCCTGCGTCGCGGCGTCTCATAGCAGGGTAGGGCCATTGACGAGGTAAAAGTCGAGTCCGATGCGATTTCAACGGTGAGACGTCCGCGGTTTTGCACAACACACCCCATTTCGTGTCGACCTTCGATTACTCTCGCCATCTCTCTCTCTCTTGATCGTCCGGTGGTTCATATTTAACGCGACGTTTTTTCGGCCAAACAACCCCCGGTCCCGTGAGAACGTTTATGGATATTTTGGAAACGTTAGCCGTACGTCGGAAGTTTTTCCCTCGCCGGCGGTCTTTTTCAAATCTAAAATCGTATTTACTATTTCTATTCGCCCAGTCCAGCGTCGTCTCTTCACGTGCGATAACAATTCGCGACGGTCAAGACGAACGAATAATGCTGACCAAGGAATCGGCGCGAGTCGATAGCGCGCGTTCATTATCTGCACGCGTTTTCGTTGGCCGACAATCAACCGCACTGATCGGTTACGAAGCGTCCGGCCCCGAGAGCTACGAACCTCCGCGGTCCCTTTGCAAAGATTAATAAAAATAATAAACCAACAAATATTAATGTTTCATCCGACACGCGTGCAAAGCGGCCACGACGGACGGACCGTAGGCAACGTCGTTATCATATATATATTATCTGGTTTTGTTTTCACGTTTTTTATTCACGCCGGCGTTTACGCCCGTTCGGCTTTTCTCGGAGACAAATCAATTTAATAACCGCCAGTTTTATTCTATTACGCGCCGATATCATTTGTTCTTTTAACATCCACGAAACCCACAGACGTTTCGGGCCGATCGACGATGAATATCATGTTCGACAATCGCCAAATATCTCTCGCCGAACCGTTCCGTTTATTTATTTCGCCATATACCCAAAGCGGGTTTTCACGACCAGTCATTTCACGCCAATCGTACTTGCGTTTTCGGTTAATTTTTAAACATTATTCGTAACCCGAACGGGTCGTTTTATTTATTTATTTTTTATTTTTTCAATCGGTCCGAGTCGAGTGAACAATTCGAATTTCGTCCCTTGCAGACGATAGGTGCACGATCTGATTCGGCGGAACGGTGTGGAATGTCTCGTCTCGTCTTTCGGCGGGATTGGGTTACGTTCCTGTACCGTCTCGTCGAGTGGTTTTCCAAATACAATGTAGGTCGGCCCGCAATAATGATGTCTCCGATTTCGTTTTATATTTTTACGATATTCCATGATATTGTTTCCGTTCATATGACGATCCGTTTCGACGCGAAATCAATCAGACCTTAACGACTGCGACCGTCGTGTTTTGCATGTGTCACGCGCAAGAATGGCATTATTTTTTTTATCTTTTGTCTGATCATTACTAGTGCAGGTCTCATACATTCGTTATGGGACGTCGTTTTATACGTTTTATCGTTCACGTGAAATCGCTCGATTCGAAATGTCGACGGAACTACACAACGGTACGATATAAATCATTATTCGACTCGGATGATGCCGTTGTTGTTACAGCGAAAATATTATACGCTGAGGTTTTTTTTTTTTTGTGTTATCTATAGACGAAAAGTAAGAATAAACTTCGTGGGGTTTTTTCGTTGCTCTCGTTGCGAATAACGACGTAATAACCGCGCGCGTATAAAGTCTGAGTAAAAAGCGAAATTTTTTTTCTCGAATTTTCGCATAAGTTTTTTTATCGTAACTTTTCATTAAATCCATAGAATATTACGTACGTGCATAAACGTGTATATATATGTAAAACGACCGACCGAGTGCAATATAAATTCGGTCGCTTTTTACGAAAAAAAAAAGAAAAAAATAGAAAAAATCCCCTCGGCGCAATATTTTTAAATTAACTCGTCACGCGGTTACACGAGAACCCCGTTCTCTTGCATTTCCGACCTTAAAAACAAATAACGCCACGTCGTTTTATTATATACGCGCTGCAATTTCCCGTCTCCCGAGGTCTCGCGCGCTTATATACACGGAGATTTTAATGAAAACGGGTACGGGTTTATATCGCTTCCGGGCTTACATATATATATATACGCGAAGGTACATCCGAGCTTTTTGCATTTAATTCGGTATACATTATGTTATCTCGCGCGACGACGACTCCGAATGTCCGTTTACTATATCGGACGATCCCTCGACATCTCGTTTCCCCCGTCCCGTCTCCCGGCCCCGTTTCGAGTCATGGCCGGAGATTCGCCATCGTTATGCTTCGCGATCACTACGTTCTCGCAAACACACCAACACACATAGTACTTTTTTGTTTGTTTTCTGCGAGAAAACGTTCTAAATACATGTAGTTTTTTTCGTACACGCACTATTGCGTCCTACACGTCACGGGACTGCAGCAATACGCACGAAATCACGTGTTTCTCGTTCTTTTTTTTTTTTTTTTGGAAAGAATACCACGTTAAACGTCCGTGAGATAGACCCGTGCACATACATACAGACAAAAAAATATAACGTTAAACACGTATACAGTATAGAATTTCCAATTAATAACATTATGGCACGTTCAGAAAACGTTTCAAACGCTCTAAGCAAGTTACGATTATACTTTTTAAATACTCGTTTTCCGTACAGGCAAATAAGTAACGAGTTACGAGTAAATACATGTGATAACGGTCGCGTGAAATCGCAGTTGTAACGCGTGGATGCGTTTGCTTTAGGAAGTCAAATCTCCGTAACTTATACTCGCGTACAAGGAATTTCAGTAGAAAAATTAACCGACAACAACCAGAACGGTTGAAACCCGTACACGCGTTGACTTGTCGCTAAAATATCGCGAAATGATGCGTGCCGAAATGTGAAATACACGTTTATGGACGACCAGTCTAATAAAAACAAACGGAGGTCGTATTATTACACCGTAAACATAATTTTCAGCTGCTACAAACTGGGTATAATATCATGAAATATTAAATTGCCGCGTACAGCATAATATCTCCTACGTATAAATATACTGTTTAAGTCGCGATCACGAGAGAAAAAAATGTCTGTTCTATTACCTAGTCATAGTGCAGAATACACGTGTAAAGATTTAAAGACTCGTTTTGCTCGTCCGACAATAAATTACGATTTAAATTTTACAATATTCATACACACATTTCAATAATATATTCTTTGTAAACACGTTATCGTAAAAACGTGTATATTTTTACGCGGACTACGTTATAAGCGGAAAAACACAAACGGTCAATACGTCGAAAAAAAAAGAAAAATTGTAAATAAACCGCGCGGAATTCGTAATTTTATTCACGCGCACGTATGCATTACATGCTGTTCGTAATACGGTATATTGAATTCGAAACTATTTTATGTTTCGTCAGCATAACATTACGCGTGTGCGTCGAGATGGGGAAAAAAATGTCTCGAACGATGTCATACGTTTACGTTTACGTGTGCGAACGACAAACACGATGACCAAAAAAAATAAAAAAAAAAAACCGAAAGTGACAAAAAACGTTTTGAAAAGAATATAACACAACGTACGTCCAGGGTCACGTCCCTTCCGTAAACAATTATTTCAACAAAAAAAAAAACCGAAAAAAAAAAAAAAAACGTTCAAGGTTAAGATCACGACAATGGAACCGACACGTATGCGTGCACATATAATAATTCATTATAATATATCTCCGGACCGCACTCGCGACGGTCTTGTAAAGGGTTTATTATATAAGTACACCCTTTTTGTCGTCCGTCTAACACTCTTTGCCAGGACGTGTACGTTATTATACATATACACACGTTTTGTGCAGCGCGTGGCAATACACGAGCGACTGAATATTATACGACAAGTCGTAGGACGCCGAGTTAAAAAAAAAAAAAAACCGTTTTTCACGACTAAATATTCTTCCGTGCTTTTTTCGAACGAGTCTTGTAAAAAAAAAAAAAAATATATATATATATATATAATCGCGACACGATGAGATAGAGGGGCGGAGACGACGGGGTAAACGGGCGTCTTGTCAAACTTCTTAAATTTAAGATACGTCATGTACATGTACATTCTACTTAAAACTTTTTACGAAATAACTAAAAATTGCGATAAACGAGCGTGTACAATATATGTATATACGCACGCGGGCTGTTAACACCGTTTCCTCCGCTCTCCGCGACCGAAACTTCCCGGCGTCGTAAAGTTCCCAGCGTATCGTGTACGTCGAATACTTCCCGCCCCGGCGTTTCGGTCGCAAAACGGTCGACGGGATCGACCGTACAACATTGTGTCCCGCCGAGGCCCGACAAACTCTCGTGTTCCGTCCGATAATTTTAGGTTGGTTTTTCTACCGCTTTGTCGTACAGCCGGCTAACGGAACGGGTGGTTGTACACTAACTTGTACACGCGTACACTTGGGACGACGGTCGGGTGGGTAGGTAACAACTGGTCGCACTACCGAAACAAGTCGTTTGCGTTTTGCGCGCATTGTTCAAGTTATCAATAACGTTATCCACACGCACGCACGCTGTATCGAATTCACGTGACGTGTACCGCGTCGGTCACTCGCCACAAACGTACGCGCGTTTCGCGGCTTTTTTCAAATATTCATACGCGCTCGTCTAGCGTGCGGTACGGGGCAAACGACCGTCTAAGGGACCATTTGCGAACCGACCGCGCGCGTACCGATACTTTCCTGAAACACTCTGTTCGGACGGGTCGAGACGTCGAATACGAATTGATAATTTCGGCTCGTTCAGTGGACGGAAACCAATAACGACAAAATGTTCTTCTTCTTCGAAAAAACGAATCAAAAACGTTACGAGACGTCGACGCGCGTAAAATAGCATACGAACCGCGTGTGCGGAGACGTTTCCGAACGGGTTTTTACGTATCGAAATCGAAAGACTTTTTACTTCCCGTCGGGCTGTCAGAGAAACGCTATTGTTTTGTGATATCGCCGGGAACGGACGACTCGCGCGCGAACTTACCTTTGGGAGGGAAACTCGCGTCGCACGACGCGTTCTTTGTTTTCGGTTTATTATTTTTCGCGTGCGTACTGGCGAACGGTCTTACGGCGAGATAAAAACGAATGTGCTTCCCTACGCACCCGCGTGTGCCGTACGTACGTGACATTGTTTAAAAAAAAATAAAAAACTCGGCCGATGTTATGGCGCGGCGTCGTGCGCCGATTCGTGCCGTTTTCGTTTTGTTTTTATCGATTTCCCCCGGCGAAATGAAAAAACAATAGCGCAGATACGTACGTACGTACGACATAAAACACGGACGGCTGCCGCCCCGACTCGAAATCAGTTCGTAAACCATACATGTGCACGCGAATAACAACAATATATTCCGTCGTCGGAAGTTTTCGCGCGAGTCGTTGTCCGTCCGCGTAATATAAAACGGGGCGAAAGTTTCGAACAGTAAAACGGTTTTCGGCGTTTTTCCGACGTGAACGTATACGTGGGCGTGTGCACGTGTAACAGCAGTCGAATCGTTTAGATTACATTTTCCTCCGAAGCGAAATCGGATAAAAAGTCTTCGCGGATCGCCGACGTTGTTGCCATGCCGCCGACACGACGTCCGTATACCATAACACACGCACGGACCGCGAGTTCGAGTGCAGCAAAAAAAAAAAAGAGGGAAAAAAATGTCGTTTTTCCGTTACTCGGCTCGCGAGTGCTGGTTACGTTACGATCGTAAAATTTTTTTTCTCGTTTACTCTCGTTTCAGCAACGTTCGTACGAAATACGCGTTTGCCGCGTCCGGCCCCTCGTCGCGCGCGCACCGCGTATATAAATATAAACGCCGTATAAATAGAAAACGTACGCGAGACCGTGCGTGTTCGGAAACGACACGCGTGTGTTGTGTTTATATAATCACGCGAACGTCACGCCCCGACGTGTCGCCGAACGGTGGGTGGGGGGTGGGGGGGAACGCGAAATTTACGCGATCCGAAAAACCGCGTGCGCGTTTGCGTGTTTTTTATTTTTGGATTTACGTGCGCCCGCGACGGCACGCGAACCCGTCCGTCTCTTTTTTACTTTATTTCAAAACGGATTTGCATACACGCCGCCTGTGAATCGCACGCGTACGTTTTTTAGTTTTCGGCCCCCCCCCCCCCCCGCCATCGTTTTTTCCGTACGAAAAACCGGTACGGCGAGCATTCGATACGTTCTGTCCGGACGACAGGAAACTCGTCGCGGAAACGGTCGTTCGCGACTTGAAAACCAGACCGGGACGCGAATTTGTCGATTCAGCTGTATTCGGACGGGAAACCGACAGGTCGCGCGGCGTAACGCTCGTGGCAGGTCTTTACCAGTTAGTTTACGTATCGATAATGGGTCGTTATGGTTTAGATGTCTGTTGATGGGAAACGAAACCCCTCGCTAGATATATATGCGCGCGCACGCCCATAAATTGTTTTACGTCCTTGTACACGTTTCACGTATAGATTTCGTAGTTTTTCCTATAAAAAAAAAACAAAACATACAAATCTATTTCGCCGTTCAAATAGTACACGGAAAACTCGCGATAGTAACAAAACATCAAGTTTCCGATCACGTTTCGATATTGATATTTGTATTTTAAACATTTGAGTGATATCTTAAATTTAAAAATAAAAAAACAACGTTTCGGCAACTACAACGCCGCGTTTCGAGAGATGAACAAACATTTACGTTTTCGTCGAAATGCCACTTGCTTACGTTATACGAAACACGTTCAAGCCTCTCGTAAGACGCATCGGAAAACTTTCTGTGAAATTCCACTTATATAATAAACACGATGTATTAACATTATTCCGGTCGAACACTCGAACGTATCAAAAAAAGAAAAAGAAAAGAAAAGAACAATTTTTATTATGATTATTATTATTCGTCCGAGTCGAGCGCGAGATATTATTTTCAATCGACGACGGACGTTTAAAAGGGAACGCAGTAAAATGTTTGCGTTGTCCGAGTCGGCACGACGACCGTTTTCGTATGTGCTGTCGTTCGCATCGGTTTTAAAGTGAAAATGCGGTTCGGTTTTATTTCCGTTCGGACCAAACGCTGCACGTTTGAGGCCTGGCCGTGAAAATCCGATCGAAACGAACTCGTCGCGACATTTATATGCACCGTTGCACGCGATCCGTAATGAATTACGTTTTTTGTGAACACACGCGGGGCGTTTCAAAACCAAATACCGTGACATCATGGGTTAGTACCGATCTGTCTTGGTCCAACGCGAAAACGCACGTGCGAACAAGTGTGTGGGCGAAACGTCACGGCTTCTCCTCGGCTCAATAATCGGTAGGTTATGATTTTTGCTCGTTGCTGGTCGGCAGTCGAACGTTTTTCACAGAAAGTTTTCCGTCCGAAAATCTGTTTCGGCCGAACGATCCCGAACGTTACGGGAAAACGGATCTACAAGATATATGATACGATTTATGTCGTAAAGCCCGTCGTCGAGGACCGAACACGCCGAAAACGAAGCCGTAAACGTGATAACGTGCCGTACGTGTCCCGAAGGCGATCAACGCTTATTTTTTGGTTTTGTATCCGTACGAAAGAGGCATATAAGCAACAAAAAAATTAAAACTGTCCAAACGGTTTTTTTGTTTTCTCTCCATTCGAAACGGCGTTTCCGTCGGCCTCCCGCACGCGGCTCTACCTTCGGTGTACATAGTCTCCGTTTGGGGACGGCCGAGGCGGTTCGTGTGCGCTCATCCGCAGACGGGGACGAATGTACGGGATATACGCGAACGTCTAAAACGTGGTCCGCGAGGGGGGAGAGGGAACGGAAGCAATATAATCGTACGCTGCCATTGCCATTGCCGGGGTGAAAGTGATAAATAGATAAATATATATATATATAGAGAGAGAGATCGAAAGACGTCGCGAGTTCGGAAATTCGTTTCGTATATTACGCTCACCGTTTAATATGTGATATATATATATATATATGATACGCACACGTCACGCGTAATGACGATACTGCAAAGACTCGGTACCGATATATATATATATATGTTTAGCGATGGACCACACGAGAAGTCCGGTCGTTTTTAATAATCATAAGAGCGTTTGGCCGTTTTCCGACTGATATAGGTACTAGATATATATAGATATAGATAGATATCTGAGTGTGTGCGCGCACGTCCCAAGCGATTTTCCGTCGAATATAATTTAATATATATATATACTGGGCCGATTATGACGGGCGAGCTAGCCGACTGATAGCGTTTCGAGACCAGTATATATATATATATAGGTACTTACCGCGAGCGGAAAACAATTTAACCCGAAACAGAGAGAGGAGAAACGTAAATCGATTTATTTATAACACTCGTCTAGAAACGTATACATTTATATATACATACACAGGAGATGCTTCCACGATACGGTATATAGTTTTCAGGCACGCCCGCGAAACGCCACGTACGAAAACGCTGCACCGCCTAGTTCGTTATTGTTTGGTCATTCCGTGGTCTCAACCGCCCCATGAACGGGGGTTTTCGACGATTTTCAAACGCGTCTTCTCATAATTTCGTGTAAAACGATAATCGACAATTACCTTTTCAAGGTGATTAAACGCCGTACGGCGATTACGGATAACGCCAAGACCGCGGTCGTCTACAACTGTTTTCAATCTATTGATTTTCCGAGAGCAGAAAAAGTCTGAATGAAAAAAAATTGATAGCGATTTCGAACTCGTCGCGTTCACCACGATAACATTCGTACATTTATTTAGTGGCTTCTTCTTCGGTTTGTTTTTTTATTATTATTTTTCTTCAAGCAGCAAAATAGATACTGCTCGATTCTATGTGCGTGTTTACGAATTTCGTCTAAATCCGACGGCGAATAAATGTCGGTGTATATTTCAAAATAAAACGCGTTATTGTACGAACAACGATTGAGATTCGTACGATATACGATATATATATAACAGAATAAAATAATATTCTTTGTGTCGGGCGGACGTATACATATATATATGTAAGACGAGTGTCGTTGTCGTTTTGTGCGGTCCGGGCCAAAGTCAAAAATAAAAGCACTATACGCGACAGCACGAGCCGAACCATTGACATTCGTCGTGATACACATATATAAATGGTGGACGCAAAATAACTTCCACGACAAAAAGGAGTGACGCGGTCATCTCCGGTGAATCTATTGCGATTAGTATTTTTTATTTCGCTTTCTGCACTTATTTTGTTACCTATTCGTGTAAGGTGTATCGCGGGGATTTTAATAATTTGACTATAAGTATTTTTTTTCCTATAATCACTAGTATACTTTTACAGATGTCAATCCGTTCAACGTATATGATACGCCCCCCACATTAAAAATGTCGCGTTTTCGCGATAATAACGTTTTGGAGTCTATTGCGTATTATTAATTCGGCATGTACTCGTACAAAACTTTGCTTCGTTCGATGTCATTTGCCGATTATTATTTTTGTTACAAACGCGCGCCAATAACGTTCGAAATGTTTTTCAAACGCTTGTGGAAATTTTCGAATAAGCTTTTACGACCCTGTTCAGGGTCGTACAATAACAAATTCGTTTATTGATTTATCATCTCACGACTGGGGAACGCCGAAATTTATGTTGGCCGGATTTTCCCAGGACACTCGTCTCTGCTCGGGTACCCGGGTGTACCGGGGGCTCGATTTAAAACGTATGACGTAAAATATTTGCTAACGTCCGTATACGAAAAATTTTATAATTTTATTCAAGTATTTTCAATTACTCACGCTAGCCGCGGCACGCGGACGATATCGCGTTATGTTTCAACCGTCGTTTCTTAATGTATTTTCAACCGACGTACCTCCTGAAAAACATAAACAATTTCACGTTAGACGTCGGCACGCTGTAAATATTTCAATCGTGTTTTTCTTACGCGCTTATATATATATAATATTGTATATTTTATTCGACGGTTGATTTCTCGGGGGGGGATTAAGTGCGTGCGCGCTTTCCTCCGCGTCTTATAATCGCGTTATAATAAACGCGCGATTAAAGCGTATAAATTATAATAAACATATATTATCTCGTCGTCCGGTGCGTCGACCGATGACGGCGGACGCGCTAAGTGCTCGGACGGCGTACGTCGACGTGATATATATACATTCGTATACACGTCGTTGACGTTTTTTAATCGAATCTACAGAACGACGTAAACAACAGTGTGTGTGTGTGTGTGTGTGTGTGTGTGTGTACGACGACTCCTAACGCGTACGGTTATCACGCACAGGCACCGGCAAAGCACAGGCACCGCGTGACAAGATAATTGGTTACTACAATAATTTACCACGGTATTTACGGTGTTTTGCAGTGATAGCAGTGGCGTATTTACGGGGGGGGGGATATGGGGGATAGATCCCCCCTTGATTTTTTTTAGTTTTTGATATTCTTGTTTACAATAGCCAATAGGTATGATTTTACGAAGTGCTCTTTAGGTCAATAAAATATTTTTTAATATATATCCCCCCCCCCTAGACGAAATCCTAAATACGCCACTGAGTGATAGCGATATATAATTACTGTTGTCGGTAGAAATTGAAAATTGCGTCCGAAAACATTTGTTTCGCGCCGCAATGTGTACACCGATAATAGCGTTTTGTTGTCAATTGTTGTCAAATTTAAATGTATTAATTACGTTTACAATCGTTCTAGCGCTGGCGACAATATTGTGCGCGCATTATAACAATGATTCTCTATTTCTATTTTGAAACTAAAACTACGAAACAACGGTATGGTGTTTTGATCGGATCACATTAATTACACTGTATTATACATCGTAACCATATTCGTGTAGGAACCAAACGTAGCGGGGAAAAAAATCGGGTTTTCTCTCGATATCGAATATTTCTCGTTGTAAAAATCTAGTGTACATTTAATTTGTAGACGTAAACGATCGTTCGTCCATAAACGCGGTCGTCTCGTTAGAGGTTTTTCAATCGAATCTACAGGACGACGTTAGACGACAGTGGGTGTGACAGTCGACCGTCCCCGACGACTCCTAACGCGTTTCAGATTTTTCCGCCCAACGCGCGTCCACATCAGACACCGTACGATCAGGCCGTCGCAAAGAGGGGGTGGGGGTGTCATACTCTTCCCCGCTCCCTCAATTTTGTTCGTCAAAATACCTTCAAGTCGGCAAATTTGATTGTAATCAACAATATTCGTCAAATCGGTAAGAAGGTAAAAAAAGGCAAATCCGTATCACGTATGGTCGTGTCATACCGAATTCGGGCTATTAACAATATTAAAAAAGTCGGAAATTTCACTTATTTGACACGTCCTCACTCGGCATTTATTCGAGCCGGCCCTGCGTACGATAATCACGTACGGGCACGCCGCCGCCGTTGAGGAGGAGAAGAAAAAGTTGCTGTTCCGGCAGAGACGACGACGTGACGAGATACGTGCTACGTGCGTGTATAAATGACTTGATTCCAAATTGTTTTTTATTTATTTATTTTTTTTTACGAATACACACACACGATTTTATCGTCGAAACCGCGTTCTTGGGACGTTATATATGACCAGCACCTAACTATATATATATGTATACGCCGAGCTTACAATCGAATAAGAAAACGAGACATGTTTTCTCCCTGTAATCGATTGTTATCGTTTAGAAAACTATACCTATTGCACGCGATGATGTGCGCAACGTCCACGCGTAACCGACGGAAATTAAAATTTCTTTCTCTTTTCCCCCGAATAAACGATCACGACAATATCGTATTTTATAATATCATCTCACACGTAAACTAAATATGTATACATATATATATATGTGTGTGTGTGTGTGTGTGTGTTTGTATACTGCTGTGAATATATTTCCAACGGACGCGCGGTCGCGTTCGTGTCTCACAAAACAAGCCTCCTCGTCAATGGTTCGTTTTCGACGACACATAACAATATAGAGAAATCACACGGATCCAACGGATAATTATATATTCGACTCGTCGACAACAGGCTCCGATTCTTTTCCTGCGACGTAACGAGCACATACGTGAAACACGTGTATATATATATATACACACACGCACACGCACGCTTAATTAAATGGAACTCTCCGATTAATAGTGATTTTATTGCCTTATCAAATGTATACACGTTAAGGACGTTTATGACACAGGACCGCGGCACGCAGCCGGCAGGACTCACCAATTGATCAATCAAAAGATGCAACGTGTTATTGTTATACAGTTTGAATATTGTATGCGCGTGTGGTGGCTCGCTGTACAGTGATTAAATTCAATCCAAAGCGTATTTATATACGGTTTGTTGCTGGTGGTATACGTCGACGTGGTCGTTTGAGATAAAATACTACGTTCCGAATTGCTTATGACGATTATCGTATCCTCCGGCACAATAAACTTTCGGTTATTTCAATCGTTTCAGAGCCCTAGTATTAATCATACTCTAGAAACTGATACGAATATATATATATATGTATAGGTAATCTGGTAAACGTTAGGATCGATAGCTTCGGCATAAATATCGGGCGAACGGTCGAAAGTTCGGGACCGTTTATGAATAACAACACACGGTTTGTCGGGGGCCGTTGATCGTTAAACCGTCCGCAAATCAAGTTCCTATGGCGACGAAGCTACACGGGATTAGGACGAGGCCGCTTGAACGGCACCGAAAAGAGGGAATAGGTGTTCCGACGGATGTGTTTTAAGCTGACGAACTACACCAGTTATCGATTAGTTGACAGTTCAGACGGAGCAGTAATGACGGATTCGCTGAAAACAATTCGTAAGATATCGTTAGAGTAAAAGTTTAATTTTCTGGAATTCGGAAAAATCGATACGCGATTTCATCTGACGTCACAAACTCTGTGGCCACACACACTAGCCGAGCACAGGCCGATCCGAACGGAGTTGACAATTATCACACCGCTACATTTAGAGACGTATTTTCCCGTAGGTCCAGCACAATAATAATTCATGAAAATAATCACGATAGTAAGTCGTTCGGATATGATTCGCACGCGTCGATTACGTTTGTGATTACATAGTGATCATTTTTTAACCGCGTGTTTCGTATTAATTTCAATTCAATATAACAATAATAATAATAATTGTGTTCGTCGCGCACGTATCGTAATGATTTCCATTCGAATCGTCAAAGTTTAAACGGCAAGAAAACCGGCTTCAATAAAGTCATAGGCAATGCGAACGACCGCCCTACCGCAAATGGGGAAATATAAATATCTCGAAAACCGCGTGCCGTCGATTCGTCGCGAAACGCGTCCCGGCCGGCGAGTGATTGCGTTAGTCGGGTTTATTAACTGGATGTCAATTGGATAGCACCAGGTCGGCGTCGCGCGGAAAAAACAAAACGTTCACGACGTTTACGAGCGGTCGAAACGGTTATTAACACGCGTACGCGGTCGTTCGGACGGACCGACCATTGTCTACTTTGTTCCGTTTCCGGTACCGACGTTTTTATCGTTTCGTTAACGCCGAACGATTATTTCGTCGTCCGACCGAACGCCGCGCGACACGGTTTCGGTTTAATGATTTTGCTTTTAGCCGGTACGCGTCTAAGGACCGATTGGAAAAATGTCGACTCGACACGCGTCTCGAAAACGTGACGAAAAACGATTGTTCGTTCGAAAAGCCCAAACGACGTACCCGACGACACGCGTTTATATCCGTTCGCGAATATTTACCGAAAACCCCCGTAATCAAACGCCGCATGACCGAATGCGACGGACGTGATAACCGAGCGATTAAAAAAACCAAAAAAAAACCGTATACTATTGATTTGTCGTTTCGCGCCCTCCTCCCCATGAGCACACGCGCTTATACGTGCCGACCTCGTTGGCCAAAACGATAGTTCCGATGGAAAAACGTGCGATTCCGGTCGGAATCGTAAACGCGCGTGACGCCTTGCGATGTCACCGGAACACGTGAACAGCTGCCGGACGAAACGTTTCACCCCACGCGCGGGTTATGCGCCGAATTACAATATAGACAAAAGGGTTGCGCGCGTGACGGTACGTACGCCGGCGCGGATAAAAACATAAACCGTTTTATACGACGGGAACGACGGGGGGCCGAGCGGGACAACGCGTCTTTAGACAAAGACCGTTCGTCGGCTGGACGGATTTTCTCGAAAAAGAAAACGGATCTTCGCGCCGCGGATTACGAACAATGGAGTTCGCCGCCGTCCAACCCCTCTCGCGGCGCAGATGGGAAATTTGAATAATTCGCCGTCGGGAACCTGCCCGATTAATCGCGACGCGACGTTCGTCGTACTGGAAACGAAAAACCGCCCGGTCGGCCATGTTTGTGCGGCGTTGTCGTCCAGACGATTGTTCGACGCGAGTCGGCGAAGGAGAGGAACCCGACGAAACGACACTAATGACGACGGTTTGTTTGCACGTGCTCGTAGCGAGGTGGTCGTGAACAATTAGTCCCGCCGCCCGTTAATAACGTAACGGTTTACACGTACCTCCGTGTCGAACAGCGAACGGCCGGCTGCGTTCGTTACGTCTTCTCCCGTCCGGGCGTACCACCGCGGTCTCGTGGGAGCGGATCGGCTCGTCCGACGTCGTACCGAGGGGGGCAAAAAACACTGCTGACTACGCACGCGATTCTGTTGCGAGACAGAGAGAGAGAGAGAGAGAGTGAAAATCGTAGAAAAAAAAACTCCCCCGCCCGGTCGCGTATCACAAATATACGTTGTAGTGGCGCACAATCGACGTCTGAAAAAATACTGACGGCAAAAGAAAAAAACACAAACGCAGAAGAACCGAGACGGACATCGTTACGGTTCGTTGGGGTATTTTTTTGTTGTTGTTGTTGTCACCGCGCGGTCCGTAATAAACGACCCCGCCCGGAACACGTGAGGTAAAAGTAAAAAACCCTCCGGTCGGCGCCTGGCCCGTACGGGTTAAGGTCAGTCTCGCGAACGTGTCCGCGCCGCGCCGTGCGCCGCCCACGTCTACGCGTTCCGCACGGGCCTACGCGTCCTTCGCGCGAAGGTCGAGGACCCGTCGCAGCAGCAGCCTTCGAGAGACGGCCACGTCGCGGACGGCGGTGAGTAGTCTCGTCGTTCGCCGTTTCCGGCCGAAAAACGCGGGCGCGCCGGTCACGACGTGACCGAAGTTTTTCACGTGGCCCGACGTACTCGTTTTTGCCCGGTACTCCGTCCGACCGGTTGACTCGGTGAATCTCGTGATCGCCGTCGCCGTTCGATCCAAATGCCGTCCGGAAAGCGTTCGACACCGTCCGACGTACGGCTGGACTACGACATCAACCGCCGCGAACGCCGTCGTCTCCGGAACGGTCGCTCGGACACCGTAGTCGCGACCGCGCTCGAAGCACGACTCACGGTATTCGATAACCGCCATTGCTGCGACGCGGCTCGTTGCACGTATTCGGAACACCACGTGCACGGCACCTATGTAATAACTAAATCGATAGTTTTTTCCGAATTTCTCGGCGACGTCGTCTATTCTCATTTGACGTACTCGACTATCGCGCGTGCAGAACGTTTCCGACACGAGGTACTGGAAACCGATTCGGACGCTAAAACTGTTGTTTTCCAAAACGGGTCGGACACGAACCAACGCCGCTAACAAGAATACGGGGATGACCACAACCCGACCGACCTTACTTGAACGTAAATCACGATACGATCGAGAACCGGTTTTTGGCCGCGACGAATTCGCGTTGAAATTTCGATTGCCGTTTCACGCGAAGTCCGTTTCTGAATTTCGTTCGAGATTAAACGCGCACTCGCGTTCAGATTCGCCCGCGTCACACGAGTCTTGGCCGGGCCGTGTTGATTTTATTCGCGTTGACGCCAAATCGATTTTCATTCTACTCGTCGACGCGTATTTTATCGCGCGGGTGTTTTCGGCGATTCACAAAAACACGTTCCGATTCGAATGATAACGTAGCTCACCATGACGGTATCAAACAAAACGAGAACACACACACACACACGTACAGTGCGCGTCGTCCGATTGTTTTCCGCGTCAGCGTTGTTTTATACGCACACGCGGGAAAACTTCTTGCGATAAAAAACACGCGCGACGTCCCATTTTCGCGCGACGGACATAATTGCCCCGTCGTCTTACCACGTGTGTTCTGCGCGTGTTGCGAGGACGGTGGAAAAACCGAAAACCCGAAAACTTTACGCGGCCTTTGTCGTGTACCCGTGTTTTTTCAATTTTTTATTTCGAGTGAGGGGGACGGGACGAGACATTAAACGCGTGCGAGTCCAACGGCCGACGGCGAGTTAATGTCAAGTGACGAGAATACGTTAAGATTGTGAGACGATTGACATTTGGGGCCCACCTGTCGCGTGTCCAGACCTAACGTCGCCATTACCGTACGATTGTATTAAATTTTGGTCAAATGAGACGATATCGACGGGTCGCGTCGAAAATCCACACGATTATGTCGCGGAAAAACAACCCGTACACTCGATGATGATGAATACGCGTCGACCGAAAGAATAAATAGGTTCCCGCCACACCAAAGTACGCGAATCTCGTGAGCCAAGCTACAGTCTGAATAGGAAAATCGAAAAGACCGCCCCTAACGATATCGTAACGATATTCGACCGATATTTTCCGGATGTCGGCGAAACAACAACGTGTTCGGTTTCCGGGCGTTCGTTATTTCCCCCCCCCCGGGACGATTTCGTTTCGTCGCGGCTTTCTCTCTCCGGTTCACTGAAAACTACTCCCTGGCCAACGCCACTGCTCGGGGACCGTCGGGGACCGTCGCGTCCGCCGTTGGCCGACAGATGCCGCGGCCGTTATTACGTTGGCTGCTTTCCGAACGCGACACGTTCCTCTAGTTTCGGCGTCGGTGCGCGCGGGACGGGAAAATGTCGGACGACGCGCCATCTGTGTGCGCGCGCGGCTTGTTCTCTCGTTGGGCGCGATGAAGAAACGACGAAAACCGCGGACGGACGGACGCACGGACGGACGGGGACAGAGCACACTGCCTGTTCGTCATTGGTCCGGCGGACGTTCGAACCGTTTTCGACACGCCGTCCTAGCGCGGTGACGTCACGTCACCGAACTCGAAGCGATTCGATTTTGAAAACCGCCGACCGACTTTCGAATCACACGAGTACAAATTTCAACCGATTCAAAAACCTTGTTACATTTTCTATGAGGTTCGGTCGAATAATTCGGAAGTCCGGTTCGGTTCGCGTTCGTTATGACTCGAACGAGCGCAATTACAAACATAATAATAACCGCACGCCGTTCAGTCGGAACATTCTTATCGACGACAAAACAGACTTTTGAAAACGCTTTTACGCGTCGCGACAATATACTGCCCCGCACTCAATTCTAAATCAATGATATATTGCTCGTCTTTTCGTTAAAAATAAAACACCACCCGCCATTCGGTCTTTAAACGTTTCAACGCGGTCTCGACGCAAAACAAATAAACACATTCGACAACGTTCAAAAAACACGATGTGTTCGTACGGAAACATCGAGCGTTCGTTGCGGCATCCACGCACCAAGTCTCGTCCCCCGACTCGATTGAAATTCGAAACATCGACACGATGAATGTGCGCGACACTTGACACTACGGTCAAGGTTTGTCGCCGGGGGGGGGAGGGGGGAACCAAACAAAATTAATGGAGATTTTCGAATTTAACGTACCGCGGCGACGGCTCCGACGTGGTAAAACCACTCGAATTACAACCGCGCCAATCACTTATCCGCCCGACAATGCGTCGTTGTTTTTTTCGTTTTTGTCGACGACGGTCGATATCGTCCCAATCGTCTCTTTCGAACCAGTCCCTAGACCAGCGGTTCCCAACCTATGGTCCGCGGACCACCGATGGTCCGCGAGACATCATGTGGTGGTCCGCGAGGCATACCTATAAAATTTTAAAATATTTCAATTTTCCTTTGGGCGTGTTACAAATATTACGTACCGACAATCGTTACCTAAATTCTAATACCTGTGAAAAAATTGATTCTTATTTATGAGAAAAAATAATGTCTAAAAATGTTGGTGGTCCGTGACGTATTGAAAGTTATCTAAGTGATCCGCAGTGTCAAAAAGGTTGGAAACCACTGCCCTAGACGGATTTCTTTGTCATCGTCAAACCCACGCGCGTTTCTTCGCGCGTGTTCCTGTTCACGGGCAAAAAAACTGGGATTCGAACGGATGGCAGTCGGACGCCGCGTGAACGGCACCGGTTTTCTTGTTGGACTTGGCGTGACGTTATAGTCGTTCACGTGCAATTGGCGCGATGTGTGCACGTGCGGGAGTGAAGTGCGCGCGGACCGTCTAAACGCGTGAAGCCTCGATCAAATTCGCACACGCGACGTGTACGTTAGGTGGACGTGATAGTCAAACGTTAGGTTATTCCGTCATTACGGCGTTTACTATCGTTTCCCTCTCGTCGCCTCGCAATCCAAACTCTTTTCGTTTCTGGTTTCTTTCCCCCAGCTCCTGGCTCCTGGCTCCCGCGCGAACTACAGCCTCCGACGTCTCGACAAGCCGTTGTGGTGACCACGCAGAGCAAAACAGAGACAAGACGAAACCAGCCCGGCCTTAAACCTTACGCGCGGTCGTCCAACGAGCCCGAACGATTTTGGCAACGGCTAGTTAACTCGCCCGATGCCATCGAGTCGAGAGACCACGTCCGCCGCGTGCTACTCCAGCACCGGATTTGGAAACGCGGAGGCCCCGGGCCCCGTGTTTTTTTTGGTGGTGGCGCCGTTTTACAATCGCACATATCCGATGTTGGCGCGCGTGCCGAGCGTGCGTTAGACGTATGACGCGGCTATTCTGTTGGTTACTCCCCGCGAACTAATATTTTGTTCAAGAATGAGGTTTGAAAAAATGTAATCCATTACGCTCCGATTACACGAAATAATATTCGGTTTGTTTTAGAACGACAACGAACACGTACACGCTGGGTCAGGACTCTTGGTTAGACTCTTCTAGATCTCGCGGCCATATATTTTTCAACTATATTGTGATTTTTCAATCCGTATTGAAAATGATAACCTAACCTAACCTGCCCACCTCCCCTCGCCACCCCAAAAAAAAAAAAAAAAACCGTCCGTCACGACTATCTAACTAACGGCGGCGCACGGCTGCCGGGGAATCAAACGATTATCACTCGAAAATTGATCGGGTTGGCAAAGGGGCCGCGACCGACAGCGACTCCCAGCACGCGTACGCACGATTCGTTGTATTTCCGTGCGGCGCAGAAAATATCGATCGGAGCGTTTGTTATTTATTTATTAATTTTTTTTTTTGGTTTTTTTACCGAAAACACCGTTTTCTCGTCCTATGCCCCCGCACGCGAGTATACGCGTCCTGTGCCGCGGGCTTGACGTCTCGGGACGTACGCCGCCGCGTGACTTGCACAACAGCGGGGGGCCAAGAAAGCGAACGACGTCCGGGGTAAATCAATAATTGGGAACCCACAATGCGCCGGGCGGGACCGTAAATCGGCGGCTCGCAGCGCGCCGTGCACGCGGTATACAAACGCGTATCAAGTCGTTTCGAAAGAGGAAAAAACGAAAATTCTCCGCGTTCATCCGTCCGGCGAGCGTCCCACCTTCTATTGTGTCGCGTTTTTTTTTTCCGCATTTTTTCTCTCTAAACAGTCGGACACGGTTTCGTCATAAATCCTCGTGTTTAGACAAAATTACACGCGTATACATTGTTCGAGCAAAAAAAAAACACGTATTGTAGTATAATGTGCATTTCTTCCAACAAAATCCGTGCGGAAAAAGACCACTGGCCAGACCCGAAACAAGGCGGGAGGTCCGAATCGGAAAGAAAAAGCCACGGACAGAGAAGGATGGAGGATTGGGTGCGAAACGGAATGGTCCTGAGAGGCCTTAGGACCAGAAGAACAATATGCATACATACCCCGTGTCTTTGAGATTTATTTCCAAAGTGTTACGCATTTGGCCGGGCGGATTTAACGAAAAACATTTGAATATGCGACTGTTTTATGTCTGTGTATGTTTTTTTCGAAAAATACGTTCGTCATATTGACTATTGTGAAACAAGATAATGTCGACAACTACAAGTTTGAATGTAACAAAGTTTTTTTTGCCTGCGTCGATTTTTGGAACGGAATAAAAAATGATGCGTACAAGCCCGTAACCGCAGAGAAATAATAGACTAATGAAACACGGTTATTTTTTTGGGTAGTAACAGCGTATATTAAACGCATAATTATTTCTTTTTCTTTTTTCGAAACTACACATTGTGCATTTCACGAATAATTAATCGCAGTCACGGCAGGTGTGTTATCGCGTGTTTTGAATATATATCATAACGTCAGAAATAATTAGGCAATCAAAAAACTACAAAAAAAAAAACACACTCACACACACACACACATTCGAGAAATCATATAAATCTTCCGAGTGGAAATCGTACGTATTTGTAGATCGGTTCGCTTTTCGTTTGAATCTCAATCGCGTTCGAAGCGGAACGGGTTTTGTGATAATAATAGTTCGTCCTCGCTCCGTCCATGCGCACTGTTGTAAATCGAAAACAAACAAATTATTATTGTTTCTCGAGAAAATCATCGAAACGTGTCGAGAGTAGCAGAAAAAGTACTCGCGGTAAGACGCGATTTAATATACGTATTACAGCGCGCTAATACAACGCGATCGGTATTATCGATCAAGCGAGTATTTTATTTTACATAATCGGTTAATTCGAAAACATTCCGAACGTTTATTCGAAGCGAGCACCATATATTATACGGTTTTATACTCGCGCACGTCTTATTCGGAAATCACTTTTTTTTTTCACGATTTAAAATTTAAATTAAATTTCTGTCGAAGACCAGTAGAGAAAAAAAACACGTACATTTCGTCCGTATAATTTATGCGACTATGTAAAATAATATCGCGCGTATGTATACAACGCGCACACACTCTCTGGGTATATTACAGTCATCTCGTTAAGCAACGCGTCGTTCTGCTTCGTCGTCATCGACGAACACTTGTCCGTCGTTTAATGGCCAACCCGGAGCTTTTTCCCTGTCCCGAGCGGGCTCGTAAATCCCGTACGACAAACGTCCGGGACTCCAAAACAACGAAGGCGCTTTGGTCATTTTCTTTATGGGTTTTTTGTGCGGCCGCGTGTCGGCTCTTCGCGCCGAGACAGCGGACCACCCTGCCTGTCGTCTCGTCTCGGAAGTTTCGACGACGCGTTTTCGCGATTAAAAGTTTTTCCCGACTTTCGAAACGTCCCAATCGTAAAACGCGTCGTTCGCATACTCACCGCGCGTTATAAACAATAATCCGCGGCCAACGACGTCCGTACGTTTCGAAAGACGCGTTTCCAATCGATTGCGGAATACGCGTCTCGTGTGATTTTCACGAGGACGGAAACACTTTAAAAGGACAAACGTGACACACGCGAAACGTACACCGTTTACAATTGTTAGGTTAGTTAGTTTTTTTTGTTTTGTTTGCCGAGTCGACTTGGACTGCGTACCTATACACTTGAACTTTTTGTAATTTTGTACACGAGTGTTGTCATTCATTTTTTTTTCGTTTCGAACGTTCGGTTTAACGAAACGCGCGCGTTACCGTATCTCGTTGTGTCTAATTATAGGTCGCATATTTTTACAAACGTCAAGAACCGTGATTTAAACGCTATCACGTCTGAAACGTTTTTGTCGTTAGAACAAAAACGCATCGTGGGAACGCGACGCGCGGCCATTTTAGATTTCCGTTGTTTTATTTAGCTTCTGTACACGTGTGTACGCGACCGTGTCGTCCGTACGCTGGCAAGCATATGCGCCGGCGTTGATTATACTCCGGAAGGGTTTCGTGACTTCTTACTACGTCGAAACGATGAGCTAATAACTTCGAGATCAACGTACACGTTAAATATTAGAAAGAACGGGGAATCCGGTCGTCCCGTACGAGAAAATCATATAGCGCGGAAAAAGCGTCACGTCTTTTCGAAATCGAGACTCTAAAAGCTCTATAATGGACTCCATCCCGATTCGCCCGTCTGACTCGCCTTTCCAACTCAAACATTTACCGTTTCCTCTAAAAGTCTCTTTCACAAATAATTTAATAGATTACAATAGATACGAGTTCAATTGGAGCACAGGTTTAACGTAGATGCCCATTTGGAATATTATTTTAATAGTTACTGAGTATATAAGAAATTTAAATTATCTATATTTTCAATTTTAATATAATTTCCCCCCAAACGGATACGAAGCGATAATAATCACTATATAAAATGCAATCTCACCACGAAAACAATATTAACGTATACATAGCATATATAGTTTATAGTCAGTATTACTCAGCTCTGTATGATACGAATCCGACCGCCACGTTTATCAATACAATTATTGTTATTATGATTATACGCGTAAGACAATAAAATTCGTATATATATATATGAGAATACATTGTGTGTACGGTTATACTGCAGCGCGTATTGTCTCGGATACAATTTTCGTGCGAACTTTTACGATCGATTAATTTTTTCGCAAGAAAAGCTTCCGATTCACTGGCTAATGCGTACCCCGACAAACCATCGCCGAGATAGACTTACCAATGTATGTGTGTGTGCATCGAAAAAGCACTCTACCGCCAGCGAGTAATAAGTTGTGTGTGTATATATATATATATATAAGTATACGGGCAGAGCAAGCGCGTGTTATATCTATAATAAATATAAAATCGACCGAAAAGGTTTTGTGTGCAATTTCCCGAAAATCCAAAATTATAAGGAACAATGTGTGTGTGTGTGTGAGAGAGAGAAAGAGACAGTTTACTACGGCGTTCGGGATAGACGCGGAGAGACAGAAATCTTAATCCGCACAAACGACGGAGGCGAGTGGGCACGTCGTCCCGAAATAGTGATTTTACTACCGAGTTTCCGAATCCGCGCGCGCGGGTGCGCGTACAAACTTTCTTTGGCATCCATATATATATAATATAAAACCCCTTGCGCCCGTGTGACTAACACACACACACACACACACATATATATATATTTATATAGTATTAGTTTAGTGGCATAAAAATATTATACGATCGTGTGTATACGTGTATGTACGCACGTGTACGGTGTACGCTCGTCGGTGTTTTTATTTCGGACATGACGCGCGCGCAAACCAATCTGCCGCCGAGGCCGTCGCCGACACCGCCGTCTCGCGCGCACAGGGGACACACTTGTATATTCCGTACGACGTTTTATTCGTTCGCTGTTTTTCGCCAAACGGTCGTCTGTCCGTCCCCGCGGACAGCCCGAAGACGCGGACACGATTCGTTCATTAGCTAATAAATAGCGCGATGTGTCGGACGGTCCGCGCAGTAAAAACAACACGCCGCACAAGACCCGTACGTGCACGATGTACGCGCGCGCGTGTTATGGCGAATAAACGTTCCGGGGGTGTTTGGGACGATCGTAAAAAAAAAGGCCAATGCGTTTAGGTTAGTCGTCGAACCAAACCCCCCCCCCCCCTCCCGCGACCAAGTTCAAGCGGTCGTCGCGCGGAATTTCGCCCACACTTCTCTGTACCGGCGAGTGTGCCACGGACTGCGACCGACTACAACCGGTTCCTGAGGGCATTTGACAAGAACCGGAACCGATAGTTCATATCCCGCAGAACCCGTACCGGAACCAGAACCGTACAAAATTATGAATAAAAATTCTCGCTTCTTTTGGTTTCCTGGCGATTCTCGAGTTTGAAATTGCCTACATTTTTTGAACATTAATTTCCATCCGTAGGTTCGACTCGTTGTTTCGAAACTGTTTTAAAATTCTCAGGTTTCGTTTCGTGGGTGTCATAAATTATGACAATAATAAAATCGGATTTTTCATCGAAGAAACCTAAATGATCCTTTAAATAAAATTTTTGGTATGGACATAAAAAAAAAAATTAAAATAACACATTATTCTAAAACTTATACATTCCTCGCTAATCTCAGAATCTAAAATAATCAAAATAAAATTATCAACATTCTAAAAAAAGTACGGAAATGTATAAGACTTTAATGATCAGTCAGGCTAAGTAATAATTGATACTATTACTTGCACGCTAAACAAATTACTAAACCTTTAACGATTACACTACAGTACAATCGATAAATTATCACTTTTTAATTCGAATTTCTATAATTTTAAGAACCGGCTAGTGCCGGCATCAACCGGAATCGAAATTCACAATATTCACGAACCCGAACTAAAGCCGAAACCAAATTTTTTTTTTAAGAACCCAACCGAAACCGATAAAATCATTAAGGTTCCGGTGCCTGCCGTGTGCACCCGCGGACGTAAATCGGTGCGCGTGCAACAGGTACGCGGTCTATATCGTCGTATGCGCGCAGCGTGCGCGTTAAGTCGCACGGGTTTGATCGCGGAACCTAACCGATTCGACGAAACGCAAAAATCAGTAGTCGGACTCGAAATCGAGCACGTTTCCAGTCGTTCGGAACGGTGAAAATATGCTTACGAGGATACAGACGTTTTACGGCGGTACGGTCCGGAATTATACAAGAGAAAACCCGCCGTGCAATAGACGTCCGCGAGCATTTTTCTAGAACCTAGAAAGAGCGTTTCCGATCGCGGGCAGACGGCGCGAGTCTCGACGACGTCCGTTCCAACCGTCCGTCCGTCGATCGCACGCATCGTTTTGATACCGGCCGAAAATCCCGACCACGCGCGTCCGTTATTTGCGGTACACTGTCGCAACACAACACGATCGAAACTCGTGCACGGACGGCGCTCGGCGGCCAAGATTCGAGGCGGAAGGCCTCCGGGAAAAAAACGAGAGACGTTCCACGACGTCTAGACAAGCAGCCGCGGGCAGATCTCTTCGGGTCGGCCGATCCCGTTTCGAGGACCCGGACGATCGATCATCGACGACAGGCCGGCCGCGCCGTTGGCACGCACGTTCGAACCGTGTGGAACACGACGCCGTCGGACGTCTCGAGAGAACTGTAACGTCATGTCGCCGCGTAGACGGGCGTTGTCCGAACGCGGTGTGTTCGGATTTTTGAATTTTTTTTTTCGTCCGTTCTTTCCCCGTTCCCGAAGAGAAGAAGAAAACGAATTCCTCTGGACAAAAAATCGGTAATAATATACGTATGCGTACGACGACACGCGTTACTACTGTCCTCGCGCACCGCGCGCGAGAGGGACGAAAAAGGGTCGGCTACGCGCGCGCTCGCTTTTGTATACGTGTGGGTGTGTGTGTGTGTGTTCACGAGAAAAAAAGGGACGTACGTTATACGCGCACGGAGAACGTACGAGCTGCGCGAGGGTTAGGTTTTTTTCTCCCGCCCACCTCACGCGACGTGCGTGCGTCGGCCATTTCGGGCGACCGTCTCCACGGGTTAATCCCGTTTCCTTTCTTCCTCTCGGCCCGCGGCGCTGACGGGCGCGCGAAAACGACGACGACGACGACGACCAAGACCAGTCGATAACGCGGAACCGCGCGCACTTTGTCGGTTGATCGCGAATTCAAATCAAACCAAACACGGCGAACGAACGCGAGACCGGTTCGCACGGGGTCCTGCGAAACTCGAACAACGGTCGGCACGTGTCTTTGTGCTCTCGTCCGCCGTTTCCGTCAAATCGTTTTCGAACGACGCGGCGTGAAATCACGGGGAAAACGTGAACCGCCGCGGACGCGCGGAGAAGACGGATTGTTCGTCTTTCGAATTGAACCCTGCACGCTCGTCTGGATGTTTGATCTTTTTCCTAATTTTACAGAGCGACCGGCGTAAACGGGACGGCCGGCCACGTCGTCCAACAAAATATTTTCGCCGGATTTAACACGATCGCGAGACGCGACGCGTACACGTGATTTTTTTTAGACAGAAAACGAATTTAGAAAAAAAAAAAACCAAAAACGTTTCCAGTACAATACGTTTAAACTGGACACGGGACGTGTACATTGGCACGAAACGAGAACGTATTTATTCGTGAGTATAAGCTTTTAACGTTTTTAACTATTTTCTTTTTCCACTCTCGTTTAACAAGAAGATATCAAATAAAATATCTTGTGCGAGCGCGCAGCCATTATGTACGTACAAGTTGTGTGTACGCGTACATAAAATCCCGAAACGCTCTTAGCGAAACTATAACGCACGCGCGCACGTCCAAGAGTGCGCTTTACGACTCGCGGCCGAAACTTTATCTCAGGTGCAAATAACGTCTTGTTCGCTATATGACGCTGTGCAACGATACTATATATATATATATAGGTGTGTGTGTGTGTGTGTGTGTTTGTACGCGTATAAACGGACGGCACTCAAAACTGAGTACGCGCACTAATCGTACACTCGTTTCGGACGGCGCCCTGTTCGAATGCGTGTACGAACGTCATCGTTTTCGAAAGGATTAGATATCCGTCGTGTCGGGTCGATGATGGTCGCGGAGTCGCGCGAATATACTCGGGAACGAAACAAAAACGGTCGTGCGGTGAAAACCGACGACGGCGGCAATCGCGTACAACGCACGGCCGTTTGGATTATTTTTGAATCGTGGAAACTTGATTTTCACAACAACAACAAAAGATAAAATGTGTATACGCGACACTCGCTCGCTAAGAAATACCGGCAAAGTATTTATACGTCGAACGACACATTTTAGACGTGGAAACCGATTCGGATCGTGTGCCGCGCGTTATTGAACTTCTCCGGGGACGAAAACGTTCAATTCCGGCGGTAAAATATGAGAATGTGTTTGTTTTTTTTTTTCGTTTTTAACCTGCGGCGACGGTCTCGAGAAGAACGCGGGTCGTAAGAGCGAGAGACAAACTCATAATAACAATCCGTATGAATTCGTCAAATATGTTATATTATTTTTTAAACGCGGCGATACGGACACCATATGCGTAATGTATGAATCGAGCGCGTTTTAAACGCGTTCTTCTCTCTCGTTCAGTCCTCGGACTGGTTCGACGACCTCGACGGACCCGTCCGTCACGGCTACACGTTCAGTTCCTTGTTAGCGGTTTCGTGAACAGAGTTCTCTCCGTCGAAAGCCTCGATCCGTTTTCGTTCCCGTCCGCGTTCCCGTCCCGCAGCGAAACTCCTCGTCGCGGTTTTCACGCGTCGTCCCGACGTCCGGACGGAGACGTTTTCGAGACCCGGTGCCTGAGCGGCCGAACGCGCACGGCCACAAACGGTTGCCGACGCGGACACGTCGCGCACGCGTTTTCCGTTCGTCGGGAGAGGACGCGAGATTCCGGTTTGGAACGACGACCGTACACGCGTCCCAACGACGATAACGTGATACGACGCACGCGGTTGATTGGTCGCGCGGACCTAACCGGCATGGCGGGCCCGCGTCGTTCCTCTCTCGCCACGTCTCGTTATATAACGTTTATACGTATTATTGCTATTACTTTTTTCTGTTTTTCTGTTTTTCTGTTTTTAATTAACAGCTCCGACCGCTCAAAAGTGTCTGTCGTCTCTCTCCGAAACACCGGACGATATATATATATGTACATATTCTAATCGAATACCATATCTGATTTCACGACTTATACGAACGACCGGACCGCACGCTTTTCGTCGTGTCGTACGCTCGTATATTTTTCGGGGAGTTTTTTTTTTTTTGTCGATATTTTCTACGCGATAAGAAAACGTATTATATTATCGTTGTACGGGGAAAGCAGAGCGTAATGAGCGAGCAATATCGTCGTGCCCTCTCCGCGCGGCACGAAAAATACACGCGCGTTTTTGTCGACGGCCGGCACGAACTCTCCGTCCGTTTTCCGCGCAAAAATCCGTCGTTGTATTCGTTTTGCAGCCGCGTTCGCTGCTAGATCACTCATGCTAGATCATCTGAACGGGGAAAACCGATCGATCAACGCGATCAATCGGGACGACGTTTTTAATGGCGTTAAGGTTTAGTGTCCAGCGAGTGCACGCGACTAACTGATATTGAAACCATGATACCCATCGAATCAGTGAATGTCGTCGCGCGGGACACGTTATTCGGTGTATCCTGACGAGACCGTTGTAAACGACGTTGACGCGAGAACGCGTTTTCGTCGTACGAGGTGGTTCGACTATCGAATATTGATCGCCAACCCGTTCGAACTAGACGACTGTGAACGTTCCGCCCGCAAACAAATCGAACATGACGATAACTCCCGTAAACAGATCGGACGCGTGAATATCAAAAACAAACAAAACTACCCACGGAAACGCATCCGGAACACGTACAACGGCCTCCGCCCAAAACATTAAAAAACACGGTACCGTGTCTCTCCCGGCGACTTTCGTGCGGTGTGTCGCACGCCCGTAAGTCGGTGGCGGATTGTTTTTGAATACGTGTTTCCATAAAACGCGTACGTGTTTCGATTTCGACGTCACGCGGTTTCCTGCTCGCTTTCTCTCTTCTTTCGTTTCCCCTTACACACGGCCGCTACAAAGACGATTCGATCAAGATCCTTTCTCTCTCTCTATGTTTATACATATATATATATATATACGCACACGTACGATAACGCGCGATAAACGTTTCGGGCCGAGCGAAATTGATTTTGCCGCGTACCCAGGTGACATCATAAAACGCAGTCGCCGTAAACCAAGTCGACTCGCGTACTCCCCCGCGCGCGCGCGTACACATACATACACGGTTGATTGGAACGAACCCCGTCGTCTGCCCGACCCGGCCGTGCGTACACAACGCGTGTACGTGTACGAGACCGGACGGGGTTTGGGTTTGGGGGGGGGGGCGACCTAAACGTGTGTATATATATTCTGGAAGTCGTTTGCTCCGGTCTCGGATACGCGCGAAACCCATCGGGAACGGGGGCCGCGCGGGATTAAATTCCCGCGCTCGAGCGGAACGCCGCGTTCGGTCGCGAGCCGCAGCGGGTTTTCGCATCGGTTTTTACGATCAAGTCGCGAGCCGTTTTTCTTTCTTTTCTCGCAAGCCGTTTCCGTCCGCGTCTCTGTTCGTTCGCACCGGCCACCGGGTTTTATTGCGCGAACCCGATACGCCGGTCTCGTCCGCGCGTATATTATTATTATTGTTATTTATTATCATTATCATTACCGTTATCGTTATCGTTATCATTGTTATTGTTATTATCGTCACCGTTGTTATTATTGTGACGCGGCGCGCGAGGTAAATATCGTTTCCCGATTTGTCGTCGCGCGCCAATCCCGTTTTACGATTCGAAAACGCGAGCCCCCCCACGCGATATGCTGTACGCGCGCGCGCGCGTAATCGAAAAAAAGTCCAATAAAACGTTATTCGACATAATAAACAAACGATTTTTCCGTTTTTCCAGAACGCTGTATTGCTACGTCGCGGAGCGTATCGTTTCGTCGGCCGAGTCGCGGAAACAATCCCGCCGGGACGGTACACGAATAACGATATTTTTTATGTTACGGCAGATTCGTATGAGAAACCCGTACCGGGCGGCTCGTGCGCGCGCGGCGTATTGCATAAAAACTAACTAACCTTTAAAAACACGGAATGAAAACGTGTCGGATGCTCGGGGCGGGGCAGGGGGACTCGTGTATTCGTGAGTAAGTGCAAAAACAAACGACATCACGTTTATTGTAGCAACGTGTATGCCCGCGACACGGAGTCTTCCGCGTTTCGACGCGTTCGTCACGAGACGACAGCAAGCGCGGGACACGATCGCGATTCGTAAACGCGAATCCGTGGACAAGACCAGACGTCGAAGAACAGACGACACAACGCGACGCTCGCAGACGTTGATATTTCACGGACAGTCGGACGGAAATCCATTTTGTCCGCGTTGTCTACGATTTTTACACGTGTCGATTCGAAACGATCGCGAAACACACACACACGTCGCTTATGAACCCCCGAAAATGTATTCAGTTTTTACTGTGCGCACGTCAATAAACGGTTTGTCTACGAATATCATACGAACACGTACACTTACGGTCGCAAATACTACAGACGTGGAGAATAATTTCGTAGGCACACGTGTGAGGGAGACGCGGACGGGAGAGGACACATTATGAGTTCGCTCTTTCGTTGTCTTTGAAAATTGTAAATCTTCGTTTCATCGCGCCGATAAATTGATCGGGACGCGACAATGCGACACGCGGTTTGACCGCGTCAATTGAACGTTCGTTACACGCGCGTGTGATTTAAACAATAACAATCGACGCGGAGATTTATCGTCGGACATACGGTACGGATCGGCCAACTGCACGTGTTCAAACCGTATTGAAACGTGTTGTAGACGCGGTCGTTATTCGTTTTTGTACAAGAGCGAATAAAAAATAGATACTTGACGCGCGCATACGACCTAATAAAAATTCAGAGACAAAGACATTACCGAACGTCCCCAGCAATAATATTACACGTAATAAAAACGCACGTGTACATGTTATACGTACATACGTATGTGTGTGTGCGTGTGTGTGTGTACAAGTGTTATTTCGCACATTGTTTTTCCCGCGTTTTTTAACGCGAACAAAATGAAACCCGAATTGTCGGTGCGATCTCTGTACACTATTACCGGGAGGGAAAACACCAACAACGACTCGACGGACCGATTATTGCTTTTGCCCGGAAAAGATACGCGGGTGATATTTTTCGAACCGCGTTAACGACACCCGTCATGACAAAACGTTAAATCGCCGTGTTCGTTAAAAAGACAACAAATGTTCGGACTTTCAAGTCGGATATTTTTTTCCGCGAGTAAACAAACGTACTCGAACGCTGAAACGATTATGAACGAAACAACGGACGCCGAATGTCAATGGTCGGAGTTATTGTTCCGCCATGCTGACGTTTCAATTGAACGAATTCATAGGCCCCGATTGTTTTCTGTTTTGTCGCACAACGCTAACGGTCAGTTTTACGATTCTCGGCTCAACCCGAATTCTAACTGAACCCGGTTCATCGACCGATCCTAGTTTAACTATATTGTCGGTATTGCAGTCGCACAGTTAGAACTGTGGTTTAAGCAAATTATTCGTGATAATAGTGTAGCTGTATGATAACAGCGAATACACTATACAATATAGTACGATTAATGGTGTCGATTTCGTTTTTATTTGTTCGGTTTTTTGTTTAAGAATCGACGTTACTCGTAGCTTTTATCAGAGAACTCCAATGTATCGTTTATCATAACATAAGTGTCCGTTATCGACGTTCACGGACGACCAAAGTCGAATCGCAGATCGTCTTCGAACTCCGTTTAACCCGCTTAAATCGGCGGATCAAGTGAACTTCAGTTTGCACCGGGTTCGGTGAATCGCGATACGCGCTTTTCCATTTAAACCGGGTTTATAAACGGCCGTCCAGTTTCGAGCCATTGTTGTAAAACGTACGATTGTCGATAAATTAATTGCGACTGCGTAGAGACGCGTTCGTCGTAGCTGCGTGTGCGTTTAACGTGTTTCTCGGTGAGTTTCGTTTTTCCTACACGGAACAAAATATCTCGGTCCCGCGCGTTCGAACAAACGGAACGCGGGTCAACATATCCGAGCGCGGGCGCGGTTGACCATCGTCCGGAGTGAAAAATAATAATAATAATAATTTTTTATTTTGTCCGATGCAACGTCGAAACGTTCGAAATCGTACCAGTGGGGTTGAGGGGGGGGGGCGCGCGCGGAAAAAAACACAATAACGCGTATGAATGACGATCGGGGCGGTGCACACATGCAGTCGCGCTGTATACGCGTGTGACAACAATAAAAAAAAAAAATGTAAATAAAATACCGGGAAAAAGAAACGAGAAAAATAAAATGGCATGTTTCCAGCAGAGACTCTCCCTCCCTCTCTCTCTACGTATACAAATATTATATATATATATAAAAAATACAAATTATATAATATAATACGCCGTCCGCCCGAATCACCGATTCAAACGACGTCCTACGCGCACAGACTTGGGCGGGTGGCAGTGTAATCCGGTCGGCCCCCGTCCATAAATCTGAGGTCGGCTCGCGCGTCGTACGTTATCGTTGTTAACGGCGGCTATTCGGATTTAAGACGTCCGGACGGACCTGACCTAACACGGTCCGTCCGAAACGTTTTCGCTTTATTCATCACGCGTTTTTCGTTTTTGTTTCAGGATTATTTCGGGCCGACACCGTGTAAACGCACGTATTTCATACGGACAGCCGGTTGCACGGCTGCATGACGACGGGGTCGTATCCAGATCTCTCCAGAAATAAATACATAATCCTTAACCGAGGTTTCGTGACGTTTCGAAAAACACGCGTTGAACGTTCGCCGGGTACGTCGTGTGTACGTTTAAAACTGTCGGTGCGCGATCGGTGCGGACCAAATTTGTTTTCGTAGATAATTCGACGGAGTCTCCTCATAACTCTCGTCAGACTACGAGCGACTTTGCGACGGGCTGAACGGAATTATTTCGCGCCTTCTCGAAACGGAACCTACGAGACGCGACGGAATGCATTCCGCCGCCGCCGGTTCGTTGTCCACGCTGCGCCCGTCCAACGCGAAATCTGAACCAGACGTACGAAGAATAATGTTGAATAAAAAATATGTATACGCCGATTGCGATTTATCGACGTGTTGTCACCGGAATACGTGAATGGAACTGGAATTCGTGTGTAAAAAAAAAAACCCCCACGTTACGACGTTATACACTAGTTCGCACACTGTCCGAGAGAGCGCACGAAAAAATACGGTTCCGGAGAAACAATATTGTTATAACGAAACAAACGCGTCGTATTGCTTTATGAAAAATCGACGCGTGTGAGACCGTCGGCGTTCATATCGAGTGCTTTCCTGAACACTCTCGAGCATTGTCTCGCGCACACACGCATCTCGCCGGTTTGAAACGCGTTCCAATGAAAATTATCATTTTTTTTTTTTTTTAATACCGATTAAAATCACTAGTATGTAGTTGAGTAATGTACGGTGACGATATCTAGAGAACAGCACCAATATAATTATAACGATTTACATCGTTCGAGTACAGCGTGTTCGTTGTAATTTCAAAATAATTTTAAATATTATTCAACACAATCGGTTATATTTGTTAGTTTATTATTCAACGTAATTAAACGTGTACTGTTGAATACAATCTTATTCGCGAGTAAATCATATAGGTCAGATGCACTTGTACTGTACGAACATCATTGAGAAACGGGGCCTCCGCGTTTCCAAATCCGGCACTGCCCATCAGTGGCGTATTTAGGATTTCGTCTAGAGGGGGGGGGGATATTTATTAAAAAATATTTTATTGACCTAAAGATCGCTTCGTCATACCTATAGGCTATTATTGTAAAGAAGAATATCAAAAACTAGAAAAAATCAAGGGGGAGGGGATCTATCCCCCATACTCCCCCACCACCACCGTAAATACGCCTCTGCCGCCCATACGTCGTTCCGAGCGGTACCGAAAGTGTACTCGGCACCGCGTAATATAATAATAATAAACCTAACCAACAACGCAGGACCGTCGCGATAAATAAGACCTCATCTCCTATCACGTTTCTTCTACGTGTTTTTTAATCGTCGTGAGCGTACGCGTCGACTGTCGCGCGGGGCGTGTTTCGTGCTCGCAGCATACGTCTCGTCAAAAGCTGCGCCGCATCCGTCGTGGTGTCGGTTACTAGAGAGAGAGAGAGAGAAACGATACTTGGCCGCGATCCAATTCGTTTTTGTTTTTTTTTTTTTCGAATGATATACAACCGTCTCTGACGTTTTAATTTAAGCGAGTACACACGCGTAGTACGAATATTATATATAGTGAGGAGCAAACCCGTCTACAATACCGAAAAGTCAATAAACTCGAAGGTTCAATGAAAAATATATTATATACACACACACACACGTAGTCCACTCGATAGTTTCTTGGCGTTTAATGAACGTTGACGACCGACGAGATCTATTCTCGAAACCGTCCCGTTGTTTAAAGTGGTTCGCTCGTTCCTTTTCCTTTTGATCGTATTTCGGTTTCGCCAAAAACCGTATGACGAGCCCATGGGATAAATCGATGTTGAAATACCGTTTTCTCTGTACGAATTTCGTAAATTGTTCGTAGAGTCATAATAATATCACATAATAATAACAATAATATAACATAGCGACCGAAATTTCGATGAATTGCCTATGTAGCAAAACCCGATCAATGGTAATATGTATTGTCGATAAAAAAATAATCCAAAATGGTCCACCCGAAACTTGTCAATTAATTTGTCTGAAATTCGTTGAAACTGGTTTGATGGCGGCCGTCGACACGCGTATAATACAACGTTCATTTCAACGGTTCATAGCTCCGTATTTTTTACCGCGGCCTGCGGGTTTTTGTTTTAATTCGTCGTTTCGGTAACATCGAAAAGTAAAGAATCCGATCAAAACGTTTCGTCGTCATAACGCGCCAGAAGATCCGTTGTGCGCTATATGGTACGTCACGGGATCGGTTTTGAATTTTTACCACGTCCGTGATCGTGACATTATCTCGGCGGTGTGCGTTGCATTCGACAACGGAATTCGGTTCGACGAACACGGTCCGGGGAGGTGTGTGATGGGAGGTGATTTCGTCGATATTACGGGCGACTCGTGTCGCCCACGCACAGCTCTGGCCGTCCGTTTGCGCCCGTGACGATAACGGCCTCGGGGTCGGATTCATTTTTTTTTTTTTGTCCGCTTAAAAAAATAATGCTTCCGGGTACGATGGAGACGGAAAAATGTCCGATTGTAGTTATCGTACACGTGTATGTATTTCGCGCGAATTATATATATACATATGATATCCTCCACGTGCAACCTTCTTAAAACATATAAAATGTATACGACGTACGCACGCGATAAATATATACGGTACGCGATATTAAAATATCGATCAATCGTCGTCGTCGTCGTCGTCATAATAAACGTGATTTGTTCTCTCATTCAGAGTCGTCGCCGAATACCGCTGCGGCACGCGTCCAACGCGCGTACGATAATACACGTATATCAATTAAATATTATTGTGGTCGTTGTAATTTTATTGACCGTTCACGTGCGCGGCGCTAACGTTTTTACGATTAGACCGTTTAGGCTCTCGCAGCGAGTTCGTATAAAATAATAATAATAATAATAATAATAATAACGTACGTACGTACACATAAGATCGATCGGATAACGTTTTCATTAAACGCGCCACGCGAATATAGTCGTTTTAATGCCGTGCGGAAAAGTCCGACGCTGCGATTTCGGTCAACCGAAAAAAAAAAAAAAAATCTGTCCGATTCATAATAGACCCGCTTTATCGTCGAGTGTATAAAACGATACGCGTTCTCCGCGTAAACATCTAGTTTTTTTTTGTTATTATATTTTTTCGTTCGATAACGAAATCGTCACGACGAACGGAGCAATGGTTTTCGATACAACACGAATACTGGATCGGAGCGACTTTTTTTTTATTATTTACGTCGACTTACGCGACGATTCCAAGGGTAAATCGTGCGAAAACATTTGTGGAACACAAGTCGGATTCGGCGGAACGCGAGCCGCGGAAACGAACCGGTCGACGGAATTAGAACGAGAAAAAACGAACAAAAAACAGGAAAATGGACGACGAACGTAAACGTTATTTCGATAACAACCCGGAAAACCCATTCGTCGAATCGATGATAACGACTTCGTATACCGTGTACGAAACCCGTAAAATATATTCGACGATCAAAACGCGGACTTGAGAGTCTTGATTAATCAATCGTTTCCCTCCCCCTCCCCTCCCCCTCACACTATTCGTATGGTCTGAGATTATTATGTTTTTCTCGTGACGCGATCATCGATCCCGACGAAAACGCCTGGTACTCGTAATTAGATTCGTCGACGTTACTTTCACCGAAATGGTGTAGATCGTGTTTTTGACGTTATAAAAACGTTACGCGCTACCACGGATCCACGCGCCTTAACCGCTCTATAGAAAGTAAACCCTTGTGATGGACGCATTAAAGTAAGTATACGCTTTACATAAGGTTATGTCTACTGTGAACGGAATATATATTACGACGTACGGATAATAAATTATACGGCGTGCACGATTCTGTTTTTTTTTTCTTCTTTTTCTTCTTCTTCTTTTTGTAGCGAAAACTTTTTTAGTTTCGAAAAACGTTGTACTCCCGCGACGACTGTTATTGACGACAAATCAAACGACGGTTAAGCATCGAATAAACAACGGTTTTCGTACAGACGTTCAGGTACGTTTGTACGGTAATTGCGTGCGCATGATTAGTAAAACGTTATTACGTATATCTAAATAAAAACGTGAAAACAATAAACAGGTTTTAGGATACGAAATATAAATAAGAATTTCGGATAGAATAAACAAGTAAACTGGTTTTTGAAAAAAATACATGTATATCTATATAATTATATTATCATAATTCCATTCGATTTTCAGTTGTCGCTCGATTCTCTATTACACGATTAAATTCGTAAATGATAATACACAACGGAATGTTTTAATATTCAAATATTCCGGTAAGCGTGATTTTATTCTTCTTTTTGAATTACCGCTCTGTTCGAAATGGAATGCGATTCGAACGTTCGCACGGCGACGGACTTACGACGCGGACGGTTCGTCGCGAGAATTTCGGACGTTATAATCCGTCCGACGCGCACTCACGCCGGAACGTTCGATGTCTTCGAAACTAATTTGTGGCGAATATTATCCAACGCCAGTCATACGTTCCTCGGGCGTTGTACTAGAGCTACGGATAAAAGCTATTCTATCCGCCGAATGGAAAAAATCGCGTTCGGAAATCCGTCGGCGGGCCCAGGAGGCCATGCCCCCCGAATTCCACCACCCCCCCAAAAAAAAAACAACCTAGTATATTTATTCATATTTAGTAAATTTGTAGTTTTGTTCTTTGGTTGTTAAGCGATAAAAAGGATATTGTACCTTTATCGGAAAATCAGCAAAATAGGTTTAACCGACTCGTTTAAGCCCGAAATTAAACGTCAGAGCGGCCACTGCGAGAGACGGAGAACAGCTGGCCAAGGACGGGTTGGCTGGGAGACGTGTTGCAGGAGCGGCGGGCGGGTCTGCAAGATCCGGAATGAGTCGAGTAAAAAAGAAACCCCCCCACGGGATTTCGCGCGGCAAAACGAATCGGAAGCTGCGGCGGTCGGCGCTCGTTTCGCGGGGGGACTTTTGACCTAAATGCACGTACGTCATACGTACATATACACATGTCCGTGCGCGCCAGGAGGCGTAACAGAGTGTCTGTATTCCGGCGGCACTCGCGCGCGGCGCCGGAGTCACGAAAAATCAATACGAGTCCGGGCGGCGCACGGCGAACGACGGTGTTGCCGCCGCGCGTGCTCCCGGGCCGCGTACGTCCCCCGCGACCTGTGGGGCGCGTCGTCGTCGTTTCGCGGGCCGGCCGCCGTGGCACTTTGTAACGACGACGACGACCGTGTTGTTTGCCCGGATGGCGTTTTTCGTCGTTTTTTTTGTTTTCCTTTACGGGCGGTCACGTAGGAAAACCAGAAAAAAAAAAAAATGTCGATACCGCCGGTGGCGGCGTACCCGTGAAACATTTCTGGGCGGGGGTAGGTGACAAAATAAATAAATAACTCACTTTAAAATCATTACGACGTAAAAGTGCAATAGACAACAGCGACTTAATATTGAGTGACAAGAACAGATAGGAATTTTTAATTGATAACATCAGCCTGTCATAAATCGATAGTCGATGAAATCAGTTTATCGATAACGTCCCAATGCGATCGTCACTTCTGATATTGATCTCCGGTCAGATTACGGTTATCGATAAGTCATATCAAAAACAACACGATTATATTGTCGAAAAACACAAATATGCGTCGAGCAAAAGAATAAAAAGCTTCTTGGGAGAGGGCAAGGAAAATCGCACCACCTTAAAGTACGCCGCCGGATATCGCGACGAACCCGTGAACGTCAGCGGGACGAATGACCGGGAATTTCGAACGCGAACAACCCGACTCGCGACTGCATACACACCCAACCCAACGACGGCACTGGAACCGCGAGTTTGCGACGATGTCGACGTTGAGTGCAAACGTCAAGGAACATGCGTTCGGTCGTACTACGGTGATGGTTTCGAGTTTCACGTCGTTTTCGTTCGCGTTTGAGAATCCGAAACGGAACGAACGTTTCGCGTGTTGCGGTCTACAGCGGCGCGTATACGATAGCGTGGTGTTTTGACACGATCGTCATCACGCCCGCGGCGATTGGGCTCAAAAAACCGTGCGCGAAAGTTCAATTATCGATTTTAGTGAGGTGCCGCATGACATAAAATAATATGAATCGGCACGGGCAAGCGTGTCCGCGGGAAACGAAAAGAAGAAAAAAGCGATTGGATTTCGCGAAAATCGGTCCCCTCCCTCGTATTCGCGATTGTATTATATAGACGAAATATTTTAAATACACACACACACACACACACACACATATACGGTTCGGTCTTCGGGACGGCGAAGAAAAATAAATCGTATACCTGTTTACACACGAGCCGCGCGACGCGGTTTATTGCCCGGTACGTATAATAAATAATAATAATATACACGTGTATACACAATAATAGTCCGCCGCGAATAGGACGAAAAAAATGTATACACATATACGGTCGTAAAACATATTATACGAAAATATTTTCTGGATCGTATGTTTATAACGACGAGCTCGTCACTTCCCGTTACACTCGTACAGGTACCGCGGCGTGTGTACGCGGTACGCGACAACGACGTACGAAAAAACTCGTAGACGCCCCGCGACATTAGAAACAACCGTGTTGACTCGTGGAAGTCGGCAGACACACCGGCTGTATGCGCCCGTGTTATTATTTATTATCGTTTTAAATTTTTTTTTTGAAATTATTCGTTCGTAGTGATCGGACACGAGATTGATACGTGCCATGCCGATAATGTCGACGCGTCGTACATAACGTGCGTGTACTCGCGTTACTCCAACGTTAATACAAAAAATAATTTTTCATAAAAATAATAACGAGACCCCGGATACCCGTTATTTCGTTTGCCATTCGTATTTTGTTTTCCGATTCGTGGGTTTACACATATATATATATATATTACATGATTTTACACGTGCTCGTGTAGGTAGTGCTCGGCCGGCCGTTATACGTTTAAGTCGACGTAAATCCCACTGTGCGGTACATGCACGCCAAGAAAAAAAAATGATTTATTGTTTATTTATTCTTTTTTTTCGTTTAAATATTTGTGTAAATTAAACACTACGCGTTCGTGGCGTGTATATTTTAACGCGCCGACCGATTTAATATAATATATACAACGGGAAAATACATCGGGTTCGTAACGTAGAAATAGAAACCATAACTTTTTTTTTTGTTTATGTATATTTGAATATCAAACTGGCAGTTATACGTACGTGTATAACAATGTCTATTTTCGTATACGTCGTGCAATGTTTTTGTACGACAAAGAGAGACATCGCCGCGTGTTCCGAGTTGGTAACTGTTCGCATTACCTTTGCAGTGCGACGGAAATTTTTTCTGTAAACAAATAACAAACAACGTCACGGGTCTCTGAACGCGTATAGTTTTCAACCGAATCGGATCACAACGAGTACATTCGTACGTTACTCGTGTATTGTGTTCGCTGTGCACGTGGTATAGTCTCGTAAATTCGTATATAATATAATGGATATAGTCGTTGCTCGTCCGGGCGTCGTCGAACGGATACGCGGCTGGCCTCGACTAACTGCCGACGGGAAAAGAAAACGTAATATACGAGGGATACCGCGGACCGTGTACACATATAATTATAAACAGACCGCGAGAAACTAATAATAATAATAATAATACAAATAATCCACAGAGCTTAAACCCGTCACGACGTATATATATATAGCGTGCACGAGGTATAGGTCACGGTGGACGGACACTATTTTCGGACCCGTCGAATAAATTTTCTCTCGTATAATCTTCGTCGTGTGTATATATCGTGTGCGCACCGCGTCGAATTACACGTATACGACATTATAATTTATACATAATATACATACGCACATAGAAAATCAAAAGAAAATATTTATGCGTGTAAACGACGATTAATAAGGTTTTTTTTTTTTTTAATATTTTTAACGACCGGCCTAGACCCCCGACGAACATTTTTCCCGTCGTCAGTCAAAAACGAATACGCGTCTAAGAGGCGAACGACGACGTCATTCTATTTTGATACCGTACATATGTATATATATATATATATAATACAATACACGTGCGTGCGTCTGCAGCGACGGTAATTGTACCCGAGAACGCCGTTATCGTAATAATTACGATTTTCTACATGTAGGTAACGCTCGGATCTCGACACGACTGTTGTAAACAATATTTTTTAACCGTACGCCATGCTATTCGAATAGTTTTCAGAACACACGTATTCGAAAAAAAAAAATGGAATTTCGTCTGACTAATAGGGAAATATCGCGTACGTGTAGTGCCTGCTGCTCACAAGATATAAAACTCAAATGACACAATAGCAAAACGCATACCGTCGATGAGTGAAAGAGTGATAGCAACATTCGGACTGATACGATTATATTTTTCTGTCGGTCGTCGACGGACGGTTTTTGTGACGACGATAATAATAATATTACTTCGGAAACGAGTTGACAAAATAATTGTACCCGAACACCGGCAAATCGTATTACTTTGTCGAACACTTGAGAACAAAAGCGTTTGAAAAACACCGCGACGTTGACACTGTGCGTAACGACGACATGGTAAGTTAAAGAGATATATAAAAAGAACCGTTTTGACGAGACACGCTCAGCGCCATTCTTTAGGCCAACACCGGTGCTTTTCAATTACACGGTATTTTTTTTTTTTAGCAAACAATCATCAATAAAGCTTAAAAACTGTATATACATATCTAAATGTTGGAACGAGACTTTAGTCGAAAAGAAGGTATATAACATAGTTTTTAACTCGACGACAACCAGAACCGCGGTTAGGTTTCGTTGTCTTGTAGTTTCTATTCGTGATGTCGCTATCGATTTGATCACACTCGACTATTCCGATATCATTTTTGGAAAACTAGTCGTTCACGCGGAAAATCACACTAACACCGCCCACGCGACGTTTTAAACAAAAACGTAAATGCCGGCAAGTCGCAGCTCTCGTATTTATAAACCGCGGACGGTAATGTTGTGCAAAATGCCACGAATTCGGTATAATACGACGACGGCAACAACAACAACCGAAACATCCGAAATCCCATTCGAACGGTTTCAGTTCGATACGATTACGTACACGTACGATTATTTGATTTCGCGTCCGCGAATATTGTTCCTGTACGTATGTTTTTTTTCGGTTTTAATCGTTTGTTGTGGTTTAGACCGTCGGTTCCCAATTGTATTATTGCGACTGACTATCTCGGCGGGGAGACGAACAACGTCGAAATACTCACGTCGACCACTTGTTTTTGGGTTTCCCTACAGTTCCGACGGCTGAATGAACGCGATAATGTTCTTTTCTTTGTAAAAGATTATTATTATTATTTTTTTTTAATCCTTCTTGTACCGTACGTTACACACGTCATACGTATATAGGTACAATTTAATGGGTGAGCCGCAGAGTTTTTTTTCCCCAAAATCGTTGGTCCACAAGGGTCGGGCACACACTACGACAGCAATCGCCTATTCGAGTGAAATCCGAACATCGGTAGGGGCCGATTTGTTTGGTTGTTTTGGTTTTTTTCGCATGTCCAATTGTGCTGGGCGCCCGTCGATCTGTGAGAACGCGGTCGTGCTACAATAACGGCGGCCACCCGACCGGGACGAGACGCGCGCAGGCCAACGCGGTTTTGCATAGAAACCAGTTTTTAATGCTGTTATTATTGTTGATATTAATTTCGGAACGTATTTATTTTTTCCGAGATTCTCCGAACAGACCAATCCGTTTGAAACCGAATTACCATAATCGCGCGTAACACGTACACGCTTGATTGTGTGCGCGCCGAATAACGAGCGTCGCGGACGGTTCGGTATTTTTTATACGCGCGCACGTGTACCGTACACACGTCAAGTGTATCGACAACGGCAACGGGACGGCCATAACGTATACGGTTTTTTATGTAAAGCCGTGGCTTGGACGCGACGGGTCGAAACGGGCGTGGGTAGCGGACGGGGTAATTTACGTGCGACCGTCCGCGGCGACCGACGAAACGAAATTGTTTTTTTGAAACGAGCCGCGACGAGCGTCGGTAAACCCGCGACGTCGACTTTTGCACGGCCCGATAACAGGCGATTGAAAACTCACGATATCGCGTCGGACACAACGCGTCGGACGATTACGAATGCATTTTTATCGGAAAACGGAAAGTATTGTCGCGTTTACAGAGTGGGCGATGGCGGGCGTCGGCTGTCCGCTCCCCGTCACCGAGTACGACGCGCGCGCGCAGATCGACGTAAAACGTTTCGATCCGGAGACGACCGTCCGCGCCGGAGGAATTGGTTACGGAAATCTCCGTCGGCCAGTGCGGGCGGACGGGCCGCGCGTACCGGAAACTGCTAGATGGCGTCCGCGTACGTGTTCTATTTATTTTTTTACGTATTTTTTACGTTTCGTATCACGTGTGTGTGTGTGTGTGTAGTCTCCGAGTCGTCCGAACGGATAATTACCGTTTTCTCGATTTCCACGGCGAACGTTCGCGCACGAGAGTACGACCGGTTTTTTCAAAATGGTTTTCCGGGTCGTTTGGAAAGCGTCCACAGATTTGTCTACGTCTCCGCGCGTGTTGAGTTGCCTGTAATGGCGTTTGAAAGGCGTTTCGGCTTGTTGTTCGTATATTTTCTTTCTTACGCGTTCGTTTCGTCTACGCGTCCGAGCCCCGACCGTTCAAACGTTTTGCGAATAAAAACCGTCCGTGATTTCCGCACACAGATACCGGATTCGAACGCAACATTGTTATTGAGCACACCATGACCAACGTCCGTTTTTGATCGCACACGCGTTTCGCCATCGTCGAACCTCCGACGAGGATACGTACGGTGCGCGTCAAAACAAAATCGTCCGTATGAAACGTCGCCGTCGGTCGAGAATGTCCGTCCGTGTACAACGACGTCTCCCGGGAACGACCCTCGGCGGGACGGTCACCACGAAGATGACTTATTTGAACCGCGCGATAACAACAAGCTCAATCAAACGGGTTAATAATCGAGACGATAACTGCGGCGGCGGAAAAACAATGAAATTAAAACGTATACAATACCTATCCGTCGTAATGGATTTATTATCCCATTAAACGACCGATAAAATGTCTAAAAAAAAAAAAAACACGTTAAAGTTTTAGCGGTATTTAATAACGTGTATATATGTAAAACGCATTAACGCATTAAGTACATGCACTGCCGTAGAGTTAACGACTGTTTACTTGATAATAATAACTAATTTTTCATAAACGTTTATTACGTTTTAATGAAACGATTTGTCGGTTCGTTTTCCCCGTAGGTACAACGATAGTTGCGTCCGTTAATTTATCATTTTACTGCGGTGATTTATATGCGGATAACACGTGTATCATTAAGTCGCGTGTTAGGCTACTCGTCGTGTACTCAATTATATCGGATTTTTTTTTCGGCGGAGGGGTGCGAATTCACTGAAAAACACTGAAATCCATTATCGGCCGTCTTTCAACGCGCGTACATCGATTCCACCGTCCGACTTGTCGTCGGGTTCGTATTCAGACTCCGCGTAAAACACGATATTTTTCAACGGTCGTTTCGTACTGTCTACGGGACCGTTACGGACGGTCGCGACGCGTACGCAAAACGTGGCAACCACCTAAGACGTTATACGGCCCGAACAATCGGCGACCGTACGAGCGTACGCAATAATAACAACACGTCCATTGTCACCGTCCTCGTGACACCGCTCGCGAGCAGCGTCCAATCGGTACGTCGACTAATAACGAATGTGCGAACAATCGTCGAGACCATTATTATTTCCTGATTTCGACCGTTCCCGATACGATCGCGGTCACGCCAAACGCCGGATGACGACAACGCGCGCGCATTCAAATTCAACGGGGCCCGCCACTCGACCACGGTAAACCACGACTCGTACAATCGTGAAAATCCGTACGGGACGTCGAGTTTAATCGCGATCGAAGACACTGTGGCGCACGCGAGAGCGTATATGTATTAATATATTAATATATAGATATGTGTGTGTGTGTGTGTGTGTGTACCTACATAAATACGAGTACCAGCCATAATACGCGCTCGATCGTCTCGTAAAATGTAAAAACGTTATTGCGTACTGGCCAACTCGTAAAACACGAACATCGACTGAGAGAACTTTTCGAGAATTTATATATATATATACGCGCACACGCACACAAGTGTACACTACCACTTAAATATAGAACCGCGTAAGTGGTATTAAACGAAATGCCGAACGTTTCGCAACGAAATTTTCATACCGATACAAATAATACAAAGTTTTCATTTTTTTTTTTTTTTTGAACTATAAAAAGCAAATTAATTTTTCAACTATTTCGCGTGTATATAGTTCAGTCGAACCCTTCGTGTTCTCTTTTCAAAACGATTCATTTTCACAACTGTAAAATCTGCAAAATTTATGTATTTAACAACAACCTTATACGCGTGTATGCATAGCCTTTGGAATTTTGTTTTACGCAGTATAATATTATACGACGAGCATACTAAACGTAGTGTGCGTACGGACCGACAAGATTTTCGTTACGTCGCGACCGTTTACGACGAACGAACAAAGAAAGACGATGGAGAAATCATTCAATGTCACAACATATGATCCATTAAAATACGTCGTTGCTTTTTGCTTTCTATTACGATAAGTGCGCGGGAATACCGTGATGGAAATTCAACGTTCGCGCGCACACGCCGAAGAAAGTGCCGCTCGGACGAACGAAACGAGCACGCGAAACGTGTGCTGCGCAGTAAACGCCAACCCCTTTTCGTGAAAAATACAAAAAACAAACAGAAAAAAACAAAACAAAACAAAATAATAATAACAATTTGTACGCGGACGCGCGTAATTATTTTTCATACGGCGGGAACACGACGTTCAAAAACCGACGCGCGGGTATAATTACCAACCAACCTGGAAAACAACGCGCGGTAATTATAATGCGGACTCCGTGGTCGACGACGGGGGCAAACAGAAGACCGGACCCGAACGAAAACCGTCGACTCACCGTCGTCTCGTGTGCACAATGGCGCGACCTTCGGGCACCGGAATGGAAAAAAATTTACTCGGATAATAAGCGTCGGCCATTGGACGGTTTCGGATTTCATCACGCCACGATAATAATAATAATAATAATAATAATAATAATCACGTGAACGGGCGGTCACCACTCGATAACCGGATGCCACAGCAAACTTCGATTCATGAACGTTATGCATAAATCATATTATTATTATTATTACTACACGTATCGAAAAGCTACGGAGTCGGGAGATCGGTGTATACGCGAATCCGGTTTATCCGTAATTTTTTTCCCGTATTATGTATGTATGTGTATATTGCGAGTTCGACGACGTATTAAAAACGTATTGCGTTCGGAGGGCTAAATGTTCAGCCGGGAGAATAGGAGTGTTACCCGAAATGTCACGATTTAATTAGTCCACGTAGGTACCGAACAAAATACATGAATACGTACGTACTTTATTTGGAGAGCAGACGATATTTGGAATATTAACGAACTTTTAACATTCCAGCCTATCTCCTTGTTTTGAACCACCGCGTCTATCACAGCTATTGTATTCGCCTATTAAAAACACTATCATATTTGCATACATACAGTGTTCTACGGGGGTCGATCAAAAAGTAAGTTGCGTCGTAAGTCAAAAAGTACTACTGTTTTTGGAAAAAAAAAATTGTTTAATTAAAAAATGTTCAACAATCAATTCGATATATGTCCGATTACGGTGAGATATTTTCGCACAGGAGAAGGCGATTATATATATTTATAAGCTCTAAGTTTACACGCGTGTGATAATTCGCACGCTTACTACTCGTAGCAATCAATAGGGCTGTTGTTGCGCATTCGTGACTTTTTTTCTACCGTTCGAAGTTAAGTACGTTTGAAATCCGCAAGTACGTACACGTTCTCGGTGTGCGTTTACGCGACTCTTGACGGTTGTCGTCACGACGTCTTACTTGTCGGTACAGTTCTACGGACATTTAAACTACTGCTGATAGATCGTATCGTTATAGGAGTTCATTGGAATATCTTTTCGGTATAAATAACGCAACAAGACCGCCGGCGGGAATTTCGTTTTGCGGCCGGTTTTTAGTGGCGACGCTGCACCAGATCTTAACGCTTCCGCGTCGCGACAACGTCCGCCGACCCCCGTAGCCATTAGATATTATTACGCACGACGATCCCGTGAAACCGGCCACGTATAATCACGCCGACCAAAATAATGATAACCGTGTACGGACGAACCGCGTTCCAGCGGACGACGAAAATTATCGTTTCGGGATCGTGTGCGCGGACTACAAACGTGTACATATATTATATATATATATAGACTACAAGACTATATTCTATATACGACCAGTCGGCCGACCGTAGTAACCTCACGCACGGAATCTACTCGACTATTGACGGCGCGTGTATATTATATAATACGATACACGTGTTATTCGTCCCGTGTTATATACCGCTACGTGCCACCACCCATTCTCGTGGCTCGAGCGGAATCTCGGTTTTTCGGTACGCCCAACCGCGTTAGGTTAGAAACGTTCACAACACGTGTCCGTACATATGTATACGTCTGTATATATTTACGCATATGTACGCGTGTGTGTGTGTGTGTGTGTCGCACGGGGGTCGCGAAATACGACGACGAAAACGTTTAGAACGGCGTGTTATTATATCGTACCGTCAAGTCAAACGTACATTCCGTTTTCATTCCGACCGGATCGCGATATTCAGAATTCCCCACCCCCGCCGCCAATGCTTTACACGAGAATTCGAGAATTGTAAACGTGTCGTCTCGACGTGATAAACGTTCCGACACGAATGTCCGCACGTGTCGGTTTTTAGAGACGTTTGTCCGGTTTGGTGACGGAGAAGCCCGTCGTGCCGCTCTCGCGGACGGTGCTGGCGCGGGACCGCGAACGGGGCGTGGAAAGACGTGGACGTGATCGGAGGGTTGACGACGGCACGCGGATATAGATTCCGGTCAAAGAAACGTGTGAACATGGACGTTTACTGTTTACATGCTAGCGAACGCGCGGTCGAGAGACGGGAGAGATACGAACAAGCGGCGCAATAATTATAACCTAAACGTTTTACCGGATATTGTCCCGGGGTGCGCGCGCGTAGCTTCCACGACAACGTAACGGCACGTATACACACCACGTGCGGATATTCGGAACAAATATTTAGAAACGCGCCGTAAAAACCACGACTTTACGCTCGTGAACAACGTCTCGGCGCGCCGACGGCCACACCAATAAAACTCGAGTCTCGGGAGACCCTTTTTTTGATTTATTCCGCTTAAGTCTGAATCCGTGTACGTATGTATACGAAGCCATTAAAACCGTAGTGGAGATACGTGTGTGCGTGCGTATGAATAAGTAATACGGCCCAAAAAGGGTGCGCGCGTGTTTTCTGGACATCACACAATGACCACAGGAAAAAAAAAAAAATAAATAAATAATAACAGCAAAAAAAAAAAACCCCGTGCGCTCAAAACAAGACGATAAAACCCGTACAAACATACCGAACGGATCCCGTTATGTTTTCGGGTAAGGGCGTGTTGTTTTCGACGACGACAACGGACGGAGAAACGAGAAAAAAACTTATTTTTTTTTTTTGCTTTTTTGCCCCTTTTCGCCGACTAACGGTACACCCGGCCGGAGGAGCAGCAAAAAAAAAAAAACAGAAAAGAAAAGAAAATGAAATTGAAAAATCCGAAAAGCGTTCCGAAAACGGGAAAACGACCGTTTCTTCTCGTTCTCGTTCGGACTTGTTCAGTCCGCGGCGACCGTGCGACGCGCGAGAAACACGGTCGTCGTACGTTCACATTCACGTTACCGCGCGCGGTTCAACGCGAAACCTAACCCGTCCGGACCGACTCGCTGGCGTGTGCGGACGACAGTTAAACGTATTCCTCCAGAGACGGCGGCGTCCCACGACCGCAACAACAGCGCTACCGCGTTTACACGCGCGCACACGCACAGCACTACCGAACGCGCGTCGTGGACGACGGACCGGCACACGCGGTAATGACGACAGGTACACAAGTGTTTACGCGTTTTGTTTGCGCTCACATTTTCGTGGCCGCCTTCGGTAAATAGATATATGTAAGCGTGCGTGCGTGTGTATATTATATTGCCCGGACGTTCAAACGCTCTGGACACTGTACAGTGTTTTTACACGCACACGACGCCGACTCGGTGGGGACGAACAAACTGTCCGCCGGTTTTTTCGTGTTTTCGGCGTGCGGCCGAACGGTCCGAGGACTTCCTTCGCGAGATCCGTGTACGGTCGGCGACGGGCGCGCGCGGTATCAGACCGGGCCGGACGCCGTGTCTGTGCCGGTAGTGAAGGCAGTCGCGGATCGGAATCCACGCGAACGTCGTTGGCTACCGTAGGCACATTTTTGTATTCAAATATGAAGTTATCGAGTTCGTTTTGTCGTCGTGGCGAAAACAGAATGTTCTGCCCAGTTGCCGAAGACGGTCAATGGCCCTGGCTTTCGATTTCGACACAATTAAATTGGCTTAGACGTATATCGTCGTTCGAGGGTAGGCTCGAGATTCAACTCGGTCCAGTTACTTTTGGACAACTTTTGGCTAGGCAAATGGGCCCAAACGGCGTCCGCGTACGTTGAAACACGGTTCCAGTTACGCCGGGCCTATATTTTTTACGTTCTCGGCAGTACGTAACGTATCGTATACAACGGGCGGGTGAGAGAAAAACGAACTTAAGTGTATATTTTTTTTTTTCGTTTCGGAGGAGGAGATTGGAAACGTGGAAACGGGGCTGAAACGAACGCGCGGAGACGAATATATATATATATATATGTATACTAGAACGCGTCGAGGAATCTCGCACTCGAATACACTATAAGTACGTATTGTACACGTAGTGCGGACGAGAGATTGTACGCGTTTCCCTCCGGCCGGGAATCGACGCTTTAAATGCAAATGCCGCGGCAGAGAATATACGGAAACAGGATTTAAAAAAATAAAATAAAATAAAACGCTACCGCTTTTAATGCGATCGCGTTATTTATTCGGTTTTATTTCGCTCCTCGTGTCTCGCGAACAGCCGCACACTATGGGCGGAATATGCACGCGGTGCGAAAACGTATTTATTTTTATTTCCTCCGAAACGTCCGACGGCGTGTGCGTAATACGGTTAAGTGCAACGTCGCGTCCGCCGTCTTGCGAAAAAAAAAACAGAAAAAAAAACCCCCCCCGTCAATTTTTCATTATCGACGCGGTTTTAAACTTTACTGTACCGACGAATTTGAATATTGCGCGTTGTACGTGCGGCCGATCGAACGTGAAACGCGCGAAAAGAATTTAAAAAAAAACAAACGACTCTATATATTATACGGCTATAAAAAAAATACGCTCTCGTAATAAAAAAAATAAAATAAAATATATATATTCGTCTGATCCGTTCGATTATTCGGGGGAAACGTATTACAGAAATACTCGTACATTTTGTAGAATAATAATAATAAAAATTAATTAATCCGAAATGTCGGTTCAAGTCACCTGTATATATATATATATATAGTTTATCATTCTACATCGCGCGCATGCCAAACACGCGTTTATAGAGTTATTAGAAACTATTATATATGTTTATATATATGTATATTCGATTTTCAAATTAAAATATAACGTTCAAAACGCCGACGGCGAGAGACGAAGCTCCACGCGCGTGTTGTGAATCTCGTCTGTTTTTAACCGTTATCGTTTAGGTCAGGTATGCACCTATACATACGGAGCGATTGTTTTGTCGTGAGCCGGGTCAAAAATTATTTATTCGTTGATTTTCGTTCGTTCGCGTTAAATCGTTCGAGGATCGTCGTTTTTTGGACCGTGTTCAAAAAAAATATTTATCATTATTATTATTATTGAACGTTGTCGAACGGCAACCCGTCGCCAATAACGCGATAAACGATTATTTGCGGTGGCTTTTCGCGCGTAACCCGAGAACGGCCGACCAAAGCGTGTGCCAGATGATCGACGCCAACACGTCAACACCGAAACCGCGACGGCCGTTCCCGACGCGCGTCGAATTCCCCCCCGCGGGCAAATACGCGATGGTCGAGCGTCCGCCGACGGCCTGATTACGCGAAAACGGAACGAACGGGATCGCCCTGTACGTCGTACACGCGCCACAAACACCGCGCACGCAGAAAAACAAACGCGTTAACGTTTGAATTATTATCAGTACGCCCGCGACCGGTCGCCGTCCGCACCCGACCGGGAGATCCGCTCGGTTTCGTTTTCGCCGGTGGTCAACGATTTCTCGGCGCGGAGAGTTGCTCGTGTCGAGACGGACGTGAAAGACGGTGGGTGGGGGGGGGGAATTCTCTCGCCCGATGATCGCGGCCCCCCCCCTAGACATTTTGAACTGTACTTTTTTTCCCGATTTTTTCTAAACGTATTTTATAACGCAGTGGTTCCCAACCTTTTTGACACTACGGACCACTTGGATAACTTTCAATACGTCACGGACCACCATCATTTTTAGACATTATTTTTTCTCATAAATAAGAATCAATTTTTTCACAGATATTAGAATTTAGGTAACGATTGTCGGTACGTAATATTTGTAACACGCCCAAAAAAAAATTGAAATATTTTAAAATTTTATAGGTATGCCTCGCGGACCACCACATAATGTCTCGCGGACCACCGGTGGTCCGCGGACCATAGGTTGGGCACCGCTGTTATAACGCGAAACATCGTGAATTTGATATATCTCCGTAGAAAATATTCGTCGATGGATTTTCATATTATAATTATGATCTGTTCAAATAATAACAACTTGAGATGGAAGAATTAACCGGTTTTATGTACTTTTTTTTTATTGAAATCGCTCAGAAATAATGTATGTATTAAAAAATATTGTCCTCCTTCTCCCTCTTAGGCGAAGAACTAAATCCGTCACCGGTCAGGCGGCGGCGGCGACGACGACGGAGGAGCGCTGGTCCGCCCGACAGACGTGTTCGACGAATCGTTTTCCCGTCCGTTTGTTCCGGTAGAACTGATCCGCGGGCAGTTCGTATTGTTCGGAATCGTTTTGTCGAAAACGATTTTTCCACGCCACGTCGTCTTGCGGTCCGCACCATGACGCGTCGTAATGCGTTCGCGTACATTGTGTCGCGCCGTTCGGGATTTCGAGAGAGAGAGAGTGAGAGAGAGAGAGAAAAAAACCGTACTTTATATTCCAACACGTCGCGAGTGCGTACGCGCTATTGATCAGCTCGTGTAAATAACAATACGATACGAAAAACGACGTCGAAGAAAACATGTGCGGCGAGTACATTGTCGCGTACGCGTTTGTTATTTTTCCGTCATAAAATCGCGACGATTATTTATAACGTGTATTTATGGTACACTCGAATGGCCGCGAAATCGCGTATTACGCGGCGGTTTTTTTTTTTTCGTCTTTTTCTTCTTTTGTCCGTCTGTCTACGTCCCGACGAAAACCCCGATATCGTACGCGCAACTCGCGAACGTCAATAATACGTAAAATGCGACGCGTTCGTTTCGTCCTGGTGGCGCTGACGGGCGCGACACGGTACCGAAATTCAGCACAGCTCCGTGCTGATAAGTGCGATTCGAATCGTATACGAACAAGTTGGACTAATCATTCGAACGGATTCGAACTGTTTTGAATGAAAAGAACGTTCGTTATTACCGTCTTCGCAGTGCCGTGACCTGAACAGACTACGAACAACGAAACGTGTTTACAACACCCGCGCGGTAGACCCGTGTTTACGGTCAAACGAGTCGGGTTTTCCGATTTCCTAAAAAAAACTCCTAAGTCCCGATACTCGAGCGCTGTGTTACACTGCTCGAGATTGTCCCCGTGTTTTCTTATCGACCGCGGGCCTTTGAAAATTTCAAACGGAAAAAGCCGCTTTAACCCCTTCGTACATAAAATGCGTAATCAAAACGAACGCATGTATTTTTTTTTTAATTTTATTAAAAACAAAACTTATACATCCGTTAATACGAAACAATATACATTTGAGTGCGCCGTTCGTGTTTTCTACTCGTGTTTCACGTACACAATATTTTATGCGTACAAACAGAATTACTTTCAATTATTTCTTTCGGGACGGCGCGTATATATTATATGGCGCGCACATTAAAAACGATACGTATTATTTCCAATCTCGCGAGAGTATTCTTTTTTTTTTTTTTTTTTAAGTGGAAAAACTCCGCGAAACAATATCACATAAATGCATTTTCGACATTCGCTCGCGCGGTAGCAATAATTTTTATTATATCGGAATATATATACACACACACGCACACCGATATTATTTTTTTACGATACGAACGAGCGTTTTTCGATATTCTATCTTCGACTGTCTTGTAACGGTGTGCACGACGAGATTTACGATGTTTTTGTTGACGCTGCGGCGTCTTGCGGGGGCGCGTTAGCTTTGTCTTCGCCGGCGAAAACGATACAAGACGCCGTGTCGCACGGACGGAATAAACGAGCGTCCGTCCGATACGGAATACGCGTTCGGGATCGTCGACGAACGAGCGTATACGACGGGATATAACCGTTCTCCGGTAGAACACGGCTCGTGGGCGACGGTCGGTTTTCATAGATCGGCGGCCAAAAAAAAACGCAACGTGGCTCGGGGGGGTGGATGGTTGGGTTTTTTTGGGGGGCCGGAGGGAACGGCCGAAAAAAAAACTTTCCGTCAGCGTGTACGCCCGGAGAAAAATCGAATCGCGGGCGCCGTCGTGCACGAACGTCCGCCCGCCGTTTTTATACCGACGCTCATTATCCGGTCGAAATATTAAGGTCCCCGACCGACTTTCTATACGCGCGTTTATGCTTGTCGTTGTACGTCTTATTTTTTTATTTTATTTTATTTTATTCGATTCCCCGAGACCCGTACCCCGCGCGATGTACGTTCTCGGGACCACGACTTTGAACGCAAATGGTTATCGCGTGTTTTTATGTTCGCGGTCCTTGCCAATAATTTGCAACTCGTATATCTCCGTATTACTGTCACTGTTTCTATTTCTATTATTATTATTATTATATTACGAATTTCGCGGTCGCGTTAAGCTCGGTTCGCGAGACGAATATTTCATTTTGTTTCGCACGAATAAATATTTTGCAAATGCGTTTTGTGTAACGCGGACGAGCGATTTTCAACGAAACTATGACTCGGTGAAAAAAAAGGATTAAACTCCGACGGTCCGCTTGCCAATTAGAAATGTTTTGTTAGATTACAATGCGTGTGTTCGTTACGCGTCCAAACACATCGTTCGAAATTATACGTCTACAAGAAAAGAACGACTTAATTAAGTCTAAAGGATAATTCTTTTTCGTTGTTAAATAACGAGGAGAAAAAAAAACGGACGTCTCGTTGATAACGATCGCCTCGTGTGTGTGTGTGTACGTTTATTTTTTACGTAATATAGTTATTATTCGGTAACCGACCCCGATCGGAATTTTCATGACAACACACGTTCGAAGGTTGTTTAAAAAAAAACGAAGAAACAAAAATAATAGAAGAAAAATTGCGCCGGCGATACGGTTTGAGCTGGTTCGTGTTGGACCGTCGTCGTCGACGGAAATCGATCGCGTGCGGTTTCGGGACTTTGTGCGGTCACACGAGGTTTTCGTCGTGCCGGCGTAGGCCGTGTTTCACGTGACGAAAAAATGTCCGTCGCGTGTAACCGCGATACGGTAACCGGTAATGCGGACACGCGGGCCGAAGTCACGGACGCGTGAGACGAGAAATTTTTTTGATTATACGCCCGTCTGACATCACGCGCGGGTCGCCCACGGAAGACCACGGCGACTCCGAATTCCCGTTTTCGTTATCCTAACGACGCCGTACACGGAATGATGTAGCGAATCAAACTCCGCGGCGACGACGTACGAACTATCGTTCCAACCCGACGTCGCGATACTATGACCGCGGTTACGGCTCGTGGATTTTTCGGTCGATCGCAAACACGGTGTTTTGGAGAGCGCCGCGAAACACGCGCGATCGCCGCAAGGAAAAAAACGTTTTTCCAATGACATTAGATACACGCAGCGTGTATGCATATATATCGTCTCGACATTGAAACATACGACCTTAGAAACGCGGGTGTCCGCCAAAAAATCACGCATTTCTGTGACGTTTCTCGTGATAACGGACGTGGTTCTTCGTGTTTGTGACCAAAAATTATATAACTAAAGGAAAACGTGTCGAACAAAAAAAAAAAAAATGAAAATAATCCCAGCATTCAAACTGTTTTTGAATATTATACGTCCGAACGTTAAATAATAAAAACGGGCCGAGGTCAAGGACAATCTAATAAATCTACCGATCGACAACAACAATAACAAGTGTAAAAAACAACAACCGCTCGCGTTGTCGAAAACGATTTGTTTTCCGTTCGATAGAATAGCGCGTTTTCTATTTTTCTTTACATTTTTCGTTTTTACACGATGTGACCGAACGTGGTCCGACGCTGACGACGACGATGTCAGTTCGCCGAAGAACAGACGGATAAAATTAGAAAAATTCGTCGTTATATAATGTGGAAACGTAAATCAGGACGTACGAGGCGGAGACGCGTCGTCTATTAATACGTTCGAACGGGACGAATCGTAATCGTCGAATTGATTAGAGATAGAGACGTATGCAAATTGTTTCCGACAAAACGATCGATAGATTTAAACGCCGTACGCGCGTATCGTGTAACATCGTATCACAAACACAATCGTAAACGCAACGAGACCGAACAATTGGAATGTGCAATTGTACGATACCGTTGTACGACGCGTTGTTGAATTGAGTGATCCGACGGCCGGACTCAGTCGACGGGTTTAGCACCGGTGCGACGCTATTAAAGCGGACGGCAGAAATGATGGCGTTCGAATTCCCGTTAAATAATTGTCGACAACAGTTTATATAGATATATATACGTACACGGATCGGGTTTCGTTTTCTCTGTTCCCGATCGCCGTCTGGGCGGAATCACGAATATTTATTTCAATCGGCGAATGGCGATCGGCCGCCCGGGGAAACCGATTCGACGCCTAAGCCGCGTACGCGAGAGAAGGCTCGTCTCCGACGCGTCCAATCTCGTTACAATAATTATATAACATGGTAACGTGTTCGTGTGGATGCATTCAACACGCGTTATTGCGTTTCGGACGGAACGCCAAAAAAAAAAAATACGATAAAATGGTATGCATGTACTGAATACGTAAACATTAATAAAGTGGATCGGTTTTTATTCTTAATCAATGTTCGTTAAATAAATTATTAACCTGGGTTTAAATAAATTAGTGTTTTAACTTTTCAAAAACTACGTTTCTTTAAACGGTATGAATAAAAAATTTCTATTATATTATTTACATAAACACAACCAATATCATATAACCTATTTACCTTTGTGTACATGTCAATTATATACTGAAGTCAATGACTTTAATTCATTTAATTCAATTAAACATTTTAACGAAGATTTTACACAATATCACATATCGTGTATATAACATAGTATGGTATTGAATCATATACTTTAACGACACTAAAATACTGGCGTGACGACAACTACAACTTCTAACAACACGGTTACATGAATTATAATAAGTCTTAACTATACAACTATTGATAACCATTATCGTCTGCAGGCCAACCTCTGAAGAGTGAGCACCACCTGATCTGAGCGACCTGAGTAAGTCCACCCATTAAAGCTATTGTTCTTAACACAATACCCGAAGGTGGGGTTCGGCGCCACTGTATACAGCAACAAATTTACGTATGAAATAAATTTTGCGAGAAATATCCGTAATGCATTGACGAATTATTAAATATATTGTGCGAGCGTTATTGTTCATTACGAACACGATTCCGAGTGTTGCCTACAGAAACGCGCGAGCAAACTACAAATACTCAATATGGTAAAAACCTCGATTCATATTTTTCGCATACTCGTGAGTCGTGGTCGATCTATCACATCGGTTGCTGTTGAATTGTAGACGTCAAGTTCGTTCGTAGAAGCCGAAAACACCAGGCCGGTATTTACAGAGTATACCGTGGGAGGAAACAGAAAAAAAAATTGTTTTACCGTCCCGTCGGTCTCTGAGCGCCTGTACAACACAGCATTGTGTTATCATTAAAATGATATAACACTTTATTTTTTTTTTCGTTTTTAAATGTACATTTACGGGAATCGTTATTTCTTAACAAACCGTTCCGGAACGCGCCGGAACTATTCGATATTGGTCGACAATACGCGCGCAGGTCTTCTTGACAGGGGAGACAAGGACTTAGCCAAGGAGGTCAACATTCCAAACCCCTCCCCCTCCCCCCCATCCGAATTTTTTTCCCAGCTTAGACCTCGACGTGAGGTTCTATTAAACCATAGTGTACATTGTTCCGTACGGTTACGAGTCAGGTTAAACATAAAAATACCACAACATTTTCTAATAAGTGCTTTTTTAGTAATCATAATAATAAACTATTTTAACTTTGTCGTTTGCCGTTTTAATAACAGTTCCGGCGCTTAAATCGTATTATCGGGTTCGAGTGATTGGCCGGTTCGCGGTAAGCCGCCAATACGTAAAAACTACTGCGTCTGTTGATACATCGGCACTACTGTAGCACTAAGTGCGGTGTAATTTTAGTGTTGGTTGCTGTCGTCTGAAATGGCGTGCACGTTGAAAACACGTAAGCGCGTTATTGAAAACCCAACGTGAGATCTCGACGAGGCGGCGCGCTTTCGGACGTCGTAGGAGATCGAAAATGTTTTATACCAGGACGCGTCCGTGTCGGCCGGTCGCGAAGACTTACGTCGCGCGCGCGCCCGTAACGTATCGAACGGGGTGCGTGCGCGTGCGTGTTTTTCGTCGCTCTCCGTCGACGTTTCTCTCTCGGGCGCGCACACACACACGCGCGCGCGCGCGCGCGCGCTGCCGACCATATTATTACTCCGTACAGCGCGATCGACGCCATCCCCGTCGTACGCGGCCGGCCGAAAAAGCGGAACCGGCGGCCATAATGGCGGCGGCGGCGGCGGCGCATTCCGAGTGTGTATACGCACGCACGCACGCACGCGGACGCGGACGGGTCGTATTGTGTTGCGAGTGAGGAGCGCGGAGTGGGGAACGGTCGAGGAGCGTAGGCGGCGGAGACGGTTGCGAGACGGCGACCGACCGGAGCCGAAAACGACCCCGCCGATCGTTCCCGTGTCCCGTGTCCCGTGTGCGGCGCGCGCGCGGGGTCGGTACGCGACGAAAAGCCGACCGCCGATCGTGTGTGCCGGACGGTCCGGGACGGACGGTTTTTTATTCCGGGCCGAATAAAATAAATGTAAAATGAAAAGAATTACGCGGAGAAGAAGAGGGATCTAAAACCGCTCTACGCGGTAAAAATTAACGCGAATAAAAACACGGAGACCGTAACCGCGGCCGCGCGCGCTCGCCGGTTTTTACGGTTTATTTTTATTCGTGAGATGTGCCGCCGACGCGAGTCGTATCATATCGGTCCCGAGCGGTTTTGGGTTTTTACCTGCTACGCGCGTTGAATAATACACGAGACGACGGGTTTCAAATTTTTTCACGACACCGAATGGGGTCTATAAAAACGGAAACGAAAATAACGATCAACGCGTAAAAACCCGGTATCGAGAGTAACGGATATGGCCTGTGTTCCGACGACGACGTCCTGCGGGCGTGTATGAACGCGTACGCCCGCGACGGAAATAAACGCACACGGAAATACCAGTTTGTTGTTATCCCGGACGGTCAATTCGTAAATCGCCGTAGGACCCCCAGACTGCGATCACGAACGATCTTCCGCGCGAACGACGTGTCCCGCGCGAACAGTCCCGACTGGTGATGGCAGCGGTCGTTGTTTAAATTCAAAAAAAGTTGAAATGTAGTTGTTCTTGAATCGAAAAGCATAATTTATTTATCTAGTTTCTTAATTGTTTTATTTTTGTTACTATGTTAAATAAATTAAATTAACTGTTTAATAAGTAATTATTATAGTGTTTATTGATCTATTTGAGAAAAGTACAAAAATTTTGTAGATAACCGATAAAATCATTAGAATGGAAAAAAAATGTTTTACCATTTTAAACTTCATATAACAATATTTTGCTATATTATTTATAGCGAAAATAAAATACTAGAGTAGTCATTAAAAATATAATCACACTCGACATTTCAAATCACACGTTGAAATTACAGAAAATGGTAGCAGTTATCTTTTCTAATATGATGTGACCAACTGCTATAAACGAAAAAATAGCAGTCGCTGTTATTTTCATACCGAGGTAGCAGACCGCGGTTGCTACTTTGAAATCACCTGTGAAAAAACACTGTTACTGCTATCTTATGCCATCGCTAGTCCCGACCGATGTGCGTTTCGAGAAACGTTCGTCGCAAAAACGTATCGGGTCCGAACCGATCCGACTTGATTTGAATAATCCGGCGCATAACGTGGGACGTGTGATGGGACACCGCGGTGAATTCGGTCAACCCGTGTACGTATGATGTTTTTAATAATCCGATTTTTATACGCGATTTTCTTGTATGATTATAATGCACGCGTCTCGTATACGACGCGTGTGGGTTTAAAATATATATATATTACGATACTCGGTCGGCCGACTTGAAACAATTTTTTCGAGTAAATATAGAAAAAAATATAATAAATCAAAGCGCGTGTGTGTGTATAGACGCTTACAATGTTTTGAACGTGCAACGAAAAAATAGTGTCCAATGGCCGCTACAAAGCGACGTACAGAAATTTATTTTGCACGTGGTCACACTCGTTGGACGAAAGGAGTTTTACGTCATAAAAACGTCCGTTTCGAAAATATATGGTTACGTGTATTTATTACCGGATAAATTAAATGCTTTGGACGAGCGCGTACAATCGCGGTTAAAAATTCGTAAAACCTTTGCTGCGTTTAAGTGAAATTTCGCTCATTATTTTTGTTGTTAAACACAGTAAATTAAAAGATAAAAACGGTGCACCGACGCATAGGCGGATAGTTAGTCACATCGTTGGGAGGGGGGGGGCGAGGAGGTTACCTCGCCCATTAGCCTAAACAAACACTTTCTATCTACTACCTAGTGGCTACTCCTACTTTATTCAAGCTGCGATACAAAATATGTATAGGTAAATGAGCAGTGCGTAGGTCGCTACATTTCCATGATCATAAAAATTTGAAGTTCTACTCTGTGTATAAATTCGTTATCGATGTTAACGATGTACGGTAAGAATCCGTTATCGTCCATGACGTCGGACATATATATTATTTTGTCATGATTTACAATATGTTTTTAATGTAATAAGTTAATAAGTGTAGTGGAGGCACTTAAACCTTCACCGAGGGGGCTTGACAATTATCTGGGAATGCTTTCGACATTTATTAAATTTTTTTTTCAATACCCGAGAACACGTGACTCGGACGTTCTGCTTGTAAGGATATAAATGTTTTATTTTGAACCATGTCAATTGTACGAGTGCGGTTTTCGAATCGTACACCCTTCGAAATCCCATTCTATAACGAAAAAAGCAATACAACGTGGTTTGTACGTACGCGTTTCGGCCGGATACGACGACCGAACGTTTTCGCGCGACTTCCAATCCGTGACTGTACGACGTTATTATCGTCTACACGTGTATATCGTACACATATATATATATAGAAACGGGCCACAAGGACTCGTGTACGCGAGGGGAGAGAGAAGCCACACGGTTTTAATGAGATCGTTTAAACCGAACGTAAATTAATATCTCATCGTCAGCGTGTGCGACATTATTTTTACTCGCTCGGTTCGAGGTACGACGAACGCGTTGACGAAACACGAATTACACGTCAGTCGGTTTTAACGAGATAGCGTGAATTATGCACGCGCCAAACCATTGGTCGAGAACTTCCGACGTTGTTGACTGTGTTGTCGTTTCCCAAGTATCTGGATGGGAATTATTGACGTGACGTTGCTTAGTTTTTCAACGTATTTCGAATCGTGGCCGGACAAGAATTACAAAGTTTAAGCGCACGTGTGCGAGTGGACGGGAACAATGCGATTTTCTCACTCATTACGGTATTCGACTCGCCCGTTTATCGTGCCGTACGTCCCGAACTATCGGATTGCCGTCGTACGGATCCCAAAACTAAGCGAGCATTTGGGTCGGGCACGACGGAGAGATAACGCTGCGAACGCGGAACGGCTGCGTGGCTATTTTTAATAACCGCCGCCGAGGTGGTCTCTGGGTCTAGAAAACATTCGGCGCGGTCGCCGAGAGATTTAAGACCAGAGTTCTTCGTCAGTAACGTGCGCGGCGCGTAAACACGGTCGGTCGGTTTCCGAAAACGATATTGGACGGGATCGGAAAAAAAAAAGAGAAAAAACGGTTTGCACCTTGCACGACGGGCGTTTCGCGCGACGGGAATAGAATCCGCCGACGTCGAGACCGCCGTGCGCGCGTGTATACATAACGAAAAAAACGATTTGTTATGATGATCGGTGTTCTTCGTCTTACGATCTCCGTGGATCGTCGCTGCGCACGAATAAATAAAAATTAAAAAAAACCATCGGCCGATTCAAAGTAAATACACACCGACAGCACGCGACGTCAATCAGCCGCGCAATAAACGCGTCCGCGTCGGTTGTTTGTTTTCGATCCGCGTTGCCGTAAACATAATTGTAACGCGCGGTCGGCGATTTAAAGTTTTTTGTTTGTTTGTTTATTGTTTTGTTATTGTTTTACCGACAGAAAACAGTATCCCCCGGGAACGCCACCCGGGAGACGACAACGGATCGGCCGTCCGGTTCGGAAACCAGTTCAAACGCACGATATTCGTTCAAAACGTTATCGCAACGCCAATGACCGCAATTCGTCGGACAACCGCTTTTCCGTTTCGAAAACGGCTCGAGGGACGAAAGGAATAGACGTGAAAGCGATTTAACGGAACGATACCAAACGAATCGCAACGTACGACAAGATATCACATTTATTATCCAGGTATTCAAGCACTCGGACAGTGGCGTTAGGTCATAATTATACTCGCATAGTCGACATACAACACGATAGGTGAACAACGATTCGCACCTGGTTTACCCGTACGTTCTCATACAACAATCATCGCGGTCGCCAGAGACCAGAATGTTATAATATATAACGTGCATTATTGATTTAAATAATAAAAAAATACGTTCAAGCTAATTTTCAATTATAGTACTCATAACTTGTAGTTGTTTTTTTTTCTTTTACTACAAATACCGCGTAGAATATTTATATTATTATTATTATTATTTCCCTCTATATTTTTGCGGCCATATCGTAAAACCTCAAATGTAGGTTATCAACGCCGTCAGTAATAAATAAAATTGGAGGGGCAAAAAAAAAAAACGAAAAAATAATGTACGAAAAAAAATCGTTTCAACATAAATAAATGGAAATTATATAGTTTCCACGCGGGTTATGGCGTTTTCCGAACGCGAAAGGCGTTTTAAGGAAATTGCGTTTAGGGTCCAACCCCGAAAGTCCAATGCGCTTATATATATTTATTTAGACGGCGAACGGAATAAGACCGATAAAGTAATAAATTACGAAAAATAAAGTTTTTTTTTTACTGAATCCATCTTGTTTAGACAAAAATCGTAAAAAATTGACATGAACTAAAAAGCATATATATATTGACACGTAAAAAATGATACATAATTAATTACAATAAATTCGCGGTTTTTAACTGGCTTCGTGGTTTGTTTAATAGTTATGATTGATTTTCGATTTATGTATATATATATTTATAAATGAACGAGTCTACACATACATATTGTTTAATAAATATAAATATTTTCTGAGCAAATCAAAAACACCGGTGCTATATTACTGCTGCTGCTACACACCGGATATATAAGAGTGCATTTTCGGAACACATAAACCATTGAAAAATTCAAAGCAATGTCGTTTATTTGTTCATAACATTCATCGATTAAATAATTAGCGTATGATTTTGTATCTGTAGGTACTTTAATACGTTCTAATAGATAATCAAAAAAAAACATTGATGATTTCCGATTTCAGTCATAAAACTCGTTTTTATAATCAATCGATATCTAAAAAAACTGAATCGATCAAACATGCATATATATATATATCATTGTAGACTACTGGAGGTAACTAATAAATCATTTTATATGAGTAAAATATGTTTCGTATAAATTTTACAAATATTACGTGTAACAGACACATCAAATATACAAGAAATGTGACGTTTCTCGACGGTTTTTAGAACGGAGTATAGACTATTGCAATTGTGTATAAATGAATGTGTCGCGCATCAAAAATTTACGTCCCGAAACATTCAACATTCGTTTATATATAGTTATATATATATATATAATTGATATTTATTTGTCATTTTTATTTTTATTTTTTACAGATCTCCGAGGAATATCGAAACCGCGTATGGGGTCGATAACCGCGTACCCTATCACGCGGACGTGGACAACATATTTATATATACATAAACAACAGCTGTTGTATAGTAGTGATCGCCATCGCGGGATTTCTCAAATTAACCGCAACAAGAGGACGTCTTTCGTTTTGCGGTCATATAATTATAGCCCGTCCGCGTATATAATTATGTGTAGTTTTCCCGGAGGACTTGGACGGACCGGCCGCGTCCCCATAATATACGACGGAATAAATTGTGTATCACATAAATACCTACGACCTGCACGAATATCATAATTGTGTATGTGCGTATGATCTTTTAAAAACGACGTTTGCGTAAAAAAAAAACCGCGATAACGTCGAAGGCCGGACGAGCGAAGCTATAACAACGAGACCGAAAAAAAATAAAACATATATTCACATATACGCGTGTCGTTTGTGTACGACGGTAAATTCCGAGATCCGACCGAGAAGAACGGGGTTCGTTCGGAACTCGTTGTATAAAACAAAGCGATCGAGATACGCACGCACATTACTTCGTATTCCAAAGTCGATTTGTATTCCGAATTCTATCAGCAGTATGCTTACACGATATCACGTGTGTGCGCGCGTGTGTGTCACGCGCTAAGATCGAACACACGAGCGCGTCGTATTGAAATGTACACGGGACGGGCATTACCGCGACGGCGTTCGATTATAAAAAACGAAAAGACGACGACTCGTCCGCGCGACAGCGTGTAAACGTGTATACGTGTGTGTGTGTGTGTGTGTGTGTATATAGAATAAACCGTTAACGCGCGGCCATCGCTGACTGCGATCGGGAGGCATCTAGATTATTATACGTTACGTAGCTGCTATGCGGCTCGTATAAATACGTGTATACACGACTGGCGAAGACGAGAGATACGTGAGTCGACCGAAACGTTTTTTTTTCTGTCTTAAACGTTTGTTTGTGTATAATTATTTACACAGGCCTCCGGGTCCCCGTCACCGTTTCCGTCTCGCTCACTCGTCGGCATTCGCGGGAGCGTATACAAACACGTCGTATGCCGGAGCCGCCGCCGCCGCCGCCGCCACCCATTGTGCTGCTTGCTGCCACCGTCGGACAACCGCGTCTATTATTTTATAGGCCTACTACATATATATATACACGTTCACGTTCACGTATATATATATAACCCAATTAAGAGTGGTTTTTAAAAAAAATAAAAATAATAACCATTTTTTTCGTCCGTCCGCCGTCGAGAAGGATGACCGTAATATAATACCCGACCCGACCGATAACGTATAAAAATAATATATATATATATTTTTTTTTTAAAAAACACGCGAGCCAGTTGTACAGCCGACGTGTGTGTGTGTGTGTGTGTATTGCATTAACAGAGGCTGTAGCATACACGTGAGATATAATAGGCGTTTTATACGGCGACGAATGACGACGACGTCGATTATATTATTACGTACACGAAAGCGGAACGGGCGTCGGCCGATTCCGAACGCCGCGCATTATAAATACGATATTCAACTCGATATATAATATTATATTATATATTATTATTATTATTATTATTACATGCGCCGCAGCGTGTCGTATTCATACGCAACGTGCGTGTGTAATAAAATTATTAAAAATGTTTTCCAGAAGAAGAAAATAACCGTCATTGGCCCTCCTACAGCGGCAACGCGTTATTATTTATACGTACATACTGATCATACGCTGATCGTTCGTTTTTATATATATTTTTTTATATATACGGAAAAAAATTATAAAATTACACGGTGAAAACGGTACGATATCGATAACAGGTAGCGCACGTGTATTCGCGATAAGGGACAGCACGCCGGCGACGATAAGTCGATTCGTTCATACAATTTAATTGGTCGTAAAAATGGCACCTAGCCCGTTCTTTAATTGAGTTATAAAAACCGAAATTAACATCTGCAGTACGCGGCGGCAAACGTGTTGTACAGTAATTGTGACGTACTGTGGATGATGTGTGCGTTTGTGAAAAAACGAATTTGCGCTGCGTTATCGAAACGATTATTATTCCGTTCGAACGTTCCAACGTTTACCGCCGTCCTATTGTTGTGTTATTGAAATCGTTTTACCTTTTTTTACGTGGTGCACGAATGATTTTTCGACGCTCGCGTATTGTATAGGAACGTGTATCATCGCAATACGCGTCAAAAACGGATTATTATTATTACTTTTCACGTCAAGTTTCAACAAAATTGGTTTTAAGGCTTTCGACGGGTTTTTTTATTTTATTTTCAGCGTGTTTTTTTTTTTATGCTCTTGCTGAAAATAATAAATGTTTTTATTTTTATCGAGTATGCATGAGATATACAGAGGCGATTAAACGTTTATAGTTAAATAATTGGCGTATAAACGCGTATAATATATATATATATAGTTGTTATAAAAACAATAATAAATCATAAATTATTGTTCGAAGATAGAAATTTAAATTATGAAACTATTAATTAATTATTACTATACTATACGCCTATAAGTTCGCGTAAGATTCGATTCGAGAACTGCGAATATTCGCGATTTGTTGCACGACGGTTTGATCAAACGGATAGCGAATGTAATATTTATTTTCACGACACGTTCGCGGCTTCGGACATCGCGATCGCGTGTTATCGATTAACTGTTGGCGCGCGTGACGTTTCGGGGGTCGCGGCAAAACGGACGTGTCGGAAATGTCGCTAAGGATACGGCGCGGGCGCGTACAGATACTCGGTTGTTATTTTTAAGTCGACCGCTGGCGTGGCGAGCGGCGGATCCGAGTGAAAAACCGCCGGCTTTATATTTGGACGTCTAAATTTAGTGAATACCGCACAGAAATGTATTGTGCGGCGCGCCAGTAATCATTTACGAACGTCGTATAAGAGAAAATCGAAAACATCGACCGGCCCCCACGTGCGGTACGCGTGGGACCGTCTCCGGTGTCTTGTCGTGTGAACGCGGCGCGATTTTCTCACGTCCTTTTTTTCCCAATAAAAACCGGCATTTCGTACGAGCCGATGGGTTGGAACCGTCCGTAACGTAATATAATATATCCGTGCACGTACAACCACGTCGTACATTATGGCGCGGGCACGGGGTCACACCCCACCCGGAGGCGTTATCGGTTTCTTTTTTTTCATCTCGGGGCGACGTATACGCGCGTACGCGTACAAGAGGTGCACCTGCGCGGCGTCCTCAGACCGTCTTAAATCGTTTGGCGAATGCATAACGATAATAAAAATAATACGCGATTCGTATGATATTTAATACGCCGCGTAATGTCGTCCAGTCATTGTTGCCGTACAATTACGCAAGTGCCGGCGTGTCTCTTTTATATCGCGCGAACCAGTCTCCTTGGACTTCCGACGTCGCAATAATGTACACGTGCGTACGTGTTGTTGATACGGGACACGGATAATTTTTTCCGTTTTAAATTTATCGACCGACGGCGACGGGGTAAAAGTATATAAATATACTAGTCTGACCGGGTACTCACCAGACGTATAATCATTTTAATAACCGACGTTCCGTCGTACATAACCGGCTCGAACTTTGTGCACGGACGTTATACGCGTATTATTATTATTATTATTATTATTATTATTATTATTAGTATTATGTACGCGGCGTATTCGGCCAATAGTTAAAACGTGAACGCGTATGTACGTATATAAATCACGTATTATAATACTTGAAAGTTGAATATGCGATGTGTTCGTCAGGCGGGCGTTTATTCAAATAATATTTATTCAACGAATTCGGTATGAATCGAAGAAGAAGAAAAAATAAACGTCGAATCCGTTAAATTAAAACCGTCGTGGATTGTATAATAATAATAATACGGTCGGAATATATTATTGTATGCTCGACGCGAGTGTAGGTTTTACACGGTGATTTTGTTCGAAAACCGATAAAAACGTACACGTTATTATGGAATGTTTATTACACGTGTAGGTACGCGAAAAAATACAGTTTACGATCCGAGGTTCCATGAAAATATTACGTCCCCGTAGTGAAACGTTTCAAAAACATTTTAATGCCATGTGACGACGATGCCGTGTTATTCATTTAAAATACGTGTTTGGGAAGTCGTACGTAAAAAATTCCAAATAAGTTGATGTGTGTACCCGCGTGCGGTCTAATTAAATCGTCACCGCCGTGTAATCGGATCGAGCGAATTTATCGCTGAAAACCGCCGTTCGGTTTCTACAAACGCGGTGACGAAGACTGCGGATTTAACGAGTGGACAACGCGACATCCATCGGGTCTGATTTCGTATTGTTTCGAAACCGATCGTTTGCCGACGTTCGCGGGCCGTTCGTTCCGGTCGGGCTGATTTGAACGCGTACCGAGACACGTTTGCTCGTCGGACGAAACGAACACGGGGACCCGTACGGGACGTAACGCGCGACGACGGAACCCGGACCGGGGGTTTCCGCCGCGGCCGTGATATACGACTCGTGGCCCGCGCGCGTGGAGCACACACGTGTTGTGTACGCGCAAGACGGTAAGTATACGTATCGGTCGTACACTGGACGACGCGCGTGCATATCGAAAAGAAATTCACGTTGCACACGTGTACGCGGGCCGACGGAAATAAAATAAAACTCGGCTGCGCGTTTTTCCTCATTCCTCAGACATTCGACCCGAGCGTCGGGATCGGCCGAAACATCGGTTTCCGGCGATACACGTGTTTAGAAACACGAAAACAGACGCAGTCCGGTTAGGTGGTATTCGCGGACGACTACTGACCGTCCCTCACAGACCGTGAGATACGCCTATAGATCACCGTGGTACGTACACTGGCGCACCGTCCAAAACGCCAATAACCACCGGTACGTCTCAAGCCGGACAACGCGAACATCTCTGGGAACTCGATCACTACGAGAAACACTCGACCTAGACAATTCAACACTAACAAAGAGGACGGAACGATCGAGTCTTGCACACGCATATCGGACAATAAACCGCCCAAAAACTTGTCTACGAAACTCGTCAAATTCAAGTAAAACTTTCCACCGTCTGGGAGAAACGTCAAAAGCTTGAAACGGAGCGTCATCGGCAGAGCGAAGCGAAGCAACTAAACCAAACCACGTGACCACCGGGACCGGGAAGCAGTCAGGCCGATTGTGTTCCGTCGTCAACGCGTAATATCGTCGCCATCGGATTTCTTCGGTAGATCCGACCGGTATTCGCGATCGCGCCATAAATCTCGCGTGATACACACACGTGTCGAGATGTAAGCTCTACAGAAGGCGCTCAGCGCGCATCCGTTTCGCCATATCGTACAATAGTACATACACACAAAACGATCGATCGTAAACTTCCGACGTTGTAACGTTTATTTGACGGTGTCGTTATTATATTTGTACGTCGGTCGCGATCCGCACAGTTACCGCCGTGTTATAGGGGGGAAGTAGACTATAATGCGGCGGCGTAAAGGTTAGGTTAGGTGAACGGAGTTGAACAGTCTAGTTGAATAAATACGCTTTTTACACGCGTTTCGAAGCCGAAACGCTATCGGTATACATATATATATATACATTAATAGGATTTATCTTTTGATCATTTCAACGAATTCGTCGAAAATCCATACCTAATCCATACCTACACAATATAGCAATAATATAAATATCTTTTTTTTTTATGACATTTTAATATATGTGTGCGCGCGTGTGTGTGTGTACGTCGTATATTATTTTATCTTCGGCCATTGGCCGGCAGCGACCCCAAGGCTGCAGCTTATTTTCCTGTAGTGACAGCGAACGGTGAAAGTCTCGCGTTCGTAAATATTTTACACCCATGGTACACACGTATTATTATTATTATTATAATACCTATATAGTAGGTACGTTACGTATATAGATACGTGTACAAGGTACGACGCGATGACGTGCGTAACTCCGAATCGATGACGATCGCCGCGCGGTGTTTTACCGGGTCAAAAAAATATAAAAGTAAAAAAAAAGAAAAGAAAAATCATTTGAATATTTATATAGGAGTCATTACGCGCCGCGGGCTATTCGACGACGACGAAGGTATACAGTATTTGTTCAGCTCATTAAATAGGCAGTTTACAGGCGACGTCCGTGAAACGGGATAAAAACGAAATCGAATTCGTTGCGACGTACGCGCGACGCGTATGGAACTCGACGATGAAAACGATTCGACGACGACGTTACTAGAAGAAAAAAAGAACGCAGACAGGAAAAAAACCCGTTGAACTCGATTAAATCGTACACGGATAATTTCCATACGACGTTCCCGGCGTGTTTATTACGCGCCGAATTCAATCGGATATCAAATCGACGTGATAGGTAAATGTTATGTAACGCGCTGAAACACGTTCAAAACGGCGGCGTCATTTCAGTCTTTTTTCTAGGCCGTGGCCAACGTTTCGTAACGCGTCAACTTACGTTGGTGCTTATGTTGGCAATTAATAACGTATTGGCGGTTAACATTTTTTCGAGAGTGCCGACTTGAGATCGAGCTAAACACTGGACTGGGCCAAATGCATGTCTACTACGATTTTTTCCGAATCTTTACAATCTGAATCGCCTCCATCAACAAATTTGTTTTTTCTATACAAAATATATATTATTCGTTTTGAGGTTTCGTTGATTTCCGTTTCTCCTACACTGCGAGCACAAATATACCGTGCGCATCATTTTCCGCGCCATTTCCATACTTCAATATGTTATTGACCGTACCGGTACGAAACGCGATGTTTTAAACCGTTCAAAGTTTGAATTCCAAAGCACAAAACTTCATTATAACACAGGTACACATGACCACAGGTATAAAGGTAGGTACAATAAATTAAAGGACCGGGAACATACAAATACGATAAAAGTATAATGTATAAATAGTATATTATGTAATCTTGTAATTATGGGTGGTTTTTTTTTTTATAATTTATTATACACGACTATACAGACGTGCAGTGTTTACACGGAGGTACACGGTGCATATTATAAAATATAATTCATAATTATATAAAAATATACGTATTTTATACTAAACTTCGACAATATATATATATTATATATATATATATAAGAACTATTGAGTAGAATCTAGTATATGTATATATGTATGTATATTGGTATGCACATAAATATATCGTATTATCGTCCAAATGAAAATTAACGGTTTAATAAAATGAATATTTCGTTAACTATTATATTTAATGTTTATTCGTCAAAAATAAAATAAATACAATAAAAATGTTACACGTCATATAAAACATGAACACGATATTAAAAACTTTATATTAAATCCTCTTTAATTAAATATGTGTGTGTGTATGTGTGTGTGTTAATATGTAAGTATCTACAGTAGTAAAAATAGATTAAATTATATTGAGTGTATATTTCTCGCAGTACAACGAGAAGATCTCTCCAAAACAATCTCCAAGTGTGTCAAATGTGAGAAAGAAAAATATAAACGTAAATCATTAGAAAAATGATGTAGAACGTAGATTAGATTATGCGATAATAATAAAATCAAAATATAATAATAATAATAATAATAATATATATATACATATTAATACGTGGTTGTTTTTTTTTTTTTAATATTTAATACAGTAAACATAAAAAAATTACACTGGAGAAAATTATTATTAATTAATCCTTTAAAACAAGTTTTATATACTGACAAACATTAATAAAAATTTAACTTTTGTGTAAATATTACTTTAATCAAAAATTCCTGAATGATTTCCCCATACACGATATTGTTGATAGAAAATATGCGCGTACGCATTTTAATCGATTGGCTCGAGTCATAACTATATACGTAACCGTACATATACAAACACGACCAATGCGAAGGAGAAGGCATTCGGTCGCCCAGCCATAGCAACAAACATCGCGAACACGCTCCATTTTAAAAACGTTTCGGTATACGGTAACAGTTATATACAGTCCGGTGCATTTTTTTTCAACCGCCCACTCCACAGCTCCATGTATGTATGTCGAAAATTATGTATACATATATAAACATGTATGGAAGTGGAAAAATAGAAATAATAAGGAATAAACTAAATATAATAGTAATTAAGATAAGATAATCGATAATAAATGGTATCAAGTGTTCGGTTAAAATTAAAAGACCGGTAAGTTCTTTGATAAGATTAAAATGCAATAAAAACAGCACTGTTCTCAATCACTACGGCTTCAAATGACACATTCCTTCCATCTTTAAAAAAAAAATTTTAATTCTTATTAAAATTAGTATTTGAACGGCCATTAGGCGAGCGTTTAAGTAATCAGCTGATGGTAATAGAATTGCTGGTTCGACAAGTAAAGTCGATTTAGACAAGGCCGTTGATAAATTTGCTATATAGAACGAAAAAATAGTAGATTTCCGCCTAATTTAAATTTCGACTCATTATTTTGGCTTCGTTAATAACTTATCGTATTGTTTACTAATCAACAACCTAACCTAACCTAGTGGGAGAGAGGATGGCGGACAGTGGGTATCCTTGCCCCTACCGGTTATTCAGGGGAGCCTCGACGTTGATTAAGGAATGAAAAATTTAAGTGCCTATGATAAATCTTCGAACAGAATACAAGAAAAAAATGATAATAATATACATTCGTGATTAAGTTATAGTTCAGCTTGTACACTACAGTCACTAATTATACTGCGAACAGAAATGTATTTGTCTGGATTCCTTCAAATATCAGATAACTCCGATTAAATATAGGAATAGGAAAAACACGTTTTCGTGATATCGTAAATAGTATTTTTATGGATCCGGCCTTCTAGCGACGGTGACGACTGTCGGGTTGTGTAATGAAAACACGTTTTAATGAAAAACAATGATAGAAACGATGATCAACAACATCATATCGAGAATATGACCAAAAAAAAAAAAAACGCTACCTGAGTTCGGGGTGTATGCAGTATAAACTAAAAGTCCGATCCCATCACACCGGCACGCGCGTTCACGTCTACAAGACGCGCGCGTCACGTGGCCGTCCTGCTTCACGCCGGACCGCATACACCTCGACCGCGTCGACGCTGTCCAAGACCGTCGGACCACGGGACCGTCACCGGCACACCGATTCGGTTAGGTTAAGGTTAGGTGAGGTTAAGAATAGTCTCGTGCCGCCGAACCGAACCACGGAATCCGCCGGCAATCGAAATCAACGTTCCGTCTGTGCGCGCGAACCGGGCCGGTCGCTGGGCTCGCGGGTTCCCAGCTAACCCTGTTGTTCGTTTATCGAACACTAGAAAAGGCACCGACGTGGGCCCGTCGTCGTGGTCGTCGACGCGCGTTTACACCCGAGCCGACCGTCCCCTCACACACTCACACCCACCCGCGTAGTGTATTTTAACGCGACGCGTACGACACGCTAGTAAACGCGCGAAACGGTAAGGAAGCAAGAACAAAAAACCACGTGCGAACGTGCGAAAATAAACGATTTTTTCCGACCTTACCGCGTGCGATTTGTTTTTCTTCTTGCGAATCGGACGAAAACCCTAAAAAACGTTCCGACCCGGACTGAAAATAACTGTTTTCGGTTCTGTAAAAACGTTTATCTCGAAACGGATAAAACAACAATAATCCGTTTATCTTTTTTTTTTCACCAATGAACGGAAAATTAAATTTTAAAGAATCAATCAGAACTTTTTCACGTGCGTTTTTAAAAATTTGTTTTTCGACGATCAGATATAGATTCGTCCAGCTCTAGAAATATCACGATTTAATATATGTACATAAAGCAACAACCGATTCATTAATAATTATGCCTCATCGGTTTCGCCACCGCGAGCTCAGTTTCTACAAAAATCATTTATTATGAACAAATGAACAATTACGGGTATGTATGGTTATAGATTTGTCACTACGTTTATTAACACGACGTTTCATGACACGGGATGCGACGAGACTACGATTTAACGATTTTAATTGCGCGGTATCTATGAAATCGGTTTTGTACCTATTTTTTTTTTTAATAAACGATCGTTCAAAAACAAAAAACAACAAAAGCTCAAAAAAATGAAAACTCGCGTTTCGATTATAAACATCGATAATATTCTGTTCACAAGTTTCGATCGAAAGTCGACGAAAAACAGTTTGGAAAATCATATCGTATTTCCATAAAGTTTACCAGTCGGCCGTCGAGACCGCTAACCTAAAAATCGTTATTCGTGTATAATTTTAATATTTCCGAGTCGCCAACACCGACAGCACGTCATGGTAAAAAAAAAAAATGAAAAAAAATAAAAATAAATAATCGTTAGTTTTTTCGTGAGGCGGAGGAGGGGGGGAGGTGGACGTTTCGCAATGAGAAAATTAAGAAACCCATCCGCGCCCCACCCCCCACCACCACGAAACGGTTTCGCGTCGAAGGGACGCCGTCGAAGGGGCGCGCGCGTGCGCCGTCCGACGCGACACGACCGACGAACACCGTGGTCGGTCTCGGACAGAGGGCGCGGGACGGCGGCCATCTAGCGGACCGGGCGCACGCGTGTGCGAGGCTTTTCACAGAAACAAAACGCGCCGCCCGAACCGTTCGGGACGTGCGCTGAGTAACAGTGACGGCGGTAAACGGTCGACAAAAGTCGGTAACCGCGCCGATGGTGACAGCGATTTTTAACGGTGACTGGAAAATAATCAAAGCGGTCAGGTTACTAACGGTCAACATTAGTGACCATTTGTATTTTTTCCCGTTGTCGCGGTGACGTGACTGTTGACTCGTCACTGGTACAGAGTAGTGGTCGGAGTGGTTTTGGCGGCGTCGCCGTCCGGCCGGTCCGCCCGGTTCACCGATATTTTATTTCGCGGTTTTCGTTTGGACGCCGTCGATTTCGTCGGTCGATCATAAAATGCGTACGTTTACGCGTCAGAGAATAGAGAAATCCGTCTGCGATCCGTAGGGCGGGGCCGGATTATAAATTATAAAAATACGGGACAAACACGTATTCTTCTATGTCGAAAAATTGTACTCCGTGATGAGATCAAAAATACTCTACAACGACGGTAACCCAGACCGCGAAGCGCGTCTCCCTCGGGCGTCGCAAAGTAAGTATTGATATTTTTAGATAAATTTCGTTGAAACGTTTGTCTGATGAAAACCCAACATCGCCCGAATATTCTCGAATCATATATTTTGTGTCGCACAATAGAGCAGTAGTAGTATAGAATTTAAATTGTACAAACACTGTAGTTAATTCGGTTCACGGGAAGCGCAATTATTTTTCTTTTCTTTTTTTTATTTATAGGGTGACGTGAACGAAAAAAGTTTGGGACCTGCTGCTTTACAACATCTATTGGGTGCGATGTACGTAGACAACCAGGAATTAATCAGTTGTTGCAACATTATCAGATACGATTATAATTTACGGTGCAGACTCGAGCGAAGAAAAATGGCGAAAATTATAATAACTGATAATGTCGATATTTTCTTGTTATCGTAATAAGCGACATGTTATTCAAACACGGGACGACGGGACAGACTTTTGAAACGCGGTACTTTCCCGTATAACACGTCTGGTCGCCGTTTCGATTCGATCGTTGTGTGTGTGTGTGTTGACCACTTACGGGTTCTCAACGTTTTCAGGACTCGAATTCTTCACCGAAAATCTATCACGGCCCGCAATGATCATGCACTTACAGGATGTAAAGAAAAAGAGTTAAAAAAAACATAAACTTTTCAATGTAATCGAGGGAAACTCCATTGAGAAACGCTGGTATACAGACAATTTTACGACATACATACGTAACGTCGACTAAAAGACGTGTTCCACTGTCGGAGAGGGATGGTAGGACGCTTTAAAAATCAAACAAATAACAAAAAAACGGTTCGGCGAGACTTTCGAAATAATTTTATTGACGCGACAATCGTACGTGACCGAAGAACACGCGAAACGACCGCGGCGGTATTTGTATTAATAACCGTCGTCGAGAACGATTCGTTTGGAAAAACCGGACGGAATCATTCCAGACCGTTTGCCGAAACGGACGGAACGATACGATTTCCTCTCGCGCGTTCTTAATTCGTTCAAAATTATTTCCGTGTATTTCACCGACGTTGTCACTGAAGAGATTGAAAATTCGTTTGATAAATTATCTTGTCTTTATCTCGGATAAACGTTGTCAACGTGACTCGTCCGTCCCAACAACACTGTAACCAGTGCCGGCCCGGGGCGCTACTTTTTTAGGGGCGCTTTTAATATACGAATATTTTATAAATTTGAGTGTAACGTTTATTCAAATTGACCATAATGTATATAAATGACTAAATTATCCGTGACAGAATATTCTGTTATTTAAGTTTTTTTATAGACTATACGATTTTATAATTATAATTATTATAGAGAATTTGTTTAAGGGCGCCTTTCAAAAAATTGTCCGGGGCGTCAAAATACCTTGGGCCGGCCCTGACTGTAACAATACGCGCGCGCGACGACAAATTCTCGCGTTCACAAAACGCGCGGAGAAGGACTCGTTTCTCTCCTCGGCCGACGACGACGATGACGACGACGACGACGACGACGACGGTCGCAGGCCGCGCCCATTTCCCCATGGCCGCCGCAGCAGACGACGAAATGTCGACCGACGGAACATGGACCCCCGGACCGTTAACGTGAAACGACACACGAATTTCACTCGACCGTTCGAGTGTGTTGGTGTCGGCGCGCGAGCGCAGGATTTCGATTTTCGATCCTACGTCGTCGTGACGAAATGTCGCTTTGCAAGGCGGCAATTTGGCCGCCGACGAATCTTTTTAATAGACTTAGTTTAATTGAATTCGTCAAACTGGATTATTTAGGCGGAGACAACGATATCTTACACGCCACGCGTTAACCCGCGTTCGGACACAATTCTATCGTACACAACGTACTCTAGTATTTAGATCCGGTGGTCGAATTGATATGACTCGGTCTTAAATAAACCTCCCCGTTCCTGTCGCTTTCTACGATAATGTCGACGTCGCTGAATACGTAATACCATCGTTTTTTACGGGGTGCTAGGTGTGGATGTCGTCGATTTTGTTTTCGACGTCGGGAAACTTAGAGCAATAACTATTGTCGCCTCATATTGCCGGATACGTGTAAACACGTGCGAATTAGAGAAAAACAATTAATTTAGCAAACGTTTCCTCGTATCCGTTCGGTGGCGTAGTTAGGGGAGAACGGGCATCACGTTTTCGGGGACAGCGAATTTTCAAGGGTTTTGTTTGAATAATATTACTACTTGTTTTCGAAACGTTCTGATAATCGATGTTTTATTTCACAGTTTGAAAAATACATTTTATCAGGCGTTAACGCCCTGTGTATGCCCTATAATGAATTGTCGGTTATTATTTTATAGTCGTAAACGTTAACATAATATTGATTTATATAATTTATTTATTATATTATTTTTACACGAAATATCAATATACGTCTTAAAAGGGAAGTGGTTGTGTACGTCTCAGATGATTGCTCGGTAAAGCATTTTTTTTTTTTTTTTACACGCAGTAATCCAACAAATAATTGTGTACCTAGGACAACGAAATTTCGAGTACATCACTGCACCCGTTCGCAGCGGGGAGAAAAAAACCTCACGCCCGAGTCACGCCGTCCGTAACGATACCAAGGACGCACGCGTTTTTCGTTTCCGGTCAAATCAACGCGGAAAACCAAAAACAGTCCGACCTGAACAACGTGAATCATGACAAAGCGATTGCGAACACGGTATAACGGACATAGGTATCAACCGACGTCACATACGACACGATGACCTCTTCGGCCGAGCACAAGCGTTTCCATTTTGTCGAATGCGCGCGCGTTCGGTTTCGGGACTTACGTACGCGCTGGAGATTACGAGTCAGGTCGTAACCGCGCGCGCGTACACTGTCTACACTGGATACGATGATACACGCGCCGACACTCGGACCGACGACCGCCATAAACCGGATCGTTAACATTCTTCGGGCCGTCCATCGGGTGGCTCGTAACTAGGATTCGCCCCAACCACCGTGTGTACCGTGTACGGTACGCGCGATAGAACGAAAAAAAAACCTAACCTAACGTTTTATCATTGAATGTCATATACGATTATGTAAGCCGTCGTTATATTTCTTGTTTTCCCCGCTTCTCCTTCTCGCCTTTCCCCAACTCCGTCGCACTATCCGTGTGGACAGGGACTATTACGTGGCTGCACGCGTTCACTGTACGGCATTGCGCGAGTTCACAACATAACACAACCGGTGAACGTTTTTTATACACGTAAATGCGTACGTAGACGTGCACCGCGACGATCGTCGTCATTTTAATATAATAAAAAGCGTTTTTTTCTTCCCACACATCATCACCATCAACGAAAAATTATAGTTTCCGAGCAAAACGAAACGTCGTGTCTCAGGTTCACGTGCGATTTCCACCGATGTCCAACACGATCGCCCGCGTTCATATCGATTACAACAGCGCGCGACGTTCTCCTCGAGTTGGTGGCAGCGCAAGTCACCAACACTTCGGTCTCCGCCCGCACGTTTTCCGTCGTGTTTGTCTTGGGCGTTTTTTGTTTTGTCGCCAAATTACAAATACGAGACGTGAAACACGCTTTCACGGACCCACTATGAAAAAACTCCAGGACCGTGATTCGGGTCGCGACCCGAGGTTGGGAACCGCTTGGTTTAGAAGATTGGGCAATTGTCGATTGTAATTGGACTTGTCTCGTTACGCGTGCGATAAAATACGACAGAGAATAATCGCCTTGTTTCACTCGCGCGCATCAACACCGCATTAACGTACAATCAACTACACTGTAGTGCACTACTGATTGACCTTTAAAAACCGTACGAGTTCTGTACGCACGAGAACGCACCTCCGATCGTTTTACGAAACAGTCCCATAAAAACAATACGACGTTGAATACGTACACACACATGAAACGTTCTCACTGCATTCGTCGTCTGTATGATATTCGGTTTTTTTTTTCAACTTGTGTAACGCCACATAGTATTTTGGAACAAAAAAAATTAAAATTTGTTATGAAATATAACTTATCGAATAGTTTTACGCAATTGACCAACTACGGAGAAATGTCAAAAACGACGTATTGACAAAACCATCTGCGCCCGATTTTCAGTCCATAGAAAGGTTTCACGTAAGTTTCGATAAGCTCCAATGTCTTCAGATTTTGATTTTTTTTTTTGTTTTTTTTAAATAGCTGTAACTTCTTTGTCGTGCGCTATTTCACAAAAAGCTACGAAACGCCATTGAAAATATTATTCTCCACAAATCTGGTGTGTAAATTTTGAATTCAACCTAAACGTTACAATTAAAGTCCCCAGTAATTTGGTTTTACTTGGCTTTACCGTCCAGCGTCCGTTAGACGGACTGAAACAAGAAATGCGGGTGTGACGTTCTCGTCTATACGAGTGAACTGTTTCAAAATGTCCGGTAATTCTGTAAACTTTTTAAAATATTTAAATTATTACCGGTAGTGTGAGCTTTTCCATTAATCTACCATACTACCTCATCTGGACAAACTGAATGCAACGAACACGGCGTGTGAGAATTCAATTTACACCTTTCGTCTGTCAACATTATGAGACTTTAGCCGAGTTGATTTCAATTTTTGTAAAAACCTTAATAATCCCTAACATGTCTTCTAGAAGCCGACAGAGACGATTTTTCGATATTAAAATTCATCTTATAGATGTGCGATGCGCTCGCAGACGAGTCACGGTTACGAAGAAAGATATTCGAAATGAAAAAATTTCAATAAATTATACCGACGTTTGAAATTTGTAGTTAAAAAAAAACCCCCGTCTCTTTACTGAACTAAAATCGGACCGGCCAAAGTCTCACAATGTTGTCAGAGCGAAACACAAACGTTGAATGCTATACCGTTTGTTTAGAACCGCCTTAATAATTGCTGTTTTTATTGATAAAATGTTTTCTCATATACATGGTATATGTTTATTTATAAACATTTACTTTAATATAATACTATTTATAACATAATTATCTTAAATTTAAAAAAAGCGATCTATTAATTATTTTTAGAGAACATTCATTTACTCTCACCATAAAACGAAATCTAAATAAATTGTAAAAATATTTATAAACAATTTTACTGTTTCATGCGTGATAAATTCGACACGCTATTTCATTTTTTATTAATAGACTAAAGTACCATGAAAAATACACAAATCCGACGTGTAATGTGTTCAATATTTTATTCACATGACATGTGTTTAAGGTCAAGTTGAACGATTCATTGAATTTCATCGAACAATTTACACTATTCGACACAAAATATAGATTTAGAATGACGACACCGTTCACAGACACAATCAGTAAAGCCGACACAGATCATTGAAACTGGTCAATGATATATAACTTACAGATGCTTGACGGGGTAGTATTACAACGTCTACCAGTCATTAATAACAATAAATCAAAAATGGAAATGTATAATTAACGTCATATTTTTCCGTCCACAGAAAAACAACAACTCGAATAATAAGTCATAATTTCTAAAACCGCCAGGAGAAACGTCCACGTACGGAGAAAACCCGTAACGTAGCTATAAATGTTTCCTGTGCAGCGTATTCTAATAATAGTTATTTGTTTAAAGAGCGATTTAGCTTATAATCGATTTAAAATTGAATTAAATGTTGCCCAGACAACGTTTTGTGTATCTTGTGTTGGACGCCGAAGAAACCATGAACTATTGAGTATGTACGGGTACAGTTTTTTTTTTTATAATAATATGAAACGTTTTTCAACTTTGTTTCGTACGCGTATATTGAAAAACTCCAAAAAAACGATTTACGGTGAATTTGTAAAGATTTGTATAGACATCGGTACAAAAACGTCTGGTTCAAAGCGTTATGGACGGAATTCGGAAAATGATCCCAAGACGAATAATATACAATATACCGTTCGACAACTACCGCGACAGTCCGGTCGCCGCACGCCCAACGTTATCACGACTGCGAGCGAACTTCGTTCACCGATTTGACGACGAAATCCGACGGGGAAACTCGTTCCGGTGCGTATCGCGAGAAAATTGAAATACAATACGACGGTCGTGGTCTCGCCTACACGCGGCCAGTGCACGAACGACGAAAACTATTTGAAAGGCCCCATCGTCGGCGTACGTACACGATTCGGATCAAGTCGTTTTATTATTTTTTTTTTACATATATTTCGTCTCGGTCTTACGTTTTCCGTTCAAATAACCGTGCGGTTTAATTATGACCGGCTAAACACCAACGGCAAGGCCAAGGAAGTTCGCGCGCGCGTTCTCGTTCGATCCGAACACGATTGTTAAAACCGTTCTCGTAACGGTCGTTGCGCGTGAACACACAACAACGGGAAGGCGCGTGTACGCAAGTCGTGCTTTTTAACAAAAAAACACAAAAAAAAACAAAAAAACGCGCTACACGGTAAGAACGCGTTTCGTGGTAGACCGTCGTCTCAAGACCGGCCGTACATAGCGTTCACCGACCGGGCGACGGAATTCGACTCGATAGATCTTTGAACGTTTTACGCGCGACCAGTTGAAAACGAAATCCATTGGAAAACGAAACGAGCGGTTTTGTTGATTCGCATGAACTTTTCATGAACTCGCGATTCGGTCGAGCCAGTTTACGTCTTGTTTACAATTTAGTGTGCGAAAATCCCCGACTATCGTGTTGGTCCAATTTGAAACGAACAATAAAACCGGAAATCCTCGATAGACTTATTCTCAAAATAGTACATGTTCGTACTGCACCTGCCTTATTTCGGTACTTTTCACCTATAATATATATATATATATACCTGCGCGATATAAATATACATCAAACGAACGAACGATAATCATTACGATTGTGAACTGACGTCAATCGTTGAAAATACGTGACATTATATATTTATTTTTTTCTACAATAGAACATATTTATCGCGTTTTTACAAAACATTTGGAATTTCTCGCGTACACGTTTGTTACAACGAGCACGTAAGATCTTCAAGAAACGTCGCGCGTAAACATTAAGACGCGAGAAACGCCGGAGGACGAAATAACAACGGTTTTGCAGGCGTTTCTAAAACGCGACACGCACGACTGTCGGATTGTTCGCGTTAATCTTTCGACCGTGACAATGATTGAAACGATGTTTTGCGTAATCGAACGTTGCGACGGCGCGTCCGGTCCCGTGGCAAGCTTTCGTTTTGAATGTGTTCGGTCAACGTCCGCACGAAATAATCGCCCGTAAATATGGATATCGAAACGCGTCCGATGACCGAGCGATCCGAAAGAGTTGGACCGTAAAACTGGGTCGAAAGGAGGAACGACGACGACGACGACAACAACCAAAAAAAAAAAAAAGTCGTAAATTATCCGAGAGGAAATCTCCCTTCATTTTTTTTTTTGCACCGTGTTTTGGGTCGTTCTCGGCGGTTTTCGAAAGAGCCGCACACCAAAATATCATACGGTCTCGCGGGTCACGCACATTACGAGGGTCATATTGTAAATCCCTTCAAATTTTTTTTTTTTTGTTTCTTTGGAATAAAGTCTACGACGAATATTACACGCGAGTCGACCGCACGTCCTTAAAATAGGAATAATTTTTTTTCTTCACGTTATTACCATAATATCGGAGTGTGCGCTGCCTTGACCCACTTTCAAGACGAGAAAGATCGTGAACACAATGAACGTCGGCGTGGCGGCCGTTTCGTTTAAAGCGGAGAAAACAAACAAAAAAAACAAAATAGTGCTTCGATGTCGCATCCGATGACGATGGATCGCAGGAACACGCGCGAAAACGAAGAACGCGCGTCATGACCGTCCTAATAATAACGTGGCGTCCGAATGAATACATTGCAAACGACAGGCGTGTTTCGTTATCGATCGTTATAAATCGCGTTCGACGGAACAACGTTTTGAAACGGGAAATGTGAAAAACGATAAAACATACCGTTCTCGACACGAACGTGTTAGTCCGGACTTACCGTTATCGCGTCGTGGCCGCCGTGGTCGCCGCCGTGGTCGCCGTCGAGAGGTAAGACGCCGTCGGGTAGGTCGACACGAGTCGTGCACGGCCGCACGGAGAGACCGGCGTCGGGGTTGGGCGTCCGCGCGCGTCCGGGGTGCGAAACCGAGTATGTGTGTGGTGAGCGGCGGCGGCGGCGGCGACGGCGGCGGAAAAACGCGCGCGCTCCGCGGAACCCGTCGTCGACGGGTGCCGCGTGGAAGGGGCGCGAAAAACCCCGCCGAAGGGGGTGCGAGCGAGCGAGCGAGCGAGCGAACGAACGAGCGGCGGCGTTACGTAAGACACGGTGACCGACGGCGGACGTGCGTGCGCGCGCGCGCGCGCCGTAAAAACCGAAAAACGTCGAGGGGGCCTTTTTACGACCCCCTCCCGGCAACCCCCTTTTCACGGGTTTTTTTTTTTTTTTTACATTTATTTATTTATTTATTATTATTATCATTCGTCGTCTCCCTTCTGGTCCGCCGCCAAGACTGGGCGGGTGGCGGGTGGTGGTGGGTGGGGAACGACGCGAGACGCGCCCGGGTCGGAATGCGCGTCGCGGCGGTGCGCGAGACAGACGTAAAAACTGGAAACGCGACGCGCGCGTGTTTAATGTCGGCCCGCCGTCGGATGACGACCGCCCCGACCCCACTTCGCCGACCGCTGAGCCCGACGCCGGTTGGACCGGGACCCATCAAAACCGTTGATTTATGCGACCCCTCCCCCCGAAACGTAACCGCCGCGCCGACTGACACGCCGAGCGGCCGTCGCTTTTGTGTTCCGTCTTCCGACGGTCCGCGTCCCCGCGATGCGACGTTGCTGCGCGTCCGTGCGGCCCGGTATCGTTCGACTCTCGCCGGGCGTCCGGGCCTCGGAACGCAGAACACGAATCGGGCAGACCGCCGCCCAACAGTCTGTTAATAGGCATAAGAACGACACGACGGCCGACCGTCCACTCCCGGTTTTACTCGGAACTGCGTGCAATGCGAGACGATTGCGTAACCGACAATTGTTTTTCAACGTGTTCGGGGGGGGGGGGGGGGCAGGAGGTTTTTCGATTTGCTTAGTGCGCAGCATTGTCGGTTCTCTGTCGGACGAACGAAACGACGTCGAAAACGTTCGCGCGACCGATGGTCGAATCGGGAATGAAAACAGTAGTTTACGAAACAGTCGCGTCCTCGGTACCCTATTGATGAACGGCCAAGTCCATCGCGTTCATCTACAATTATTTGTGATAGCCCAAATACCGGGGAGCGTTCAAAGAACCGACATCGAATACGAGCGTAGGGTAATTTAAAGTCGGCGACGTGGCGACAAATCGGGCATCCGCTGGCTCATTACGGTGACTGGGCGGCGGTTAATATCGAACGCATTATTTTCGTCGGCTGTGGAAAAACGAGGTCCGTCCCCAGCGTTCCTTTTTTTTAAGAAAACAAAAGAAAAGATAGTCGACCTCACGTTCAAATATTTGAAAAAAATAAAAGCGTACCCCCTCACCACACACACACACACACACACACACACGCGCTCAATTCAACCGCTGACGATGACGAACGGTTAGAAAGACGCGTCGGTCGCCGTTTCGGCGCAAACGATTGAACGCGTTCGAAACGTCTGAACGGCGACTAACAACAAAAAAACACGCCTGAGAAATTTTCCGAATTTTTTCGTTTTTGTCCGCCGAGTTCGGCGTATGAGAACAGCAAAAGTGTCGTCGACGTTGAAACCGATCGCGGGGTCGACGTAGACGGTCACGACGTTTTGTAATTTTTTCTTTTTGTTTTTTCTTCTGGTCAAGTAAAGCACGCCGACTCGTACGAAACAAAAAGGGCGTTGGTCGTCGACGTTCCGAACGGACATGTCCTCGAGCAAAACAATCAGATCGCCATAGAAACGGAAAAACAGAACGAACGACGTTACTTTTCGCTGCCAATTCGAATGACTCAAGAGTACGAAAATATCGTCCGTGGCGAACACGCGTTTAAAAATATTATCGATTGTCGATAAACGTTTGGATTCAAACGTCGTTCATAAAAAATCACGTTCCCGGCAACTCCTCGAACGAATACAGTTGATATGTACAGTATGTACGTACAGTTGATTTGAACGGTCTGTCGGGAAAATAATAAACAATACCTGTTTCTAGCAGACGATTGTTTTATATAAAAGCGATTACACGAACAATCGTCCGACACTTTTGTTCTCGTCCCCTCGTATGTCGAACACCGCGACTCGACTGACTCGCTAGTAAAAACCGTAATTGCTCTGGATTTTCGCGGTTTTCTTTTTGTCGTTATTGTTATCCGTACACGGTGTTGTAATTGCTGAGCAATCGCATACAGCGGTATGAAAACGAAATGTTTTCGGTCGGGTAGACGACGAGTATTGACAAACACGTCGGTCCGACGATCGTGCCCGTCTAAAATGAACCGCGACAAGACCGTACACGTTCGTGCCGGAAACGGGCCGAACCTCTCGGCACGCGCTTCCGGCGGTCTGTTCCGGCTCGCCGCGGCTGTCGTTACAATCGTTTTTCTTTTTTTTTCTGTTGTTGTTATCCGCGGGCGCCGTTTTTGCAATTCAATTACCGGCCGGCCGAGTCGCACACGATCGTATCTCGCTCGGCGCGTACACGTGGGCAAACGACCGAACTACCCCGCGGAGGCGTCTCGCCGGGGGTGGTTCCTCCGTGAGATTTATTCGCACGTGTATATATATATGTGTGTGTGTGTACGGGGTCGTAAAACGGAAAAAGGAAAGGGCACCCGGGACCGCGGACGAGCCGCATTGGCCGCGAGCCCGTAAAAAAACAACGTTATTGCTCGCGATCAAAGGCCGTGCGCGCGTCTCTCGCGACCCTCCGCCGCCGCCGCCGCCGCCTTCACCCGAGTTACCGTTTTCACGTATATTTTTACGTACAGAGTGAGTACGATATTATACGCCGGGCTCGCGTGCAGGTTGTTTACTGAAACGCATAACTTTACGATACGCGCGTAATAATATCATGCAAATGCCATTCCGCGTCTATATAATTAACCGTCATAAGGGGGGAGGGCGTGAGCTTACGCGTGTGTATATTAAACATTATGTAAATAATTGAATTTCCCGGGGCGTCGTAAATCGGACGGCCGCGTCCCGTTCGTTTATCGTTTTCCGTGTTGTCCGTGTCGTTGGCAGGCTCGGACCGTGGAGGTGTTCGGGCCACCATTCTCGGCAAACGACGGTCCCGAAACCCACGTCCAAAATAAATCGACCGACACGTTACCGTTCTCGTCAATAATGTAATCAAGCACCTTAAACTTGTTGTACGACGTACGAATTGTGTGATTTGTAAATTTCGACGTCATGTTTTCGCTGTGGAATAGTAGCACGCCGGAACCGTGTACGTGCGGATACGTACGCCGTCAGCTCGGTCCTGACCGGACGACGCTCGTACGACTGAGACGGCCATACCCCGGAACGGACGTCGAGCGCCCGTTCGACTTCGGTTGCCGGTTATCTTCGCGCGCGGCGTACCGGATTAGAAACACCGAGCGTTTCGTAATGTCTGATGGGGATCCCGGTCCGCGACCAAGACACTATTCATTGTCGTCGTCGCAAAAAACGCCACGTGAAACGAACGCAGAAGTGGATCGATACTCGTATCGAACGGAAACACCCGACTGCCGGCGAACGACGGGAAACGGACGGGAAATTCGTCGAGTGATGTGAGACCTGGAAGCAACTCGGTCGCCCAGTCGCCTTGGTGTCTAGGCGATAGATAGGTCTAAATATGGACGGTGCCGCGATTCCGCCAGGGACGTCGTGCTGCACGTTCCGCCGGAGACGGCGGTGACCGGTCGAGTTTTGCCGGAGATCCGAGAACGGCCAAGACAACCGAGTGCTCGTCCGTCCCTCGACACGCGGACCCCGTCTTCCGATCCGAGAACCCTCGCGGTCGGCGGGCATATTTGCCGGGTCTCCGAGGAGGAGGGCTGGAGCCACGTCCTCGGACCGACGGGACCTCCGAGCGTACTCCCTTTGGGGGCGGCCAGGTACCCAGGTCGACTGGGTCGACCTGCCGTTCGCGGTCGCGAGCCCGGTTTTAAACGAGACGCACGATAATGGCGAGAAAAAAAAACCCGGCGTGTCCACTTCGTGCGCGTGCTGCGGATTAAATAATAACACATCGCCGAGTCGTCTACGACCCGTACGGCCACGCAGAGAAAATACGTTCACCGACAGACCAATCGATTTCATCTAAACACGGTCAAGGGCTTGTTATTTATTAATTTTAATCGCCAATGGTTCGACGTGCGACGCCGCTCGAACGTTTTTATTGTGCGATTTGGATCCGTATAAATAAACGTATTAAAACCGTAGACACCCGAGTGTCGTAATATTATTATATTTTAATTGCGATTGAACGACTTGCAAACGGACGACTGAACATATTTCGTTTATCGAACTGTACACCGTTACTAACATAACCTGTGTATATATTGTAAGTACGCCAAATTTGTAACGCGGTAATTGGAAAACTAACAAGTAATTAAGTTTTATGTATGTAGGAGGATATGTAATATCTTATATATATATTATATGGATTTTGTTTCAATCATAAGTGTACATATTTAAATACGTTTTATATACATTTGGGTTAACGATGATTCGATTTTCCAACTGAACGTGGCTATGTTATTTGTTTTACGAATTAATGATTAATTATTCAGGTTGACCGACACTTAAATCAAACGAGTACTTGGTTGATCGTAACATCGCTGATTTAGGTACTCGTGAAAAACAAATATCATCCGTTGTCGTATAACAATATTATGTATATTTATACAGTACGTATGTTATGGCAAGTACGTCGTCTTCGATCGAAAACTGGGAACAGGATTAAATGATTCGTTGGACTGTGCGAAATACACGAACAAAACAGTACGTTGACCCGTGTTCGGTACGTACCTGTACAATTTCGAGTCTAACCGCACTCGCGTTGTCTCGACATTCATAAAACGTCCGCGTAGGTCGCGTATTGGCGTGTTTGTACGTATCGATCGTTCGACAATACAGCTATTTTATACGCGTGTACGTACAGGGGAAATAACGAATCGATCGCCGTCGTATTTGTTATAACGGTTCGGAAATTATCTGGTGTTTTTACGCGAAGGTTTTAGTGCGTAGACAATTGTGGCGTTACGTTCATTCGGTATGCTTAAAAAGTAAAAGCGCTTGACCACTTGGACACAATCGTCAGGATTAACTTACGGCCACGCGTTTGGATCAAAAGCAGCGTCGACGACGTTTCCGCCTGTTGAAAAGTTTGCCGTCTTTATTTGTCCCGTCTTATAATCGTTTCCGTCGTCGACGCAGTGTTGTCGGACGTCATACACGTACCGTACGGCGTTCGGCCTCTTCGGTCACCCACTCGAACGTCCGCATTTGAAAAACGAATAGACGATTTCCGAAACAAGCCGTGCCTGTCGACCGTGCAAAACCGTTGTCGGTTTTCCTCCCTTGACGGATCGCAATATTATTATTATTCGTTGTCGCGCACGCACAAAATACGTGTGCGCTTTTACGAATACGGACGAAACGTCGCGGTCGTCGTCACGACGTTAGGTTAGGTTAAATGTTAGGTTATGAAGCGAAAAGCGATAACGCCGATGTAACCTAACCGTGTGATTTGGGTCGACCGTGCGATTTTTAATTTTCTCGCGCGCGCACCCGTGTGGATACGCGTATTGAATGGGTACGAGAAATAATCGTTATCGCGCGAATTGCGTCACCGCGTAAGCGAACAATTGTCTAACCGTGAAACGTGACGAACGCCCTATCGATAAGACCACACCGGTGTTGTCACGTTGACCCGAAACAACGGGTTCCGGTAGAAAACTTTTTCCTTTTTTTGATGAGAACCCGTTATTCGGATATTGGGTTTTTGACATTTTATGTCTTTACTCTGGCACATTAAAATAGAAAACCGTCACGAAAAAGTGTCCACGAAAAGCGTTACCTAAATTAAGACACCCAATGAACATAAAATGTCTCACTTAACGCGGACTCGTATGCGTTAATCATTTTTTTAATCGAACGACTCCAAAACGACAATATATATATATATATATAGCGTTACAACGTGTCGTATACGTTTACGAAAACGGAAGAGGTGTTTTTTTTTTTTGAGATCGTGTTCACGTCTCGCGAACGCTCTGTATCGGCGCGCATTTTGTTCGACGTCGAAACAGGGTTTTTTGTTTTCCGCACGACGTACAAACGGAATCGTTTTAAACGTGGTCGACGACTTGTCTTGTTCACGCGTGTAGTTTCGATAACATCGCGGATCACAATGCGAAACGGCGACGGAGCTAATTTGCGTGCAAACCATCTCGTATCCACGTGGACCGCGTACGGTTTTGTAAACTATGGCGGAATCGTAATATCGTTTTAAAAACGAAAACAATTCGGAAATTTTTAAACGTAACACGCGTACGTTTTAAACGTCAACCGCCGGGCAGTAATGATAATGACGTCAGTGTTTGCGATGCCGTTTTAACAAATACACGTATGCCCGACTTCAACGAACCGACGAATCGATCGGATTTAAGCTGCTGCTCATGCGATAATAACAACCTAACCCTACGCGCTCCACGTCGTGTACCTATTGTTGTTTTGTCGATAATAAATGTGAAAATGAAAATACACGCGTGTCGTTGTTTTGCGTTCACTAAAGTGAAAAAGGGGTAAAACGTGTTTGAAACAGAATATTACGCGTCGAGTTCGCTAGTGAATGGAAATAACAATGACATAGTAAAACGGCCAAACGGTGTAATAGAAGATACACCCGCGCAGCCTTATGAACAAACTGTTAATTTATTTTCTACTCGCGGTAAAAACAAGGTAAGACACGTAAGATCACGTTATGTTTACTATTTGTACTTGAAATGGTCTTGTTAAAACGTACAAAATCAAATTACAAAAAACATAAATAATGAATGTATTTTTTATTTGTGCTGTCGTATAAATAATAAAATGTAAAATCTGAAATAAAATTTTAAAATAAAGTCCAAACGACGTGTCGAAGTCGCTAAACGATGTATCATTTCCACTTAAGAAATACCCGAGGACCCACATCGCCCCTTGGCTGCGCCGCTGACGCGTGCCACATTGGAGATGAAAATTCATCGCTCGGTATAATGTTATTTGAAATCGATAGCGTATCTGTATTTTTATTATTAAAGTCATTAATTGGACTTAATTTATTACGTAGGTCGGAGTCGACCGACATGTGTCCATTAGATGAAGATAATTAACCGTTGAACTATTTATATTTAACGCTGGGCGTTTGTCCAAAATGAGTTGAAAATTCGGTGATACCGGTTCTACAGCATCAGAGGTTTTACGTAGTACGATGACTTGTTAGTAACAAGAGACCAATCCTTATCCACTCCGTGTTTCCCAGTTGAGGTGTTTTTGATTTTTCCTGTTGACTGTTGGCCCTGCGGCCGGCAGACGACGATGACATATACGAGAATTAAACTGCGATAATCAAACGTCTTGTCTCGACGGTTAGTTAATCGCGAATGAATGGAGCAATGTCAATAAATTCTTATTATACATATTGACGTTTAGAATGACGGCGAAAAAACGAAATCCGATCCGTCCAAATCATTATAATCGATTAGACGTCCGCGCGTCCGACGAGCTCGCGTCGCGTTACGTTTTCGCGCCGCAGTCGTCCGCGCCGTCCGTCTAACTACTCGTCGCCGTCCGCGCCGTCGCGCTATTCCGCGTCGTCGTCGTCCGCGGTCGTCGCCTCGATCACGTACAGCAGCTTGTCGACGATCCTCCGCAGCACGTCCGCTCGCAGGTCGAACACGGTGGACGACAGCACGCGCCGCATGTCGTCCACGGCGGACGACAGCGTGGGCCACGCGTCGGCCATCCGGTCGGCCCGCTCTTCCGTCACGTCGGCCCGCCGTTCCGCCGCGTCGGCCCGCCGTTCCGCCGAGCCGGTCCGCCGGGCCGACTCGCACAGCATTGCGTTCAGCACGCGGTTCTCGGCGGTCAAACGGTCCGCGTTGGCCGCCCGCTCGCCGTCGATCACGCGCCGCGCCGTGCGCTCCGCCATCAGCTCGCTGGTCTTGTCCGCCGTCTCGCACTGGCGCTCCAGCAGCGCGCGCGTCGCGTCCTTCAGCCGGCGGTTCTCGTGCACCGCGTCGCACAGGTCGGCCCCTAACCGCTCGCTGACGCGCCTCGCCTCGGCGTACAGCGCACGGGCCTCGTGCAATTGCCCGTCGTCCGTCCGGCCCTCGTCCCGGTCGTCCGTCCGGCCGTCGTCCCGGTCGTCCGTCCGGCCGTCGTCCCGGTCGTCCGTGACGCTCTTCGACGTCCGCGTCGACGTCGACGTCGACGTGGCGCCGCTCCTCATCGCCGCCGACTCCGTTCCGTTCGTTCTCCGGAAAACGTTCCGCGTACGTTTCCTGAACGTCTTCCATCGTCCGTCCGTCGGTCGGTCCATTGTCTCCATGAACTGTTGTCGTGTCGTGACGATGATGCTAGAGGTTCGACGTTCGCATTCGCATTGAACCGTAAACGGGTGCCGCGTCGGCTTTGTCGCCGACAATTGTCGTGGTTACGACCGTTGGATACGCGTGTTTTTCATCGGTCGGCCGACGACGCGTTGGCCAGACGTAACGACGTACGCAATATTATGCGTTTCGGTTTTACATATACGAAAAATAAAAAATTAATTAATTTGTCGTGCAACACGCGAGTGAACTTAGTAAATGAACGCGTTTTATACAACTTAAATGTTTTTTCATTTTTTATGATATGAAAATACTTATGGACTTATATAAGATGTATACAACGCCTGAATCAGAAAAAAAGTCTTATCGACTTGTGGGTGGCGCCGTAGAAAACTTGGCGTCCCGTTAACAAAAATTAGAAGGAGTACGTTAAAAAAAATTATATATTTTAATTTTTATTAACTGTATTCGTTGAATTTCGTTTGTTCTATAACCAAAGCTATAATAATAATAATAATAATAATACGTATTTAAACACAAGTTAAAATTGGAAGTTTCGTCAAAATCTTCTTTTTTTAAAAAATTATATTAACTTATAATACGATACGCACACGCGCAACATAACACAGTGGCAGTTGAACCGTAGAAAAAGAGGGGGGGGGGAAATCTATCTATTTTTTCTTTTTAATGGAGAAGTCGTTCCGCCACCGCCGCCGCCGCCACAGGAAAGTGACGTGCGCTGTTGTCAGAGACACTTGAAAGTGATGCGCTGGTCGGGTACCAGGATCGCATGCGTCCGGTACGCGTTGCCCGCGTGAGGCCGACGGTCGTGCGAGACGGACTAAACCGACTACGAGTCGTGCCTCTTTCTACCAGGACCCCATGCGCCACGCCGTCGCCGTCGCCGGCAACGGAACGACACATACCGTACGCGGTGTTAAGCGTGCGAACGTGTTATCAAACATTCGTAATTTTCAATATCACTGTTATTATTATTATTTTTTTCTTCCTGAGGATCAGCCTTGGTCGGGTGGGTAGAAACACACGTTTCGGCGCAAGAGGTCTGCGGTTCGATCACCGGGATGGCCAACGAGATTTTTCGCGTCAGGGGTCGCTGGTGCAAGCCGGCCAAAATTAACCGTCGCCCCCGTCCATCTTTGGCCTGTCCAAGATAAATACCATCTTCGATCCACACGATATGTGAAGGGTGTGCAATGTCTGAGCGTATTGGTTGGTGTTTGGGGAATAAGAGGACGTAAGACTGCTGAAAAAAATAAATTGTTATTTCATTATGAATTGTTTTTGTTATTAAAATGAAGACACGACGTTTTTAACATTTACGGATATTTTACACATAGTCATTTCATTACATTGTTCTGTTGTTTTTCTATAATCTATTGTTATTGATTGTTACGACGGCTTGACGAGTACGTCGACGTGTATTTACATAATTCGTTCCGTAAACGTATTGTCAGTATTCGTTGTGTGTGTGTGTGCGTGGAATCGTGTCGAGCGCCCTTCGGAGTCCACAAACGCGGTCTGCGTAGCTCCGCTGCGAACGATTAGAAGAGAACGGGGGGGAAAAAAAATAATAATAATCGGTCCGACCAGGAAAAACTCCGACGGCACGTTTGAACGTCGTGGTGTCGGTGCGTCGGTGCGTGTTTCGACGTCGAACGACATTCCGCGACGACCGCGACAACGAGTTTTCCGAATGTCGACGCGTACGGATAGTCAGGTTTTCCACGCGAGCGTCCGGAAGAAAACCAGTACTGGGCGCTAGGCTCCGGTCGCGTTCACAGCCAACCACAAAAACGGATCGCGTATTAAAATCGAAATTTTTTTCCCCGTGAATCGTCGCGCTACGTTCGAACGCGCACACAAAACCGTATTCGAATTCGCGTCCACTATGCTTTATGGCTAACGACACGTTTTCGTAAGTGACCGAGGTCGATCGTGCGTATCGTATGCGGACGGGGGTTAACTTTTCGCCCGTTTCAATGAATGCGAAAAAAAAAAATATTCGAACGAACGTTTTATGCATTCGTCGTCATTCCGATTGCCGTTGAATATCGATTTGTTTTTCGTGTATTAAATATAAAGCGGCGTTCCCGGCGACTCCACCGCCGTTTATCACGCCCACGCCACGCACCAGTTTGTACGGTGTTCACGAGAGATATTCGTTTTATTTTTACTCTCGGTTTTCCTTGGAGACGGGCACGTGACAACGTTGATTCGGCATTCACGTCCGGTGGGTTTCGCGTGTTTTATGTTTTTATAAATACGACGCGTACCTGCGGACGTACACGTGTATACGCGGCAAGTAAACGCACGTGTCTACAAGGATTGTCTGACAGGCGAACAAACCGTATCCGGTCATTATTATCACGTCGCGACGCGTCGGTCGCATCGAGTGTGATACGCGTTCTCGCGTGTTCGACGGGTCGGAAAATATCGAGTATTTCCGATGTACCGTGAGACGTGTCGAACTGCCGAGAAAACATAGTACTCGTGTAAAATTAGTGTTCCAATGTGGTCCGACGCCGTCATCGCTAACTTCTTCCGTTCTCCTCTCTATTTTATACGCGCCACGTCTGTCTGAACTACCTCGTTGTAGTGTTTTATAGATCCTTCGCGACATAGTCCCTCCGTGTTGTTCTAAGGTCCGCCTAGAGGTCTCTTGCCTTTCATTTCTGCTGCCGGCGGTACTCGTTTAAATAATTCGTCCTACACACACGGGCCTGGCCGTTCGAGTCTTTTTACTTCTCGTATGTATGAGATTTTATTACAATTTAATAATAACACAAAAAATACGAGGTCCAGTCTTCCAAGCGGTATTTCGACGAAAACACTATCGTCGTCGGCAGAGATAAGAATGGCCGATAAAAACGATATTCGAATGGAAAAAAAAAAATCCATGTCCATAATGTCTTTTAATTGTTTTAGACTCGTTTCCGGTTTTCGATTCGATACGTTATGTAATACGCGCATGCCCGTGGAACACGACGAAAACGATTCCGAAACTTGGCTTCGCGGTTTGAGGTTGCCGTTAATGACAATTGATATACGTGTACACCAGCCATACTCAACCTTTTTTTTTACTCGGGCCACAATATGGTTATTAAGGTGACTTAAGGAAGAAGGGTCAGGGATTATTTAGAAATGGTACGAATAGAACAATTCAAGTAAATTTACATACGATAAGTTTTATTTTAGGCCATAAAAAAGTTTCGAGCGCCGCAAGTCCAGTACGGTGGGTGTACACGGGGTAGCGTGTTTATCCACCCCCCCTCCCTCCACAGACGTTTTTTTGAAGACTATATTAGTTGTGTACTTTTCACGCTATTTACAAACGTATGTAAGACTCAAATTATGATTAGACATTATTTTTATTTTTTATTTTTTATTTTTATAAATACGCCAATGCGTGTACACATCACGTACGCGTCGTTTAACACGTGTACCAAGTGTACTCGACTGCAAGTGTCGACAACGGATCCGGACCCAAATAGAAGATGTTCGTTCGGGGATTTAAATCCGACAGTAATAAACGAAATCCCGACGATTCCGTAACGTATCGAGGTCAACATATATACACGTATAGTTGTTTTATTTTCCTGGTCGAGCACACGTCACGTTAAAAACGGACACATCCATGGATCGACGTCCCCGCGAAACGCTGCGAAATTAATCGGACAGATTAAAAAGTTTTGAAAACCGTCGATAAACCTACATTCGAATCTGTTCTCGGGGAGTCTCGGTGACGTTGTATTTTCTTTCGCCGAGGAATCATTGTGTCGCGCCCAGCTGTGGCCGACGTGAACACGAGTCGAAAACGGTCGATTTATTTGGGCGATGATCGGTGGCGGTGCTAAATGGGGTCAAGGTAGGGGGGCAAGCGCCTTACCCAAATTTGGTTTTGCTCCATCTTTGCCCTACCCGTTGAAGAACAAACGAAAATTTAAATTTCAACTATTTATGTATTCGTTGTGTAACTCGTCGTATTTTTTTATTTTTTATGTGCATTCGCTTAGATAGTACATCACATAATACACTACCGTTTAATTTGATTTCGAAATCGATTATATTTTACCAGAAAACGCTAACAATACAGTATTTCCCATGTATTTCAATAATTTATATCACACCCGTATAGACGGGTTTTCACTAAATTCCATGATCAACGACGTGTTTCAATATTGAATCGAGTTGAACGATAAACCAGAAACGTGAGTAATCATGCGCCGACGGTATTAAATGTATTTTAAAATTACAACCAACACGCACATACTGTACACAAAAAAACAATGTAAATCATCGTAATCGCGTTGGTACTGTTCCAGATTTCGTCACCACACACATTACGACCACACATATACTAGTGATATTGTGACTTCGAACCGTATTAAAAATAATAATTTTTTTCGTAATTGGCCTCCGTTTCGTGAAGGCCCTCCCTCCCTCCCACCAACCCTCAACAAAAAAAATCCTACCCTGGATTTCGACAAACGAATTTATGGAATAAACGCCTTTCTTTCGCCTCCGACTAATGTACAAATTGCTGTCGAATGCCGTGACCCGTAGTATCGAGTGTTTTGCAAAACGTACGGTGTAAGTAGACAAGCCACGTAAAACAACCGTACACGTCGTCGTCGGACAGATGGCGCCGCGGACAGGACGGCGACGACCGGCTAAATTCCAAGTGGCGCGTCCCCGTCTCGCAGGGATTTCCTCGTCGTTTCGTTCTCCGCGCCGCGCACCGGATGACGCGACCGAGTGGCGAAACCGGCGGCATCCGTTTTCGTTTCGAATTTCTCAATCCGTAAGCGCGTAGAGGAGCTGTTTTAAAATTTTAAAAAAATTATTTTCGTTCTTACGGACGATCGCGGAACCGTATTCGAGAGACCGACGGTGCCGGGAGAAAAGACGAGGTCCGGTTTGTCTGAATTCGAACGTTTCGTAGACTCCCGTACAATCTACCGACGTCCGCTAAGACGCCGACCATTAATACTCCCAACTACAACCGCCGATTGTGAACGACGTTATTCCGATATGAATTGAACGATAACGGAATTCAGGGCCAAGGGTTAACCGTCGGAAACGTGTCGTCAACCTAACGTTCATCTCCATCAATGGAGTGCTCCGACCCACGACCATACGTAGAGGCAACGAGACCGTATAGATCGGCGTTCTCGGCTACAGTCACGAACAAAAATTGTTGTTATGATGATTGGTTTTTATTATTTTCTAAAGAAATATATGAACCATGTATTTTGATTTATTTTTTTTTTTTAATATTACAACTCTACCCACCCACCCTTCTCTCCACTCGTATCGATCGTGAAAAATAAATACTCGTATTCAGACACTCGTCGACGCAGTAGATACAAGTAACTTGAAGGGAACATCACTGATAACGGCCGAAGTCTGTTAGATTTTACACTCTCGTCGGACAGCATTTTTTTTTCTCCGCAAATACTATGAATGTAACAATCGAGACTCAAAAAAAAAAATGCATTTGAAACTATCGGTATTTTTCTTTTTTATGTCGACGCTCGTATTAATCGTGTTCGTAATCGGTTCGATTGAATACGAAAATCGCCCGACGTGTCCAAAACGTATTTACAACGTTCTGAAATTAAATTTTTCTACACACTGTCGTAACGAGCGTTTACCAGACGGACAAAAAAATTTAAAAAATGTCGTTTCGACGCTTTTTTAACCAAGCCATACGTACTGTTCATGGCTGGGACGTTATTGGAGTAAAAATAAATAAATAATCATTGTTGCGATTTCCGAAAAATCTAAAACTACTCTTGAACGGATTACAAGTACGTAATCGTGTGTACGATTAGTTTTTATAAACGATCGTTAATCGACATCACATACAAGGTGTTTACGAAAAATCCGCAAACGCAACAACGTCCTGTATAAAACGAACGTGGCTCCTTTAGTTCTAGTGTGAACGGCAAGAACGCAAGACGAGAGACGGAATACAGAAAACGATTTACGAATACGTTGACGTGCCTTTTGCGCGGTCCCCGTGTACGTACAATTGCGTCGCGTTTCCTGCGCTTCCGGCCTCGTGGGCTCTCCAAGGTTTTGCCCCCGTTTTCACGTAATCGTTCCGAGGAGAGAGGGCAACACGTCGTTTTCTTTTATTTTCACCTCGTCGCCGAATATTTCGTAACATCACAATGCGCTCGCGTTAATAATATCGACCGGCAACCGGACCACCGTTCGTTGAATCGGACGTGGCGCACCTAATTCGCAAAAGTCGTCTCCGGGACAAGAAGAATACTTCGAAAAATAAAAAACCTTTGGGTTTGTCGGACAGGACATGTTATACGACTACACGTGCGTGCATCAATAACAACACCGAGAGTTACACACTTGATTTTTTGAATCATTTTTGTTTTTTTTTTTGTTTCTTTCTTTCATTTTAAAATACTAATTTAACAAATCGAATTAATAGATTTAGGACAAATAGTAAATAATAATAATAATAATATATGCAAATTTCGAAATAGAATCAATTTACATCACATCGTTAATAGTAATAATAATAATATATAGTCTACCAATATTATATAGAAAAAAAAATTACATTTAACTTATCCGAATCGAAATGTACAAGTCACGATAGATAGATAAATATATGATTACACGGTATTAATCCATTGTTGTAATAAAACGGTCCGGGTGTTTAACGCGATTACCAACGACCGGGTTTCGTTTTTCGTCGTTTGCCGCCGAATACGAGAACGCGTGACCGCGCGACCGCAATACACAACAATAGCTGCTACATCGGACCGAACGCTCGAAATTATTAATATAATATAATAATAATAATAATAATAATAATAACACGTCATCGAAAAACGTAACGTTCGTGGCACCAAAACGCACATGTTTGTTCGATCCCGTAACGTCTATAATATTGTTTAAATATAATATATGTACACGTTTTTTTTCTTTTTTTTTTTTGAAAATTTTATTTTCGAAATCAAAAAAATCGTTCGTCGCTCGTTTTGTATGTTTTATTTACGCGCGCTTCGTTCATAATACAAGTATTTCGCGTGACGGTCAGAGCGAGCTTTTGCCGTGGGGAGGGGAAAGGAAAAGGAGGTCAGGGGAAGGGTTTATGTAAAAAAATAATAATAGATTTTGGCACCGACAAATAAACGACGGCTAAAACCGTACCAAACGAAAATAAAAAAAAATAATAATAATAATAAATACCTATAGGTAGGTAATAATAATATTAATAATAATGATAATGATAATAATGAACTAATACAACGAAAATAGTCATACATAACCAGAACAAAAAAAAAAAAAAAAAAAATAACGTGGAAAAAAAACAATGGAAAGGCGACAAAAAAATAATAAAAAAATACTCACTCATACATACATCAGGCCTAAGATATCTCGTACAAATCGATGTATAACCTAAAGTTATTTATAACGAAAAAAAAACATATTATGTATAAATATAAATATATGTATAAAATATTGCGGTCTGCAATACAATGCTGTAGTATACGTATAATAAAAAAAAAAAAACTTTGATAAATACAAAGCGGCGATAAACCGATTTTTGTTTTATTATGTATACATATTACGGGAGACGACGAAAAAGGGAAAACGACTACTGTTCAAATTAATAACGTTATTGTTATCGTTATAATACTTTTACGATAGTTATCATTATTAATTACTAGATATATGTATAAATACTTATAATTTATTTACACGTCATAATTTAATATTTTAAAAAAAAAAAAAAAAAACAAACAAACGCGTTAAAACTCGCTTAAAGATGGAAAGAGATCGACAGTTTTTCATCATCTAAAATATGAAGAAAACCAAAACCGCTGGTTATGTTTTACGAAACGATTCGTAATTGTAATTAAATATCAAAATCATTCAAGTTAGAGACTAAGCGGGGAAAAAAAAAAGAAAAAAAAAAACTTTTACAAATATATTAATACTCGAAAGCGTCCAACTCGGGGACTTACACATATACGTATCATATAGACAAATATATATATATATATTCTACATCATTATATTGCGTCATGTACACGTTTCGTTAAACACATAGTAAAAACACATCTCGCGTCGTTCGTCGTAGCCTAATAGTTTATAGTATAGCGACTTAAATCGATAATTCTATTTACACGTTTACAAAAACACACTGATCGCCACTCTGGAGAGCCATAACCTAACGACATCCGCGCGCGCGCGCGCGCGCACACATACTACGCCCAGTCCGCGGGTATAAATAAAACAATGAGCGTTTCCCGCCGTTTTTTACTTTTCTTTTTGTTGTTTTTTTTTTTTTTTTTATTCTTCGGAACGTTTATTTATTCTCGTTTCTCGTTTTCGTCGTGTTTGAGCAATACGAAAACGAAGCGCTTACGATAAAACAAAAACGGTATACGAATTTCGTTTTTTTTTTTTTTTTTTTTTTTTTAACACCAGTAAACGAAAATCCGAATTTACGAATACGCGTATGAAACAGTTTTCGACGAGTCGTAAAATACTGTAAAAAAATGTAAAGAAAAACAAAATGTTTAAAAAAATTTGCGGACAATATTATATTACCCATTCGACAAATCCGTTAGACAGACTGCATCGGGTAATGATGGTTATGGTGATGCGGCGGCGGGAGCGGTTGAAATTGATGGTGGTGATGCGGCGGCGGCGGATAGGCGGCTGCTCCAGAGTAATGCGACGGTCACTGATGGTGTTTGATGGGTCCGTTGCCGTGGTGACCGCCGATCACCTGCATGTGATGCTGGTGGTTGGCGTTGGCGCTGCCGTTGCTGTTGTTGTTGTTGTTGTTGGACTGTTGTTGTTGCTGTTGTTGCTGCTGCTGCTGCTGCTGCTGCTGTTGCTGTTGCTGTTGCACGGCCTGTCGCTGGCTGTTCTTCTTGTTCTTCATGCGCCTGTTCTGGAACCATATTTTCACCTGGCGTTCGGACAGCGCCAGGTTCCGGGCCAGTTCCCATCGTTTCTGCTTGGACACGTACGCGTTGAACAGGAACTCCTTCTCCAGCTCCAGCGTCTGGAACTTGGAGTACGGTTTCCTCTTCTTCCGCACGGTCACCTGGCCGGTCCACTCGAGCGGGTTCGATCCGACCACGCTCATGCCGATGCTCGACAGCGAACCTGCCGACAGAACAAATCAAACACGACGGGGTTACGTTTATACGTCTGCGACAAATAACAACGGCCGACAGAGAAGACGGGCAAACCGTTATTGTTTTTATTCCACGGCCGCAGTCGCGCGCGGTATGATTTTTTTCGATTTCACACGCACGTCACGCGCGTCCCTTCGCGCCCAAAACGAAACGTGATATGATTTATTACGGGAGAGAGAGAGAGAGAGAGAAACGTAACGCGCGCCACGCCGAACAGACATAGTAATAGTACACGGACGGCAGTATCGTACCGGTTGGCGGCGGTATTGCCGCAACACGCACACAATATACGAGGAGTGCGGCGGCGTGCGCACGACGATTATATTCGTTTATTCGTTTTTCGCTTTCTCTCGTCCGTCGGTATGATGCACGTAACGCGCGGGCCGAAGGGGTGAATCGTCGCGCCCCGTACGTAAAATGCTGTCGTCGCGTCGACACCCGGGGTTAAGGTGAACGACGCTTTTTTTTCTTTTTCGCCATGTCGTCAGATCACGTTTCCGTCCCCTACGATTCGTCGCTTTCGACTTTTCTCGACGCACGGAACGTATCGGCCCGGAACGATAATTCGCCAATCTACCGCCGTCGGAATCGTTCTCGAACGGAACCAAAAAAATAAAAAAATCCGTGTCTTTTCGTGTTCGCGTGTCACACAAGCACGCGGTCCGGAAAGACGGCCGCCGCGTCTACGCGACACACGCGAAACGGTAAAAAAAAAAAAAAAAAACATCCGTCGGACGGACTAATAATAACAAGCACGTCGGGCGTGTTTTCAAACGGGATTCGAACGCGCGCACAAAATATTACACGCGTTGTAGCGCGCGTACGCGTGTTTTTTTTTGTTTTCGTTCGCGAAAAAATGTCCGATTTCCGACGGGAAAAACACGTTTGCCGCGGTTACGTAACGTTGGTCGACTGCCCGCGGCGGGATGAAACTAACTGACCGCGGCGCGAGAGAAGAGACGTCGTACCCGCGCGGAGGCTGGTGCGTGTTAAACGACGTGGATTACTTTGCGCGTGTGTATTTATCATTATCATTATCATTATCATTATCATTATTATTATTTTTCGCCAAACGCGTACGTATAACGTTACAACACACGAGAAGACACACGATCGTGGCGGGCGCGTGCGACCGGGACCCGGGGACGGAAGCAACACGCCGGACGGCGGCGGCTACGGTTGTAAAAAGTATCGAGAGTCGTAAAGCTGTCGTGAACGAGCAATAAAAACACCTAAGTATATTTATATATATATATATGGTTTAGTCGTTTAATGTCGTTTTTATTCCGGACCCGGTGCCGCGGATCCGCGTAACACCGTTTCGAAGGCGGCGGGTTCTCGGCACGACCGGCGAAACGGGTTAAGGAACCAACGCGCGGACGCGCCGCTGCCGGGGAGAGTTCGATTTCACGCGAACGGCCTTTTGAAACCTTTTACACGCGTTCTGGTCTCGTTCCGGTTTCCTAGCGAACCCACGGCGGCCCGTGACGGCATTGCCGGTCGGGTCGGGTTTCGGTTTGATTTCCGTCGCGGGGGCCGTTCGCCAAACGTTTTGAATCGGTTGTCCGGCCGCCGCGAACAAAAGTACGTGCACGTTTCAGGGATGCGCCCGACGTTTCCGATTTCCCGGTGCCACCAACAAGTACCCGACGACGTCCACATCGGTTCGACGTTTTCGAAATCGTATTCCAATCGCCTGGTGTGCGCAGGGACTTGCGACGTCGGGAAAACGTGTAGACGTCCACGCGCCGCGGTCCAATTGGATCCCCGGGCCATCGAATTGGTGAAAAAAAAATACTAGGGGTACTCTGAAGGCTTACAAAACAGTCGCGTCCTCGACGCATTTTTACGAACGGTGTAGGTACTCGAGTTTACCGATAATTCGAGCGTGGAAAATAAGTAGGACCGACAAATAACTGGCGCGATAATATCGAACGCATTATTTCGTCGGCTGAGGAAAAGCGAATACCGTACTAACCCGCGTTCGTCTTAAAAAAAAAAAAAAAAAAAAATAGTAGAGCTACGCACGAATATCTGAAAGAACAAAAGTCCCCCCCACCGCGCAACAATTCGACCGCCGGACCACGTTTGGCGAAGACGTCGTGCGTCCGATACGAATTTCCGATACGAACGCGGGTACGGTGGCGCGCGCGCGACAATAACGACGATAAATGGTCACGGAGAGGAGACACACTCGCGCGCGCGCGCGCTACGTTGGTGAGGAGGAAAAAACCCCGTGTAAAGACGTGCGCGTGTGCGTGACACACGGCGGGGGACAGCTGCAAAAGAAAAAAATGAAAAAACTAAATATATTATTATACATTGCGTGTGTGCGCGTGTACGGTCGACCCGGTCGGGACGGTGACGTACGCACGCCGCGTATCATCGGCACGCACGCGAAACGGGAACGCGTACGAAAATATCATAACGTTTTCGGTGTTTGATCAGTTCGACACCGACCCCGTCCGAACGTTCCGTTGTTTGGAAGAGTCCGCGGCCGGGAACGTTTGTCGGGAAGAAACGGTTCGTTTTTCTATTTTTTTTTTTTTTTTTTTAGCGTGACTGGACACAGACAGAAAGAAAGAAAGAAAAAACACGAGCGACCGAATTTTCGACATGACGACAATACGGCGGCGCGACCGAGCACACGGAATTCGGCCGGTAATCCGTTGTTGTTATTATCGTTATTATTATTAAATTTTCGACTGGCACACAAACCGGGACGACGACGACGACGCGCGTTGCGGCGTGGTTGTCACCCGACCGACCGGCCAGAAAAAGAAGAAAAAAAACCCACGGGACAGCTGACCTACCCGTCCAATAAAATCGTATATTTTACGACCGCCCGTTCTTTTGTACGCGTTACTTACACGGCGAACGTATCGCGCGTACAATGGCATACGCACACGCGGGCCGCCGCCGCCGCCGCCGTCAGGTATACGCGCGCGCACGTCACGGGCACGCACGTGTACGCCGAGAGAGAAAACCGTCGTCTTGTATATATCGTTTATCGTCACGGCCGGCGTTCGTATTTGAAATTTTTGTGTTTGAATTCTCGTGCGGACGGTGTGCGCGCGCGCAAACGGGACGGACACGTTTATTTCTCGTGCGACGCGTTTACGGTGCACCGTTTGATAGGCGCGATAACGAGTCGATCGTACGAATCATTTATTTCGCTCGAACGGAGGAAACGTCCCCGGTGGCCTGTCGGCGAGAGTGAGAGGATCCGGTTGGAATGCTCGCGGGGGCCGTGCCCAAATCCAAAGGGTATCGTCATCATCGCTTGACGCTATTTTTTAGTTTTTTTTCCCAAATTTAATCTGCTCAATATTTAGTTTGTTTCCCATCGTATTACGAATATTTTTATTCGTCCGAGAAGAGAAGAGGCCGGTGTTTAATCGAAAACGACCAGGCGGGCATAACGTTTCAGTGCCATCCTAATCTCAATTCGTTAACGGTCGGACAGTGCGGTCGCGCGAACGTCAACTATCCCGGAGAGAGACCGTTAGAAACGTCATCGGTATTCAAATCACTTCCGTGGACGATTTAGGGAACGCGCGTTCGCCCGTCATAAACGACGAACGTGGTGACGTGGTGCGCTACGGCCGGCGAAAATAAGAAAGGCCGTCACTACATACCTGTTGGCGGGTAAGGCGTGGACGTGACGGGATCGTGCTGCGAACCCCCGTAGTTCCTGAGCGACGACGACGACGGCGGCGGTGGCGGCGGCGGCGGCGGCGGAGGCGGCGGATACGCGTTGTCGTGGCCGAACGGGCCGACCGCCGAACCGTCCGCCGGTCCGGACGCGGTCATGCGGGACGAGTTGTTGCCCCGGTCGTCCTGCACCGGGCTGCCTGTCTGCAGGTACGCGGACGGTTGCGGCGTGTCGGCGGGACCGCCGGACGAGTGTCTGGACGCGGAGGCGGCGGCGGCCGCGGCCGCGGCCGCGGCGGCCACGCACGACGACGACGACGACGTGGTGCTGGTCGTGTACGGCGAATAGTTGGCGCACCAAGACTGCGAGAACTGGTGATGGTCGGCGGCCGGCGGCCCGGCGGAACTGCTGCACGGCGTCACGGTGCCGTTGGTGTATTTACTGGAAAGACCGACGCCGCCGCCGCCGCCGCAATAGTCGGTGGCCGCGGGCGACCAGAACGGCAGGCCCGTCGGCGGTTTACGGCCGCCGCCGCCGTCCATGGGCGAACGGTGATGGTGGTGATGGTGATGATGGTGGCCGCCGTCCGCGTCCGCGGCCAGGTTGTAGTAAGTCGGCGTGGTCGGCTGATGATGGTGATGGTGGTGCGGCGTGCCGTACTGGTCGAACGCGACCGCGTGTTCGACGACGGCGGGCGAGTACGCGTTCCACTGATGGTGCGAGTGTCTGATGACGCCCGCCGAACCGGCCGCGGTGTCCATGCACTCGTAACCGCCGCCGCCGCCGCCGCCGATCGAATGCGCTTGTAACCGTTTGGCCGGTATGTGCAACAGCGGCGGCGGTTGTTGCTGTTGCTGTTGCTGTTGTTGCTGTTGCTGTTGCTGTTGCTGTTGCTGCGACGACGGCGGTGGCGACGTACCGGACGACGCGATCGGCGTGGACGACGGCGACGTCTTGATGGTGGACGCAGCCGCGACGGTGCGCGCCATGTCCGACGGCGGTTGCAGCGACAAGGTGGGCGGCGGTGGCGGCAGGCTGTCCTCGTACAGGCCGCCGTTCATCATTGTCCACCAGCTCAGCCCGGGTCCGGCTGTGGGGGTCGGGCAACCTGCTCCGGTGGTAACATCGTGTTCGCCGCCACCGTACAGCGTACCGACGGCAGCGTCCCCGAGGTCGCCGATGATGATAATTGTTGTGGTTTCGTACGGGGTTAGGAGAGAAACCGGCCGGTGACGCGCGGGTGGAAGTCGATGACGGCGGCGGTGGTGGTGGTGGTGATGACGTCAGCGACGATATCGGTGACGACGGGTCCGGCAACAGAACACAAGAAGACAAGTCCGGATCAGTTTAGAGTATGTTTAATCGCGTCATAACGACGGTCGTGACGTTAGGAAATGTGATCGCGAGCGCGCGCGCGTACGTGCGAGCGACTGTAAAAACGTTTCGAAAACAACAACAAAAAAAAAAAACAACGAACAAACATAAAAAAAAAAAAAAAACGAAAAACGTAAATATTCACTTTCGAAAAAACGAAAAAAACGAAAGAAAAAAAAAAATACGTCCTAAACCTTTGAAAACCGACGCGCGGTTCACACGGGGACGGGAGACGGCGGCGCGCGCGTGCCGCGGAGAGCAACGGAAGGCAACGGAAGTCCGAACCTTCGTACGCGCCGTGCACGATAGCGGGACTGACGTGAGAAGTGACGACTGCGCCGATGACGGGTGACGCGACAAACCGCTGCCGACGGCTCGCGAACGGGCCGACGCGAGCGCGTTGTCGTGTTGTTCGGTGCGCGCGCGCGCGCGCGTGTCCGTTGGACTTCTCTCTCACTCTCTTACTCGCTCGGTCTCTCTCGCTCACGCTCTCTCTCTGATCGTCGTCGTCGTCGCCGCCGCCGTCGCCGCCGCCGTCGCCGCCGCCGTACTCTCGACGCGGTCAACCGCGCCGCCCGGCGGACCGCACGACAACTACGCGCGCCGTCCGCTCGCCGCCGACGCGTTCGGTAGCGCTGCTCTCAAGGCCTACGCGCGCGCGTCAAAAGCCTGACCGGCTACCGCCGACGTCGCGAGACGACAACCGTAAAATAACGAAGAAAAAATTTGACCGACGCCGCCCCGCGACCACTTCAAACGCGGCGGCGCACGGAATGCGGCGTTGCGTAACCATCGTTTCGTCGATCGGTCTCCGCGCCGAGCAAATCGTAAACGCCGATGTACCGTTGCGGACGCTCTCGGCCCGTCTTTGCCCAACCGAAATTCGGTCGGTTTTGGGGAACGACGCACGCTCTGTTTTACGATCTCGTACACAAATCGAATTGTCGACGTGTTTATTGTTACGTATAAAGGGTTTGAGACGTTTAACTGTTTTTTGTTTTTATATATATAAATATATATATACGTCTGAAAACAAACCGGACGGACGTGTAGTGTTTTACGCGGGTCCAAAAAGACCGTACTGTAAATGTAGTCGTTTACATCGCGCGTCGCCGATTTCCTATAGTAAATCACGTTATCGAAAACCCGTTTCGTACGTCCGGCCGTTAAACGATGATAATAATAATGATAATATCGTGGAAAAAAACGAAAATTCCGTAATTACAATGTATACGATTCCTCCGTGACAATCGAGTCTTCGGCGGAGACTTGAGCGTATTGTATCGTCGTATCGACTATAAGAACGCGGTGCAAGCGATTTATTGTTTTCTATGGTCGGTTGTTTTTTTTTTTGTACAATCGTTTCGAATAGGCGCGTGTTGGATTCATCGGTCGACCGCGCCCGACGAAGTGTGCAAACCGTACCGCACCGGGGCCGGTTGAGCGGGCACAGTTTCGCGGGGTTTCGGTTGGCGCGCGAACACGCGTCGCGGAGGTGCGAAACGTACGGCGGCGGCCGCGGGCGAGTTCCGGCGGCGGGAAGGAAACGCCGGAAGGCGTCGGGGTCGGAGGGTTGGAACCCGGGAGACGGGAAACGGCGCGTGAAAAGACCGGCGAATTTCCGACACGTTGTCGTCGTACGGCGGCGGATTGTTCGTTTCGCCGCGACAACAGCGGCGTCGACTCTCGTACGCGTCGCAGCGTGTATTGTTGTTGTCGTTATTGTTGTCGTCACGCGTACGCGGGCCGGGTGAAAAAAACGGACGACGGGGCGAACGACGGAACCGAACAGAAACGAAACGGGGAGAGAGAGAGACCGTCCGGACGGAAAACTACATTGTGCGCGGTCGTCTCGCCGTATTACGGTTAGGTCGCGACGTCGGAAAGTAAGAGAAACAAACCCCCCCCCCCCGGATAATCTCTCGCGGACTAGATGGCACGCGGGGCCCGCGGGAATTAAGACGCGTCGATACGTCCACCTGCGGACGCCGCACCGGCCACGGACGTCGTTGACGCGCGCCAGCGATTCCGACCGGCCCGTCGCCGCGGCGGCCATGTTTGCGGCCGGGCATGTCGGCACGTCCGTCATAACCGCGGAGTCGTCCGACTGGCGCGCGCGGCCGCGCCGTCGCCGTCCCTCCCCGGCCGCGGAACAAATCGCGCGCACGACGCGTTTATCCGTTATCAATTTTCCCGGGCTTCCGGCGCGTACGCTTACCTTGGACGCTGGCCAGAGTGATACCGGGCAAGAAACAGTGCAACCTGCGAACAAAAAAACGGCGTTTCAGTGGCCGGCTGGTGTTATTTACCGATGCGTCCGCCGAAACGCGCGCACGACAACACCAGGCGCGCCTAACCTAGAACCGCGTGTTTGAGACGTCAGACGACGAGACTCTTACCACGTTTCTCGTTCACGAGTCTTTAGCACTTCGCTCCGTCCGTGTTTTCCGTCGGTCGGTCGACTATTCGTTTTAAAACCGCTTCGACGCGCTCGAAACGTGTTCGTTTCGACGCGCTTTTTAATCTCGGAATCACGGCGGCGAGGTCTGGCGAATAATGGAGTGTCTCGACGCAAGGTCCAAGAGTCCGTTGCCTTCGCAATTCTGACCGCCTTATTCTTACTCGTCCGCTGAACGTTGCCAAGACTTGTACACACTGACGTCGAATCGAAAAACACGAGCAACATTACTTCAAGCCATTAACTTCCTCGCGAGATCGATCGAGAACGCGTGGTCGTGACATGACACCGTTTCCATGTACATATACGAAAACTTTCGGTCGCAGATGTTCAATTAACACGGCGTTCAAAATTTTTCGTCCGGCATAATTTCGACGCACAAGGTCATTTTAAGCGACCCTCGACGAGTAAACTACCCAACCGGTATTGTTCGGTACAACGACATTCGTGGTTCATAAATGTACCGATTTTATTCCCTTATCCGTAACCGTCTTGTCGTTAGTCTGATGGTCCCGTTATTTTAATGGCCATACCTCGTACGTAGACGGAGAGGTATGTCGTCTGGCAGCGCTGTAGCTGTGCGGGGTGGTGTGGGCAAGCCATCCCGAAATTTCGGGAACGTTTTTTAAAATAGGTATACTTCGAATGCTGATTTCCTGAATCTTGTGTATTTTTTATATCACGCGAAAAAAAAATTTCGCCTCCGTCGTCTGGGACTATGTCGTAGTCTCGCGTCAGGCCGCGTATGCGACTTCGCCGTGACCCGTACGTGGTCGTAAAACGATTTATAGGTACGCGCGCGAAAACCGCGCTAACGTGTGCTTTGCTCCTCTGCCCCGTCTCTCGACACCCCTTGATACGTATACGTATAACACGCGTTACCGTCCGGCGATTTTATTTCCGTAATCGGCCGATAAGTCCGAACGTCCGTTTAGTCGGTATTGCCCCTGAGCTGGCGATCGACTTGTCGCTCGTGAAACTTTATGTCATTGCCTCTCGTGTCTGACGGAACAATGACATTTTGACCCGCTTTGATAAACGATTCACGTATTTTCTAAACTTTTTCGCGATTCTGAATGCAATTTTCTTTGTGATTTTTTTTCGTTCGTTGTTGTAGATTACACGTCTACGAGCGTAACGGAACGCGGAACAACTGAGCAGATTATCTGTTCGAGACATTTTTCATATTCGTGTGTAGTATTTAGACGAGTGCAACGCGTTTTAATACGATTTTTGTTGTACAAACGGCGGCGAACGGGATATTTGCCCGTCCTAGTCATGTAATGGCGTATCGTTATTATCAAGTTACAAGTCGGCGTTTGAAAATTTAAAACATGTCATCAATTGAACCCGTCTCGCCGTCTTTGGACAACGAGGGCGTATTGTATGCTTGTGCGCCTAGCTATCGATGCACTTAAAGACACGGGTTCGAGAGCAGTACGTTATACGAGTTGAGTTATTTCTTTGTTGACGCCCTTTTATACAATTTTAATTAACACACCAATTAGTATAGAAATAGACACTCGTGAAATAATCATACAAATGCATATGGTACGTATTCTATTTTGAGTATTGGCCGTGCATATGCATACTCGGATGCGGAAGAGAAACGTGGAAATCTGGTCGGTAAGATAAAATAGAAACGAGAAGGAAGAAATACATAAATATTATCGGGGGACCGGGTTCGGTACACGTGTGTTCGTCGGCCGACACCGCGCGGTGTTCTCGTATACAAGACCACGTGTGTCCAAAGACCCCCCAAAAAATAAATACGCTTCTCGCACCGCATATTCACTGTATACAATCTACACAAATGTTATCTTGCCTCTGGAAACGTGCGTCCTCGTCCACTATGTACTCCCCGTGTCAAATCAGACGATCTGTTTAAATATTATCTTATCAATATATTTTTGACTAGACCGAGTCCGCCTGTCTCCGTTTGAAGTCCCTGTACAGGATCGCCTTGCCCGTCGCCGACCACGTTCATGTAATTTATTATACGCCGAATATATATAATCACCATTAAATATATGTAACGTGCCTGTGTTTGATATACGATTTTTTCTAAGTACGTTTATTCGTTTTACGCGCCGCGCCGTAACCGTTCTGCGTCTTCAAATGTTCGGTACGATTTTAAAAATCGTTTTACGGCCGCGACGTATACGCGTAAGAGCGCTGCGCCATTGTCAGTCGCGCGCGTGGCATTACGATCGTCTTGGGTGGAGTAAAACTGCACTTACAAATATACGTATATATATTAATGTTGTAAAACGTTTTTTTTTTCCCCCGTTTTTGTTTTGTCATCACGCGTCGACTTGTAAATAAATAAACATATATATACGTACAATGTCGTATATCGTCGTGTTTATATTAGCTTCGGTCCCGACTGTGTGACGACGTTCTCCGCGTTGCAATTGTAATTTATAACAGAAGAATACGACTGACGAGTACGTATATGTATCGTTATTATTATTATTATTATACACACTCGATCTGTGAAACGGATTGACGGCGCGAATCCGAACTATAAAAAAGTTTGAAATGGCTCGTACTATTTTTTTCTCTTCCGCAGAGTTTCGCAAACAAAATTCCGATGCGCGTGAATTCCGTCGAAACAGTTTGGCGCGGCCAGACGTTTCCGTTCGCAACACCGCCCACTCGGCTTGCGCGTTAAGCACTTCACGTCGTACTTGATATCGCTCGGATCATTATTTCGTTCGATTTCGACGACATGTATTTTTCGTAAAAATTAAAAACGCACGTGCATTACTTGACCGCCGAACCAACCGGTATGTTTGTACGGTTTGAATACACGGCTGGACGCGTTCGCGTTCGTGTAATCGGATTTCAGACGATAACAGACAAAATATATCTCAAGTGCACGTTCGGAACGTTCGCATGCGAACACGGTCAGGACGTCGTGTCATCTTTGATAATCGGAAATGTACACGGTCCACAATTACTTATTTTAACATATAGTTATAATTGATCCGACGTGTGTATACATCATTTCGAAAACGCCATTTTCGACGGACAATTTTATTTATATTCTTTAAGAGCGATCGTTATGAAAAAAAGAACGTTTACGACCCATCTATCTGCAGCTTCGGCCCGTTTCTTTGGTCTACGGAACACGTTTTTCTTCTTTTTTTTTCTACGTTGACGAGATTTTTCGACGCATAACACGCACACGTGTTTGCTGTGCCTATGGTATTTATTATCATGATTGATGGAATAGATTTTTTTTTCACTATTCTAGATAGGGTTGACTTGGAGTTTTTACGCGTTCTTGGGATGTCTGTACTTCATTATCGGAGCAGGAGTAGGAAATCGTGCGAGAGGAGTGGACTTGACACGCACGCGGTATCTGTGTATGCGGACCCTTAAAAAAAAAAAAGAAGAAACGTGCGTTCTCGTACCAGACACATAAACACAAAAAGAAACTCACATAAATAACGCAAGGGGCGTTTTACACTTGTGTGATATATTTAAGTATTTTAATTTTCGATAAGAATCTTTGATAACCGGTCTCGCCGTGGAAAAACCGACGTATGTCATATAAATAATCGAGATAAAGTAAACAATACGCATTATGCATTTTTTTATTAAAATTTTTTGTTTTTTTGTTTCTCACATGAACTTGTACATAATCGTTCCAAACATACAAAGCCTACACGTCCAAACACATGTATTGATTATTACAGCGCGTGACGTATCTATCATCCAAGGTAAATTATAATACTAGAAGTTTATCTACGTTATACACACAGATAGCATAATGATTCACGTATAAAGCTACACTATATACCGTAAAGTATGGTTTTAGAAACGAAACCGCGCGGTACGAAGCGTTTGCAAATATAATATTATTATTATTACGAAACGTGTAATCGCACATACCTGTTCGGGAAATAACCTGATTGAAATTGGGAGTCCACGGTTAGGCGTTTACATTGGCCTCGTGCAGAAATCGGTGGTGACGGCGTCGTTCGAACGTCTCCGGGGCGGCGCGGTGTCCTCGAGGATCGCGACGATTCGCCGTCTTCCTAAGACTTGGCCGTATCTAAAACGAACACGCACAAACGCGCCGGTGAATTAAATCTCGTCACGTGCAAAACACTGAACAGCACGCAAAACACGACGACGCGGCTCCACGCGGATATGTGCTGGGGTGTCGTTAATATTCAGCGGGCGCGACACACGGCGAATATCGTATTCCGCATCGGTATACCTACGACGCGCGTGCACGTACGCAAATATAGGGTTGAACTCGATTAGAATATTTTCACGTATATATATGTATATGTATGTGTGTGTGTGTGTATGTGTGCGTGTGTAATATACAGCGGGGAAGTTTAATTTCCTGCGTGGGGTTGAAAATCGCGAAAACTCGGTGCGCCGCGTGGTCGTTTTGTTTTATCGTTCGACTCGAGAGGCGGATTTTAATTTCGAGCACGCACGCCAGAAACGCCGTTCTACCGTCGAGGTCATGCAAATGCGTAAATCCGTAACGGGAACAGACGAGGAGGAACGTGTATTGCGATCGGAGCACGCACTAATTAAAAAAAAAAAGAGAGGAAGAAAAAACCGGGGGTCCCCTTTACAACGCCGCGTGCGTTTCACGTTCGTTATACGACACACAAATAATACGCGCTTAATTAATGTTGTAAGGTCAACCGGCCTTTACCGGAAACCGGTTATCACATGAATATGTTATATTTTATGTATTCCGTCGAGATAACGACTGCTGCTGCTGCTGTACCCTACGCACACCGGAGATAAATGTGTAATGAGTGTGTGTAGCCACGACGAGATATATAATATACGGACGGGCGCATATCTCGCTATCCGGACAATATTATTAAACGAGCTTCGTATGTGTGTGTGTGTGTATATAATCACGGCGTATAATCCGAACTCCGTGTGCGGGCCACATCAGGACGCAGCCTCCATTCGCCGGACCGGCCCCACCGGCAACGACTTTGTCGGAACGTGCGGTAGTGGCGACGTACACGTGCATATATGTTTGGTAACAACGTGTGTATAGGTTTATGTGACCTGGGTTGTGTGTCGTGCAGACGAAAACGACATTTCAGAAAAACGCGGCGTACGACGACACGTCATTATTATGTTATTAACGAGCACGGTAAATTTCCCGTACGAAAAAGAAAACGTTTCCGACCGTTGACGTCTCGTAATAAACCGACGGAACGCGACGGGACGATTGATGTTCGGGCGCGATATATTCGACGTGTTGACGAAAACGAGGGAGGATAGAAAAAAAAAAAAATTGTTAAAATACAAACGCGTACGTACAATATTATATGTACGCACGGGCCGAGAGGATTTTCGTGCGGAGTTAGACGTTTCTAACCGAAACATTTGGAAACGTTAAACGCATCTCTCCTCGCTCTCTGCATGCACATTTATATGTATGTACGACGAATGTGGCGGTGATGACGTGCCGAACGTTAAAAACGACCGTGTACACTGTTGCGCACGGTCTAGACGGCATTTTTCTCGAAACACCCGCCCGCCGGGATGCGTTTTATAAATACGTACGAACGGCAATACCGGATGTTCGCGACTCCGTTCTGGAACGCGCGACTAACCGAAAATCAGATTCCCGTTGCCGCTCCTCCAAGCAACCTCCGCGGACCGACCGACAAAAAAATTTAAACCGCAGTAGACCAGGTAATGTACCGGCCGACTCGTACTTTTGCTGCGAACCAGTACAATCTGGTGTATGGGCACGGTGACATCACGAGATTCGTCGTCGTGACGGCCACGGTGTAACAAAAAACTGACGAACGCATCGTCCGGTTTTATTAGCGGAAAAAAATAATCGAACGCAGGGGAATCTCATCGTCGGCGGGAAATGGTCCCGGCGCCCGATTTCGATTGTGAGCGTGTCAAAACACAAGGCACGACAAGGCATCGCACGACGTTTTTTGTATGCGCGTAACGTGATATAATATTGTTGTTCGTATCGTATTGACATTGGCCGACAACAAAAATTAGCGCGTTCTCGGTCGGAAAAATCCTTGTTGTTTTTCGAGTCGATACTTGAACTCGTTACGATTGTAATTCGCAATCCCAGTTAACGTCACCGTTGATATTGGACCGGTTGCGTTATCGTCACCGTCGCCCAGCCGAATCCCATACAAATACAATGCTGACGACACCCGAAAGAATTACCGTTCGCGGTTCACTCGGCCACTGTTACGATATCAAACAACAACCGACAATTGATAGCCGAGTTATCAGCGTGTCCCATATTCTGTTCGAGAATCGATCGATCCGATCTCGCGTACGTACCGCCGGTGATTTACAACCGTACACGCCGTACGTAGACAACGCGGGTCACGGGTTTTCGGGTTCGGCGGTACACGGACGAACGTATTAAAAACGTCCGGCCGGGATAATGACGTCGCGATCCTCGTTGCCCGGGGATCCGATACCGGCGAGACTCGTGCCGCCCGGGCCCGGGGACGTTTTATTGCGGGCGGCGCGCGCGTCCAATTAATTGCCGGAGACAGACTAACGAAAACCCTTCACGCCGCCCTTCCGCCCGTGCGCCGGGGACGACGTCGCCGGATCGTCCGATTTCTCGGAACCGCCCGCGCCGCGCGCACACGCCGTACGCCGCGGCGGTTTCCCACCCCTCTCGGTCGGCGCGCGTGGACGACGGCGACGATACCGAGCGAGCGACAGGGTAACGCCGCGCGCCGCGACCGCCTTGCCGACCAATGGCGGCGGCCGTGGGTGTCACCTCGGGCGATGGCCGCCGCCGACCCCGCGTCCCGCGCACGACCGCCCGGTCGCGCGTCGGTTTTCGAACGTCACCCGCCGCCGCCGCCGGCCGATTTATTTTCACGGGAAACGCGTATTTTTCGACGCGCGCGCCCGTATCGATCGTCCGCGACGACGAATTCCCGTTCCTCGATTCGTGTACGCGTGTGCGTGTGTGCGCTGTTGTATATTCTAATTATAGAATGTCAATGACGCGACTACGCTGAGAGAATACACAAAACAAGAAAAAAAAATGTACGTTTTTTAAAAACAAATCAGCTGAGACAACACAACTCGTGCGTGTGATTGTTTTTACGTACGTTTTTGTACTCGTCCGGTAGAATTAAATAAACCGAAATTTACGATAATTTATCGTGTTTTTGTATTCAATCGTCCGTACCCGGTAGAATATTTACACGCGCCGTGACCGTTTTTTTTTTTTGAACGGACGGGATCGTTTAGAAAATGTCACTTGACACGTCACGCTGTTAGGTCGACCACATCCGACGTCGCGTTATTCTAACAAAACGGTCTTTCCACACGCGTACTGCGAGAACGTGACAGCGATATCGATGATAACCGTATCATTCCGTAAAAATTATTCGCGCGAGGGGACCGCCCGGCGGAGTATATCGTACGTTTCGGTGACTTTTCTCGGGGTGTCTTCTCGAACTATGACTGTATCCATGAGTGGAAACGAACGAGTGATGTTTTTTATGGTTTTTTTTTTTTTTGGTTTTTTTCGTTTCGCTTTACGTTCCGAGCCATTAACCCCGGTAGGAAATACACACATTTTATACGACAACTCTGGTTTTTGTTTTGTAATACTCATTAGCTTTCTTTTAATGAAATCCGTATAGTGAATCCGAATGACTCACGAGATTCGATTATAATATCCGGGCAATTGCTTAATTCAAATCGAAACGAAAAAAAACACTAGATTTTATTCCATAAACTAGTATATAGTTTTTATACGCTGTACATATATATATGTTTTGAATAAAATAAAATTTATTAGTACGCAATTAAAACAAATGTTTATAGATATAGAGTTTGGATCCCATAATATATTATCATTTTTTTTATACACTTTATATTTTAGATATGGGTTTTAAACTGTCAATTATAATTGTATACGGCTCTGTTTGGTGTTTACTATAGTAATATATATATATATACATTAAGTTTTATAGCTTCAAATTAAAATCAATCGAGTTTATCTAATGAAGACGTATTATAAAAATAATCGATATAACTAACCTTTTATTTTTTTGAATTAATTAATATTCTAAAACTATCGTAAGCGGACCCAATCGAACTGTCTCCGCATTGGTTATCGATTATAATATATATTATCGATACGATTGACGTGTGTGCCGCACGGTGTAAACCACGTGTGTAAAAATTATTCTTTCAAAAGTCGTGAAACGCCGTCCGTCGGGCCATTGTCCTCGTGGCTAAACAGACGTGAGAATGTATCCGATGTATAAAATAATCGCCAATTCGTTATACTTACGCGTGAGATTAACTAAGATTAAAACAGCGATAATTCGCGTGCGGTGCGTCGTACACCGGTACGCGATAATAATGTGCCGGATTATACGAGGATAAAAAACGACGTCAGTTTCCTCGGAATCGCGTTGGCTGTTAATTTTTACAGGTATTTCACCGAACGCTCGTACACGCGAGATTCGGCGCAGACCTCGAAATTTACGACTATTTTTTATTTTTCGAATTTTCGCCCGTCCCGTCGCTTTGGCATACGTATATACACAAATGTTCGTCGACCATTATACGTGATAATAATAATAATAATAATAATATGGGCGAAAAATAAAAACACGTTTTTCATTTCGATAAAACGCATTCCGAGCGTGTTCGGTAAAAACGGGGGGTGGGAAAAAAAATGCCATTCTACTAGCTCGTCGATAATTTACCGATCGTATATTTTCGCGTGTAATACACTACACAACGCGCTTACAAAACGCACACGCCCCGCAATATTCGCGCGTCTACTTTGTGCATACGGCCGAATCGTATTGTTTATTATTATTATTATGCGTATGGTGTACAGACATTTGTATTGGCGGCCGTCGCTTGTACGGACAAGGCTATTGAAATGTGTCGCGCGACGGGCCGTCGGGAGATATTAATACATCGCGTGATTTACGGTCAGGCCGAAAGGTTTTTGTGATTTTTTTTTTTTTTTTTCGTTGTCGCGTCCCGAAACGGTATTTTTTTTCTCTCGGAGAAATTATCATAAACACCGCGTGTGTAAAACATAAGCTGCGTACGATATACCGGAATGTATATTACGTGTCTCTGTGGGGTACGGAGATCGTACCGCGGGATACGCCCGGTCTTTTACATTTTATTATTTTTTATTGTTTTTAATAACAACGCGTTCGCGATCGTTGTAATAACCCGAACGGGCCTGGCCGGTCGTATACCGAAACGCGCGTACATTACACGATTTCTCGACGGCCACACGCGTTTTCCCCGGATCACCGCGTGTACAAAACGGGCGCGCATCACAACACGACGCGCACACGAAAAACAACATACGTGTACTGCTAGCGACCGTTCGCTGCGTGTTTTCGACCCGGAACTCGTTACGTCTGCACGCGTAGGTGTACGCAGGAGAAAATTTACATTTTTTCCCCCGTATTTGTCGTCGCGGAACAATTTTTAGCGGAAATCGTACGTTTTGCGGACGCACATCACGTTTACGGGACACCCCGGACAAAGTGGGCGTTTTATCGCGGTGTATGGCGTGTCGTCCACGAGAACTACACGCGTAACGTTCAAAATTTAAATATACACACACGCATTAGGAGGTACGTATCGGGATGCTGTTGAAAATCACAAATCCTCGTTTGACCGTACGCGACGCAAGACAATAGCGACGTTGTAACGTACACGCGGGTGAACTGAAAATCGTGGTACTAAAAACAATGTTTTATTTTGGCGAATCGACATTTGGAACAACGATGAAATCTGTAATTTACGTACGACGTAACAACGTACGTCGGACGTGTTAGAATGTCGTTTTCTAACAATATTCCAGGCATAACGCCGTTGCGACCGATTCGACGCGGAGAAAGGTGTTTGAATGTTTTTTAATTAAATTATAATGCAAATCAATGAAAGCCGTTACACGCGTGACGAGCAAAGACGAATCGAAGGTTAGTATGGATTATAAACCGTCGGGGAAATTTCGCATTCGTATTCCAATACGGGAGACACGCGTTACGTTGTAATTGGCGATGGGCACACACAACACGTATGCGCGCGCGTTGCAAGAACCATTGTTTTTTGTACAATGACGAATATAATCCGTCGGCTGTCTCGTAAACAATCGACACGACATTGAACAATATTGTTTTGTTGCCAACGGTATTGGCGACATTTGTTGTACGCCGTCGTACCTGTACGGTGGGACACACGTACATTTTTATCACGTGTATTCTACGCACTTTTTAGTAACGTGAGAGGCGTTTTTTGAATTTTACGCGGTTTTCAGTTCAAACCTGACTTATTTTCTAGGAACATGAACAATAATTCGTCTAAAACAAATTTAACCATAAAATATATATCTAATAAATAATGATTTTTTTTGTAGTATTATTAATTCTTTTTCGGTGTATTTTCAGATTTCTTAGACGATGAATGCTTTAGTTCGGGCATTCTACATGTGAATAGGTATTTCATTGTATTTATAATACAGTATTTCCGTAAACTATTATTCTTTTAGAGGATGTCGAGACAACATTATTGTAATTCGTAATTGCGTGTATGATTTACATAAAACAACCATGTAAAACATGAGAATTCTCTTTTTTACGACTTTTTAATAGTTAATATCATTTTAAACAAAACCTGTAACATTTGACACTTATATTTTTAAGCAAGGTGTACAACACATCCAAAACATTTCGTCTTGCAAGTTGATTAAACAGTCATCGTGACTATATTAAATATTTCTAAACAAGTTTATTCGCATTTTTATGTCCTTTTTTTTTTGAAAAATCGTTCGACCGTGTATACTGCAGTTTTTATCGCCATTTAAAATGATTACATTGAATAAATATATACGTAATAAACAGTGTTACGAAATAACAAAGACATCATCTAGACATCATTAAATTGTATCTGAACGTACGGATAAAGATAAATCAATTATCGTCTAGATATCGTCTTGGATCGTACATCCAAAATTGTCCGACAGGTGTTTTTGACTCAACGGGATACGAGGGCAAGTTTTTCAGCTCCGTACAAGAGTGAAAATATGACCGCGGTCAAGAATTAACGAAGGTGCACAGTATCTGATTTATGTCGTTCGAACGTCCACACGAGGACAAGTGGATATTTTAAAGAAAATTGTTAAGATCTTAGATAAATTTGCCAAGACGAAAAACAGACGTTCGGAGTTTCGTAGTGTTTAGGTCCGATGTTTTATGTTCCGAGTACTTTAATGCGACTTCGTTGACATGCCGGTCTGTTGTTTGTATATTAGTTTCTATCTGTTTCCAAACAGTACACGTCCTGTTGTTGTATAGAACAAACTTGTCGTAGGTAATTATTTTTATCTATTCTTCATCGAGGTTAAATTTAGCGAAAAAAAAATTAATTATTATAGCACTTATTGTTTCCTCTTTTCGTCTCCGGATTGGTCACACACTTTTTCCTTCCCGCGCGTACAAATTATCGTTAAATGACTCCTCTCTTTGCCCTCTACACAACTCCGAGGCTATTCGCGATATTCCTTATCTCATTTTTGTATACCTTTCTTCATTCCTTAAGCGTCAAGTCCTTTCTACACTTATCAACTCGATCAACATTCGTTTTTATTCCCAATAAATTTTCTCTTCACGTTCAGATCCTGTCATCTTTTCCATAAATTTCTTCTTCAATCAGTCTGGCTTTGAAATTCAATTTAATCTTAATTTGTATATTATTGTTTTTGTTTTTTTTTTGTAATCTGTAATGGTCGAGACTAATTGTGTTATATAATATTTCGATAAAAAAAAGTTAAAAAAATATTATAGATATTTATATTATGTATATAGATCATATACATTTCGAATCACACAGTAATTCAGTGTACCATAATCAATGTTGTCGTTGTCTACGGAGAAACGTGATTAGTAGGTCCGAATAACAAAATACGCGTTGTATAACCATCGGATGCCTGTCCACACACGAGTTTAAACCGTGGACAGAAAGTCAGTCACAGGCGATATTTTTTTGATCGGAGACGGATCGGACCGGACGTGTGTGTGTAGGGTGTCCAGATTATAAATATAAAAATTCTTTCATATTAAAAAATTGTATTCCGTGATAAAATTAAAAATACTTTAATTATATTTATTAAGTGTAACATACGTACACATCAGGAATTAATCAGTTGTTACAATATTATCAGATACGATTATAGTTTACAGTACAGACTCAAGCGAAGAAATATGGGAAAAATTATAATAATTCATAATGTTGATATTTTTTTTAAAATTATATTAAGGAAAAAGGACATATTATTAAAATACGGGACAATTTAGCGTTCCGAGAGCATTTGTCCGGACCACGGGACAGACTTTTGAAATACTGTACTTTCCCCGGGGGGGAGGTCGGGGATAAAACCTCCCGAAAATTTTTACGGAAGAATTAATTTCTTATGAGATGTATATTTTCGGTCAATAATATCGGAAAACTAAAATCAAACCTCCCCCCCCCCCAAAAAAAAAAAAATTCAGGCCCAAGTACGCCACTGTGTGTGCGCGCGTGAAAGCACTCTTGAAGAGGCAACGTTAACGCGTTCTTCGGTCCGTACCGCATCAACACTGCGGACGGCGAACGACGAGGACGACGACTACGATTACAAAATCGGACGGGAAACGTTCGCGGCGAGTCTGTTCTATTCCGTTTCGTACGCGAAAGTCGTCGTTTACCGACCGCGGCGGGGGGTATTGCGAAAAAAGCGCGCGACCGTGCACGTCGCGCATCGGCGAGAGGACCGGCTAGAGGACGGCGAGAAGAAAACACGAAAAACCGTTCCCCGCGGACCGACGCCGCTCGGACCATGAGACCCTGGTGACGAACACGGACGCGCGTATGACGTTGTGCACGCACACGTGCGTCGTCCGGACGGCCCGCGTCTCTCGCCCGCGACCCGTACGCGACTCTCCCACTCGATAACGTGCCGAGTAGGTACGGGCGCGCGGACGCGGTCGTTTTGTTCCCCGCCGCCGCCGCCGCCGTATCGGCCGGTGCATCGTCGATGCAGTTTTACGTTATTATGCACCGGTGCCGCCGCCGCCGCCGCCGTACGAAACGGACGACGCCGTGTCTCGTGCCGATTTACGCGTGTAAAAAAAAAAAAAAAAAAAAACAAAACGATTTCGCTAGAAACGTTCGAACGTTGTTTGCAAAAAAAAAAAATAATAATAATAATAAACGAGCGGCGAAAAAGGTAGAGGCGGACGAATAATAACGGCGACGACCCGCGAAACGTTTTTATTTTGGCGCTGTTTTTCGGCAACGACCCGCGGGCGCGCGGCGGCCACCGCGGCCAATGGGACACGGCCGCATGGGCGGAACGATTCGTACAATTCGGCGACGGAACCGTACGACGAACCGTGCGAATACAAAATAAATAACGCGGCGCGCGCGCGCGCATACCGTACCACGTAAGTGCCGTGCCACCGCGTAACATATGCCGGCGGCCGGTGGTGGGCCACGGTCGCGAAAACGCCGCGACGCGCTCTGTACGAACACAACCGCACGCGCCGCCGCACGGTGCCGTCCGCGTTAGTGTTTTGTTTTGTTTTTTTGGAAAAAACGCTCTCGGCCCGTCCGCGGCCTTATCGGCCGTCCGCGACCGTTTTCGCGCGGCGTCCCGGGAGGAGAAAAAATCACAAAGGACGCGGCGTGCGTGTGAGCGCGTGTGGCCGGCCGCGGGCGCCGCGGAAACGACGTCCATCATGCATTCCCCGCGGACCGAGTACCAGGGCACTAGCCGGCGACGCGTCGGCCGCGCCGCCGCCGTCTCGCGGTGTTCGCGGCCGTCCGTTCCGCGTGACGCGCCGCGTCGCGCTCGCGCGACGGTCTCCGCGGTTATCGACGCTCGTGTACCAGGGGCGCAGCGGTCGACCGTCGCAGCCGCCGCCGCCGCCGCCGCCGCCCGAATGTTCCCGCGTCCGTTGCTTGTTGTTTTTGATCTCGTGTCGTTCGTCACGTTGTTGGCGGAAATGAAAAGTTTATTCGTACGAAACGGGAGAGATTGCGTGTTATCGCGAATTTAGGCGAACGACGAACGCAACGTGTTGATCCGGCGGCATTGTTATGATCATTAAAATTGTTGTCGGTCGAATACGAAAGGCAACTTCCGTAAACGTTATTATTTTGTTTATTTCATACGGTGAATGTGATTGGTCGCGGACGGAATACGTTATTAAGGTTAACGTAGATCGGTATACGTTTTAAATATTAATTATACTTATTTTGGACTGAACGAAACCGTATGTTTCAAGCAGATATTATCCATGTACACCGTAAATTATTTATAAATCGCGTAAAATCAATAACTAAATACGAAATACCATTAGAAACGAAATCATCCGCGCGACGGGCCAACAATGTTATAATTGAAAGTGTTTACCGCGTGCAGTATATTCGAGAGAACGGTTTGTCACACATTTACACACATATTATGACGTGTGTCAGTAAACGACCAAAACGAGCACGATTTATCATTATAATATTTGACGTACGAATTTTACACAACGGAGTATTCGTAATTTTTTTTTAAAAAAAATCCCCCGGTATATATTACATTATCGGTCCGATTTGACTTTAATTTTATATTATCGTCGCAGTTTTCCGATCTAAGTAAATCGCCGTAAATTTATATTAACACGTGCACGCTAACGTAATTGACTTAGATTCGTGTCGTAAACATGCAGAATAAATCGCAAAAAACCACAATAATTATTTACAAGCGGACACCGTGTTCATACACTGTTACACTGTTACATATATATCGGTGGCACGACCGGGTTTTTGTCGAGATCTAAATATTAACAAAAAAAAAACTAGAAAATCCTTTTTTATCGCGACACACGAACTGTTTTACGGTATAAAATCAAAATTGTCGTGACGGTCGCAAAAATACCAAATCTTCATCAGGATTTTGATACACTTGGATGAATCCATTACGCGTGCCGAGTCTATTATCACGACCCAAAGTCCATCCCCTTGGATATATATATATATATACGTATACACAGGCGTGAAAGAGTGTTCATTTCGAGTACGAATTCAATGACGAACGAAATTTCCGATAATCGAACTGTCTAGATCAGTGGTTTTAAATATTTTTAGGACCGCGACCCAAAGTTTCCCCCCCGAATATCTATCGCGACCCACGGTTTGAGAAACGCTGGTTTCGATGAAAACACTGTCTGGGGTACGTACCTGAACTCCGACTCCGTCGCGTTCCCGAGGCCAATTTTCGAACCGACCCCATGGTCATACTCGGCGGCGGTACGTTCGCGTTCGGGCCCGAAACGCGTACTAACGACCGTCGGCCGTCTCAGGGGCCGGTAAGGATCGTGTCGGCGGCGGAATTTCGGGCGGAGGAGAAAAAAAAAATGTTCCGACGCGCAATTGTGTGAAGGGAACGAAATAATAATAACGCAACGTGTACACCACACAATAAAAGGGTCGGTCTCGAGAGATGTGGGTCGATGTTTTTTTTTTTTTTTGCTCGGTCCCGTCAATTTGTTTCCGATTTTATGTACGTGGCCGCAATACGGTTGACCTAGTTTCTTTTTTTTTTTTTTTGGCGGGTTTATCTATTTCTCTTCTTTTTTTTTTCGGTAATTTTTTTCACGTTTTCCGTCTGGCCCGCCGACGACAATAATGTTATACTGCGTTCCGCCGCGTTACCGTCAAAACACGTACTATAACGACAACAACAACGACAACATTCGTGACGCTGCTCGTCGCGCGCACGCGTACGGATTTCGAACGTCTCACGGTTGAACGTTGTTTTCGCCGTTTAATCGGTTCGCTCGAACCCGGCGTACCGACGAGCACACACGGTGAACAATTCCGTACCGACCAATCAAATGCCGCCATTAGTGTTGACGACCCGAAACGTTTGTTCGCGCGTTGTCGTCCGGTACCGCGTACGAACGAGACGCGAGAGCGCGCAAAAACCCTCCAACGACCAGACGTACACGCGTGACCCGAGAGACCGGTAATTACCACGATGATAACATATATATATATGTGTGTGTGTGTGTACGTTTTAGTTTTTAGTCATTAGGCGCAATGCGATCTCGATTTATTCATCAGAAGAAGAAGAAGAAGAAGAAGAAACGCGTGGGATTTTATTTTATCCGGATTGGTTTTCGAAATCGGAGTAAACTGTCGTTATCTCGTCCGGCTATGATTCGTCGTCTATACGCGCGTGGGTCGTGAGCCCTGTTTGGATAAAAAATGAAAAATAAATTATACGCTTGGCGTTGCGGTAGGTATCTCGCGACCCTTCACGGTCGAATGTCGTAAAGTGCAACGGCGTACGCGACACCGAGCACGCACACGGACGTTTCCCCGGAGTATTGATTTATAAGACTCGGGCTATCTCCCTACAATCTGTATTACGCGATAATTATACAGCGGGCAACGGGATGGGCGTAACGCTGTCGCGAAATTGCCGGACGTAGAAACGTATAATTTTTGTATTGAATTTCAACGTTCGAAGAGCCGTCGGTATAATCACGTTGAGTAGACGGCCGCGTGACAGTGTTTGTAGTCTGCGCGGTGACGGAAATAGTGATGACCGAGTGGAATTTTTTTTTTATCATTTTCAACAGAGTACGGTACAAAAAACGCGTATCGCTACAAACAGCGTTGTGAAAACTGTTGTCAGACGCTGCAGGTGGGTCGGGGGTATCGTGTACCAAGTCGTCTTGGTACGTATTTGCAAGGACATTGAACGCAACAGTCGTTGCGGTCACGTTAAATTCCATAAGACCGAGGTACATTTTCAAACGAACAATATAATATGCTTGCACGTACGCTACACTGTTTGCTTCTATCACGAAGTCATTCAACAATTGTTTTCAACGTGCGTTAACGATTTTGCACGTAGTCTTTTAGATTTGTACAATGGTTTTTTTTTTTTTTATGAACAAATAAAACCAAGTGTGTGCACGAGTTGTGCGGGAAACTCGCTGAAAATAATACGTTTATAATTTAATCTAACCGTCGCGCTGTCGTTATTCGCTGCAGCGGTTCGCCAGTGTAATTAATAATTATATTTAATATTATGCTAATATGCAGCCGCAGTGCATGCCATACAACACGCGTGTTTTTCAACACAATGATATATACGACGCGAGTTCGCATTAATTATATACGTGCATTTTTTTTAACGAAAAACCGCATACAATGAGGTATACAAAAAAAAAATCTCGAAAACCGCATGCGTGACAAACGATTATCCACGCGATTTCGTTTTTAACCATTAAATTTGCCGTACCCATACGTGCGTGTGTGTTGTCTGCGTGTACACGTTTAGTGTAATGATATGACGAATAGTATGTGCGCAGAAAAACGTCTCGAAAATCTCACTGAAAAACGAACACCGTAAAACGAACTCGTATCGATGTCTCTAATAAACTCCAACGTTTATATAAATATATATATTTTTTAAAATTTAATTTGTAAATTCGTTTTTTGATCAGTGAAATTACAGTACAACAGAGCAAAACGTACGATTTACGCAAATCATACAGACATAAACGTATAAGGATCACAATACGATCTCTACGTGCTAATATAGTTTCGATTAATGACGACGATTGAAATTATTGTACATGAAATTGATACATGATAAAATTTATATTTTGGTGTTTTTATTAACATCGGTTAGCATTAATCCGTATTGAATTCCCTCCGAACACACGGGCACTATATACGTATATACGTTTTCTGTTGTTTACACTATAACTCGAATTAATTTCGATCTTCGTCTACACGGATTGCGTTTTTATTCATTTGAAAGAGAAGAAAAGACATAAAAACTATACGTACGTTATTTGCGCAACGAGTCATTAAGATAACAAGAATAAATTACGAAAAAAAAAAACACGACACCATTTGGTAATAGACACGTGTACAAAAAGTTTTTTATGCAAGAAACGAGCGATTTTTCCGGTTTCCTTTTAATCTGCGAGGAGATTCGTCGGCCATGAGGTCCGTCAGACGCGGTTTCGAGGCGAGTTTCGTGCGAAAACGTGTTTACACGAAGAATTTCGTCGAATTCGTTTACAGTGTATATCGATTCGCAAGTCTGGGTTCGTTATGTACACCAGGGGGCCGTTTGCGGAATGCCGTATATTTCGGAATTACCGGACGGAACGGATGTTCGAGCGTTTGCCCGTGTAGATTCCGTCGACATTGAACCGCAACAGTAGGTCAGCTAGATCTACCTCATCGTTACGCAGTCCTCCTTCTAACTTATTTCCTCGGACCGACTTCTGTCCCGTGTTCAAAATTCATCGCTATAAATCACGGCCTTTCTACTGGTCAAATATACCGACAAATCTCTCCGGCCGGTGTGGAAACATCAATCCCTACCCAACCTTGGTTAAATAACCTAAATCTTAATAGACAATTTTCTTTTTCTCGTCTCCGGACCGGTCACGCCCTTCTTCCTTCGCACGCGTATAAATTATCGTTAAATAACTCCCCTCTTTGCCGTCTTCATAACTCCGAGGCTGTTCGCGATATCCGTCGCCTGGTTTTTACTCGAGCCTTTTTTATGCTCATCGACTCACTCAAGATTAACTTAAACTCCCAATCGGTTTTCCCTTCGCGTTCAAATCCCGTCGTGCTTTCCATAACTCCCTTCTTCGATCGGTCTGGGCTTTGTAACGAAACGTGATTTTACGTAAACGAACAGTCGTATCTGACGTTTCAATAAAAAAATTAAGTAAAGAGCGCGTGCACAGAAACCAAAGATGGAATCCGCGGACGGACGACACCATCGCCGCACGCCATGTTTGTTGGCGCACGGTTCCATTGTTCGGTTGTGATACGCGTCGTGAATCGATTGCGCCGTACCATCCGAATCCGGGTGAATTTCGTTGCGCGAGACGAAACGAACAAAAACCAAAACACATTTTTGGGCCAGTGGCTCCTCTCGACCTTTTCAAAGCTGCCGTTCCCCGCCGAGAAGTAAAATATTTTTTCAACGCCTCTTCCCTAAAAACGAAATGAGCATACTCCAAGAGCGTACGGTTCGAACGACAAACATAAATTAAGCGTGTAATTGACGTTTTCTATTTATTTTTTTGGAACGACCTAATCGTGTTGCTGAGCCGACGTTTTTACGTTGGGTCCGACGGTTGCGAGACGAAGGCGCGATATGCTCACCACCCGTCCAAACCGTGGGTTTCCGTGGGGCCGCCCGCCGGCGAATAAAACCGTCGATTCGTCGTACGCCGCGTGTGATTTCGAAAACGAACCGAAAGCGGAGACAAATCGCATACGCGGCATATACGTTATCACACGCCGCGATACGCCGTTACGCGTTTTATGGGCCCACTCCCGCGTACGTGTGTACGTGTGTTTTTGTGATTTCACTTTCGAGACGCGTGACAATAATAGTTCGAGCCGACCACTCTAACCGGCCCGGCTCCCTGTGCTTGTTGAAGTACCGGCGTTCGGCTCGAAAAACACGATTAACGTCCGTTAGCGATCGGTTAGGTTAGGTCCGACCACGCGCCCGTGCGCGACACCCAACGTGTCATCCCGTCGATCGCGGACGACCGTTAGAATCGGATTCCGTCGGTTGTCTCGTGCTCACGGGCGAAAACGCCTAGAACGTACACAACGCCCGGTCTCTGGACGCTCGGGACCCGCTCGGGTTCCACTCGACCGGTACGAATCCCGGGGAATCGTCTGCGTCCAGAACGGCGAAAAGAACGCACCGGAACCCCCGGAGGATTCCGATTCCTCGCGGACTTTGGCGCGGCCGAACGTTTCGGTTTTTGGTCCGTTCGTTCGACACGCCGGGCGGATCACGACGATACGCGTTTGACGATTTTTTTATTTTATTTTTTTTTATTTCACGACACACCGCGACATTGTATCGTTTATATAACGCGCGTTCCCCGACGGCATTCGATTCAATCGAATTCAAAAAGATTAATCCGTAATTTATGTCCCGGAGCAATAATTCATTTCGGTTTTGGATTTTTGTTCTTCTAAAGCCAATAACGTTTTTCTCATTACGTCGTTAAACGTCTCGCGGCGTCACGCGCATGAATATATTAGACATTCACGTACGTTATACGGCCGGGTATAATAACAGCTTTTTTTTTTTTTTGTAAAACTCTCGAAATCCGTCGTTACGGAATCGACGATACGAACGCATTAAAGTCTTACGATATATAATACGCTATACCGTTTTATACCTGGCCGTGCGCGTATAAATATTACAAAAAAATAAAAAATACCATATCCGTGATGATGATAATAATAATAATAATAATGTATGTGTATTTTTATCGTCAAACGCAAACGTCTCGCGCGTTACGATCGAGATTATTATAATATGTTAATTAGGTTTCGTACACCGGCGCAGCGTTTCCCACGTGTCACACGACTTTACGATTTTCGTGCTCGCCGGTTTTCGGCTGGTTGTTGGGGGGGGGGACGAAACAAGCCGGTCTAATTATAATATTCAAATCCGAATACATTTTAAGTACGGCTATCGTTTGGTACGTGCGCGCCCCAAGGCGGATCGTCGTCGCCCGTAAAGACGTTTAAGGTGCGTTTTTTTTCTCTCTCTCTTTTTTTTTTGGACACGGTTCGAACGAAACCGATCGGTTAACACGCGCACAACGAGCACGTTACAGTATTATATATTGCGCGTGCGCAGATCGGTTAAAACGTTGAAACGTGTTTCCGTCGGGACGAATAAAAAACCGTAACGATTTACGCGCCGCCGGACGAGCGTTACGATGTTTTCACGCCCGCGAGACTATGGCCGCGCGTCAGAGGTGTCGCATAAAAATCGTTTTTTATTCGTACGGGCGCACGTTCACGTACATTGTGTAGGCGGGTACAGGTGCCTCACGAACACACACATATATATATATATATATATCATTCGGTGGTGTCATTTTAGTTTCTGAAAGGGGGGGGGAGGCCAATTTTTACGAAATTTTAATAACTATAGAAACGCGTAACTTTTTCAGCTAAAATCATTATCGTTAATGACTGGCGAGTATTATCTGAGATTCGAGTTCCGAAGTTGCCTTCTCATCACGTTAAACACGTTATACGTAATGTTTTGTGAATAGCTCTGAACGGTTTGTTTGAGTTTAATTTCTCTCTCTCTCTCGTCTTGGCTGCATGCACCATCTTTGGATTTTTTTCATTTTAATTTTTACGCTTTTTACGCACACGAAAGAAAAACGAAACAATAAACGTGGAAACCACCATGGATATACACTATATGTATACACTTTGAATTAAGTTAGTGATTTATACACTGCCTTTAATGATAACCGTTGCCATGTTAATTGAAAGAGCACACAACGGCGGTAAGTTATAACCACGATTTAAGACCTAATAATCGTGGTTTTAATCATAATTTTGATAACTGATAATATTTTATTTTACATCCACCGTTTGCCGAGAGGGTTTGTTATTGCCTCACGTCATATAATCTATGGTTATCACTATAAATTAGTTTAGAACATTGATTAAATCATACAATGTGTGTGTTCAATAGGTAGAATAAAGATAACTTATACGGGCAAATGTCTCCCCCCGCCCAAATGACGCGCCGCTGATATCGTTACGTGCGATATAACGCGACGGCGTTTCTATCAAATTTCTGGAAAATCGTCCGATCGTCTTTGACGCGTCATCGTGAATGTTGATCGGTGTGTGTGTGTGTGTGTTTTTCTCGCGAGAAACGAACGACAAGAATATAAACGCGAGGTCTGGTCAGACGTGTGAAATCGTTTTACAACGCGTACCCGAACAAAACGCGAACTAGTGTTTCTGTAGGCACGCGCGTGCATTTCATAATCGCTCGTCGTTTTAACGGCCGTCGAGTACCGTATCGCATTGTGTAAATTACGTACGCGGACACAGACGTCTCGGTAAACCGTGTTAAGGACAAAACTACAGGCATCCGTCCACAACGGACGCTGCGCCTATTGTACGCTGCAGCGATTCCCAAAGGGCGAGGCGCGAGGAAAATATTGATAGATCAATTCGGTTCTTGGATCAACGATAGTCCCGTCGAAACGTTTATCCCGTGGACACGCAGCGTTAATGAACCGTAATGACCAATGTGTTATACATAAATATTCTGGATGTCCGAACAATACGAAATCGTAATTTAAGGGAGGCGCAATTATTTTTTATTATTTTTTCTTTCTTATTTTTAGGGTGGCGTGAACCAAAAAAGTTTGGGAACCGCTGGTATACTGGTATTATGGTCGTCGGTGTTGTTGCCGTCGCGACGAACACGACGTGCTCGCAACGACCATCGTTCATCAATAATCAACACGATCACTTGATTTCGCATCGATGTCTGTGCACGTACTCGTGTGATTTATGTCAGTCGGTCAACAGAACTCTTCGAGACGCGGCGAAAACAATAAATCATAAATTGACTGGGGGGGGGGGGTTTTTTTAAATTTTAATTTTTATAATGTTCATGAAGGAAGTTACTCGGACACATTCGTCGATCAAGTGTTTGTTTATTTATTAATTTACTAACCTCGTTTATTTTCTGTTCGCCGTGTACACTCGTTTCGAAAAATTATAGCGTCTATTAATTTTATTTTACGACGCGAATGCAAATGTTATATGTTTTATACACATTGCTGCTAATTATTGTTTTTGTTACACGCGTTTTTTTTTCTCACTTAAATGACCAGTTATATAACGTTATCTAAAAAAAAAAAAAAATAATAATATTAAGGCGATTAAACATAACCGTTTACAGTCGTTTATCGAAACATTTATTATGAACAGTCACTCCGCGCGAGCCGTAAAAACATTTAATGATAAAAATACACTCGGACGACCTTTTAAACTGACGGGATCGTTTGATTCCATTCCAAGCGACATAAATTAAACGGCGCGAACGTACGGAACAAAAATAGGAAAAACACATATGTGACACGCGCGTTCTACAATATATTTTTGAACGGTTTAATCGATTTCAACGAAATTCTTTGCGTTTGTTAGGATCTCTTTTCCTATAGGACAGAAGAGAAACGACGGAATATCGCCAAACAAACAAACAAAAAATGTGATTCGGTCGTTATCTCTGGCGTACGTACTACTCTACTGCGGTATCGTCTGTAAACAGTGGTCGAATTAGGAAAAAAATATTAGGCGTCGGCAATACATTTTTATAGACGGCAAATGTAGGTACTCGAAAAGTTCATGCCGTCCGTCGCGTTTACCAATAATATGAAATCTGAACTCAAAGAATAATATGAAATACAAGTGTTTAGACAATTTAAAGTCGCGTTTGTGGACAAACGGTGAGAAAACCCGTGGGCCATAATCGGCATCAGCATTTCATTACGGTGACTGGCGCGGTCATATCAAATATATTATTTCGTCAACATAACAATATTATTTTGTGTTTCGTCGGCTGTGGAAAAGCGAATACCGTGCCCGCGTTCCTCTCGATAAAAAAAATAAAAAATAGTAGAGGTACGCTCGAATATTTAAAAAAAATAGAAAGGCTACTCAGTCCACCCCCTCCTAATTCAACCATTTTTCGTAAATCGCGCACTAGAAACGGCCTAGAAGACCGGTAACCGATATATACGATACATCCGAACGTAAAAACGGCCGGTGAGATTCCGGTCACGTATGTTTTGGCGAAAAAGGTGACGACGGGTCGCCGCGATTTTATTGCCGGACACGTCGTCTCACGTAATACACCGTATATATATATATATTATTTATTGTATATTCTTTGCTCGAGACTTTATCCTTCACCGCTGAAAGCTTTTCGTTGTACAGCACAACAGTACTAGTCGTGTACATATATATTTTTTTTTCACTCCGACCGCCCCGCAAACGCACGAGCTCGTGACCGTCTATACATATATACATATATACGTGCGCAACGTTTTCTCGGCGGAGCACGTGCGGCGCGTTACGTTATAGGACGTTTTTATATGGAAAACGCGCGTCTGGGGTAGGGGTTTTTTTTTCCTCGTTTTTGTTTTTACGTGAACCCCTCCACGTATACCGCACGTACGACAGTGACTATATATCGTCGCGAGCGTGTGTACGTATAAACACGTATATATATATATTCGGAGCGCGTGTCTGCGTTTCCGGCCGAGAGGATAGAAGGCGACCTTATGAGGAAACGAGAAAAAAAGCAAACACACCGTCCCCCTTTGCGAGACGACGACGACGACGACGACGATCGTAAACGAGACGCCACGATTTATATACGCCAAGCGTGTATAATACAATTTTTTTTTCCCCCCGCGACGGTGACGAGAAACGCACACACACACATATATATATATGTATGTGTGTGTGTGTGTGTGTACGAATGTATTTATGTGTAAAGGTATGATGCGCGCCGTCGTAACGATACGTCCGCATTCGGACTGTGTACGTAAAACGTTAAAAGACGCGTTTTACGACTCATATGATATGCATGCATTGTCTGCGCGTATGATATTATTGTACGTTTACCCGGGGGAGGGGGGGACGTTTAGGTGCTTTTCTTTATTTTTCATTTTTTTCTTTTTATCAATTTTTATTATGATTTAGGGGCGATTTGTGCGCGCGCGCGCGTGTGTTTCACGGATACAAACGATTCGGGCAAACGAGCGTTCGGTAAAAGCTATAGGGGGACTTTTTTGATTTATTTATTTTCATAACGCGCATTCGCACGTAAAATCCGTCTAATCCGATTTCGGACGTCGGATACCGGTAAAACGTCGCTTGACGTTGGATCGCGGTCGTAAACATCGGAGCGCTCTCTCATTTCGGTCCGCTGACCACCGTTTTCGACCCGGAGACAATAAATGACAAAGACACGTACGGAAGGATTATATTTTGTAAGCCCCGCAAATAGGGACTCGGAGAGTCGGTCGGATTCGACGTACATAGAAATACACGGAAATCAGTTTGTTCCTTGACGTTCGACGGACAAATCGTTATTAAATACGGTAACGATCGATCTATGGTCGAAACCGGAACGTTTGTTGTCCGTGCGCGTGTCGCGGATTCACGCAGTCGTATCGTTCGCGCCATCTACGCGTTGTTGTTATCGTATTCGATCGGGCCGAACCGTATTCCCGTGTCGCCATCTACGTTGCACGGATGGCGCGATAAAAGTCGCCCTCGCGGCTTTTCCCCTTGTCGTTCTTCCGTCATCGTTTATCGGCTCGCACGAATCATCCCGAGCAACCGAACCCGGCCGATTGCGCCGAACGTTCTCGCTGGTACACGTGGCGCCATCTAGTGTTTCGCGTCGTCTCGCTCGGACCGTACCGACACGTTCGAATTCGAAACATCGCGTGTGTACAAAAATCGTACGGTCCGGGGAAATTATCTTTCGAGACACGTCCGATCCGCGGTTATCGACAGGGTTTCTGTGTGCCGCGGGTTGAAAAACACAAACGCGACGGTACAAATAAATAGTCGCCGACGATTCGGACGGGACAACGGTCGGTCGTGGTCGACAGTCGTTAGCCGCCGCGTTATTATCAGGTACAAAAACCCCATAAGAATAACTTTTTTCTTAATCACGAAACGCGAACGCCCGTCGGAATTCCGTTTCCGGACGATCGAAATAAAAACACGGGTCGTGCGCGTACGGGATCGAGGCGGCGACGGTTTGGAACCGGTCACAAACGATATCCCGAACGTTTCCAAAACGAATTGCTCGGCTCACGAAACGAAACGAAATAAAAAACCGACGGAGGAACGTCTCGCGCGATAAACCGGTTGTCGAGGAGTCGATCACACACACTGTTGAACTCGTACCAGGGCGTGGTCACGGCCATATTGCTCGTACGACGAGATCCGTCCGATAATAATAATCGATCCGCGCGCCCCGAAACAATGTGTTCCTCCTTTCCGTGTTTCTCTTCGTTTGCGACGTCTCACGAATACCAGAGAAGGGGCACTCGGCCGCACATAAATAATCCGAAGCCGACGGTTTTATAATCGTAATATTTTTTTTTTGAATCTCGTACGACTTATCTCTCACGTGTGTACACACACACACACACACACACACACACACACAGGCACCTGTCTCGTGTATCACAAACGTACGCGTCGAATAGATCAATTCGTTTCGTCGGACGCTTATCAATAATGCGGTTACCCGACACGTCCGCCCGCGGGTCCGTAGCCAGACGATTTTGGTTTTTTCACTCGGGTTTCTTCGCCGACTGAAGGTGACCAACGTTTCAAAAGAGTTTCAAATAAAAAATGGTCACGGGTCGCCGGGCCAATCGTCGTACTCGTTGACGCGTCCGCTCCGCGCCATGGCTGCTCGTCGACGAACCATTTATTGTACATAAACCGAACTCGACGACGGGGACGGTTAACGCGTTTTGGGTATGAACATAAAACGTCGATTGATAAAAGAAATGGAAAAAAAATGATAATCGGACTGGTAGAATATATATACTCGTATATATACGTATACGTATTGAAAAAAACGAGACGATAAAACGTCGTTCACCGTCTGTCACGTCCAATTGTTTCTGTTCGTTTTAACGCCTCGTGAAAAAGTCATCGGGCAGAGTTAGCCGGTATGAGAAGAGTACCGTACAAAAATGTTGCCGCGAACAGTGAACTTGCCGTCAAGTGGCGTGGTCGTACCGATTATAACGATTTATAAGGCGAAATCCTAAAAAAAAAAAAAACAAAACCCGTCAACCGGGTACATTAAACGCGGTCACGATAAACGTATTGACGTATATATTCGTACGATTTTAGAGTCGTTTAATACGGTTCATACAGTTGTACACGGTCGTGTCGCGGAAACATATAAATGACGACAAGAACAAATATTGATTTAAGTACGGTAGAAACCCCACATTGACGTGTGAGTGTTAACAAACAAACGACAATAGCCGCGTTTACACACGCACACACACACATAAAAGTGATTATACAACGATCCTCGTGCACAGAGAGTTTTGGTCGGGACACTAATTCGGTTCGACGACTTTTTGGACGTCTCGTTGGAATTCCAAACCCATCTACTAGCGAACCGAAATACGTACACGCACGTGGATACGGACGGGCGCGCACAAAAACACTTGTCGTTCAAATAAATATGTTAAGTCGCGCGTAATGGAACGGTAAGGAATTAGATTCTATATATATATATATATACGCATATGTATGTACGCGTGTGCGTGGGCACGAACCGTCTCGTCCGTTTACAATCCAAAACGTATACGATCTACATATATATATATAATATACCTATACGCGTCTAGGTCACACAGTCCAGTGCTTCTTTTGAAGTGCACCGAGGGCGGGTTTTCATTCGTTTTATTGAACCTGCTGTTGCAGGCAGACAGCATAAACAAAACACTCGCACCATATATGGAATTTTTTTTTTTTGCTTCACATCTCCAGGGTCGTTCTCGGATCAGAATACCAACGTATACGTGTGTGTGTGTGTGCGTGTGTACATATTTATATTATACACGCGCCGATCGTGAAATTTCGGAAACACAATAAGTACGTTTACCCTTTCGGTTTTACGACTGTTATTTACACGCTTATTCAAATTTCGAGGTCGCGCAGACGACATGTATATATATGTATCCCCGTATACTACGTTTAACGATTTTAAATATCAAAATATCCGTACCAATAATATACGTAATATAGCGTCACGTGTACGTCCTGTCTGTTCTGTACATACGTATAAATATATATGTATACTCGTGTATCGTCTCGAATTCAATTAATATTACGATGTAGAAAATCGTCAACAACCATTTCATACCAGCTATGTAATATCCACGTGATGACGTACATTTTTTTTTTTTTAATTATTAAAAATACCCATACCGGTTTATTCGTTCGGAAATATATACGAAACGTCCATCAACGAGTTTTTCGAATTATATTTGAAATGTTGTAATTTATATTGTTTATTTTTAATTAATTATTAAATATATTCGGCCATCACATAAAAGTTCAATACTAACATATAAACGAATTTCGTATGTTTATTTAAAAAAAAGTTCTAATTTTCAATAACGCTGCCCGAATCTTTTTTCCGCGTACGTCCCTGACGTACGCCCTCCGCGAGTACGTGAAAACGCAATCGCGAAAGTGCACCGTATCGTATAAATACGTAATAGGTTAGTGTATATATACATATATATATATATATCAGTCGTCGCGCCGCCGTCGGCTTCGCCTGCGAAACGTGCTCGCACGTCGTGTTTGCGGTCGCGTTATCGCGACGGTTCGGCACGAAAGCGCGACGACGACGACGTTATCACCGGTCTCGGTAATTAACGAAACGTCGCGAACGTGTACCCGCGCGTCGAGATTACGTCGGTCCTTGAGCCGGAATTCGCGCAACCGGCGTTTAATCAGCTACGGAAATTGTGTAAAAATAAGGGGGGATTATTTTTTTATGCGCTGTATTTGAAGTCGTCGACATAAAAATCGATTTCCCCGTCTCTCGCACTCTCCCCCCATCCTACACGCGTACGTGTCACGTTAAAGGAGAAAACACCGACAGCGGCGAGGTCATTACATTACGTCTTGCGCTGTGCTCAGTGAATCTTTCACCGGGATTTAGTCAAATGACGCGGAAAGCTCATGGCGATCAGCGTTACGTTTTCAGAACGGCCGGTCGACTATCGAACGAGGAAGTTCGATCGACGACGCTCGCGTGACAAAAGTTTGACATTTCGGTTGGTTCGTGTCATGGGATGACAGATGGCAGACAAACGCGACCAGAAAGACAATCGCGTGACCGTTCGTCAGGAACTGTTGGACCGAATTGTCGACGTCGGGACGAAAGTCCGATCGTCGTCGCAGTGGGCTCGTGAATTTTCACCACAAAAAGCCGGTCGGGTCAGATCGAACGTTTTGAAGTCACGGTGACGGTTAACGTGATGGCCGAAAGGCAACGAAACGTGGAAGATAAACTCCGGGCGCAATCATCGAGTGTTGGGTTCGTGATTTTCGCGTGAAAAATCACACGGCCGTACTCCCCCTCGCGCATTCTGCCGACTTGGCTCCTGTTTTGGGTTTTTTCATTATTTATTTCCGAAACTGAAATCTCGGTCGAAAGGACGAAGGCTGACGACGATAGACGAAATAAGAGAAAATTCGGAAACGCCGTCGGGAAGGTTGTATAACGAACCGATCAGGAGAATACTTCGATGACGACGACGAGTTTCGATAACTCCGTAGACAATCCGAATAAATAAAAATTAAAATTCGGCGACTTTTGAACGGACACCGACGAGAATATTATTCGGTTTTACGTTTGGGTGTCGTATGATACGCAATGTCTTGTACGCGACACGTCGTACTTACAGCGGACGAGCACACGTGGTGCGTGTGGGTGACCCGCGTAACGAAATATCGTGAAGTATCTACGGGACGAACGGACGCGCTTTTACGAACTATTATTACACGTTTATGTATTTACGGGCGGTTCGCGTGCCGCCGCGTCGTTAAAGACCACGTGAACTCGGCCGTATTTTACGTACAATATATATATATACGAGGGTGTGGCTATTAAATATCGAGACATTCACTCCAAACACTTTTTATCGACAATTTTTCATAACCTAACGTTTTTCTCTGTCTACAGAATCCTCTTCGCGTTAAATACATAGCTCTGTCCGTATTTTACATTGGCTGAAACAACGTTGGATATCTTTCTCTTGCAATTCCATCAGTACCTCTGTCGATTTTGTTTTTACAGCTTTGACTGACTCAAAATGTGTTCCCTTTAATACGCCGTTTAATTCTGGAAATAGCCAAAAGTTGGCGTTGTCTCGATGCAAGTTCCTATAGTCGTTTTCCCACTATTCAGGCCGCTTTCTTTGTACTCGTTCTCTGAGTGTTTTCAAGACTCGCAGATAATAATTGTCCATTAGGACGGTCTGTTCTCCAGGTATCCATTCGGTCATTATTACACCCTTCATATCGAAAAATACGATCAACGAGTCATCGACCTCCACGCGACCATCGCCGAAATGCGTATGCGCCACTCGAAAACACGTGGTCGTGACATCGTCTCCATACACATCGGTCAACGAACGAAAACTTTCGGATTTTCCGATTTTTCGTTTTGACGTTTTCGTTTTTCGGTTTTGTTCGGCGCAATGACGTTCGTGGTTCACGAACATACCGCGAGATTTCATTTCCGTAGCCGTGTCCGTCTTATCGGCCGGTTCGACGGTCGTCTCGTTATTTGACAGCCGCGCGTCTAGCACGTATTACGGGCGGTCAGGCGCGGATCCAGAACTTATTTACGGGGGGGGGTCATCTTAATCAAAACAACTTTAATCTTCGTTTCGTCGCATCGAATAATAAAATATTTTCCAAAACATTTTATTGGATAAAATGACGATACACCGAAAAATCCCATAGCTACAACTTCATTTTAAATTGTCTTTCTATAGTATCGTAGATAAGAGTTAGAACGATTATAAAACGATACTAATAAAAAAATTTAACGAGAGTCTACGGGGGGGGGGAGAGCGATCGCCCCTTGGCCCCCCCCCACCCTTGAATCCGCGCCTGCGGGCGGTTCGCGTGCCGCCGCGTCGTTAAAGATCACGCGAACCCGGCCGTATTCAACAGCAACGGACGCGCGCCACGCAAACGAGACTCGGTCGCACAATAACAGAAACGCACGGACCGTTTTTTTTTTTAAGGCAACGCGCACGGCCGCTACGGACGGCGAAAACTCCGTGTTCTTTGTTTCGACCGGTCGACAAGTTTTGACGGGTAGTCGGAGAGACCGGATCGCGGTGAGCGGCCATGTTTTTATTTTTTCGTTTTTATTTTGTACGCGCATGGTCTTTTTCGTCTCGTTTCCACTTCGCCGCCTCTCGGATCGTGACCGGTTTCGTGTGTCGGAGCGGTATTTATTGTTATTATTATTATTATTATTATTATTTTTTCCCCCATTACGTTTCTCCCCCTCTGCGCGAACGTACACGGACTCGGACACACGCGTGTAAATTATTATACGCACGCCCTCGAGTTTTCGTTTTGGGTTTTTTTTTTTTTCGAATTTTTTTCTTTCTGTTTTACGAGAAAGCCAATATTTTTACTGCGCGTACACGCACGCGGACGGAAACGCGTATAGGGACGTGTATATATATAAGTGCGCCGAGCAACGCGTATTTTACAATACGATACCCGTGAGTTCGGAGCACCGAATTGGCCAACGGTCGAAAATTGGGTGTCGTTAACCACGTTGAAACACGATAGTTTCTTGTTAAGTATCGTGTTACACGCACGTACGCATATACATGTATATAACTGTTAATAGAAAATATAATGAAGGAGCTCGCTTTTTTTTTTTTTAGAATACAAATCGAATCCGTAGTTGACGATTTATTTATTAAGAGTATATATACACGTCATAGGTCTAAAATCTTTTGACAAAAAAAACAAAAATTCTCTATAAATAGCATAAATAATAATAAACGTACAACTCAAACATAATATATTTTTCGAAATTCCTTTTAATTTGATTTATTTAAAAACTCAAAAAGGATAATATTAGAAATGAAATCACTTTATACTTTATACAAATTTAACGCATTCGGACTATGCTATTAATATACATCTCGTGGATTCGTCATTACGAATATATATATAATTTTTTACAACGTTCCCATCCATACCAGTCTATGGTTTTTTTAAAATGTTTATCGAACTAGAAAGTCTCACGCGTTAAAATGAAAGATGCGTTGAATGTATTATACAATAAGTACTATGTACCAACACGATGTTTAAAACCATACTTACTATACTGATTAGGACTTGGAACGTTTTACCGAGTTTCATACTAACGACTTGAAAAGTTTCGCGCACAGATGTTTATCTCGTTTGAGAATAAACCGATCGATTCGATTGTAATATAATAATCGGCCGAATTATTTGGTTTCGCCCAAGTTCATTCCATCAATCCATTTCCACGCTTTTGTTCATTATTAATTATTACGTTTATAGATATTGATATATTTATAGATTTTTCTATTGAATTGAATTCGTAATAAACCCGTTTTACCGTTTAATCATACTGTTAGGTGTACATTTGTATACTAATGTTAACACATATGTACAACAGATGTGGTAATCGAATATTCATATTATTACGATTGATTTAACAATAATACGATATTTGATATACGTGTTTATTGTTTATATATGTATATAAGTCTATGTTCTAGAACCGAGCAATATAGTGATCGACAAACATCTGGTTTTAATAATGTGCGTACACTATAATATGATATCACAACCATCGTTATCTACGTCTTCTTCTATCTCGCCTCTATCCCAGAAATTTGGGATCGAACACCCGTGTCCTAAACCTCCACTTGACACGATCTCCTATATCATCTACGCACACACCAGCAGTATCACATCACACCCAATCGTATCCAACCATTTCTTTTTTGGTATTACTCTTCTTCCTTCAACGTTCATTTCAATAACCGTTCTTACACCTTTCGAATTTTCTCTTCTCATAACCTGACCAGGCCATCTAAGTCTGTTCTCTCTTTCCTTATCCTATCTTCTCTCGTCACTCCACTCATCCATCTAAGCATTCTCATTTCTGCTACACTCATTATCTGCTCTATTTTCTAGTCGACCGCCCAACACTCCAAACCATAATCATCGTCATCTACCTATATATATAAATATATACACATATAGTTTATAGGTTATCTTAATGTGTCTATTAAAATAAAGTTATTCGCGTTTATTATTATCGCTGATACCTAGAAACGACGACAATTTGACCGCAAATTTCACGAGCATTACTATATTGTAACAACATTTTTTATTAGCGCGCGCGCGTTATGTGGCGTTTTATATATACATTTATATACAACTAATCGTATTATTATGTTATATGCGCATCGACTCCTCGACTTTTAGCTTTTGTGCACATCGCAATAAATTCACGAAACGTTATCATATAATTAACCGTATAATTTTATACGACGTTGACGATAAAATGGTCGCCAGCTATCTACTTAATAAATTAAGTGTAGAAAACACTTCGGATACGAAACATGTTAATCTTAAAGCAGTCATCAGATTCGTTTTTTTTTTCATAATGATTATAAAACTTTGAAAAATATCCTTAAAACTTATCTTAAAACAATCATTAACAAAGTTATATATTATAATAATGATAAATAATATCGTAGAACTGAAATTAGAAACGTAATCAAACTTATAAACTATTTCAAGAAAATCCACGAAACGTATAATTATTGTTTTTCTTAAACAAGTAACTTTATATAATTATAAAACCGTTATTCGAAACAACCGGCTTTAGAAAAAATGAAAATCGAATTAGTAGTATATTTTGTTGTTGGCATAATTGATTAAACGGCTTATTTATATAGTATCTTACTTTGTAAATGAATATTAGGATCACGTTTGTTTTTGTATATAAAGTTAGGTTTAGTAGAAAAAAAATTGGTAAGTTTAAAAAAGACACTGTAACGTAGTGAAAAAATAAAATAAATATGTATATTTTTTTACAAAATATTTCACATTTATCAATAGCATATAACACATAATAAAAAGTTTTTATGAATAGACTAAGATAATTATTAACTTTAATCACCAGTTTTATAATACATACATACATATATTACGAAACAAGACTACTAAAAACACATTATATGTGTTTTATTACGCATTTGAAATGGTATAATAAATATTAAATGATACACGGTTATTGCCCATTAGTCTATTTATTACTAATAATCATCAGTATAAAAATAGTTGAAGAAAAATCTTTTAAACGGTTCATTCAATGAATTCAAAACGATAATATTATTGTTATATATTACGTGATAAACAATGTGTTTATTATTATTATAAAACACTTAGAAACGCATTAAAAAGAAAAAAATGTATATATATATTATATAATATATATATGTATTTGTTTTAAGTTTAATATTTAATTAAGTGCCATATGCATATAGCCAGCTACAATATAAAAGTATTGAAAATATAGCGAATCATTTTGAAGGTTTTGTAGTTATATATATATATATATATAATATGAAGGCGCCTTATATGTGTGCTGACGTATATGTATTGTTATTTGCAGTTTTATTAGTGTACCGACCTATAAAATATCTAAGTCGGCCATTCAACAAAGGTTTTCTTCTTCTTGTAAATGCGTGTTTACACATCGCGTATATACATGGAATAATAACCGCTTCTATTCGACCGTTTTCTTTTTATGTTTAATAAAATGTTTGAAAGCGTGTTGTATTTTTGCGTGTTGTGCGTGTTTGCAGGGTTATGTGCACGTAGGACCCACTTGTATGTTGTTTCGTATTTTTCGTCAAAAAACATAATACACTTAGGAATAATGTGTATTCGAGCAAATACTCTATACGTTATTCTTCCGTGAACGTTTACGTTTACGTTTGTAACACAACCGTATATTCTTGTACGTTCAGTTAACGTTCACGTTATATCGCCGGACATCGTCTGAGGGAGTTGGACCGTACATTTCTTAAAGTCAAACCCACCACATACCTTTACGTTGTACATAAGAAAAAGCGATAAAAATTCGTCCGAAAGAAAAAACCGAAATGACACCATACACGCATGTTTTGTCGTGTTAAATTTTTTTATCGCAGTACGCGCAACGGTCCTAGTTATATACAAAAAAATTGTTTCGATGATAAACTCTCAACAACGCGGTGATTGTAATGATATTTAAGCGTATTTAGTCGGAATGAACGCGGATTAAAACGAAAAATCACCCAAACGAGTACGATGTATAAACTAATAATTTTTTTCGAATAAATTTACGTTTCGTGACGTCCCTTCGAGCAGTAATACGTATACATATTATATATGTATATATATAGAGAGAGAGAGTTTCGTACAGGTTAAACCGTTTAAATATACGGAAAAAATATCATCGACGATAACGTTGGCGTAACTTTTATGCGTCGAAAATTATTTCTAACACCGTAACCACTTGTAACGTACGTTTTACGGGTTTTATTCTTCGGCCGTACACGGGGACGAAAATTTTTTTTTTTTTACACATACATTTTTGTACACTCGCGTGCTATCGGAACCCGAGTTCGGAACGCGCGTTATTGTACGCGGACGGCAGTGGACGGTTTTTACGGCCGTGCGCGCACACGCAAATGGCCTCCACAAAGGACGGACCCGAAAGGGTGCCGGGGACGCGTGCGCGCGACATTATTCTAACGACCTCCTGTTGAAGGAAGCGGCCCGTTGCTTCCGCGTACGGGCGCCGCGGTTCGCGTCCGACGAACCCCCGCGACGGCAATCAAAACGCTCGTCCTTGTACCGTTCACGCGGGGACCTTGGAAACGCGCGTGAAACGAAAAGATAACGACTCGGTGGGGTGGTGGTGGTGAGAGAGAAAAAAAAAGGGTGCTCGTTGTCCATACCGTTTGGACGTCCGACGTCGGCGGACGCGAGTAAAAGGAGGCGTCGCGTTCGGTCGTGTTGTGATGCCTCGCCGGGGCTAACCTAACGCCGCCGGCTAGTCGATTCGCCGCCGTCGTGATAACAGTGCGCGGCGGTGCGGTTCGCGTCCAGTCCGGTGAGTACCAGTTTTACGTTAATATCCGAGTTTAAATTTAATTCCAGAAAAAAAAAAAAAATAATAATCAATAAAATTCAATTATTATACGACGTTCAAACGACCCGCGCGGACAATTCAATTGGTTTCGATTCGTAAGTGCCGTTGTACACGCCCGTGACCCGGACGTTTTATTGAGATTCTATAATGGATTTAATCCGGGTTACGTGTCGTCGGTTGATTTAACCGCACGTGTTTAACTCGCCGCGTCCCGGAAATTCATCGATAATCCGGTACAATTCGAATGCCCTGCAAATACAGTTGTACAGAAGAACGAGTCGTTTAATTTTTCGTACGCGAAACGGAACGAATAGTCAACAACAGAAGACTTCGAATAGTACGTTTAAAATTTCTTTATCTTTTGATTGCCGTCGGTTTTCGTTGAGATTGAACGTAATTTTACTAAGCAAACCAACGAAACACGATTCTGTTATTCGAACATTATGTACACGTCTGCAATTATAAATATAGTATTTTATCGAAAATATATCGACGACGTGCGTCGACTGCAAATGAACAATAATATTTATAACTGAAACACAACACAAATATAGGTTAACAGATAGTATTGAGGTTTCGAAATATATATTAAGTACTGTATATATGTATATATTATATACTAAATATGTAGTCTGTACAGCGATTCTCAATATTTTTATATTTCAGTACGACCCACAAGTTTTAAAAGAAAATCCATATAAAACGAAAGGTATAACGAAATTTAGTCACACGAAAGTTAAGGTAAAACTTCAATTACCGCTGGTCTAACAAAAAGGTCGACATTAGATAGGTACCTATAATTTGCGCGATTAAGTACATACAGGTATAAATTATATTCGATGACGACAACGATTAATCTGGTTAGGTGATAATGTCAATAACTATAGGCGTTGTAGATAATTCCTGAAGAAAAAACGATACAATGTTAATAAATTGCAAACACGTCGTTTTATAAAATATTTTTCTTATATATACCTACTGATCGTAATAATACACATTGTTAAGATATTTCGATTGTCGCGCACGTCAGACTCCCGCTATGACACTAATTAGAGCGGCTAGCTCTAACTATAATAAATGCACTTGCACTTTTACATTGGCATCTTACAAGACCTCGTGCTTCTGATTGTATGTTATTGAAAGCGGCTGCTTCTCGGAGAATATTATTTCCTCGTCTTTCAATTTGTCTACAGCCGTGTTATTAAATTATTGTAACCAAATAAAGTTTTCCGTACCGGCTGTCCACATACATATGTAGGAGTCTATGATCAGTTACAGTCAACTACTTCAAGAGTGATAAAACTTCGTTATTTGTCCGTTTAATAAAACATCATCGTTATAATACCGAAATTCACTGATAACAACGACGGGTGCAAAAACACAAATGATACGCTTATATATATATAGGTTTATAGTATTTCTAATAAAATTAATGTACATATGTACGTGAAATCTTGTAAATCCAAAAACGTATATATTGCTTGAAATAATCATAACTATCGATATAGGTTATATAGTGTTTCTAGTATTATATATAGACATCAGCTAGCTGAATTACGCGGCTTCGCGCGTGAACAGTTTTGAAAAGGGTTAGGGTATGAAACGTAATATCAAATAAATTCGAAGTAATGATGATAAGAAGCAATAAGAACGACGAACTCGAAGAACTGTCTCGACGGCCGGACGTTGGCAAGGGAGGTTAAACAAAGATAGGGCTGACGTGGACGGGGGTCATGCGCGGAGAAAGATAGGCTCCACAGTCGGAACAACGGTCGGGGAGATACCGCTATCGGTAAGAGGTCGCTGGGAAGGCTGTTAAAAAACGGACGTGTGAAGGATTCGACCGGAGATACCGTCGATCTCAATGATCGAGAACCCCGCGAAGAAAAAATAATGATGAACAACAGTCACAGACGAGTTTAGAGTTATTTGTTTTTTTTTTGTTTTTTAATCGAGCGTGGGGACAGTCGGGCGTTTAGTTATATTAATCGCAGTTACATACGATTATGACCGTGTTCAAGACTTACGTGTTGGCGGTGACATGTCGACGGCGGTCGTCCGGTGCTCTCGCGTGTCGCGCGCGTGCGTTGGTCGCCAGACGGCCCGTACGGGGTTGCCGCGCAGCTATACGGAATAGGTTAGGTCAGGCAATATCGTCCGAAGCCGAACAATTGCGTGTGCGTGTGCGAGATTACAGAACAACAAGACGAACGTGTTACTACACGTCGTGCACGGATTCTCAGTCGCCACGGGGATATATTATATACACGTGCGCCCGGAAAAACGACGCGAATCGTTCGCGAAGAATCGAAGACGAACGGAGCGCGCGATCGTCCGAAGGGTTATAATATGTCGGACGGCCGGGGTCGTTCTAAATGAAGATATTTACGAACGGGCGCGCGCGGCGACCGGCCGCCGCGGAAGCCGAGCCCGCGTCCAAGATGGCCGCCGGCCAATGACGCGGCGCCGTGTCCCGCGCGCCCGTCGCAGCGGCGACGTGACGTTTCGAACAACGCGCGCGCGGGCGACTTGGTACCGTTTGCGCGTCGCGGTCGTTGTTCGCCGGGGAAGCCTACGGAGCAGTGACGGCACCGGACAAGATCATGGCAAATCGATCATAGAATTCAGTGAAAACCCGTCTATACGGGTGTAATATAAATTATTGAAATACATGAAAAATACTGTATTATTAGCGTTTTCCGATAAAATATAATCAATTTCGAAATCAAATTTAATGGCGGTGTATTATCTAAAGGAATGCACATAAAAAAAAAAATACGACGGGTTACACAGCGAAACATATGAAACACAGCAAATACATAAGTACTTGAAATTTGAATTTTCGTTTGTTCTTCAACGGGTAGGGCAAAGGTAGGGCAAAACCAAATTTGGGTAGGGCGCTTGCCCCCTTCTAGCGCCGCCACTGCTACGGAGGAAACGGTTAGAAGAAACCCGACGAACGAATCACGGGCGCAATTGCCGTCGGTGCAATTTTTGGTTTGGTTCGCGATGTCCGGTTCGGAGAGAGGGTCAGAAACGACGCGGAGAGCGAGTCGTGAATCGTGTCGCGATGCACGGTCATTCCGACGTGACAACAAACCGTAGAAAAATGCGTGTGCAAAACGCGCGACCACGTCCGAGCCGTACGAACAACGTGCACATTTGTCGTCAGGGTCGCGTTCAAAAGTCCCGGCCGAAAATGTCGACTGAATCAAATAAAATTATTCTGCGACGCACGCGCATCATAATACGACGCATGTCGATTTTGCGATTCAAACAGTTCGTGACGTTACGCAGTCACGACGGTGACGGTCGTAATTTCACAGGACGGACAAGTCGGTTAGGTTAGTTGGTACTTGTATCGATTTTAGTCGGTACACGGTCGTTTCCGACGTTAGGTTAGGCGCCACTCCGGCGGGATAAACACGCTTTGCCAAAAACAATCGGAACGATTCGCACGTTTTCGTCTCGCGCGTCTTCGGCTCGGCCATGCGACAATTGATCGTGTGCGACGTGAAAAAATAAATAAAAACAAAAAATAAATAAAACCGGAAAACGCGGCACGTCGTAACTCGGTCCGGCGTACGAGTTTTCGCGACGCGGTTCAAACACGCGCCGCCGCACTACCCGGTAGTGTACATAATTAATATTATTTATTATATTTACGGTAATATACGTTTATGTGCATAGGCACGACGCGATATATATTACAGAGACGGGCGCCCTGCGGAGAGATTATACGAGACGAGTAAACATACGTATAATGTGTGTGTGTGTGTGTGTGTGGTAATAACTCGCGCGTATATAATTCGTGGTATTTGTTTTTTTTACATTTTTTTATGCGGTCGTCAAAATAAAAGGCGGTTTAAAGACGCGACATAGTATACGATACCGATACACATATATATACACATATATATCGCGCGAAAACTTTCCAGTCGTAACGGCCGAACGTACTTCCCTTCATAATTTTAGGTGGGTATTTTCGCGTTTTTTTCCCGCGGCCCCGCCCGGAATCCCATCCCCGTCGTTTCGTTTAGTACAGCCGTAACGTAACGGCGGCGCGCGAGACGAGGGCGTGTGTAATGGGAAAAGTTTCGGGATATACGGCCGCGTGGGCGCCGTAAATCCTTTCGCTAAATAACGACAAACAATAACGTCGTGCCGTCGTAAAAACGAGAACGGGCGAAAATAGAAAAATAAAACCGACGCGCGGTCCGCGTTTCGCGAGGAGTTCGGTCGGTACGGCAACACGTACAAAATACACGCGTACATTTGGTACGTTTCGTTACGTTACACCGTACGCGCCCCCCGCCGGTACCTCACGTTTCTTTTCGACCCCGTTCCGTCCTAAACCTAACCTAACCTAAACGCTGTCGTGTCCCGCTTCGCTCTGCTTTGATGCCAGGCCTGTTTTACTGTTGCCAGGCTATACACACCCTTTACCGGCGGAGAAGGCGTTTGGACGTTTGCTGGTTGTATGTGGTTAGGTTAGTGCGTGCCGTCCGTTCGGACAAGTTTCGCGCGTCGTTGCCGTTGGTGATTTATGTGGAGAAGGTGTTTTTCATTCCCGATGAACTCAACGTCGTTCGTTGTCGTGTAATAACTGTAGTGGTCCGAAACGGGCACCGTGTCCGTTGCGTTCATTCGCGTCGACAATCGTGTGCGACGACAACGTACCGCGGTTATCGGATCGAGAGATTTTCCAGTCGCGTTATACGTAGGTATCGTCTCGACGGACTCGACGGCTGAAATCGATTTGGAAAACGATTACGAGCGACGCTAGTGGCTGTCGTTTGACCGATCATGCGCGTATAGGCTCGTAGAACATTTTGAGCATTTTTTTTCTCCCCGCTCGTTTTTAACTGCGTTTTAGGAAACTACTCGGGAAATCGATCGACCGAAGTATACCGGAACGTGACGCGCGTCGAGACGCGTCCGAGCATCACGCTATGTAAAGTGTTCACAGACGCAAAAAAAAAAAAATACGTCAGTAAAATTCGCCGCGTTCAGAATCTAAACGTTCGCTTGGACGTTTCGTGTAAATATACGGATGTACCGTGTGCGTCGAGACAACGTCAAAATGTGCGCGTATTGCATTCTATAATATTGTTACGATTCAGATAGTCGAGGAAAATGTAATGGTTTATTTTTTTTCAATGACCGCTTTCGAAAATAAATATTAAATAAACGGTTTACGATACTATACCGGTGCTAGTGTTTTTTTTTTTTTAAATATTTATGGCGTATAGGCCGAAAAACGTAAAAAAGAAATCTTTTTTTCTATCATACTCGTGGGCGGAAGGAGGGGGGGGGGAGCGTACCTACAACGAAATAATAATTTACGCGAGCGTCTCGTACGTAAAACACACGTGCCGCGCACACTTGTATAGAATTCATGACTTGTCGTGTATTTATACGTTTTGTCCATGTCCGCGTACGGCATGCATAACACTAAACAATCGTATGCGATATAAACGAGCGTATCCCCTCTTCCCATCATTCGTGCGCGGAGGATTTCGACAGACTTTCGTTTTAGGGACGTCCTTGTTAACATTTACGACGACAAGACTGTTTGTTCTGACGTGCGTACACACGACGCTGGACGGACCGGACGACGCAAACGAGCAAACATACACGTGACGACGGAAAACGATAACAACACGTTATGTAAATAAATAATGTCGCGTGATGGATTGTTGTGGGCGCGCGCGTGCAGCGTGTGCGATATCGGCCGTCTATAATACGAAAACACTAATTATCGTTAGACGTTTTTTTTTTTGTTTTTTTAATTCGAGTTTGGCTCGCGCGCCCAATGTTTCCGGATGTTCGGAGTTGTTTGATTAGGACCGGCCAGGCAACAGACGCGTAAAATATAGCCTACCGTTCGTACGTGTGGCGTTGTCTGTTTGGGAGGGTTTTTTTCGTCTCCGAAAGAAAACACCCGTTGGCTCACACGTGTGTGCACGTGACACGCGTATTGACACGTGTTGGACGTCAATATCCAGTCTTACACGATTGCTTATAATCTCCGTGAAATCACGCGACTTGGCCAGATTAAGAGTGAAAAGTCGATTGAAAAAACCAACCGGGTTCCGAAAAAGGCGTTCCACGCGAAGGCGTTGCAGCGTTACATACATGTAACGTAAGCTTGTTGAAAAACGGGAAAGCAGAAATTTACTCATATTGTTATTATTGGGAAACGGCGCGGAATCCTGTAAAACGGTCGTTTGTATTCCACTTCTTTTTTGGACACTCGAACGTCCCGAATGTATAAATAATTGTCAAACTTCGTTAAATTTTTCAATTTAACGTCGTAACTATGGTCAAGTGTAATGCTACGGACTATAGTGTTATGGTGCCCATCCATAATCGGATGTGTATTGTTTCGAAGCCGGCCCCGTGCGGGTATTTGTAGTTTTTCGTTTTCGAGTGGTGTGCGTGTGTTTTTTTTTTTTAATACGTTGTTTCGTTTAGGTCGTTATGGTGAAAACGGGAAAGCCGAAAAGGTGCGCTTTTGATGAAAACGGTTTTTATTTTTATTTTTTCCAGCTTTTCATTAGTTTCGTAGTAGTAGGTAATAACTAACGAGTATAATGACCGTGTATAATAACGAAATTGTAATTTGTAAAAGTTCGTAACGCATAAAAATTAATATTTTAATATACGACATAATGTTTACGCGAAAAATGATTTACACCGAAATTTATGCGAAAAACACCGCCCGTCGCGGTCGCTGATTACAACCGCCGCCGCGTTTCGCAATATAATTACTACTATTTACGTGTAATGTTTCGAGCGAATTTCATTAAAAATTCGTTATATTTTTATGGCCGCAGTGCGTTTGTTCACAAAATAACTATAAGAGTGCAGTGCTAGACCAACTATGTTGCGTGGTTCAGAGTGTTGGGCGGTCGACAAGAAAATAGAACAGTGAATGAGTGTAGCAGAGATGGTGAACGCTCAGATGGATGAGTGGAGCGACAAGAGGACATGTCGGTCGTGGACATGACAAGAGTGAAATAGACTTAGACGGCCTGGTCACGTGACGAGTAGAGAAAATTCGAAAGGTTTGAGGACGGTTGTAGAAATGAACATCGATGCGATTGGGCGTGATATGAGGACCGCGGGTGTGTGTGCGCGTAGAAGAGGTGGTAGGTCGTGTTAAGCGAAGGCTTAGGACACAGGTGGCCGACCGCAAATAGCCGGGATAAAGGCGAGGGGGGAACAAGAATAAGAGCGTAATTCGTATCTAATCGAACCACCGTCCGTGCGTGCGTTATCTCTGGATAACACCTGCCTCGTGGTACTCGAAAACGTAATCGGTATATGTGTTGTATATAAAGTACAAACGCTGTCGACAGCCAATGCGTATGAACGCGCGTATTCGGTCACGGGCGAGTGCCAGTCTGTTTTCAGATCTATCGTGATAAACGTTTCGCGCGCGTCTCCGTCGTTACGATTCTTGTTTGATCCTGACAGCGAACCGTGAAACGTGTGTGCGCTGTTCGCTTTTACGACGGCGGGTTTCACGTTTTCGGAACATTCTTATTCCGTCGTCGATCCCGTCGGCGACCGATCGTAAATCGAACACGAATTACGACCACGTTTCGAACAACATTGAAATGCACTTTTCCGCGTGACTTTTTATCTTTTACGTTTTATTTTAGGCGCGTTTTTTTTTTTTTTTGAAAACATTTTAAAACTATTTTCGAAAATAATGTGCCGTCGCTTGTTTATATTGCACGCGCCTGTAGTGAATACGTGTTAGGAACTTATACCGTATACGAGTACGTGTTTGCCGTAATGTGAACACGCGTACGTTAACTGAATAAAAAATAAAAATTTTGCTCAAACCCATTAAAACGTTATGCGTGCCACGTACTTACGTTTGCACGATGTCGATTCAGAATTAATAGGAAAAATTATGTTTTATAACTAATTAAAATTCGCCGTTAATACTGTTTCATTACACTAACGCGTTTACGTGTGTGTATGGTTTAAACGTAGACTATTCGCGCGCGTAATTAAATTTATCGCAAATCAAACATAACACGACGAACACAATACTGTCGTATACGTATACATATATATATAATTTATATGCGTTATTATTAGATAATACATATTTTATATTTTTCGATAAAACGTTGCTGTTGCCGTAATGCACAACAATGATGCATACGGTAAAATCGAAAATTCGCAATTATCAGGTCGAAGAGGTGTAGTTACGTTTTAATCGTCCTATCATTTGCAAATCGTAATGACGCTTGTCTCAAACGTGATCGTCGAACCTAGGGATTTATGTATTTTATTTTGTCGTTTGTATGCGTACCGTAAATGTCAAAACACTACGCACTCTTTATTCACTGCTACTCAATCAGTATTTGTAATGTTGGTTTTATGTTTTTTTTTTTTTTTTATACATATAATAATAGGTACTTGTTTTCATCCGAGCGTACGTCGAAAAAATTAATATCCCAATAATAGCTATAATTACTATTTCTTTCGTTTCTTTCTCGACAGATCACTGTAATGTAGCAATCTAAATAATCGTGTACGCGATCCTATACGGAACGTTTGGATTTTTTTTTTTTAGAAAATACTTAACAGTAACGTAAACACAGCCGTTCGGTTATTTAATTTTCGGTTCGGTGAGACGTAAACAAAAACGTACCGATTTAAGATCATCGGTAAACAAATCATAATCAAGTAACCGGGTTTCGCACGGACAACGAACGAGCCGCGTAAACAATGAAAACTACCGACTGATAACAGAACTATACGCGTATGTTTACTTTGTATAATATCGTTGTGGTTATTATCGAAACATCGTTACGCAATATAGTGTTTTCGCGGACTTTACGATTGTTGCCGTGTGTACCATTTGCCGTGAAATCAAAGGTAGTCGACGCATTAGGAAGGCAATAACAAATACGGCCTAGAAATATCATACCAATCTGAGAACATGTCACGAGCTTTATAGAAAAATATAAACGTTCGACGTAAATACATCGTTTCGAAGCAATCATTAAAACCCAGAAATTCGACAAATTCAACTTAAGACAACCGTGTGAATGTTGTACAACACGTTCTCGGATTGTGTGCTGCGCAAAATGGAAATTTTAGATTTTGCGCGAAAACTAAATGTTTTGCCAACGCGACTACGTAAATACGATCATTATTATATTTATATATTCAATTATAATACAATATAAACGTAAAAAAAAATAAAATAAAAGAAACACAATAGCTTTTCTATTTTCGTCAAACGCGTTTTCTTCCCATTTTATATTTGCCATTTCTTCTTTTTTTTTATTACATACTACACGGTACTTTGTATGGGTATTGTTATAGGTTATTACATGCGCGCGCTTATATCATTTACGACTTTTATAAAACTTTGTACTCGGCAGTATACAATATATATATATATATTGTCATCGTCTTATATAAATATACGTGCGCACACGAATATCGTGTCGTTTAAAAACGAAATATGTACACGATCCCGTCGATCCTTGTTTCTTCTAAACGCGTTCAACTCACTCGCGAAACGTTTTATCATATTTGTCAGTATGTACATACGAGTGTATGTCATCGTCGTCAGTACAGACGAAACCCAAAAATAGTGGTTTTACCGCGTACCCGTGACAACTTATTGTAGCGACAGATATAAATAAGATCTCTTTTAGATTAACAGTTATAATTTATAATTCGTACGGCGGGTGGAGTTCAATTCGAAAGAGTAAAAATTATTTGAAAATTTGTCGGACAAAGAATTGTGCAGATATGAAAATAATAATGTTCGATGAAAAAAACAACTCGCCGTGCATGAGACGTCCACGGTTACAGAATACTTGAAATTTAGAAAGAACGGAAAATTTGTCGAACGAGTTTGAGGAAATCTTTTCGGAACCCGTCCGACTTGCCTTTCCAATTCAAACATTTACAGTTTCCTCTAAAAGTCTCGTTCACAATCGCAAATAGTTAAATAAACTACAAAGTCAAACCTTTAAAATGTTTTAGGAATAGATTTGAGTTCAGATCGTTCGTCGCAAAATCGTACGCGTAGGCTCTCGTCGAGAACTGAAAATGCCGAAATACCTCTTGCTCGCCGATTGCGCGACGACAAATATATACTTATCCGGTATGTATGTGTTGATGGAAAACCGATTATAGAAAAGTCGCGGACAATCATTTACAAACTAAAATTAAACGCGTTTAAACGGTTAAAAAAATATATATATACACGATTTGACCATGCCAAAACGTCGAGAATATTATTACGCACGTCTCGTTTATCATTACGTTACTTCAAGCGAGACGATAACGTCGGTTTGGAGATCAACATATTGTATACATATATATATATACACGTGTATACTTTGGTGCGTGCGTTCGCCGAGCAATAACATAACGTGATATACGACAGCGGTCGGACGAATATAATAAAAATACGCGTGTCGGTTTTTCGCGAGCGACCCGAATACCGTTTCCGCCCCGTTTTATGAGCGCGCGCGGAAACCGACTCGTACGCGTGTACGACATGTCTCTCCCTTCCTTCTCGGGACATCGGAACATACGCAATATAATATCATATGTGTACGGCATTAATTTTCGCGTTTTTCGTTTATCCGGTGTACAAGAAATTCGACGGCCAGTTTTGTATACGCGAGAACGTCAGTAAAACGTGCGCGCGCGCGTGTACGATATAGACAGCCGTCCTTCCCTCCGTCGTTCCTACCGCGGCCGCGTCCCCCAGGGGAACGATCCGAGCGTTTTCCAATCTCGCGGAGGACTTGCCCTCTCGTTGTGGTCGCGCACGCGCTCGTTCACGTCTTGTCAGTGATAAACACACACGCATATCGTCTACTCTGGAGACGATCGGTTTAAAAGCCCGAGTCATTACCACGGTTTTATGTACAATAAAAGTCAACGTCGATGCGAACACATCCCCCACTTCCGACCACCCTTTTCGCCGTCCGTCCGTCGCGTACAAAAATATAAACATCTTACTCGCGCGCGCTGTACGAGCAGAGCGATCCCATTAAACGAGACGATAGCGATCAATTGATACCGTTTAACGTACTTGCGTGTATTTTACACACGTATGTATAGAGTTAGTTTTCTTTTTTTCCGTACAGTCGCAACACTGTACGTCGCCCTAAACGACGTACGCAAATCGTATTGGACATAAACCGAGAAGCTCCATCATATCGTTCCCCCGAGCGCGAGTGTATAAGAAAACGCGGACGTCCAATCGAGACGAGATCAAAAACCGAACCGTTGTTTTTATACGTTTACGGATTTACGAGCTATATATATGCATATAAATGATGGTAAAACTGAATTTATCGAGAGTCCTCCGCACGGTCACGTCTCGTCTGTTTCCGACGTACTACGCGACACGAGCACAACCACGAAACGCGCGTTTTTCAAACTAATACACCGCGTCACGTCCGAATTCCACGCCGTGGCGAAACACCACGAGTTTGGAACGGTGAAAAATCGAAAACGACGGATTTCTATGCTCCCGGAACGCGCGCGTTTCGTTTACGGTCGAACGCGCGCGTCGTATTTTATGGTCACTTGAACCCTAGTGGGGGGAGGGGGGGAATAAATAAATTTTTCAGAGTCACCTGCGCGAGGGACGCCGCAAACCGGCGCGAAAATATCCGAGACGTTTTTCGCCGACACGGATACGGTTCGCGCCGGTTAACCAGTACGGGCGGGACAATAATGCGATCGCGAGGAACAATAAATAGGCACACGTCGCACGCGGCGGGTCACGAGAATTTTCATGACGTTCCCGCGTGTCGTGCGAAACGCGATACCCGTAGACACGTAATGTTTATGCGCGACGGGAGGGTGGGGTGTGGGGGGGAGGTGGGGAAAGAGGAGGAAAGCCACAAACAAACAAAAAAAAAACCGGGTACGTACATTGAATATAAACGTATCCACTCGAATTGCCATTTTTTTTTTATTTTTTTTCATTTCTTTTCTCGTACCCTATTAAACCTATATAACATGTTATAATACGCGCGCGCGCGCGCGCGCATACACAATGGAAACGACGGCAGATTTATCGAGTGAGACATAATCTTTTTCGCGTTCGCATGACGTCGTAACGGCGCGGTTTCCATTGTGGGACCGTTCGCAGCAGACTTTACGAACACACGCGTTATGAATATGTGTGATCCGTCTTTCGCCGTTTCCGCGCGCCGCGTAACGGTCCGGCGACGGGTTTTTAATCGTCGTCGTCGTCGTCCCCGTCCTTTTCGGTCGCGTTTAACTCTCACTCCGATCGTCTCTTGACGAGTCTCGGGGCGGTTTTTTTTTCGTTTTTTTTTTCGGTCGGAGGTTCACACGCGACGTCATTCGCGTTTCGAACTTCCGGGACCATTTCGAAATATTCCGACGTCTATTATACCGCGTACGCCTCGAAAGTTGATACGCGTGCGCACCACGTACGGAACGGACACTCGTCCGATACTACCGTCGTCGTCCTCTGACCCGTTATTAACCATGTACAAGACAGGAAGAAAACGTTTGTTTTCGGACCCGACGCGTGTTCAATGTCGTCTATCGTCATTAGTGATGTTGCGAACCGTTCGATTCTCGAACCGGACCAAACACAAAACGGTTTCGGTGCGAACGTCGAACCGAGGAAAATGAAATCCGTACCGAATTCGTCCAATCGTTGGTTATTACTCAAAAAAACGAAAATAGTTGATTTTAAACACCCCATATTATTTATTTCATGAAATCGATCGAGTATCCGGATGTTTTAAATAAATTTAAACCGTTTGAACTTTTTATAAAGTTCGGGTTCGTAACATCGCTAATGTATATTATTATATGTACGATAAAAATTTAATATTCTAAACGTGTGCCTTAACTACATTTCAAAGTATGTCATGAACTTTATTTTATAGAAATGTATTTTTAAGTGTTTCGTCGTCTACAAATAACGTTATAAGATATTTTAAATCAGTTTTTATTTTTTTTCAGCGCATACGACACAGTCGAAGAAAGTCTAATAAGACGACGGACAGTCCGCACCGCTTTCGGGCCGAGTCCCGTCGTTGTCGGTCGGGAACGGGTTCCTGTCCGCCGGTAGACGCTTACACTCGTATTTCACGCCGTCCCGTCGGTGCCGTGTCCCGTCCCCGGCGGTTTCACTGCCGGAAGGGTCGGCCGCGGCCCCCGCTAAAACACGACCCGACGTGGTTTACGGACCGGAAGGAGCCCACAGCGGTGCGTAGACGTCACGGGGTCCAAAAGGATTTCGAGACGAAGGAACCGGCCGGCGAGCGTAACGACGCGGAACACAAAAATCAATCCGAATAAAACGTCACTCGGTTTTTTATGTTTTCAGACCACGCGCGACTCGTCCGAACGCGCCGCGTTACGCGATGTATCGTTTACGGGACCGGTCGTCACGGCGTTCGGCGGGGCGGACGAGGAAAAGAAACTCCGTCCGGACGGACGTTTTACGATCGCCGCGACCAATTAAACGCGTGTGTCGAGAGTGGTCTCGGCGGGTGCCATTTTCCGTCGGGTTCCGTCCGGGAGAACGACCGTCTGGTAGTGGGTTTTTTATTTTTCGGGACGCCGACGCGACAGACACGAGCTACCAGATAATTTATCACGACAATCCGCGCGCCGGCCTCGGACCTAATGGATGGTACACGAAAAATAGTACGAGCGCGACCGCGGCCGTCGAAGCGCTGACGGGCCAATGGGCGCGGGGCGAAGTAATAGTATTCGCTATCAGATCGAGCGATAGCCGTCTGGATAAAAAAGCGCATAAAAATAATGGAACCCTCCGTTAATTAAGCCGTCGGCCGTGCAACAAACGCGTTCCGACGACTTCGTAAAAACGTTTGGAATTGGACGGCGATCGACTGCGATATAATAACGTAAACGACGATTACCGTCGTTTTTTTTGTTTTCCCCCACGTACGTACGTTTCGTACGAGTCACGGGACACCTACCGACCGGTCGCGCGGATCGTAAATCCCGTGTGATCGGTTCCTGCGGGAATCCGTTTTGCGGATACGCACTCGTACGTACATATGTGTGCACGCGTGGAAGGTGGTGGACTTGTGGATCGGGCGAAGGACCGTAAAAATCGTCGGACCTACGTGAGCCGGGGGGGTTTTTTTTTTGTTGTTCGCCGTCCTAATTGGACGGTCTCGGTTTCAACGAGGAAAACGCGTAGAAAAAACGGTACGTGACGTGCGGAATCACTCGAACGGTACACATTATAATAACGTGTACGACGTAGAGGTACGTTTTGAAAATGTCCTCCCGTTTTCGCTCTTTGTTTTTGTTTTTTTTTTGTTTTGTTTCGAAATGTTTATGTGCGTGCGTATACCGCTCATTAATGTACAATTTATATACGTATGATATTCTTATACCGCGACGTTTTGTCACGGGTCGATCGTAAAAACGGTCGTGTACGTGCGTTTCATACCACCGCGTGCGCGTGCAATACGCGTCGGTCTCTCGCTCGAACGACCCGAAAACGCAATTTTGTTTCCGAAAACCATGCGGATCACGGCCCGCGGTGCTCGAGCGTATAAGTGTTCTATATATATATATATATATATATATGCGCGTGCGTGTTTTCACATTTTTTTTTTCCCCCCGACAAAAACGGTCTCTGTACGGTTTCCGTTTCCTTCGAAAATCCGCGAGTCGTTAATGCGGCAAAGGTCGACCCACCCACGACATCGAACGGCCCATAAACTCGTTTCCACCGACGGTGTTATGTTTCGCGCTTTGCGCTTGAACGTGTCGTTAAACTACGGGTAAAACGTTAAACGATAATAATTGTTACCCGATTCGGTCGTGTCACGCTGCGGACGGGAACGAAACCAAAAAAAATTATAATTTACCACGTACGAGACGCGTATACCGTATTTATTTGTATACGATCATCACGCGGTAAATCGTAGTCACGTCGGTCAGAGCCCCGGCAGACAGTCGATAACCGTCGCGCGCGGTTAAACCGACGTACGTGTTTATATGTGATTTCTTTTTCGTTATTCAAAAATCACAGCAACACGGGTCCTACCGCCACGGCGGAAGTCGTCATGTACACCAGTGTTTATATATATACGTACACAGGTATACCGGAGCCGAGTAATGGTAACCACCAGTGGTAAAAAAAAAAATCAAACGAAAAACTGGATCTATAAATCGCGCTCGATCGCAGCGTACAATAAGTATATGCATATATATATATATATATAATAATAGCCCACTTCCAAGTTAAAACGGTTTTCTTCCGTGGACGACACAAGGTTAGGTACGTTGTATCCAAAATACGTGTGTACAGGGCGATTCTCGCGTAACTCGAACAGCCCGTAACGACGTGTTCCAGCGTATAGCACGATTTCCAATCGTCACCGCTCTGAACGTTACGATTCGGCCGTTTCAATAACGAATTACGTTTAACGTGTTTAGAATTAAACGAGGATTCCGACAAAACCCTAACGGCTAAATAAAAGATCATTTCCTGGACGGTACTGGCGCACAATGGTATGATCTCAACTATTTTGTCGGTTGATTTTTAGTTGTAAACTTAATGTAGTCGGGAAGACGTGAGGAAGAGTTAGGACATATGATCGTGGAATTATTCCTGTCGGTATCCGAGTGTCAAGATTCACATTTATTTAAGATTTCGCGGTGATTTGTTGAAAAAATAAATTATTTAAACAATTAGACTTTGATTGCAGGTTTACCGTTCAACCGCCCTGTATACATATATATATATATAAATAATACGGCGATATTTATAGCTTAGGTGATGCAGCTTTGTACACACGAGTATATATATATATACATGTTGTTTGGTTCGACAAACCTTTATGGTCACACGACTCGATGGCTTCATCTTGTCGGTATTGTTATTGTAAAATTAATTTAAACACGTTCTCCGTTTACGCGTACGATATAATATGTATATACAGTAGAACCTCGATTATCCGTGTTTGCGATTAACCGTGCTGACTCTTCCGAAAATTTAAAAATAAGTATGGACTGTAGATATATATGTAGTTATAATCGAACATTTTATATTACATAATACACGATATCGACAATCGTATTAATGACATTTTCGACGATAATAACATGAAGATAAGCAATGTTGTACGTCGATTATTATATTTATCGAATCACATTCAGTTTGCTTTTGTCCTTCGTTATCGCCGAACGTAACGTGCGGTATAACGTATTAATCTAATAATGAGTGCTTAAACGAATACGTGTCGTTCTTTCTCTAGAGAAAAAAAGTGTTGATTATTAACCGGGCTGTAGATCAAATCGTACCTACGTATTTCTAATTGTAATTAAATAAAAAATTTCATTATTATAAAAAGTCTTGATTAACCGTGATTTGCATTTATCCATGTGACCCCCTCCCCACCATTATCGGACAATCGAGGTTCCATTGTATACACGTAAATAGGTTATATTGAAATCAATTAATTTAGAATTTCGCTCGTTATCACCGTTTTACATTATTGTTTACGTTTTAATGTAGTGTTTGATGTTTCATTACGATAACTATCTGGAAAAACGATTATACGATTATAATATTACTGTTTGAGGGCAGTGCATTCACGCATAGAATGGCAATTTAATTCGCGACGACTGGTCGGCAATAACAAGTTATATAAAATGCGCCTTATCGTTCTAACAATTGTACAATTTTGTGCGTAATTAATGTCGTTTATTATTTTATCAGCCATTTTTTTGTATTCTGTCTTTAATTAAAATAATATCTAATTTTCTGTTAGACTGTGAACTGTTATGACGAAAACGGTATACAAGTCGTTTCGCGTTTGCCATTGTGGCAACACACACAATTATACAGAAAAAAACATTTTCGTTGTTGCAAGAAATACGCCGTCGAGGCAAACGTATAATTAACAATGTAATCTCGTATTTAATTTAACGCGAACAGTTTTGTATGTGTAATTATAGTCGTCTAATTGGATATTGCGTTATAATTAATTTATTGAGTTACCAAATTCTCATAATCCTTTGTTTGATTTTCTACATCGTCGTCTTCAAGTACACACGTGTTTTTGTTTGTTTGTTTTTCACCGTTCATTCCGGTTGGAGATCAATTCTGATACGGATGGGTAAGGATTTATTAAATCATGTTCGTGCCGGAAGTGCGTAAAACGCATATACAGACAACAATTACGATTCGTCTGAAATACAGTATATCTTCTTCTTCTTCTTCTCCCTCGCCTCTATCCCAGCTATTTGGGGTCGGCGTCCAAAACCTCCACTCGACACGATCTCCCACATTATTTACGCACGCACACACACCAGCAGTCCACATATCACACCCAATCGCATCCAACCACTTCTTCTCCGGTCTTCCTATTCCCTCTTCTTCCTTCAACGTTCATTTCCATTACCGTACTTACACGACCAAACCGTCCGAGTCCATTCCCTCCGATCCTATCCACGATCAACGCTACTCCTATGCTTCCTCCCAAAATAATATATATAAGTAGAATATAGCCATTATGAGAATATATAGTTTAAAAAAGTAATTTGTTTTTCGTAAAATCCGATTATGGGACAGTGATAAACTGATAATGGTTCTCACTTCTCACGCGCCGGCCTAAAGGTCGTAAAACGAAAAAAGTAATTACTCTGATTGTGCGTTTGCCGGCGTTTCGTGTGGTCTCGTCTCGGCTCGACCGGCCGGCCGCCATTATTTGTTTTTAATTGCAGTTGGCCAGTGGCTGCGCGGCCACGCGATACCGATGCACGCACGCAACACCACGTTAACGTACGATCTCGGTCTACGATAAATCACGCGCGGAAGCCGCCGCCGAGTGCGACGGGATGCCGATCGGACGTTGCTCGGGTCTCGTTTTTTCACGTTCCCGTTTACGTTTTACCGCTTGCGAACCCAACACCGTTCATGTTACAGACGCGTTTTAGCGTTCCGAAAACGTTCTGCGTCGGATACATACGTACTATATACGACAGTGTTGTGTTCGAGTACAGTTCGAGTACAAACCGTATTCTATACATTTGCTTTGATCGGGTTTTTGTTTTTGTTTTTGTTTACCACTCGAGCACAAGACATTAATTCGCATTGTTATAAATTATTTACCATCATCGACCTGGCGAAATGAACGTACGTGCGCTGGTACGTTCCGTGACGAGTGGTATTTGAAATACTTTATGAAAAACGTATCTTTTGCACAACGCCCGTTGCCTGACCGGGACAAACGTAAGACGGCCACTTTTCGAATGAATGCAATCGGCGAATGTGACAATGCAAAAGATCGCGGGTACGGTAACGGCAACGCGCATGGACGCTCGTCACCAAGGTAAAAGCCGAGAGACGACGAAGAAGAAACGACTAGGTGCACCGCCATCAAGTTTGGCTTACGGCCGCGGAACTCGTTTAGCCCAGCGCCAACATTGACCGAGTCGTCAATCTGCACGCATACCTCAGAAAATTGCTTGGTAAAGCAATTCTTTTTTTTCACATGCAGTATGGAGGTCAGAGACAAAAAATAAACGTGTACCTAGGGCAACAAAATTCTAAATACATCCAATCCAATCGACCGCATGATGCGTTTAGCTAACGTCCACTACCTAGTTCCGTTTCACTCACGTTGATTCGTTTACTGCATGTATAAATCCTAAAATTTGGTTTAACAGAACAATAATCACAACAACGGTTGCCTTTCACCCCCCTAACCCCTAATGAAACAAACTCTTCCGAGATTCGGATTACTCGCCGCCGTGTGTCGTTCGATGTGCGGCTGGTCGTACATAAACCACAAGAATATTCTAACCTAACCGTGCTGTTTAGATCGCGCAACACAACGACGGTCGATCCCACAACCGGCAGGACGTGCCACTACAAAATTCGTCGTGAAACCCTGGACGTCGAGTATGTTCTTTGGATAAAACAAAGAAGAAAAAAAACCGTACAAAACAACAATAACACGCGGCGGGACCGCGCGGCCCGTTTCACTACTCTGTTCTCGTGTCTACCGAGTTTATACGTATGTATACTCGTGTTTTAAAAAATCGAACGCGCCGTCGGGACACGGTCGTGTGAGTTAAAAACGGAACGATAAAAACGAGAGAGAGAGAGAGAGAGAAAACAAAAATAAAATAAACGACACTCGGAGTGAAGCGGTCTGGCGGTTGGGTTTCACGAAGGCGGCCACGTGAGCACCGATACCGGAATAATATTCCGGACGATTGGCCGTCCGAGGTAAAACGCCGTTCACGACCGGTCTTCGGCGATTTACATGACGCACGTGAAAACTCGTTTCGGGATATATAAAATCGGAATCGGTCGTGCGCGCGCGCCACACGTAAATTATATTGTACGCGCGCAGGTTAAGCGGGTTAGACGTTTTTTGTATTGTAACCTAACTCCGCGAGCGCGTCTCGTAATTCATTTCGGACGACGTCTGTGTTATATGCACGTTGTATATTACGAAACCTATGTAATACGTTTTATAAGGATTATGTGGAAAATGGTTTTTAAAAAAAAAAAAAAAAAAAAACCAACGCGCGAGATAAACAGACCGGAGGGGTTCTTAAAAATAACTTACGTATTGTAACGTTATCGCGGGACGGGCGGCAGAGGCGGTAATAAAACGAAAAAGCCGTTTCGTCGTTTTCCCGTATCGCCCGGAGTCGTATATCAAATGGAGACCGGGCCGCTTCGAGTTTTTGTATACCATAATAATAATAATAATAATAACAATAATAAATATATATATATATTTTTTTTTAATAGTTAATTAAATATTTTCGTGCGTGTGTCGCGTTGTCGGGACGGGGGTTTTTTTTTCTCTTTAAATGTATTTTTACGATAAGATAGCACATCGGCTGGTCGATTTCACGCACGCGCGTGGGGGGGGGGGTCAACGCCACGGTTGTGAGATGGTTATGTTTTCGGGATGATATACATCTGACATATGAACGGTAATGCGTTGAACAGGGACGCTTCGTGCGCGTGGAACGCGGTATCGTGTCATATATACATATATGGAACACAGCGCTTGAATCGGGGAAAAAAACATTTAAAAAGGGATGTAAAATGACGAAACAGATGTGCGTTCCTGGAGAATCCAACGTCTGGTTGACGTGTGGGAGACTACGGGGTTCTTGGCGTCCCGTCAAGGAAAATTAAAAAGAGTGCGTTAAAAAAACCGAACACGGATCCGGCCGGAAACCAAACGGTATATTCGAATGGAGTTGAACAATATCTGTGCGGACCGGCAATTGAAATATTGTGATGTTTTCGGAATTTTCCAAAACCGTCAAGAATGCTTAACCTCGTGATATATATATATTTTTTTTTTCGAATACGAATGATTTTACTCGAAATTTTAAATAATTATACGCGGTTTTTCAAAAACTACGGACAATGAATATAAGTTGCCTATGTTTTACTCCTTGCATTTACCACGAGAGAACATTGAATTTGGACATCAATACATTTCTCGGTCAAAACGGTTTTGTTTAGTATTTGTTATCGATAACGACACTGGAAACGTGCTATTTCCCAGCAGTATTTTGACAGATGATGATTTTCCGAATGTGTGTGAGAAGTAAATTTTACGAAATACGAGTGTACCAATAATTCGGAATGGTTTAATAACTTTATGCTCATAATGTACGGATTCATACCTAAAAGCTAGGCACAACGATTCAATCACTTAGAACGGATACAATGTTCAATTCTCACAGAACATTTGACCTCGTGTCGGCCTTTCATTTGAAGTCGCCGCGCGGAGTAGATGTTTAATTTTGTTTAGTATACTGGAATAAATGTTCAAAAATGTAAAACTTAACTTCGGTTTGTACTTTAACTTTCGGTGTACAGTTTTAATGAAAATATCGAAAAATCGTAATGATTTGAGAACTCGTTGAAAACCGTGCAAACGTTTTATTCGAAAGATGAGTGAACTTTACACGTTGGACTCGGATTTTCAAAACTGAAATTTCAGAAGCTGTAACAAACTCCTGGACGGTATTTCGTAAACGTATTTTTCCGGCGTTATTATATACTTGTCGATGGAAAACCCGCTCCAACATTTCTACGACAATACACGAGACGAGGTGACTCGCGCGATACAAAACTCGCGAACACTCGCAAATTATGACGCATATCTTGGTGTAGGTCTCGAGATTTCAGAACAAAGTGGTCCCGGAGAGCGGGTATTCCCACTGCGGACCGCCCGACTCTTACGGCGAGGAGGATGACGACGCGTATCACACGCTCGTTCGCCGCGATGCGTTCGAGTGGGTCAGAGAGGACCTAATGCGCGGTTATGGGTCGTTTCCGGCACGGCGATCACGTCGCTCACGTGCTGGAGTCCTCGGCCAAACGGGAAGCGGTGGCCCAATTCGCGTCAACCGCGACGAGTGCCAAGAAGGAAGCTGAGCACGAGAAGCAGCCTCTGCAACTTCATCGCGTCGCTGGTGTACAGGGAGAGCGATTAGGGACCACCCTTAGATTCTTTCTGTTCTAAGGGAGGAGCGGGGGACACAGTTCTGCCGCTCCTCCTCGAACACGTGCAATTGTGCAAAAAAATGTAAAACATATTTTTTGTAAGGGGTGACGTGCCTGGGGATTGTCCGGTAACGTTGTAAAATTGTTATTTGATTGAACAAGCGATGGCGATCCACTACCCGAAGCATTGCTTAAAGGCTTTCCGGACAGTGGGCGTATTGCCGATTTAATAAACATAAAAAAAAAGGACAAATCGAGTGGGCTACGTGAAGTTAGCCCACCCTTCGGTTTTTTGTTTTTTACCCGGCAATAGTCGACTCGCAAATTTCGAAAATCGACACGCGAAATATTATTTTCGGTTTTGAGTTTATACGTTGAAATGGGTGGGCTAACTTTTCACACACGTTGGCGAATCGTCGACAACTCGCGAGCCCGACTAGATCTGCGTTCGACGACGGTGGCGCGATCTGTCCGATCGCAGCGGACGTTCTCGGGGTTCACGTTCGGCCGGCCGGCCAGATGACGTCGCGGGTACGGCCGCGGGCGCTCGCACGACGGCACGTTTCTCTGCGTTGTGGCGGTGGTGGCGACGGCGGCGTCGGTGGTTGCAGCGGTCGCGGTGGCGGTTTTAGCGGCCGTGGGTGGCGGTGGACGAGCCGCGATGGCCGACCGCCCGTTGTCCGGGCGACGGTGGACGGCCATCGCGGCCGCTGGTTCGCGAAAGCGCCGCGCTCGGCACCGTCGACCAATCGGAACGGTAGTAGGGCGCGCCCCCTCCCCCTTCCCCCAACCGAAGTGTACGAGTGCCGACGATACGAAACAGGCGTCCCCGTCGCCGGTTTATCCGCGATTATTTTTGTTTCCCGATACGCGCGCTCCGAAACATTGTCCCGGTAAATATAACTGCGACGAGTGTTCGGCCGGTGCTGGTGACGTTTTTTCGTATTCGTCGTGCGGACAACGAGCAACAAATGACAATTGTCGTACGCTTGTCGTGTCGACCTTGTGCATTCGCGTGACTTACTAGCCCGTATTTACATTTGGTATAGTACGAAAGGCGGGATTTTTCGAAACATTAGATCCGCCACGTTGCAATTGAATCGCGAAGAAATCATACACAATAATCTGGGGACGCGGTTTTAGTTTTCGACCGTCTGAAACGATAAAACAATAATAGAAATCGCGGGCTTACACGTGTGAAATGTCCGTCGGCTCGTTTCGTCAATTAACCGTAATCTATTTCGTCACGGAATGTCAAACGATTTGTATACAAACGCCATCGACTACCATTACACTATAGACCTAGAATAACTGTGGTACCTACACGGATTTAAGGTCCGTCCAAAAAAAATCGCGTATCATATTGTTTACGGTGTCTGTGACGATACAAAGTACAGCCGTTTTCCGTCGAACGACATCGTCACCTTGTTGTCGAAAACCGAAACTGTATATGCTCGGCGACGATATTAGAAACTATATTGACGCGTATCATTCGGTGACGGGGACGCCTAAAAGCGTATTAAAAGTCCGTCGCGAAATCTCGTAAATCTCTCTCCCCCACCCCCCCTCGAAAACAGATAGTGACAGCGACTATACACGTGTATACGTACTTAACGGCACGGCGGCCATAACCGTTTTGGTAACCAACGAGACTACAAATAAATACGCACTGTTTCGGAGGGTCCCGGGAGACACGTTGTTAATAAGCTGGTCCGTCTCCTCCTCCTTCACACGTGCGATACAGTTTATATATATATAATCCGTATAAACGAATATTCACGTACACGCGGAAGAAAACTGCGCTATTCCGCAGGATAATGAAATTTCGCTTTTATAGCTTATGACATAATACGTACACATGGCGGTTTCGCTTTTCCGCGAGATTAACGGCAAACCCGTTTGCAGTATATATATATTTATAACGATAACAACGGGGGTTTTTTTTTTTTTTTTTTAACGAGACTTGTAAAGTCTGTTTACGACGTTGTTATATGACGGCGGCGACGAGTCAATAATAATTAAGCGTTATATTAGTAATTACCATTTGTTTTCGAAACAGTATAACTTCACATATATAACAAATCTAAAAAGTCGCGTGCCGCGTGTGTTTATACTTATTCTATGCAAACACATGAAATACAATATGTGCACACGCACGCCTATATAAAACTATTATATTCCCGTGTTTTTTTTTTTTCTGTTCACGCCCGAACCACAATAAAACAACACGCGATTCCTTTTAACGGTCATTATTAACACACACACATACATATATTTGTATACGTAGTCCCCTCCTCTATACCGTGTTTATCACGAACACGTACAGAGAGCTACCTGCTTATCCGTGCGTGTACATTGTTGGTTCCCGAAGGTACAACGTTTTGTGCGTTTATTTCGTCGGTAGGCGTAATTATAATTACGCGTTAAAAGTTTGTCAGAGTGTTATAGACGTAGATAATCAATAAAAAATTAGTGAAAACCATACACGTGTGTACGAGGATACTTGACATCGATACGATACAATCGGGATTGAATCAAAAAATGTTCCCCTATAAAAATCGAATCGTTGCAAACGTTTTTGTATGGATAATTTAATACGTCGTTATGCTAGTTAGTAGTGAGTAATGAACACGATTGTAGAGGGCAGCTGCTAACGCTATTGATTTGTTTCGATTGCATTTAGAAATTAAATCTGCGAACACCGTCGTAAAATGTCATTGCGTATGCATATCAAGTAACCGCCACCGTTGGAAATAACTGAGCATGCTGGTGACCGAAATAAATATATATAAATAAAAATTTGCAATATTTTCTGAACGATACACTGGACAATCAAATGCCGACAACGTTTTTTCGTTTTGAAACGCGAAAAGATGAGTGGCGGGGACGAATAGATCGCGCGTTCAAGTATACTACGGGAAATGTATTTAGTTCGTGGTGTTGCAGAAAATGATCGAGTGTCGTACGTGTTTTGTCATTGTTCTTCTAAGGCCCGAGAAGGCGAGTACGGACGAGACGCAACACAGGAATATACCGATATCACACGCGTCAGTTATATAAACTTTAATTTTTTTGTTTCATTATCATTTATATAAATAATCATTTTTTTTTTCTATTGTTTTATTATCATATTTTGATATACGTTATTTTGTGAAATAAATTGAATTGAATGTGTGAATACACTATTATTTTATGCAAGATTTAAATTGTTATTATTAAGATTATTATTACGCATATCATATGGAGAACAGTGGCCGAAGAAGAGGAAGTAAGCGCTCTTACTTTTTAGTAAACATTATAGATCTACAAAAAATGACGATGTATTTTATTATATATATATATAAATCATTTCATATATAATTCAATCGAAGACTGGGTGTATATATATATCATATTAAAATTTATATCGAACTAATCGGATTATTTCAAAAACATTTTTACGCACGTATAATATTAATTAATAACTGGCAAAAATTATAAGTGTTTTGCATAGTTATTTTTGAAACGACGACAAAAAAAAACGAAATTCGATTTCACGAAAATTGCACTAGTCGACAACGTTTTTCGCGATTGAATACAATTGAACATTACAACAATTTTTAACTATGAACCTAGATAACTGTATACACCCATTAGCAATACCAATTGTAAACATATTAAAACGTTCGTTACGGATCTAATAGGTTTTCAGTTATTTTTGTTTTTTCTTTCATTACATTGAACATAACTCGAAGTCGAATACGCATGCGCTAAAAATTCGGTAAAAGTCACGGGCGTCAAACAACAATCGTCGAAGTGTAAGTAAACCGCGCACGTGCTGTGGATCGTGTGTCAAAAAACAGTTTTATCGAACCGGGCGGTTCACCACAGAGCGGTGGGGGGGGGGGGGTGGGGGGTCAATGAATACGCGACAAGACAAATATTCAAAACGGGATGGACGGCGCGTGTGACAAAATACGGACAGACAATAACAGACATGAACCGGCTACTGACCCCGCGGGTCGGGAAAACGAAAATCCCGTCCGGAGAAAACGAGATGACGTTCGACGGTCGGGGAACGTCGCGACGGTGAATTCATCGCGTTCGTCTGTGCACACGGCTTACCTGACGTGTTCGATAGTGTCGTACGGGCGGGTCCCGTTCGGGTCTTCCGAACGCGATCGGCGGTCGGCGCGGGTTCTTCTGTCCGGTCGAAACCCGAAGACGCGACGGGCTCTGTCCGCGGATCGTGCCGCGTTACAATTGACGGGACGTGCGCCGCGGTCCTGTCGGCGACGAGCCGGGCGAGTTTTTCCGGGATGCGGGCCCGTCCCCTTATCAGGATCGCCCACGAAAACGACCGTCCAATAGTGTCGGTTCGGCGCGGCGGGTTTTTATGGCCGCGCGGGAGGTCCGTCGACGTGCACGCGCGACGAAGAGGAGAAATACATATATTTTTTGAAGAAGAAGAAGAAGAACGAAACACGCGTATTTTTAGATACGTGTACGTGGTTTTTTCTTTTTCGGATTCCGATAACCGCTTGTCAGTGGTGATTTATCGTACGAACACGGTCCACGAATAAAACCCGAACCGAAAACGTATTTATATGACTTCGTTGGTGTCCACGTGAAAAAAATTATGTTTTGGGAAAAAAAAAATACATATATATATACTTATGCATAAACCTACCCCGTGCAGGTATTATTTATTACGAGGTGTACGTAGTATGAGCTATAAAACATATTTAATGCGTTTATTATTTGTTTAATGCACGCGCGAACGACGAGAATTTACGTGTTTTATCGATTCTATAATCGACTGACGTCCGAGATGATGTTAAACCGTTGAATTCGAATTCCCCTGTCCATTCCAAAACTTTTTGAAATTATTGCGTTCTTACGTGAATAATCAAAAACGATTTCCTAATTTCGATAACATAACGAAACCAATACGCGGAGCAGCGCTTGATTTGTCGGAGGCGGAAATATCATCATAAGACGTTTAAACAGGTAATTGATAACATTTCAATTCGATTGTGATTGGTTTGAAACGATCCAACGCACGCGTTTGGCATATTCTGTGAGTGCATATTACGGAACGTTGTATATTATATATTATCGCATGCTTATGTTGTCATTCAGTATTCGCTTCAAATGGTTTTTCTTTTTGATTAATAATAGCCGTCTGGGGAAACAATTTTATGATTAAGGTCCGTCCAGAGATAGACAATACTCAAAATTCAAATTTCAAAGCGAATGCATTTTATGTATTATATACGACGAATTATTTGAAAAAAAAATACATACATGCTTTTTTCCTTCAATTATTTACCATGTGAGCGGAGGAAGATAAAAAAATTTAAAAAAAAATAGGTAGATGGGCGACAATTATGGTGAAAGTATTATTAAATGCGACAATACCAATACGATGTTACTAAACTTGCACGTATCTACAGGATTATTAATTTATAGTTAGGTACGATATATTGCGACGTGTTTTATCATATTCTGCCTAGATATTTAATGTTATGATTTATAATTAAATTTGATATTCGACCCGATCGTGGGAATAAATGTTTTTCAATGTGAACAAACTTTTCAGACCGTTTAAGAAAACGTACAAATAAGTACCTACACAGATATAAATATTTATTTTATTTTTTTAAATCGGCGTTGAGCAACTGGACGGTAAACAACGCCGCCAAACAATACGTTGTAAAATGTAAATCCATAAAATAAACCAATAGTGGAAGTACATAATAAAATATACGGTCAACCTTTTCACAAACCTAAATATCTGTTTCCTTATTGCCAGACAACCCTTCCTTATTAGGTGTTTAAGCGTCTATAAATATGTACATACAGTCACAGCAGGTAACCCCAAAACACTTTCACTATACACACCATTAAACGAAATCTGTTTGTGATTGAACCGACGGCTCTTTCATTCAGATTCAAACCCAATAAACATAATTTTTTTTTTCTTGCTTCAAATCGAATAACACGCCTATTTTTCAGTTGAATATAAATATATACAAACCGTTGTGCTACAATACCATGTCCGTGTCAAATTCGATTTTATAATCAGAACGAATTTCGGCGGCAAAACATTCAATACCATCTTTTGTGTGTACTGCTTATCGTGGTCTCCGTGTGTAGATAAACTCCTCGCGTTTCTTTCTCGTCTCACGTTAAATTTCAGTTGGAACTAAAATGCATACGAAGTTACGAAATAAAAATAATATTTTAATAGATCGTTTCACGTACGTATTACAACTACGAATTTGATATTCATAAATTGTACTAGCAACCAAAAAACGGAAACATCGGGTGGTGACTTCTTATAAATCGTAACGTTTCGGCCGTTTTTTACTGTCGGCCCACCTAGTACCCACTGACCAGGGGGACGACACCGGACAGTGACCTACCGGCCGATTAGACGTAGAGGTGACCTATTCTAACGAGCCGGTAGGATTTTGTTTATTTATTTATTTTCTGTTTTTAAATCGACCGAGTTTGTAAGCGAAAGAACTCCCGGAGGTATCTGGTAGTCGACGTGCGACGATCGTTACGGCCGTCAGGTCCGGGGCCGGCGGCTGATATAGCGACGACGACCGTCGCGTGACCGGGAAAAAATTACTCCGTACGGGAATAAACGAAATGACGGGAACGACGGTGTGTGTGTGTACGAGAAATAAAACAAATCTCCAAACGTTTTTTTTTTGTTTCCAGAACACTCGTTAGATTTTATTATGAAAAAAATCGTTATACGCGCGAAACACTTCGTACGACGTTTCTCGTACGACTGACGAACGCATAACAATTTTCGGGCCATGCGGTCGAAGATAAGATGTATATATTTATATTTATTTACGTCGGCGGGAAATTCGAACGGCGTATAACCGGTTGACCCGGACAGACCTGCCGACAGCCGACGGGCCCATAAACAATCGTTCTATTAATAGACCGTCAACATTTCGGAACGCTACAAAATGCAAACAAAAACCTATAGTTTTGATCCACCACGGTTCGCGTCGTATAAAACGTCGACGGATCGGTCATTATGTTTTAGAAAACATTTTTAAATTGAGGTCCAAACTCGGAGTTTCATCGGCTTGACGTTAACCTCCTTTAGGCGACTCGTCGCTTCTTTGTTTTCACCTAATTCCACGCCTTTGTTTCAATAGGAACTTCATTTACGGGCACTACGTGTTGTACGCGACAATCGAAATTACGACTTGCGACCCATTTCACAATCTTATATTCATCTATAAGACAGTTCCGAACTCGTAACCATGATATATATATACGTCCGATATTCGACGTAATCAATCCAATCGCTTACCAGAACCGAATCAATTATTGTGGGTACAAAAAAAAAACCCCCGCGAGTAGCCAGCGCATACACATAACTAGTACCGATCGTGTCGTACTGTCCGAACACCGAAACGACCGGAAATGTACGATTGTATATGTTATTGCCACGTACGGTCTCACGTCCACGTGATTATTTTACGTTCGATTACCTGTTATCTCGTACCGGGAAACGTGTTATGCGATCGAAATTACAACGACGTAAAACATCGGCCCGTCTTTGCGGCGTTCGCATAAATAAAAAAATAATAAAACAAATGATAATATCACGTGAAATGATCTATCGTACGACGTGCGGCATTCGTATAAACGCGTGATCGTAACGATCTACGTAATTTGAGTGACGAATGCAATAAATACGTTTATTTAAAACGATTTAACTCCCTCGCACGTACACACGCGCGCGCACAACCTTTAAACGATAAAAGTCCGTTTTGATTTATGCGAATGGGACGGGTTCGGCGGCGGGCGGTTCGCCGGCAGTCACCGCGCTACAATGGGATACGGGACCGCGCCGCCGGCAAGTCGGTCGTTCTCCCCGAAGACGTCGATGGACGCCGCGCGCCGGGGCCGACGATAATATCACGCACAAAAGTATTTCTTAACGGCCGCTGCCCCCCGTCACCATTTTTTTCTCTTATTTTCTCTTATTTTTTTTTTTTTTATTCCACAGCCGTCGCATAAATCATTGACAGGACGGCGGCGGCGTCTCTCGTTCGGTTTTTAATAATAATAGAATATCGGTCCGGGGAAAGAAATGAAAAAATATAAAAAAATATATAAATGGCTTTACGAACAAAAAAAAAAAAAAAAAACAAAAAAAATACCCGCCGAACACCGAAAGGAAAATGTCCGCCGCCGAACACTAAAATTTTATGTGCAGTTTTCGGTCATACGGATAACACTATTTCTGATGATACCAAAACAGCTATCCGATAATAAGTCACTAGAAATGTACGATCGTACTTATCATATCATATAATGGATGACGGTCGTATACATTTAAATACTAATTATGTACTTAATATTTATAGTTATATATGTATGTATATATAAACGATTCCATGTTCATATAATAACTAGTCCATAACTCTGGCGAACTTTTAACAGATATTTTTAGAAAACTTTTTAATTTGTAAAATTAGATCGTGTAGACGTATACAATTATATATTTCATTATAATAACCTATTCATAGCTATTCGATACATATATTTTTTTAGATTTGCAATAATGTATAAAAGTTAGTTTAATACAACACTGTGGCGAATATAGAAACGCTGGTTGGCGGCCGGAAAACAAAAATAATTTAAAAAAAACAAAAAATGATTATTCAAATGATAAAATCGATTTTTAAGAACAATCTCATAATATATATTATATATATATATTTTTAATGAATATTATTTAAAATGTTTTTTACTACTTGTCTATCCTCGCGTTACGTTTTATTTTAAGTAAACTAAATTGTTTATACCAAAAATAGCTTCAATATTTTATTTATAGAGTATTGCTGATAAAGTTTGATTTCGTATTGAAAATTAATAAATTTTTTTTTTTTTACTATTTATACTTTCGCAATGCGACCGTATACAACGTTAAAATGTGAATTCAAATATGACGCGTCGATATCCGCGCCGGGACTTGGCGTCGGGGATAGGTGTGTAAGGCGTTCCATTGTATAAATCCGAACAATCGACTCGTGGAAGCGTCTCGGCAGCGTTTTTCGGAATCCAATATCGGAAAAGACGTTAAGGACGTTATACGGCCGACACACGTGTGACGCGCGCAGCGTCGCGCGTTATAAAAACGTCCGAAGACATTTCCCGCGTTTTTACGACTTTCCAAAGGATTAGGTTTTTCTCGGCTCACGCGGCCGTCCAAATCCATATTGTTTTGGAATACCGATTTCAGTTTTTACGATCATCCGCAGCCGTTATTTTTATATGCGCCGCGTGCACGCTGCACTGTACCCCGTGAGCAACGAATAGACGTGTGTATATATCTATATAAAAATAATATATAAATAATTTATACGTACTGTCAGTGCTCGAATTTGGAGGCGGTGTGCGGGGGACGGAGCTCGTCTGCCGCTTTTTTTTTTTTTTATGTACCCCGCGTCTGTTAGGTTAGGTACGAGTTCATGGCCGAAATGATTGTTTTCTCGAACGCGAGCATACGTTGTTGTCAACGTGTTCCGCGTGCGATGTTACTACTGTCGGTACAAACGAACCGGACGGAAATCTAATAAGTAGTGGTAGTGTTCGAAATTCAAAATGCATATGATTTAAGTAATGTCAGAGAGGGGTTGGATCCGCTTAAATCTGCTGGTTTCTCACGGGTTTGACGAAGTGGTCCCATGGTGTAATGGTTAGCACTCTGGACTTTGAATCCAGCGATCCGAGTTCAAATCTCGGTGGGACCTTTAACGCTTTTTTTTGCTTTTTTCCTACATTTTCTCATTTCATTGCACTTTACACGCAACGCGTTTTAAATATAAACATATTTTAATTGTCGAACGAGTTAAGATTGAGTGTTATTATTTTTATAATGAAATGTTATCGAACATTGGTGAAATACGCTGTACTTGTTATGTGTTTTTAATTTTCATCGAAAACGTTCGTGTCAATACGTACAGATTTACAAGTTACAGTCGATGGAAAATTGGATGTTTAGATTTATGTTCTTTATACACAAGAAAGACAAATCACGAAAATCGTCGTGCTAAATTTTTATTCCTGTTATTTCAGTGTAAACTTATAATTAAGAAAAAAAAGGCTACACGTATTTATGCGTGTACATTCGGTATACTTGTCTATCGTCATGAGACAATAGTTTATTTATCTAATGCCATCTTCGAACATTACTTATCATTTAAAAAATATCGAATATTTGTGACAATGTTTTTGTTTTAAAATAAAATCTCACAAAACAATTTAAAAGAAAAGATTTAAAAAGACAGTCGATTAACAACTAGTTAATCATTAAAACGATTTTCAATTTTAAACTATACACTTATTTGTATATACGAATTCAATGAAATCAATTGCGAAAAATATTTATTTTATTTCTACAGAGATATTTACAAATATCGGTTCCGTGGTGTAACGGTTAGCACCTCTGGACTTTTAGTGAATCCCACGCGTTCCGAATTCAAACCGCGGCTGAACGTATAATAATCTTTTAATTTGTCTTGTTTTTTTTATTTTATTTAAACTTTTTAATTTATGCACAGAGTATAATAAACGTAATAAACAATTATTGTTCAGCGAGTAGCCGGATATGAAAATCGTATAACTAATTTTATGGTTAATTTTTTTTTTTTGAATAATCAAGTACCAAGTAAGTATTTCGAAAGTAGGTTGCGAACACGATGTAAGTTGTACTTTATATAATTACGTTATCAAGTATTATAACTTATACATTTTTACATATTTAAAAACATCGTCTACACGTATGTAATATGTAAGTATAGATTAATAATTTTTGAAATATTTATGTATTTATAATTAATTTTTACGAGGATTCGATAAACTCGTGTCTGTTTTGGATCGCGAGCGCTATAACCCTATACAGTGTTATTATTTATTTATAACAAACGCCGACGGCGAATACGAAATATTATTGATTTATCGGCACATATTAGATTGGGCAAAAAACCGGTGCCTTTCTATGGTATACTTGTAAAACGGATTCGATAAACGGTAAACCTACAACAAGTCAAGTTATAATAATGCGCATACGATACAGATTGGTAAGCACGAGAGTAAATACTACTTAAAAAAATAATAGAGTCTTATGAGCTTAATACTTTAGAAGAACATTTGTTTGTTCTTAACAAAAACACATGATTTAAATACATATTTAATATTGTATTAATACGATAACTAATCAATAATGTTTTTAAGTTGAATTTCGTTGAGGTACTCTAATTATAATTTTATGATAAATGCGTCATCGTTTCGTTTCTGTTATTACCTATTATTTACTTTTTGGAGTTTGTTAATTTCATTAGTAGATATGATCTATTGTCGAAAAAAATACTGACGTCTCAACGACGGTTCCATGGTGTAATGGTTAGCACTCTGGACTTTGAATCCAGCGATCCGAGTTCAAATCTCGGTGGAACCTAATCTGATCGATCGTTTTGCATTTTTTTTTTCTTAAATGCGTGTTAAGGCGCGTACACACTATGAGCCGAACGCGAATCTAGTAAAATTTGCCGTTCGTTTGCCTTCGTTTAGTACACTATTGTTTGTATCTGAATTGAACCACGAATTCGCTGTTAGTTGGCATTCGATGGCCTTCGGCTACAGTTTAGTTTATTAGAGTCTATTTTTCAGTTTATTTTTCATTACATTTTCTTACTAAGTAAGCTATAAATTTGATCTACGCATATACGAATTTATTTAACTTTTAGCGCAATTTTTTGCATTTTTACGCATTTTTTTGGTAATAACGCAATTTGTTTGTATTTCGTCAATTTTTACGTCAATTTTACTAATATTTTTTGTTTATGGTATGTACATTTTGAAAATACAGAATAAAATCTTCAAATTCAGTATGTCACCACCGTCTAATTGGTTGTAAACGCATCGTATACTCGTATATAAACATCATTGTAGCCAACAAGTGGTTAATAAGTATTTGGAAACTTTGGTTTGCGCGATAATATTTCTTCAAATGCGTACAAGTATCGACAAGTAGTCGGGAACAGAGCCGGATTAAGGGGGGGCTAAGAGGGCTATAGCCCGGGGCCCCCTAAAAAATAAGGGCCCCAAAAAAATTTTGGGACTGTCATTTTTTTTTAAATTTTGGTATAATTTTTCGTGATATTTCAAAATATCGAATATTATTCAGAGAATAGTTATTCTACGATTAAACTTATACCACACATTATTCGGAGTATAAAATATAAAAGCATTATAATTAAACCCCGATTAACGAGCAGTATTTCGTATATTTAAAATGTTTTGAAATACATGATGGCAACGGTGGTGATGTGTATACGAATAACTTCCCCGAACGAATTGTACAAATTTCGTGGGTTTTCCGGCGAATAAAACTTAATTCAAACATATTCGGCTAGATAAAATTCATCTCAGAATAACACTGTTCCTGGAATAAGTTGTTATTGTGGAGCCCACTTTTCGAATTTTTACTTAGAATTTCACTATCTGACGAATACATGCATTATAAAACTGGTCATTAGTAAATAAACCAGAAATCACGATAATTTACTAATTGTATACTACCATTATATTATCATCATTATGAATGCGTTTATTTTTTCGTTTTCTTTTGTACTTTTGTAGCGTATTCTTTTATATTAACTATGTACCTACTCAGTTTTTCGTGCAAGCTCGTTCGATTCACGTAACGTTACTCCGCGCACTGTGATATAATCTTATTTTAAAATATCAGTAAATTATTTAATAATTATAAAATATTTCATTTCTGACGTGAAAATATTTTTTTAAATAATAATAATATCAAGTACAAATTTCAATGTGTTTTTAATTGATTTAAAGCCCTCTACCTAAATGTTTTTTTGTTGAACCACTAAATGTAAATATACATGTACAATGTATATTATACATGCATATAAGACATTTTTGTAAAATTAGGGCTCCCAGATTGAGTCAGCCCGGGGCAAATTATTTCATTAATCCGGCCCTGGTCGGGAATAGGTCGGGGAGGGGAGACACACATTACTGCACCGTACCCGATCCGCGAGTCGGCCGAGTGTCGATCATCACTCGGTAAAAAAAAATCGCGTAATGTTATATAATTACAACAGTTCAAACAATACGGTATCACACAGTCGATAGCCTTTGCCGCACCGAGACGTCGGCGGTGCGCTCTCAACAGTCACTCCCGTGTACGTTTTATTTTAAATTTTATTGTACTTTATCGTGGTGGATGTTGAAAAGTCGATCGAGCAAGTGCGGAAGTATACGGTCCTCTATGATCGAACAAATGATAAATACAGAATTTCGGAGTATAAAGACAAGATCTGGAATGGTATTTCGACTACTTTGCAAGTAGAAGGCAAATGCCTAAGCTCTCGATTTCAGGCATCGTGTACCCAATTTTTTTTCGTTCGTGCGTGTTGACTTATCCAATTATCGTGTTCTTCCTCTAGCGCGAGAGCAATAACTCCGAACTCACTATCGAAGCACCGTCATAATGTCAAAAAAAAAAGACTGAAACGGCTTTCGAACAAACAAACGTAGTGATAGAAAAAAATTATTTAAAAATAAATAACGTTAAACACGTCCGTCTCTATAAATATATCACAAGACATCACAAGACGATTACAAAATCGTTATCGGGAAATATTAATGATTGAAATGTCTCGTCGGCAGGCGTTGTCCGTTTCATTCTCTGTTCGTATTTTTTCGTTACTCTATATTTCGTCAAACGTATGGGATAAATAAAAAAAAAGTCTTAAATGTGTATTGTTAATTAAAATATTTTTTTTTTTAGTGTAATATTGCATAAATTTGATAAGGATTTTAGTGATAGGTTTTAATCACTGTTGCAGATAACAATATATATAAAAAATTTCCAATCGGGGGGTTTATTTTTTGTAAATTTAGAAAACCTTATTATAAAAGTGAATCGTTATTGTATCATAATGTGAATAATGGATTTTTTAATCAAGTGTTGTGTCATTGCCCATGTAATAAACAGGTTAATAGATAATTATATAACAATTTAAAATTTAGATACGTCGATGAACTACGACTATTATTGAACATATTAAAAAAACTTTCGAGTTGTATAAATTACGAGCGGAATATTATCAAGTGTTTACTGTGTATAATTAAAATATTCGATAAATACAATGTATTAATATCATTATTACGTCAGCATATTAGATTACGTTGTAAATTGAACTACCACGGTTTCGTTCGAGAATTCGATCCATTTTTATACTTTAATACACGTTTTTCTCAGGAGGTTTCAAAGAAACCTTCAGAAAGAAAAATACGTTCGCGTAAATATAGATTTGTAGCAGACAAAATAAATTTATTTCAGATTAAGTATACATAAAATGTAATGTTGTACACACGCGAACATACAATTGAAATAACGTTATTTTTACCAAATATTATAACCCGGTCCCATGGTGTAATGGTTAGCACTCTGGACTTTGAATCCAGCGATCCGAGTTCAAATCTCGGTGGGACCTTGGAATTTTTTGCATTTTTTTTTCGTCTACGGTTGTGTCCGTCCGTAGGTAATGTTTTTTTTTAAAAATATTTATTAGTTTGTATTCGTTTTTCGAATAACATCAAACACTTTGTACACGGGTCGCGTGTACTCGTCACAACACGACACGGGTTTTATTTTCGTAATCGCGTATATTTACGGACGTTCCAATCATCCGCCGCGGCGCGTACTCATATACGTCAATATACGTCGGACGGCGGAGGCGGCGTTTAGGAGGAGGGGGCTATTCGGGCCATGCCCCCCTCCCCTAGACCTTTTGGACTTTACGCGTAAATACTTTTTTCGCAATTTTTTTCCAAAAGCATATTATAACACGACACGATACGACACGGACACGGTGAATGCGCATCTTTACGAAATATCGTGAATTCGATTACTCCGTGGAAAATATTATCAATAGATTGGCAAGTACGCAAACTAAAAATTTAGATTTTATATGAAAATGATGATCTGTTTGTATTACACTCACGTCAACTTGAGATGATAAATTAATTATGCAATATACCTGTTTTTATGTATATCATATTATACATTTTTATTTTTTGTTTTTGTTTTATTGAAATTTGATGTTTTGCTCAGAAACAATCAACTGAATATATGGCTATCAATATTTAAAATTTTAACGTCAACGTACGTATATATGTATTAAAATATATTGGCCCTGTCCTAGGCAATGAACTAAATCCGTCCACTGTCGGACGGGCACAAATATTTTCAGTAATTGTCAAACGATATATGTATACTATATACAGAATAGGAGCAAGCACTTCTGGTACCTGAGGCAATTCGAATGTATGCGCCCTCCCCAACCGCAAATTTTTTTTTACCCTTTTTGAAAATGTTAAACCATTATTTATTGGATTTTCGGAAAAAGATGTATTTATTTATTTTTTTTAAGATTTATTTTTACAGACATAGAGAATAAAAAAAAAATTAAATAATATTAAATTAATGAGCGTCGTACAAAAAAACATACAAAATGTACACAAATGTTTTTAAATGTGATCTGAAAATAAGGTCGACCGATATTTCTACTTTATGAAAAATGTCTCGAAGTTTAGCGCCCCCGTTTGCAAATGCCTCAGTCGACTATGTACGTACACGTTTAATACCGGACAAGGCCTGAGGATTTAATACAAACTAGTCTGTCGTCTAAAAGTGTATGAAAAAGTTAGAAATCGTCGGACGGGCATTGTTATCTGATACTTTGACAAAATGCGTATACACGTACAATTACGATTTTATTTCGTTTGTACGTGGACGACGGTGCGTTGCCTACGCGCTCGCTTTACGGCGTTCCGTTTTTGTTTTCTATCTGGCACGATAATTAAATATGGCGTTTGATATACATATTACGCGTACACGAGTGGTCGGCAACAAGAATATTATTAATACTGTATTAACACAATAAAAAAAAAAAAACCTCCGTTTATATTAATTTCACACTGTGTCAACAATTTCGTCGCACGACTGGAATTCGAATTTATCATTTTACGAGCACGTCGGCGGCTATAAAAATCTCCACGTCGTGCCCGACCGTACATACATAATATGAATACGTAAATGTTATAATTGTATTTTCGTTTTTATCGTATTTATTTCATTGCGCGGTTATGGCTTTTCCGGCGACTTTTTCGGAAACCTCACCGAGACGACGATCAAACGGCGTGCTACAAAAACGATGGCGCTGACATTTTCGAACTTTCCGCGCGACCATTACGATACGGACTGAACCATCCGTGTTATAATATAATCGGGGTTTCGTGGTCAGGTTCACACGTCGAGACTGACGTCCGAAGACGCGAGCACGTGTTTTACCTTCGGAGAGACACGACCGTTGTTTCTCACGCGTCGCCGACCGAGCCACGAGCGTGCTAGTCGTTCGTCTATTTCTTATTGTTTCGTCTATTTCCATTAATTGTACTATAGTTGTTATGACGGGCGAACGTGAAAGACCACGCGTGTTTTATGATTCACTAGAATATTTCATTATGATAAAAACGCAAATAACATTCACATTATTTCACGATATTTTTCTATTTGAATAAAATCTAAAATTAACCGATTGCATAAATAAAAACCAACGCGGATAAGTTTGTGGAGGTGTCAATACGCAATATCGTAATATTATGTTTTTATAACTACAGGCGTGATGTGATTAAGATACGAAAACAATTATTATTATTTATAATACAAAATGAATAATAATCGTATTGTATAATTTAATTATTAACAATCCGTGAGTATTTCGTAACCTAAGCGGTATCCTACTTCCGGGAATAATGGGTTAGCCACGTCGTCGACGACAAAGGTGATGGAGGGCACGCCTTGGACTTCGACTGAAAACAAAGATAAATAAATCATTCCGGTACACCGTAAGTATAAGTACGTTATCGATTGATAACCGAACGTAAAAGTCGGTCGAAAAAAAAACGCCCGTAACACATTATCTGTGCCCACCTATAGATATAGATAGATACGGACAAAACATTTTTTAATCTAATCGAAATCGTAATCTAACGTGACGACAAAACATATTTTATTATTCTGGTAGACGAAAATTCCGTCGACTTACTGATAATATCGCGGTTCAACAGTGATTGTCCGCAGTACTTTATCGTGGAAACTATCACGTTACCGTCGGCACTGTTGATTCGGACGTTCGGTATTTGCAAATAGTCCTTGCTCACAACGACATTCAGTACATCGGTGGTGTCGCAATCGGGTCCAATGGACAAATTGCCGTTGGTCGACAATTTGAATTCGAATCCTGACAGCCTAAAAACGATTTCAGTCCGTATGTCTTATGGCGCGTACAATTATGTAAGTGGTATGCACTTCAAGAGTTGTAAAGTAATTCGCGGATAAACGATCGGAGTCCATGGCGATTACGCCGCGGTTATTAAACTGTTTATTCGTTTTCGTGAAAAAAAAATTAGAATACATTTAAATCTGATAAATATCAGTGTTTTATGGTAGTTGTAAATGGAAAATCGCGTTTATCTTTCGATATCATAAAATATCATTATTTTTCCATTCGTGCATCGTGCAGACTACTTGCAAACTTGCATGTTTCGCTGTACATTATTCGCGTAAAAAAATGTGTTAGCAAATACTGATTAAGCCTGTTTAACAATGGTATTGCACGTATACAACTCACTTGATTCCACACGTGTCTGAAGACGGTCCGAAACATATTGTGTAGACCATATTGCCGACATAACTGCCTCCTAATAAGTTGAAGCTCTCAATTGTGCCACTTACGTTGGTATAGTATTGTAAACATCCAGGGGGGGCTGAAACATTTCATATATATATATGGGTTCGTACATTATAGTTCTGAAATTCCGACCGGTCTATATACTGCGGACGTCTGAGCCGAACGACTAAGACACGCATCGCCGTTTCGTGTGCACGTCAAAAACGCACAATAATTTAACACGATTAGTCATAGTAGATATTACCTATTCATACACGTGTATATATTTTTTAACGTTATTGACCGTTTCGTGACAGAAACAGACAAACGTATAAACGATAATTTATTTAGTTCATGTAGTCTATACATGCGTGTACGTATATAATGCACATACATAGATTCTATATATTTGTTTGGGAATTTTTCAAAGAATATTAGATGTTTTGTAATTTTAATCAGTTCAATGGACCTGATCATACTCGGACAGGTATTTAAATTAAATTGTCGATCGAAAATTTTAATTCAATTAGGTATTTTGGTACGAAAAATCTAAAACTATTAGTCGAATAATAATACATAATGGTAATAGTTGAGCAACTTTGGGAACAATAGGGTATGCTCAAGTCATAATAAATTATGATGCGAGATGGAGGGTTTTCGAGAACCAAAATATTGAATGAGTTGTAAATAAAATATGTTTAATACTAATATGTTTGTTGCGTTACTCATAATGTACTTCAAAGTATGAGTCAGACATTCAACAGTAAATACCATTTGACTCGCATTTTTTTTATTATTATTTTACATTTTAAATATATTGTACAACCAAAACTTTACAAAAAAAAAAAAAAATTAAAAATTATTTATAATAAAAAAATAATTTAACGTAAAAAATAATTTTTTCTTCTTGAAACATTGAAAAAATATTCAACACAAGAACGAAGTAAATCTGAATTTCGAAAAACAAAAAAATACTGTTAGTATAATTTTATATAATAATTACTTATATAAAGAAACTTCATCGTGCGTATATAATATCCCATTCAATTATCATACGACATTCACAGTTCGAAAGCCTCCGAATACAATAACTGTATAGCAGTGTTGATAGTTTTCATCTGAACCCTCGGGGGTTTTTTTTTTTTTTTACTAATTTACTTGTTTAGTTAGTTTATAATAATTGAATATATTATATGCGTGTTTTTATTACGTTATTCGCAACAGTTTAACGAAAACCTTTAATAGATTTTAGTGTTCTTACGTAGGGCTTGCTGGATTAGCTCGGAGTTCACGTCGTCTGCTAATTGGCACGGCATTTGCGTCAAAGTTATTTCCCAATTTGGTACATCGAAAAGATCATCGCTCAAAATATTAACCCTAATGGTGAGCGTTCCCAAGACCGTCGTGTCTAATAATGTCGTTTGATCATAATCCTTTGTCTGCACATATACTAAGCAAGAAAACAAAAACATCCGTGCGAATTATAACGCGTCTATATATATTAACGAAATGATCGGTTTCGCGAGTAACGATCGAAACGCTTGAACTTACTGTGTTGCCCGGATAGATCACCGCACAGTACGGATACATTGGTTTGAGGCAAGTCAAGTGTGATCAACTCGATCATGTTGAGGTCCAACGCGCAAGCGAACGCCGTTATGTCATCTAATTGAATGGGTTGACTGAGCTTTAAACTATTGAAGTCGATCCTAAAGTTTTTTTGTTATAATCTCGTCAACGCGTTCACGTACATTTTTAGAATCGTCATATTATTTTACGTGCATTTTACCTTATACTACATGTTTCTGGTTTCACGATAAGTTCTTGCGTGTATACACCCAACCGAGATGGTATGGGGCTTTTGAATTTGACTACGGACTCGCCGGATGACTGAAAATTCAGGACTTCATCCAATGCGACTGAAAATGTAATGTACATAATTAAGTCGATTTATCTAAGCCATTTTATCGAACGTTTGAATATTAAATAACATTTTCTCGACGTACTGCTGTAATATTTTTTATTTCTAGTAAAAAATCACAAACATTGTATATTTAGACCTAGTTTAAAATTTAATTTTGAGTTTTTATCGATCAGTCGTGAACATATTTCTAAATCTCAATCGCCATTCGCGAAAACAAAGGTATATCATTATTATTTTGAACAAGGTATGATAAAAACAAATTTACTTGTATTTTTTCATCGTAAACATCTTAATTTAAGGAAAATTGAAAAACTATATAATTCTTTTGGACTGTCTATAATAATATTCAAAGTACTTACTGGAAATACTACGAGTTTGAGACGCTAAAAAAGCCAATGAAACAATTATTGTGTATAATTTAAACATTTTATTGATGTTAATTAAATTTTTATTATTAATATTAATTATGAGAATCAAAATTGCATACAAATTTGAAATCGTTGACTCAAAAACGTCGACTGCGTTTTGGATCATTATTTATACTTATTTTATGTTTATTAACCATTTGATAATTACCAACCTATAAAGATAAAGGTGGCTTTCAAGTATACTTATTAAAATTCAACAACGGATAATTACAAAATTGTATTTGCCATCAGGATTATGAACAGCCGTTTAATTCTTTATTACATAATAGTGTGTTTATTTGCTAATATATTATTACGGTATTATTTTATCATAACAAATTGACAACTTATACAGATTAAAATAATTTATTGGATATTATCGTTAGATGAATGTATTTTTTCTAATTGTATAATTCGCATTCGATACGAATGCGTGTCAAACCGCACGTGCATTATTTTTCCGTCGTTTGAAAAGGTGTACGCAGACTTAAACGGACAGTTCAGAACGTTTTTCGGCAACATGACCAATAACGTCGTAGCGATCCCATAAAAAAACAATGACGTCTCGAACGTGTCGTGTAAATATATTCTCCCTAAACGTTTTCGTATATAATTATATATATATATATATATTTATTCAGGTTCTCAAATGTGAATTGTTTTTCCGTCAAAAATTATATGTCTATATAATACGATGTGCGCAAATGAGTATATAATAATCTCTACAATTGCATACGTTGTGAACGAAAACACACGATGAGAACATGAGCGATGAGAACAACGTTTGTATATATATATATATATATTGTAAACGGTCGTATTTTTCCGTTCGTATTAATCACGAGTAAATACAGCGATGCAGTTGTAAAATAATTTATGGGTATACGCGAAAATATACAAATTATAACAACCTATAAACGCTATATCGATATAAACTGGAGGACACCTGTTTCTAATATTACACGTATAGAACGTTTTTATTACTTCGTCTTTGATTATTTGTACTTGTATTAAACTAAGACTTAACACCAGGGCCGAATTTCGGGGAGGGAGCCCCAGGGGGCCCCGGGCCCTGGGCTTGCACAAAGCGGAGGCCTCCACATAATAAGATTTTTTTTACATCTCAATTTAAAACACATTACAACAAAAATGATTATTTTTAATACAGATTAAATCACAATATTCGAATCAAAATATCACCAGTGTATAGTTAAAAAATGTATAGTGACGAAATCTATAACAGTATCAACATAATTATAATAATTTACATTATTTAAGTGTAGTGTGTGTATGTAAGTTGTATTTTTAAAACAAATTAAATGTTATTTTATATAATTGGAGCCTAATTAATTATATTTTTAGTTTATTATTCAACGCAATTAAATTGTTTCAACCTTACTTTTGAATAAAATATTATTTTGCAGTAAGTTATAATATAATAGATACATTGTACATCAAATGCACTTGTAATGTACTAATATCAGATATATGTAATTGAAAAACGGGTCTAACCACTAAAGATGGGCCCAGAGTCTCCACGTTTCTAAAACCACACTGCTTAACACGTGATGATTACAAACGTATTTACTAATAAGATAACAATAAACTACACTATTGTGATACTTGTACGATGTGTACGTCAGATGTCTATTAGTCTCAGTTCTCGTCCAGCTCCCGTCGCAATTCACAGCGGGTTAAAAAACAAATTGCTCTCAACAATTTTACGAGGGATAAAAATAGACGATATACGTTACATTCGCTATTCAACAGTTGAAATAAAATTATTTTTACTACAACATCAAAAGAGAAGACGTTTTATATGAAATAGGTGTATTATATATTACACGTTTTTCGACGCATACTTGCGGTCTCGAGTTTTTGGTATGAGCACATTCTATAATTTGGTAAATGTGTATGTATAGCGTCCGCTACTACGTCTCTGAATACGACGACGTATCGGTGTACATCGACGATTTACGGTACCGAAGTTATACCGACACCAATAGACATTTTCAAAAGCTGTCCAACAGAACATTATATTCAAAACAAGTCTCAAACTTATGTCAAATTCGTCTGTACTTATCGGTCATTTACGAGATAGAGCATAGTATCATATTTCTTTCTGGTAATTCTTTTCAAACATGTACTATTAAGTATACGTCTATATTTTCGTGTATGAAATACAGAACAAAGGAACTAATAAAAGTTCATTAATTAATGAATTTCATTGGTTATATTTGTTTAAATAATTAGATAATTATATCGTTGCATAATAAAAATGATATTTTAGAGTGTAAAATAAATATAGAACTATAATTTTAGCTATTAACACCCGGTGTTGATTAACGAATAATCGATTCGATATCCTTTTTCTACGTCTTCGTTGGGATTCGAATATTCATCACTGACGAATGCCACATAGAAAGGCCCTTGAGTTTTAACTGTAAAAAAAAAAATTGAAATAAACAATCGAGTTGTTTAAATATTAAACGTCATGTAAGCTACGTGCAATGTACGTGTTACACATATTACGACAAGTGGCGGTGTTATTAATTTCGAGTGACGTTTTGTTTTGGTACGTTTTATATTTGCTAAATTTTATGTTTCTTCTCCTCGTCCTCCATCCACCGACCCGACGATATGACTACAGAAATTTACTTTTTCGACAACGTACCTCTGATTTCGTCGACGTTTTCCAGCGATCGGTCGCAATACTTCGACGCGAAGAATCTTTGGGAATACAGGCCGTCCGGTATGAGCAAGTAATCGCCGTGCACGTTGGACACGTTGCCGTGCCATTTCCTCCGTCTCGCGTCCCTCAGGTCGGATCTCGCCGTGGGCGGAACGTCCGTCTGCATGGTCGTTACCACTTCGGTACTCTGTTCCGTGGTCGATCCCGACGACAGGGTAGTTGGCGGCGTCGCGGTCGTCAGCTCGGAGTGGTTTGCGGCCGTGTCGCAATCCCGGTCCGTGGAGCCAGTCAGCTTCTGGTTGTAAGCCGTTTGAAACTTGACCGCCTCGTATCTAAACGAACCGTTGTGGGTTGTTCGATTACAAACGAAACGAACGTGTAGACGCGGTTATTCGAAATCGCTCACTTGACTCCACACGCGTCTTCGTTCCGTTTAAAGCACACCGCATAGTTCAGATTTCCCAAATAGTGTCCCATCCCTTTGTTGTAGTTGAAACTCTCGAATGAACCGTCTTTGTCGGTGAAGTACTGCAGACATCCGTCGGGCGCTAAACCGTCGGACAGAGTAAACGGAATTCAAAAAAACTTTTACTCGCGACCGACCTCTTATTACCTAAGCTGTACGCCTTGGACTTGACTCTATTGTCTTTTTCCTCCTCTTCCCAGTCCCAGACTTGGCGCGCAATGTCCTTGATCTTCCACCAGTTGGTCGAAGTGGTTTGGCATTCGAGCTGCGAGATTTTTATTTTCCAATACGGCTCCGGGTCGGTGTAGTCTTCGTCTCTAGTGGCCAACCGGAACTTCAACGTGATCTGTTGCCTGTTGTTCAGGTTCGACGTGGCCTGTTGATGTACGGGCACGTACACTGCAAACGGTACGTACACGCAAATCGGATATGACGAACAATGATTTCCGGGTGCGTATTATTATTATGTATTTTTTTTTTAACTCCAATATTTACCGTGTTGACCGGAATTTTCACCGCACAAAACGGGCAGATTCAATTTCGTGTTGTCGTTCGAAGACAAAGTAAACTGGTCGCGTTCGCAAGTGTACGCCGATTTGTTGTTAGACTTGGTCGGTTGGCCGAGCGAAAACCGTTCGAAATCGATTCTAAATGCGAATCGACAAAAACACCGTTTATTATAATACCGCGCGCCTCTGAAGTCATACTGTGTATATACGCCGTGTACCTTATTTGACAAACGTTTCGCCTAACGTTTACTTTGTACGCGCACTCGTCTTGGAATTTTTCCGGGCTTTGGAAGTGCGTCGTACCTGCGCCGGAATATCCACCACATGAATTTGGCGTAACTTGAAACAATTTTGATTCCGTTAAGCCATCGCTGGTATACTTTAATCGACCGAAAGTTAAATCGGTCTGAGCGCAATTAAATCTATTTGATTTTAGAGTTTCATATATTGCCCGTGTGACATTGTCTTATTTTGAAAATGCCTATTTTTGTAGCATTACTTTACACGGGTTTATAAACGAAAAACCGTACGTCTTAGTGAAAAATTTACCGGAATAGTACAGTATAAAAAACTACCTGTCGTATACTAACGTGGGGCTAGAGCGTAAATCGCATAATTCGTAATATTATATAACGTGTAAAACGTTTCGGACCATTGACGTGTTGTATAATAATGCGATTAATATTATCGATGAAAAATTGATTATGAACCGCGAAAATGTTTCTCGACATACCCGAACAGCACGATTCGAACGGGAAACACTTGCCCACCGATTTCCCGTTCATTTCCGCGCACTCGTTTTGACCCATACAAACTCCCGACCGTCCGTTCAATCCAACACACGAACGTCTCGTGCCATCCATCATGTTCCATCCTGAAATATTACAAAACGGTTCGATTTCAAAAACAGAACGGCAAAAAGAACGTACACATCCGCGCGGCGAAGCAGCTCGAACCGAAGCATTTACAACACCCGCGTTCGAACGATCGGACACGCAAGTACGTCACGCGCAAACATATACGATTTATGTTCGCGCCGATGTGCGTGGTACCGTTTACAAACGACATTCGAAACGAACGCCGACTTTGCATCAGAAGTGCACGACGGCAGTGCTAACAATTCGGTTTTCTACGCGCAAACGCGTACGCGGGACACACAAGTCCGTGTACGCCGAGACAATTGTGTTCGGACGTACCGAACATCACGCCTTTGCCCTGACGAGCCGCGTCATCCGACGACCGCTGCTGACCGCCGACGACGACGACGGCGACCAGAAACGAAGCCAAAACCGACACCGCCGCGAACATGGTGTCCTGAAGTTCCCTCGTCGACGCGCCCGGAGAGTGAACCAATCGACTTATCGGCCGTATTTTTTATTTATCTTTTAGCGACGGTCTTAAAGACGGAACGCCGAGACAACGAACGCGCTCGAAATGTCCAGCAGGAACGAACGTATGCCGAACGTCCGCGTCCCGGGGGCCTTATATAGTGCCGTGCGCGCGCGCGTCTGTTTGTATTTTTCTGGAAGTTCCGAACGATATCGCGGTTCGGGTGTTTACTCGCGTCAAACGCATCCGTCGGTCGGCCCCGACGACGGCGGTAAACACCGTTCGCGTCGCCGATAACAAATTATTGTCGGTATCCTGTTGTGGCGCGGGCGCCGTGACGTATACGGCGGACATCGTATCTTGGGCGGAATGAGAACGGGGTCGGGCCGCATGCCGCGAAAATGACGTCATCTGGTGCGCGTTTCGTTCCGTTCGGTTTCCGAGTCGCACGCCGAAAACCCCGACGGATTTTATAGCCGAGACGGGTAAGAACGATCCAACCGTCGTAGTCGGCGCATACGTTTAACGGCGATCGTTATCGACCCGAACTCCATGAAAAGTTCAAAGGATCTCGATCGATTATTCGTCTGGTTCAAACGTTGGTCAGCCTGAATAATTCATTATTCATTCGTCAAAGAATGGCTATAGGTGTTTAGCATTTAAAATCAACTTTTTTTGAGTTATAAAACTGGGTACCGGAGGACACATTCGGTACGGATTTCATTTTCGGATATTTCCAATTATCAGTTCGATTTTCGAACCGAACCGAAAACGCCGGGTTCAAAATCAAATGCAAATCGAACAGCTCGTAACATCACTAGTATATATATATATATGTGTGTGTGTGTGTACCGGTGATATTTTGCGACGATTAATAGTCGAATGAAATCGTGCACGGATAGTATATAAAGTCGTAATTCATTTAGAGCGACTGTATAATAATCTTATTTTTTTATGGAAATGTCTTGAAAAAAATAATTTATAAATGAGTAACTTAACAGACGTCGATTTTAATGGCGTTTGATTCGGTCGACGTAGGTGCTCGGAAATGTGTCACGTCTGTCGTTCACGCGAATATAAGTGGTACGCGAGCGAAGAGTTTTAAACGGTGCTATTATTTTCGAATTAAAATCGATAATAATGGTTTTCATACTACGTATCCATAAACTATGCGACGAAACGCGAATAACGTGTTTTACAACACGTCTAATGTCGATACCGAACATTTCGATATTGCTTAAGGTAAATAAGACGTGAAATAACAATACAAAACGAAAATGCATATCCGACGGTAATCATTTAAACAGAAACTCCGAATATGATATAATGTGCGACGCACGACCGGTTTGCTGGAACATATCCCGTAAGAAACGTCTGCTCGTCAAACGGAAACTGTCGGACGTTTAAAAACTCGAAATTATTTCCACTGCGGTCGAAGACGTGTTTTACGTCGTAAATACGTCGTGTAATACGTCGTGTTTCGACGTACGAACGCGTTGTTTCGAAAACGCGACTCGTTCGCCGACAACTTCACCAGTTGTGCTTTTGAATAAATCGCGTTGAAAACTGTGCACGCGCAGACACATTGATATCGATCGTACGGTCGTCAAACGACAACGGGAAACGGGAAACAATCGTTTGATTTCGCACCGGCGTAATATTAAAAAAAAATATATATATTTAACGAGTCACCGTTTTGGACGGCGGGGCTCGTCCGGATTCCATACGTGACACAATAATAATATACGATACGTATACGATATACATCGTTTTAATCAACTTAAGGGGATGATGCCGGTCCGCCGTCGCGCATAAATAAACATCGGGCGGCGGCGACGGGTGTCCGCCCGCGAGACGCTATAAAAAAAAAAAAAAAAAAAACAAAAACGTTTTTACGAGCGACGTTCCAATTGGGAAAATCCTTCGGGCCGCGCCGGGGTCCGCCATGACCGTATACGATGCGCGTAAAGTGTCGTATAAAATACATACATATATATATGTGTGTGTGTGTGTAATGTGTAAGCGAGCACGGCTCGGGCGATTATACGCGTATCCCCGCGGGGGTCGTGCGACACGAGCACCCCCGAGGCCGTTAAACGCGAGGGAAAAGCCGAAAAATAACTGCGCGCATACATCGTTACCGTATAACGTCGTGTGTACACATCGCTCCGCCGGACGGACGGACGTAAGTACGATAATATGGCGTAAAATCGCGCGCGGACGAACGGTCTCTCGTGTACGGCTGTTAAATACCACGATGCGCTATATTATCGTCACGTTCGAACGGGGGGCGAAATAAACACGACGGTGCGCCACGCGAACGACGGCCGAGAAGACCGAGAACGCGCGAGTGGTTTTTCGGAAAAAATATCGTTTTATGGACGTTATAAAAAAAATAAATAAAATAATAATACGGACCTGACCAACGGTTTGTATTCCTTTACGTGTAAGCCGATAACGGGTGGACTTCGAATGTTATTGTTAACCTGTCGGTTGCGCGACGTATAAAAATTCTCACGGTTTTTCGATACGCTGTGTTGAACCTAACCGGCACGCAGTAAAATTTTACGTACAAATAAATACGCGATTGTATTATATCGATTTATTTATATACATACGCGCATTTGTATCGGCCTAAACGTATGCGCGTTCTCTCGATATTCGTCTATTATTGCACGCCACATTATTATGTCCACGTTTTCTAATACCTGTTGTAAATATCAGTTTTAAGACGTATGCTCTGTTGTTTTTAATTTATTGATTCAATTTCCGAATTTGATACGTATACGTACTGTTTCTACATTATCACGTCACATAATCAGTAAAACATACGTGTACGAAATATCACTCGTCACGGCGAAATTACAAAGAGAAAATGTTTCCGTACTGTCTTATGACGTTGCGAACCGTTTAAGTGTTTTTTTTTTTTTTTTTTTAATGATACAGAAATCAAATTCGTCGTTCGTTACGCGGAAAATAATTAGGAAACATTAAAAGTCGGTTAGGAGCGTGTATTAATACGTTCGCGATATAATCACAGATTAGATGAATACCGACGGATCACTCGCGATGTAAACAAAAAAAATAACGTCATTGATTCCCCCAGAAATCAGTGTTACCGCACAATAGCACAATATAATTACCTAAAATTTAAACATTGCTCTTGTAAGATAACCTGTTGGTTTGAATTTCATTCACATATTAGTTGGAAAGAAATATGTGCTTAACCTGTATTAAATTTTTACCGGCATATGATAATCATTATTATTACAATATTTAAAATAATAAAGATGTTGTACAATAATATTGTCTAATATCACCACGATAATTTATATTGTCGTGTGCGCCTACATTGATTTGTGTGGGAACCAATCAGAAGAGCATATTTGCAATTCTTTTGTACTCGGGCCGAATGATCCATCTGTATTCATCTAATCTGTGATATAATTGCGATTGAAATGCATTCGTTTCAGTACTTTTATGAAGAAACCGCGTTATATCCGAGTGACCATCGGTTAAGACCGCGCGTGAAAATGTTTGCCAAAAGTAAACCGCGTTCGCTTTGTAACGGCTGTCTTTGGACACCACTTCGATTAAACCGTTTGTCGGTTACTAAACGATGAAAATATTTCTCTTGATCATATTTATTGATTCTGTATGTGTACGCATTTACGGCAAACGTGTATTCGTTCAATTTTAGACGGTCTGACGATGGCGTGCAAGAATATTTGCTGAACACACCTCGAACAGGCTAAACCCCAATTGCTGCACGGTACATCAAATCCCCTGCGGTAAAACCACTTGAGCGGTAACCGAAATATTTTTAATTTGTTTTGCAGGTAGTCCGGAATTGAATTTACCGTCGCGCTAGACCCCGTGAAAATCCCTAAGTTATCGATCCGTAGGACTCTGCGAGACATCAGGATGACTAGTGAATTGACTAATCTGACGGCAAAATGCGCCAGTTCGATGACTGTTAAAAAGTTAATGTGCGTAAATACATTCAATAAACCTTCCAGAACTTCTAATAACTATACTTAAAACACGCATGTTTATTTATTATATATTCGCGTTGAAATATTAATTTCTCGTTTTTGTACGCATGTTTGCGCGGATATGAAAATAGTTTATAGCCTATAATACGTTTCAATTTTCCAGGTCCTAGTGTTTTACGTTTTCGCGCCATCGTCGACGTTCAAGACGGCAGTACTGAAGTTGAACGATCTGAAAATTAACTTGGACCAAGGAGACGTGGAAGCTCGTATCGTGAAATCACAAAACCCGGCGTTTGGTATGACCATACACTTCATAAAACTAAATTCAGTATAATGACAATAATAATTAGAAAGTAGCCTCTGAAACGTATGTTTCGAATCCATGACTATACGTTGTTTTCGACGTTGTTTCCCGCCGAACGATCGAATATCGACAATTAATCCGCCGCCTCGTGTTTATCGTAACGACGTTATTCGGCAACACGCCAAATGTTTATATTTAATTTTTTTTTTTTAATTGTTCGCGTCTAGTCAATAAAATAATATTTGAACAGTTAATGGTTCGTACGTCGTCCATACACGCGTGCACTCCAGTTAAACTGTGTACGTTAGATAAAAATCCATGTCGAATATACGGACTAAATCACTTGAAACGAATTAGCGATTTCTAAGAAACGGAAAAAATATTTCGGTATTTATTATCGTTCACGACCTCGTCGTCGAACACTTATATACATACGAATGTAAACATGTACAAGTTTAACGTCACAATATCGTAAAAATTATTTTCCAACACAGCATAAACCGTATAGCATTACTGTTATCAGTTACATAATATAGTTCTGTAATGATAACACCTAAACGTTTCTACGTAAAATCAGACGTATTTTTTCGTTTGTTTGAGGAAAAAAGATATCAATATTTTTGATTTTACACTTTTGTTGTTTCGTAACGCTTTCGGGCAATACCATTTGTCAAAACGTTGCATATTGCGTACTTCAAAGGTGGACACGAACTATAATACACATATACTCGTATATATGAATACAGAAAATAGTGGATGAATACAGTTTTAACTCTAAACAACCCCCTCGAAAGAATTTGTTCAAGACTTCAAATTTACATTCGCGTCTACAATATTGTTATTCGTCAATTTTTTTAATAACAACAACAAAAATAATAATAATTAATACACTGCGATATTGGTTTGATTTCAATAATTCCTTTTTACACAATTTATAAACTTATAAGACCCCCTCTGAAAATTTTTTTTATAAATCTGTCGCCGAGTGCGCCCGACGCGTTGTCGCGGCTTTTCACCGCGAACGAACGTTCGGTGGCTCGACTTGGTGACACCGATCGCCGAAGACACGGCCGAAGATTTACTGTTCCGTCGCGACGACAGAATCCTTTCCGTCGTGGATCTCGTCCTGCTGGTCAACCGAAAACACCCCGTCGGACGGTCACGCTACGCTTTCCGTGGCCCGTATATGAGGTCCGTTCAAAAAGTTCCCGATTTTTTTTTTATAGGGCTTATCTACAAGTTATTAAGACTTATCACCCTTAAAACATTCTTCTGCTCGGTTTATACACTTTTGCCAACGACGTTTCCATTTGTTGGAAGCAGTCCTGGAAAGCTATTTCTGGAATCGCACGTAACTCCGTTGACGAATTTTCTTTTATTTCATCAACCGTCGTAAATGTTTGTTCTTTTAACAAAAATTTTACTTTTGGAAATAAAAGTAGTCTTTGTGATCTTGCGACATCAACTGAGGGACAAATTTTACTGCAACGCGGTGCATTTCAAATTTTTTTACCAAGATTTCATGACATGAACCAACCGAAATGTTACAAACCTCCGCGATCTCTCGAACAGTTAAACGTCTATTAGAGCACACAATTTCATTGACTTTTGTCACATATCAGCACCGTTTGTTAATGTCGACGGACGTCCTGAACGTGGATCAACTGACTTCCAACCGTCTTCAAAACGTTTAAACCGGTCATAACACCGAGTACGTCCTAAACACTGATCATAAGCATTTCGCATCATTTTACGAGTCTCAGTAAAAGATTTACTGAGTTTAACACACAATTTAATGTTGATACGTTGTTCGTGAATATTAGTCATCTTAAAGATCGCAAATTACACACGACTCGTCTACATTAAACGGCGCACGATAAATGGTTAGACGGCAACAGACACTTCTGGTTTATTTGAAAATCTAGTGGCTTATCTCTATTTTATTTCAATCTGAAACATTTACGTTAATATAATTTGTCTAATTTTAGGAACGATAGTTCTGGAACTTTTTGAACAGACCTCGTATACGTATACAGCGCTCGAACCGAGAGACCTGTTCTTTTGTACCACTTCTGGTTTTCCTTGACGGGGACTACGCCAAGAGCGGTCGTCCACAAATCGACGGGACGTTCAATTCTTCTGACACTTATCTCTTTTTTAATTTGTCTCCGATTCGAGCGCCGTGTGCGTATTGTATATCGCAATAACGTGAAATATTTAATCATAATAGACGGTGATCGTTGACCGTGCGCGTTCGTTTTATTTAGGTCGCGAAATCCGCGTCGATAACGGGCGCAATATTGTCGAGTAGCGCGCCGTATAACGTGTTTCCTTATTATTATTATGATCATAATTATTATTTTCCTAATACTTCAGTTTATAGTATATTATATATTACACGTCCACAACGATTGTTTACCGTACGAATTGTACCGTACAATACAATGTCCGTTTTACGTCGCCGTATATTATCACACGCGTATTGTTACGAATGATAACGGTAACAATGATTCGTAAAAACACGTATTCGAATATAATCGCGTCTAACGCCGTCCAAAGTCTAACGTGTATTACAATAAGCTTTGTTTGTTTTCTTTTTTTTCATATCACATCGAAATATTACGTTTTATAAATATTTCAGACACTCGAGTATTATGTAACATCACGTTTAATTTGAACGCGGTCATTAACGACATTTTTATCAACTGTGCGCGCGATATGTTATACTCGAAGAATTATGACGCGTTCCGAAAGTACTTTTGCGCGTCGTTTCAACTATTACACCGTCGACGTATATTGTATTTCATGGTCGTTGTTCTTTTCTTTTCTTTTTTTAATACTTCTGTAAAATTTATTATCCGTACTTGCACGTAAGCGTGTACTCGTTTCATTTACGATTTATCTATACGGCACGTACACGGGTGTTGTAAAACACAACACGCGACTTCCGATCTCGTCCTTTTGTATACAACGTAGGGTAATAAATGATGATACGCCGTCTTTATCGTACGCGTTGTTGTTGACTGTTGCAGTCGTTACGCACACTGCGGACGTTATTTTTTCGCGGGCAATACCTTCGCAGTCGGTCCGGTTACATTTTTCTCGGTCGACTGAATGAAAAAAAATTTAAAACCCGGGGCGAATTCGGTAGTTAGTTAATATTATTTTCTATTCGCATAGTGATAAGCGTGAAAATATACCGTTATCGTTATTTTTTGTATCGTAAATTCATTTATAATATTTATGTAATTATGTAATATAGAAAATGTTTTTTAATGTAGATGGCGAATTTAACAGCGATATTCTGAGATATTTAGAGAGGTAATTTTTCCAATTTTCCAATATAGTTGGCGAATGGAAAATGTATAAAAAAAAAATAATAAACGCTTTTGCTTGTAAATGTTTTAACACGATTATTTTTGGGTTAAAATCATTATTCGATGATTTATCGTTATATCGTCACGTCTTAAATAGACGAAACGGGTAGTACTTGATTATTTTTTTCAATATGTTTTCACAGGTATAACTAATCCATATTGTACGGCACAGGCATTGAACGTTGCGTTAGAGACTTTTTAAGAAGTTAAAAAAAAAATTACGAGTGTAAACAATTGTTTTAATACGTAATGATGTCGAGTGTCAAGTACTACGTTGTGCAAGTACCTACTCGAAACTGCGTGCTTTAGCAGTCACTGTATGACTAACAGCGACATACGATATCGTAGCGTTCGCCGTAAACAGCTAATCCGTATCGTACGGCGTAGGTATTGGACATTGCGTTAGGGATTTTTTAAGAAGTTAAAAAAAATTACGAATTTGAACAATTGCATTAATGCGTAATGACGTCGAGTGTCAAGTGCTACGTTGTGCAAAGCGACAATCGATCCGGTGCATTCGACAGCTTAACCGTCGTAACGAACCCCAGCCCGCACGAAACCTAACCCAGATCGAGCTCGACCCGCGTCTCTACAGCTGCGAGCATGGTCCCCGCGCCGGGGTCTTCGAGACGCCCGTGCTGCAGTTCGTGCACGCGTTATCAGTAGAACGTGCCGCGAACGACTTGCGCTTCTGTCGTTCTCCCATCTCGTGGACGTTACAGCGGCACCAGCCATCAATTGCCCGCACGCCTTAGACGCCGTAATACCCACTGTCGAATGTCGTCCGGGACTTAGTCTGATATACGTAGTTTTATCCACCCGCCTCGACCAGTACGGTATCCTGGCTCCGGCACCCCCCTGCGGTCTAAACGGAGCTCTTATAACCGGCGGCGTTTAGATTGTTTGCAAAACGGTTATCGCCGAATTCGACGGGAAGAACATCGTCGAACGCGTCGGAACGTCGCCTGACAAAGCTTTTTGAAAAAAAATCTCGACACGTCGTGACCGTTTGTAGTGTCACGCGGTAGACCCCGATAATTCAACAATTGCAACAAAACGTGGAAACGGCAAGCACGGATTCATCGAGACGTTTTGAACAGCGTCCGGCCGTTCGTGTACGCATGGGCGCGGGACGACACGCCGGCAAAACGATTACCGTCGTAAACCACGGACCGTTTCAAAATCGCGCGCGTCGCCTTCATACGCGAGGTACGCCCGAAACGCGGAGAATCGTCCGCGGGGAGCGCTGTACAGTCGAGAGTCTCGTGAAACGTATTGCGTTCGTTCGGAAAACGTTTTATATATTTTTTTTTATTTTTTTTCGGAAGACGCGTTCGTTCGTTCGCCTACGTTCCGACGCGGAAACCGGTTTTCGTACGTGGCGTGACGATACCGTTCTCACCGTTACGTATAATATATCAATATTATAGGTTATCGTTTGTGTCGCTCCGGTGAACGTATACTTTAGAGAAACGTGCACGCGTACACACTACCGCGGGTCTTCCAGTTCTGAACGTATCGCGTTCGATCGTTACGATTCCCAATCGCTTTTTTCTTCCGAAACATCCGAACGGTCTCGGACTTTGGACCGACACGTTTCCAACGTGGTCGTCGGCCGGATTCCCCCCCCACCCCACACCTACGACGCGGAAACGCCGACGACGACGGGCGACGGGCGAACGACCACCACCAGTGGTGTCGGAGTCGCCGTCCGCGGAACGCACGTGTCGCGCGTGCCGAACGATTCCCCCGACCGGCGCCGACGACGCCCGAACGCGCGCTCGTGCGTACAAATAGTTCCGACGACGTGCCGTTCCTGTGACGTGAGTACGTATATGTATTATTATTCCCGTATGCATACGTGTCGTTGGGCGCGCGCGTGCGAGCGACGACTTCCGCTGTCGTACGCGGGACGACACGTTGTCACGCGTCGCCCGTTTTTCGGCGACCGTGACGCACTTTACGCCTGCCCGTCCGCGTTTCGGACTGAAATCAATCCGGGTTTACGTTCGTAGTCAGCGGGGCGCGCGCACGGGATTTGTTTTTCGGGTGGGCCGTGCTTGCACAACGATTTCCCAATGAGGCGAGTTTTCCAGAACTCTATGCAGAAACGTTTGATGAACATTAAACGACGATAAACAATATCGTTTCATGAATGTAAATCTTTTATCTGAAGGGTTTCCCCGTCCCGTTGATACAATTTCATCATGTCGCGTCCCTGTTGCAAATTTAACACTCATAGACCGTTAAAAGTCTGATTTGTCTGAGTAGGTGTTTCGTAAATAAGTTTCAATACGTCGTATTGTTGAAGAAAACCAATGTTATCCTGTGGCTCGCGGCCGACTTATCAGTACAGTGTTATCACCGAGTGAATGATTTGTTGTGAACATTATGTTCATTGTTCGGTAGTATTATAAACGCGTTATAACTCATGTTATGTCATGACAACCATGACTACCAATATGCTGCTGACCGTAAAACACGGTTAAATTAATCGAACGAAGGATGACTTTCCTTGTGACCCACTTTTCGTAATCGCGTAAATGTCAGATATTGCGCGATACGTGTGGTGACGCCTTTCACGTCGTGTTATCGTATATTTCCGTGTTTACGATTTACCTAATGATTGATGATACGGGTGTATTTTATCGAAACTGATTTCTCTCTCCCCGATTATTATCGACGGACGTTCTCTTTGTTCGGCTTTGTTCCGATCGCGTTTGTTACATTCACATTTACTCCTCGCGATCGTATCGTACAATTATTATATTCGTCGGTCGAATGGTAGTCGTGAACGTCAATTGTGCCGTGGTCGATCTTATTGTCTTTATCTTTGGAGCTTTTTTTTTTGTTTGGTTTTCGAACGGCGTTCGTGTAAAACGGTCCGGCCAGACCGTTTGCGGCGAAACCCGAACGGATTTGCAGCCCGACGGCGAAACGCTGTTGCGTAACATATTGTGATTGTGGCGCGTTAGGTTAGTCAGGTCGTTGTCCGTGCATACTTCGCACGGAATCTCGTGTGACGTGCAACGGTCATTGCTGCCCGCCCCGACGGGTGCCCAACCCAACCTACGTGTTAACCGTTCGCGTTGTCCGTCGACCGATTCGACGGAATCGCATCAACCCGGGTCCGCGGTATCGTTCGGTCGATAACGTTCGCACGCCGGCGGTCCACGTGGGTCCGGCGCGTTGCAAAACCGAACCCAGACCGGTCGGACAATACGGACGGCGCGGTGTTACGTTTTACTTTATTAAAGGCCTACCGTGTGAAACGGCGCGCGACCGACAGCGCCACTGGTGTTTTCCACGGCGCGCCGAGTCCCGCGGATGGACGACGGCACGCGCGGCGGAACGCCGTCCGGCGACGCGCTCGTCCAAAGGCTCGACGAACGTTTTCGCGAACAGTACCGGCCGTGTCGGCCGGAGTATCACGTGATAGTGCCGGGCCGGGTCAACCTGATCGGCGAGCACGTCGACTATTGCGGCTATTCCGTGTTCCCGATGGCCGTCGACCAGTGCATCGTCGTGGCGGCCAACAGGACCGTAGGCCGTCCGCGGACCGTCCGGCTGACCAACGTGGACGCGGAACGCTACGAAAACGCGACCGTCCGCATGTCGGACATAAGGTAGAACGTCCGTCGTGAGCTTTTTCCCGTCGTACCGCCGGTCTCCTTGGTTTCTCGAACTCCGATCGTCCCGGGTCTTGCGTTCCCGCCTTTCCCGAGGCTTAGGTTTTTGATCACAATCGCCTTCCCGCGCTCGCGCATACCGTTGGTTCAAACTATTTCCCGTTCCGTCGCCGTCATGACGCAGTTGCACCGTGCGATTCCGACTTTCTCGAGTCTCCGCTCGGACCGTTCCTTTCTTCCGACTCGAATCCCCGCTACATTCTTAATTTCTTCCTTTTTATTAAAAACGTAGTGTTTATTTAAATGCAAGTGGTACATTTCTTTTTAATTGTTAAGCTTGTGTATAGGCTTTTTTTAAATTAAAAAAAAAAAATGTGAACCACAATAGCGCGCGTGACCCGTTCGAATATTGAATAATGTATTGCGGCGGCCTTCGTCGTCGCGTTCGTAACAAACAAATATCGTTTGTCCAATTATTCGAACACTGTCATTTCTCTATCGTCCCGATTCCATGAACGTTTCGAATAATAACCGGAAAATTGATCTAATCCGTAAAAAATAATACGTATTATTGTAAGATTTGCTTGGACTCGTTTTTTTATTACGATTATTATCGATCGCTTTTTCGCGATTTAGTACTTTACTGGACACGTTCGTCGATTTTACTAGCGGTTTTCTTAAACGTATTAAAAAAAAAAAATTTCCAAAATTCGTAAAAAAAAGTGTTTCGATTAACAGCGCACGACGTATTTCGACAACACTCGCCACGTTCGGTCGATCGTACGCCATTGTTTGCCGCGAATTCGAAATGACGATAAAACCCCGCAATCCGTGTCCGAGGCGCGTTGCTTGTCGCGCCGGCGTGTCTTCGCGTCCGTCGTTTAAAACGAAACGTCCCCGATTACAGCGCGGAGTCGTTGGGCAAGAGCCCGTGCTGGACGAATTATTTCCTGTGTGGCGTGAAGGGAGCCCTCGAGCACCTGACCGACAGCCAGTCGAAAGCCGTCGAAAACGTCGGGTTTCAGTTCGCGGTCGCCGGCAACATTCCGGAGAGCTCGGGACTGAGCAGTTCCAGCGCTCTGGTGACGGCCGCGGCGATGGCCACGCTGCTCGGATACGGGGTGAGTGTGCGCGTGACGTTGTTTGTTTTTTTTGTCTCTGTTTTGTAGTCCCGAATCGGCCGGAGCGCGCTTGTCTCCGGAAGGTCGGGCCTACGGGTGCGAGAAGACAGGACGCGTCTAACTTAAAAAGTAACCGTTGGAATCTATTGATTTGTACACGTAATTTTTAAATAGCTAGAAACGCTCATTTTTTTAGGACGGAAGTATGAGGCACTGGTTGTCCGAGAGAAAAAATTTTTTTTTTTTTGACAAAGTTTCCGTTATTGGCCGCAATTCGCCATTGTCGGTTGTAACGTTTCACTCGTTATGTAGTTGGTCTTTCTAACGACAAATGCGAACTTCGCGTCGTTTATCGACTTTCGTTCACGGTTGTGCGAGGTGTACGGGATGTGAGGGGGGCCGTACACGATTGTGCGATATGAATTTCCATCGATTTCGGACGGGGTCGTGGCGAAAGTCGAGTACGTCTGGAGCGCCCCAGATCGATCGACGGGGTACTTGACGGGGTCCCTGCAGTTTCAAAGACATTAGAGAGTTTGTGCCGGATCAGGCTCAAAAAATGCTGACGGATGACCACAGACGTCAACGTGTGTCATGGCTTTCGGATCATTTTTCGAGTATCGTGCAGATTTGAACTGAATGTGCAAAACAATGAGACGTGTTAGAATAAATAATACTAATGTACACCTAGAGTCGTGAACAGAATATTTTTTTATTGAAAACACAAATTCAATGTCGTCTATGAACAAAAAAAAAAAAGCCAATAGGGTCGGAGGGTTTGGACCCCTAAAACCCTCCTCCGGCCGCCGAGTGTGTCCGTTCGTTTTTTGTACGCCCACCGACGTTTTGTTAGTCGTACCGACCGGGCTACCGTCTACTATCTCGCTTCTGACTGTCTTAAAAGGTCGAGCGTTTAAAAAAAAATCCAAACGTGATGTCACGTGAATGTGTGGAAAATATCTGAAACCGGGAAACGAAAGCGGCGTTTCGCGCAGCCCGTAAAAGCTTACAAACGGCTCTCATAGGTTCGGGTCAGTCGACTTCAGCTGGCGGAAATCAGTGCCAAATGCGAGAGGTACATCGGCACGGCGGGCGGTGGCATGGACCAAGCGATAGCCGTGAACGCTAAACAAGGTAAACGTAACTCCGTTTCCGTCACGCGCGTCTGACCATCTCCGTTGCAGGTTACGCGGCCCGTATCGATTTCAACCCGTTGACGGTCACACAGTTCCGTCTGCCGGCCGACGTCAAGTTCATCGTGGCCCAGAGCCTGGCGGTCAAGAACAAGGCGGCGTCCAACGATTTCAACACCAGAGTGGTGGAGTGCAGACTCGCGTCGCAGGTAAAACGTCCCACGGTCCGCGGACAGGGGTCGCCGACCAGGATCCCCCTACCCGGGGAGGGGGGGGGAGGGATCCGTTTCGAAACGGGTTTTTTTTTTTTTTACAACCATCGTACGGGAATGTTAAATACACCACGTGTCCGCCGGTCTACGAGATCGACGCGCGCAGACCCGGTCACACGTCGACGACACGTTGTTTCCTGTTTTTCAGATCATCGCGAAGCAATTGGACCTCGACTGGAAACGGACGACCGCGTTGGCGGCGCTCCAACAGCGTTCGGGCAACACGCTGGATCGAATGATCGAACTGGTCCACCGGCATCTGCACGTCGAACAATACACCAAGGACGAGGTGCCGTATTACTAACGTTCTCGTATCCGTTTGCCGACAACGTGTTTCCGTCGGGGCGGTTAGGTTAGGTTAGGTCCGTCCGGGACACGTTCTGTCGCACGCGCGGCCATGCTCTGCCGCGGTCGGGTCACGCGGCCTCGGCCCGGCAAAGACGGTACAACGACGTGTTCGTTTCAGGTGTGCCGGGTCCTGTCGATTTCCGCAACCGACCTGGACGAACTCAGCCTGACGCCCGACACGGTCGACGTTACCGGATTCTTCTTACACCAGAGGGCCCTGCACGTGTTCGAAGGTCGGTGCCGGTTTCCGCGTACGGTTTTCGCACGCGTCCTTGACCATCGTACCGTGTCGTTTTAGAGGCCAGACGGACGGAACGGTTCTGCGGCATTTGCAAGGACTCCGGCACGGCGTCGGAACTCGGACGGCTGATGGACGACAGCCACTCGTCTCTGCGCGACCTGTACCGGTGCAGTCATCCGGACCTGGAGGAACTGGCGGAAGTCTGCAGGCGTGGAGGCGCGTACGGGTGCAAACTCACCGGTGCCGGGTATTTATCTTTTAGAGGTTACGAGCTGTGACAGAAAATGGTATATAATTTCGATTAACAACGGTACACGAGTATATAAGGAATCTACAGTACGTAGAGTTTGAAAGGTTGGAGGATCCACATCAAATTTGTATTGGATCGGGGAATATGAAATGGCGCGGGCGGACGTCTTGTGAACGTCGTGTCTCGCACCACACGTCTGCGGTCCGCGGTAGACGTATAAAACCGTGCGTCGTGCGCCACATCGAAACCCGTGTTACGTCGTTCGCGTTTGCAGTTGGGGAGGATGCGTGGTGGCCATGGCGCCGTCGTCCGGCGTCGACGAGTTGGTGAGGTTCGTGAAGGAATGGTTTTACGCGAACAGACCGGCGGCCGACGGGAAGGACGTGGACCAGCTGATTTTCGTCACGGACCCGTCGGAAGGCGCTCGCTGCACGCCCGTCACGACTTCGGCCGGTGACCCGGACCTCCCGACCCTCGCGCACTTCTAGACGAACTTCGCGTACAACGCGTTGTATACGGTGGATGGGGGGGAGGGGGGCGGGTTTATTTTTTTGTCGTATTTCACATACAGTTATCATTATGCAATAAACGTTTTCGATATTTTCGAGTGGGTTTTTTTTGTTTTTCTTTTTTTAGCGTTTCGACACGGTTAAAAACAACGCCGACGAACTCGTGTCGCGCTGTGCTTCACCGGTTGTGTTAAAAAAAACGTTCTGTGTTTCGGTGGCGTGTGGTTTTGAGGGACGGCCCGTGCATTTGCCCCCGAGTAGTATAATAATAATGTATGTTCCGGGCCAGGAAGTGAACCTCCGAATGTGACGAGTATGATGATGGACCACTCGGGTATATTGCGCCACCTTGTATCAGGTCCTTCCGATTTTCTACGCCCAACTCTCTCAGGTCTTCCCCCACTCCATCCAACCACCTGGGCCTGCCGCGTGGCCCGTTCTATCGAGATATCTATTCAAATGCTGTTCTTAACGGGTCATTTTCTAATCGAACGCCACTGAATGCTCTGGCCTGTGATAAAATTAGTTACCATTAACATCAGCTCCTGCAATTCGCTGTTAAATCTCCTTCACCGAATTCTCCGTGCCTGTATCAAATACTATATAATCGGTAGGTCAAATTTTTGGAGCATACGTCGTATGAAAATTTAGATCGATCGTGAGCTTTACGATGTCTGAGCATTGTGCTTTTTATGGTAAAAACTTTATTGCATTTCGTGCAAGAAAACATTTTTAAAAATAATAATAATACGTGATTTATATATCACATAAGGTTAACAAAAAAAAACACACACATTGAAGTAAGACTATGTATAACCAAAATCAAATGTTCAATTCTGCATATTCGTTGTATAAAAAATAAAATTAATAGTGATAGTAGACGTGTTTGTCGTTAGGTTAGGTTGAATAACAAGAGACCGACTTGTAAATCAAAAACGTTAATACTCGTTGTGTAGTGTTTTCGCTTTCTGTACATGTACACGTAAACACACACACACAACCTCACGGTAATGACATTATTTTAATACATGTCTAATGACAATTTCAATACATTTTTTAAACATTTTTCGCGATTCGATACTTTCATTTTTCTTATATACGACGTGTACAAATTATTTGAGTGTACTGGCTTACATTTTGGAATTTTTACGATTCATGACAACTACGGGCGTTGGCTACTATTGTCATAAGTTCCGCAATGATCCCATAAAGTAGTATTACATTTCGTTCTGGTAAAATTGTTAAAAATCATAAACCTATTTAAAATAACATGAATTATCTTGGGCGCAATAACAAATCATTACACAAACATATTATATTAATATATATTTTTTTTCAATTCATTTATGAGCTTTGTTAAATAATAATAATAATAATAATAATAATATAATATGTGGAAGACATATAACAAGAACATGGTAGTAAGTTTTTTGATTATTCAAATAAGTTAATTTGTAAATTAAAAAAAAAAAAAAATTAATAAATATTAAATAAATAATAATAATAATAAATATATGCGTGTGTATAAATATATATAAAAAAAAAAAATCAATAGTCAGTTGGACGGATTCGTTTACAATAATAATCCAAGTTAAAAAAAAAAAAAAACAATAAGTTTGTATGTAATAAAATTGTTTAACAAAAAAAAAAATTATATTATTCACCTAGTAACAAAGTTTAAGGTGTTATATGAGCATAACTTGACGAGTAATTAACGCTACTGTACAGATCTGAACCTGCCGGCGAATGGTTACCCTAGAGTCAATAAATAAAACAATAACAATAACAATAATCAACAGTGGTCGAAAGAAATAATAATGAAAAAAAAACCACGTGAATCGATCGGTTTACCTGTAAGAATCGGTTAAGTTCTTCTTGAGTATCGAAAATCATCACCACGAACGGCGAACCGGGAACGTGTTCTCCGGCCCATTTCACTTCAACCCTGTAATCGCCCGGCTCTGTCGGATCAAACTTACACAGTATGGTCCGGTCTTTTTGGTTTTCACGTTGCATCTCCACGCGGAACGCTCCTGAAACCCGCGCGGACCGACGATAAACATAACCCGTACACGGACGAACGCAACGACCAACCCATATGGGACCCGTTACCTTTGGGTCCCCTGACCCTGACGGTCAGCTGTCCAGCACCGGCTCCGCGCGTATCGCATATAAATCTGCTCTGGAAAATCGCCAGCACGCCGTGTTCAATGCCCGGCCCGTACACGCGCACTTTGCTCGCGTCCGGCGCGCCGCTAACCCGCACGGTGAACGGGCTTCCGGGCACGTCCTCGCCTGCGAAAACGCAAAATTGGATTCCACCGATTTTAAACCGACGACACGCGACCGTTATCCGTTATCGATGGTCACTAACCGGCGTACTTCACGGTCAACGTGTGTCTACCCGATTCCTGCGGCTTCACGTTCAACGTGAACGTACCGTCTCCGTGGTCGTAGAGTTCGCAATACGCGACCTTGTGCGGTCCTATACAGTGCGCGCTCAATTCCCCTGAGAAAAAAAAATATAATTTTTATTAATGTATACATTTTTTTTTTTTTGCGCGCACTTTATCTCAATCTCGCCTTTACGTACCCGGGCCCGCTCTCCGCGTGTCGATGAAACTCCTGATGTCTTTGCCGACTGTACCGACGCCCAGACCGTCTCCGGTGCACAGGACTTTGCCGGCGTCGCACACGCCCGTAACGCTGATCTTCAGGGGGCAGCCTTTCACCTGCCTGAGAAACAGAGGAAAACCGAGGGGGGTGGTTATATTTGTTGTTTGTTTTGTTTACGCCGGTCGTATTGCAATACGCGTACTTGTAGCCCCAGAGCACGTTTAATAAATACGATCCCGGGCTGGCGGGCGTGTAAACGGCACTGTACACGTTGTCGCTGGTTTTCTCGACGGTAACCGATATCTCGTTTCTGGAACCGGCCAACGTGACCACGGGAACGCCTAAAATCCAAAAGTTCACGACCGGTCAACAACGCGTTGAGAAAACGAAGACAAACGTCACGGTGACCGGGATTGAAACAACGCACCGGGTCCGGCTTGCGAACCGTCGATTGTGAATTCCGCTCGTTGGCCGCAAACGGCCGTGGACAGTCCACTGCCGGAAAGGATCACGCGCACGCCCGCGGCACTGCTTTCCACCAACGCGGCGTACGGTGAGCTGGGCAACGGGAATCCGGCGAAATCCAAATGGAGGGCATGAGCGCCAGACACGTTTGGCGTCAGAACGCACTTGACGTCATCGCCCGTACGATCGACCAGCACCGGAACGACCATTCCCCCGTGGCTCTCCAAACGCCCTTCCAGCTCACCTGCGGCGGTGCAAACGGTTTCGAATCGTCTCACGGACAACGCGAACGGCCGACGCAAAAGAAATACGTGTATATATTATACTCACCGGGGCCAGCGGCCGACGTGTCGAACGACAACGTTGTTGGGGCGTTTACTCCGAGCACGAGACGACTGTTCAGGTTTGTCTCGCCGATTGTCAACACTTTATTCAGATCGACCACCATACACTTATACGGCGACTCGCCCACGTGTCTTCCGTTCCAAACGATGTTCACGTCGCAAAAACCAACACGGGCCGGCGTGAATGAAACCTCGTAATCGCCTTCGTGGCCGCTTGAAGACTGGTTAATCGTCACTGGCACGGTTTCAGCTCCGTGGCGCACACTGACGGTTGGCACGGTGTGGTACGACGTGCCCAACGCCGAAACGCAGAATGTCGACGAAACATCTTTTAGGGCTTTGACTAGGCCAGAACCCCAGACCCGCGGCACGCCGGGGTCGGCCACGTACACTTTCAACGGAGACTCGGCAACGTGATCTTTGCCGTAGAGGATGTTGAAAATGAAATCACCTGGCGCTGTGGGATATATTTGAATTACATCAATGTCCTCACTGAAGTATTTCAAATCGACCGGAACGTCCTCATTGTCCGGTCCGAGGCAAGTAACAGTGAAGTCGGCCAACCCGGCGTTCTTCCGCAACACTATGGAAACCAACAATTATATACACGTTCAAAACATTTTATGATTGCACACTTACACTTGAACGACACCGGCTTATGGATAACTACACTGTTCTTTTCCGGCAGATCGTCAATCTTAACACTGCTGGCATCGTACACGTAACTAACAAACGGCGATCCTTTCAAATGTTTACCGACGTGCGTTACGTCAATGTTATATTGACCTAAAACGTTAAGGAACAGTGTTGTTAGAATTTAATTTCTAGCAGAGGTACTACACTTACCAACTCTGGGAGGTGTGTACTCAACAATCAGGTTCATGCCGTTTTTGTGTTGATAACATTGTACCGGTACTACGCTGTTTTGCGGTCCGGTTATAAAAACGTCGAATTCGTGACTGGATTTACCAGCGCTGTCGATTATAAACGAACAGACCTTGTTGGAGATACCTTGATAAAGTCCCAGACCAACAGCTCGAAGTTCAGCCGATGTAGATGGATTTGGTTCTCGCACATTCACTACAAACGGCGATCCGTCGACATTGAAATTGTTATATTTCACGTTGATGTGATGCGGTACAGGTATAACAGGCTGATACGCCACTTGATGGATACCATTAGACTCTACGTCTGAAGTTTTCAACTTGACTTCACGACCAGCCGCTTTAATCGATACGGATAATTCTCCTTTACCGGCATTTCTTGTATCCACTGCAACACGAGGAAAATAAATTATAGATCATAAAAGTGTATCGACGTCTCTACCTTTTCTCTTTACCTTTAAACGATGTAGGTTTATTACAGATGGCTTCATTGAGACCGCTAACAATCACTAGCTCAGTGTCTATGACCTGCACTTTCCAAGGATGTTTCATGATTGGTTGATTCCGATGCATAATTGTAACCGTATGAATACCAACAATTGATGGCCGATAGGTTACCCGATATAACCCACTATCATGTTTGTGTAAATTAACAGGTAACGTCTTATTATCAGGACCTAATTTAAATGGTTATTTGATAATTACAAATTAATCAAAGAATACATACATATATATATATTTAATTTCAGCTAACAAACCTTTTACGATAACGCTAATCGATCCGTGATCAGCAATGTGAGGATTAATGTCAAAACGAGCTGGATAACCAAGTTTCACTCGTTGTAATCCTTCGCCAAAAGCTGTAATTGTCGAACCAGATATTCCTTTTTTAACTCCATTTAAATCTACGACGTCACAACTATAAGGGCTCCCTTCAAATGCAAAAAAAAAAAAACAAATTGATAGAAACTCATTATTATCATATTTTTTTATGTAATTATTTACCCGGTACAATTTCATCATTAAATGTTATATTAACAAAATGTGGTATTGCATTATGAGGTACAAATGTCACGTCGTACAGTCCTCTAGAACAAGCAACTACTTCCGCTTTAACTGTGCCTCTTTGACTGCTCACTACCAATTCCAATGTACCTTCTCCAGCTTCTGTAGCGTCTACACTGAATGTCACTGGTTTGCCGGCCTTCATAAAAATATTTCGCACGTTAACGAACACAAGAATTATTTGTGTGACCCCAATGAGAAAACTTACTTTAGCATTATCAAGTCCTGTAACTTTGATATTGTTTATATTATACACATTACACGCGAACGGGCTCCCTTCAACTGGTTGGTCTTCAATAAAAACTTCTATCATGTGTCTACCTAAAATTAAAATAACAATTGATCAATGTTATTCACTTTTTATCCAGCATGTTCACTATTTTATTAGTGTTCAATTTCAATATACATTACAGCTTACCTATTTCATTCGGTGTATAATAAGCTCCAATGGCATTGGCCATTATACTTGTTTTAACATCGACCGGCTGACTGGACGGCGAAAAGACTTTGACTTTGAAATTCGTATCATTCGATATATCAGGACTCTCTATTTTAATGTCCGCTGTCTTTTGTATGGCACAATACCGAACACCAGTTCCGGTCACGGCAACCTGATCGATATCTAATACTCTGCAAGTCAACGGCGATCCTATATGAAAAACAATTGGTCAAACACGACTATATTTTACACTCTTAACAAGTAAATTATTATGTATACACGTATACACACATATATATATATATATATATTACCCGGAATAGGTTCACCATTGAAACGTACGCTTAGACTATGGGGAGCAGCATCGCGAGGTTTGAAATTAACACGGAACTTAGCATTTCCTTCCGACTGAACGTAATTCGGAACATTCACTCCATTAACCGACACTATAATTTCTAAATTACCGGCACCAGCTTCACTAGCGTTAACTGAAATATACAACATTTTAGTTTTTTTTTTTTTTGATTGAATAAAAAAAAATTAATTTCATGTTCTCACTATTGAAATTAACAGGTTTGCCCACAAAGCCAGTGTTAATGTCTGTGACACGAACTTTTGACGCATCATATGCTTTGATTAAAAATGGACTCCCTTCAACATGTACACCATCCACTTTAACTTCAACACTGTGGTCACCTAAATAAAAAAAAATTTTTAAATCTTATTATTGTGACATAATAATAATAATAATAATAATAATAATAATAATACAACAAAACCAAGAATTTAGGTTGAACCAAATTTAACTATTCCAACATTAAAATGAAACCAAACTAAACAATTTAAAATTAAATGTTGTTAATTAAAACTGATCATTGACTATTAAGATCGATTCAGTTCGATTTGGTTTCATTTTTCAAAGCCACCTCTATACAAATTACTTACCAACATCAATAGGAGTGAACTGAACATTGTGATTTGATTGTTGAGCTGCTGGAATAACAGTAACGGGTAAAGACTGCCTAAGAGGTGCAAGAACTTGGACTTGAGGGCTGCTTTCACATTGAACCGCAAACGACGCAACTTTACCGACTGCGACTTTGTCTTCAGTGGCTGACCAAACAACCACTCTAGCAGCTTCAGAAATAGTGCATGTAAATGGTGAACCTATATAAAATTAATTCAAACGTATTAATTACATTTCTAAAATGTTACGTTCGAAATAAAATAGAAGTAAGTTAATTTTTTTAAATATTTGATTGCGCTTTTAATATTTAATTTTTGATTGTTTTTTACTTATTTGAACATATTAAATTGTTTATATTACGATTAGATTAATTTTTATTCAATTATAACCAATATATATCAAATAAGTAATAATAGTTAAAGGTTTTTACTGAATACCAAAAACCAATATTCAATTGATAATCGGAAAATTTTACCAGGTACATCATGATTGTTAAAACGTAAGTGTACTGTATGAACAGTTGGCTGACGAGGTGTGAATGATATCGCATAAGTGTGTGGTCCTTGAGCTTGAGCAGAGGTTGGCACTCGACCACCATTTACTGTGACTTCCAAATTTCCCGGACCAGCTTGACTCGTTTCGACTGGAATTCAACATAATAAATCAATTCACTACTCGACATTATAAATTCAGGTACTATGCTTACCAATAAAAGTAACTTGTTGTCCAACAGTGCCCTTAGGCACTGACTTCACTTTAATGGCTTTGATATCATACACTTTGCAACTAAATGGAGATCCGGCTACTGGAGTACGAAGATAACTAACAGCAATTTTATGTTCGCCAACAATTTTTGGACAGAACTCGATTTTATACAATTGTGACCCAGAATCTTTTACTTGGGCAGGAACAGCTGACCCATTAGGACCTATATAATCCTTCATTAGTGTTAGTAACATTATTTTATAAGTGAAGCGCATAAGCATTAAATAAACATTGTGTTTCAAGTTTAAAGTAAATATGTTGCTTCACAATAAAAAAAAAAATATAACTTACAAAATATATATATATATATATATAAAATACTTAAGAAAAAGCAAATGTTTATGTTTTACAAGCATATAAGATACTAAACCATAGTAATATCTTTGGTTGTTAAAATATATTTCAGAAATAAATTTATAAACATGTTTTAATTATTCATATATTTTCATACCAAATTAAATAATTTATTAGAAATTAGTTTAATTTATAACATTATACAAAATTTGAAATTTAATTAGTTCGAATATTAAAAAATAATAATAATAATCACAACAATTTTAGTCTATATTATTATAATTTCTAACGTATATTTATTTTAGTGTATTAAATAACAATATAATTAATCAAATTATGTTTTTTTACGCAATAAGATTTATTTATATTTCGATAAAAATATTATAAAAAATTACATAACGATATTTTTATAAAATATAAAGTTAACTATTAGTCATATTTTTATTCCAATTCTACTAAAATGTTATCACTTTCCTATGTTAAAAACGTCATATATAATGTTATTTTTAATTAATTTAAATTGAGTAAATAATATTAAAAATAGATTCATAGTTTTTATTACTCTTTATGTATTACTGTATATTATTTTATTCATTAATATCATTATTTAATTTGGCACTGGACAGACACAGTAAAATTAATATTAACAAAAAAACTGGTCGTTATTATATAATTAATATGATTGAATGGGAAAAGAACTCAAATATTATATTATATTATATTATAAAGTGAAAAGGGTACATTGAATGTAGATAGAGACAACACCTAACTGACAAGTGACAATATACTTAACAAACCATTCAATTTACAAAATGTACAGTAAGTTTTAATTCAAGAAATACTATCCAAACCAAATATAAGTTATTTCCATTTTAATAATTGATAAAATATAATTTCAAGAAAACTAATAAAATTCTTTAAAAATTAGGTCAGACTTTTGAACTTTTTGTCTAAATATTTTATTGTGACAATAAGATTAAAAACGTTCTACAAATTAATTATGATTATGAAATTGGCTAAAATAATGGTGTACAACCTTATGGTCTTAATCTTCAGGTGAGTTATAAATTATTTAAAAATGGTCAAATAAAAATTATTTTTGATATTAAAACACCTTTATTGGCCACTTTAAATTTATTTAACCAAACTAAATTTGTTAAAATAAAGCCAAAAATAATTACAGATACATAGTAAACACTATAAATAAAAGTTTTAAAAAAATATATTTTTAATAGATAAGTAGGCAATACAAATTTTAAAATTAATTTAAGTTACAAAATATTAGTTTGTGGACTTCAACATCTATAATATTTGAGTTGTTTTAATTAATATAATGGATTTATTACCAATAACATACTATTTTGAACTATTAATAAAGTTAGTTATTTTAAATAATTTATTGTCAGTGCTTGCTAATCAATTAATAAAATATCAATAAAGATATATTTTTTTATTTTTTATTTTTTTATGGTTAATAAATAAATAACTTACCATATAGGTATAATTATTTATAAATAAAATAAAATACTAACAAAATTAGTTACATTTTTTTACATTTAAAACAGTGTTTCCCAACTAGTAAAAGGTACTAAAGAGTTACTTTCACATTTTTGTATTTTATTTTTGTACAATAAATGATCATTTACTGATGTGACAGAACAATTTAAATTGTGGTTATCAGCTTAAAAATGTACACACATGCAACATGCATGTAATTGTGGGCAGTATTATTAAAACTGGACATTCAAAAAAATTGAAGAACAAAATTTATACCAACATATTTATGTAGTATGTTTTGTAGATAATAAATGTTAAAAACTTGAAAAACAAAAAAATTATATCTATTATTTTTTCTTCTAGAGAGTGTATGGCGTAAGTGAAAAATTCGGTTTTCTGTCGATCAACATTTTTTCTGCTTGGCCTCTGTGTATTAAAAGTTGGGAGACACTGATTCAGAAGATCTACCACCAAATTAAAATAGTAGCATTAATAGCTCATGAAAAGTGTGTTATTAATAGATAGAGGTATCAGTATAATCGAGATTTGTGATATCGCCCACCTGTAAAAATATAGACACACAAACTTGTAGACAAGTTTTAATTGAAATTCCATACAGTCTGAGCGTGCTGAGCCAAACATAAACAGAATGACATTCCAAAATTAATATCACTGCACAATAAACTTACCCTCAACGTTAACTTCAATGTCGTCCAACGATCCCGACACATTGCTCATAGTGAAATGGGAAGTAGTTGAGACAGGAGCGCTAGTTAGTGAAGAACCACTAACTAACGGCAAATCTCCCTCAACATGAGCAATAAAAGGAGACCCTAAAAGAAGACAATATTAACAATTTAATCAAAAATTCACATGATTACATTAATTCTTTAAGATTATTCAAGTTTCAACCAACCTGGGACTGGTTCCTTATTGAAATGAATAGTAATGACATGATCAGTAGGCTGAAATGGTAGAAAACTAACAGCAAATTTGGCATTTCCTTGTGGGTGTACTTGAGTGGGAATATTTGCTCCTCTAGCTGATATAGTGATTTCTAAATTACCTTCACCTGATTCACTAGCATCAACTACAAAAACAATAAAAATGGTATTAGACATAGTCCAATGTTTCAAATTAAAAATAATGTACCTGTGAATTGAAATGTATTGCCAACATGGCCTTTAGGTACATGTCCAACTAAGACTTTGCTCGAGTCATAAGCTTTAGCTACATACGGAGTACCGTTGACAGCATGTCCATTATATTCAACTGATATCGAGTGAGCTCCAACTTGAAGTGGTGTGAATTCGGCAGTGAAACCTATGTTTACATTTCCTGTGACTTTTACTGGAAGTTCAGCGGTAGGCCCTGAAATAAACGAAAACAATTATTAAATACTATTGTATCATAAAGATATTCACCACACAAGTAATACGATTTATAAAACATATATGTATGTATATATATATATATATTATTTACCAGTTACTGATACAGATAACTCAGCTGAAGCTGAATTATCAACCATCATATGAAATTTGGCTACTTGGTTAACAGGTATTAATTCCAAACGAGATAGATTGACAGACACACGACTAGTGTCAGATACTGAGCACACGAATGGACATCCTTTCAATCAATAATAATGAAAAATTACAACATTGAACACTAACTCATTTAATTAATATTCCAAATTTGATTTAATAATTTTTTACCTATTACAGTTTCACTATTAAATTTTATATCAATCATGTGAGGTTTCACATGTTCAGGGGTAAACGATACTAAGCATCTTCCACCTCCAACGACAGTCACATGATTCGGTACTTCTCCTTCATTAATTGAAATTTCCAACTGGCCTTCACCCGCATCACTAGCATCAACTAAAATATTAACCAAAACAATTAAAACCTGAACATAATTTTACTACATTTATCATCTTCAACAAACCTCTGAATTGACACGGTTGGCCAACAACTGCATCGGAAACATCAGTCACTCGAATCAGGGCTGAATTATATCCTTTAGCTAATAATGTACCTGTTCCAAGTTTATGGCCAGCTACACTAACATCAACTAAATGCGTTCCCACTTCGACTACAATGAATTCTATCCTAAATATTCCATTTCCTCCTTCGCTTATAATTTTAGCTAGTACATTACGTTTAGTTGGACCTAAAATATATATATCACTTCAAAACTTGGAATACTTTATCATTTTAAGTAGTTATTAAAAATATAGAATATGAATAATGTGCATAGAAATGTATCAGAATTTGATTAAAATAACTTACTTAGTACATTAACTTGTACGTCTTCTCGATGGAAACCAATTGCACTAATTTGAAATACTGCTACTGAATCGACAGGTATTAATTTTACAGCATCGCCAAGGACGCTCAATTTTGGACTATACGATCCTCCACTCATGATTGTTACTTCCCAGGGACTCCCTAAAATAAAATACATTTTTAAATTATTGTGTGAAATAATGAATTCATATTTTAAATAATTAATCTTAAAAATACACAATAATTAAAGTTATTCAAAACGTAATACACTACACACCTAATGTAAGAAAAAAGACCATTAGGTAATATTGAATTATTGATAATTTAAAATTTTCATAATTCCTTAAATATTTAAAGATTACATGGATAAAAATATAATTTATAATTTCAATAGCTGTATAAGTCTTACATATTTTTAATTTATATACTTTTAGGCCAATAACACAATAACAATGTAAATCCTTTAAATTTACGTTAACGAATGAGTAGTACATGTTTATTACGATGATAGGGATTAGGTACCTAATAAAGTAATAAGTATGACTATTTGTGAAAATCTGTCAAATTTATAATATAGATAAAACAGTAAATCAGACATAAATTTCAGAATTTGGATAGTAATATGATTATAATTAATTACATTTTTTTCTTTAACAAGTAATTAGATACAATGTGTTAATAAGAATCCAATTTGCACCAAATCTAAACTACATTTTCATTTCTTATTAGAATTAAACGCTAAGAGTTCATATAGTAAATGTAATACATTTCTATTTGAAAATGAATAATTCAGAACCATAACTACAACACCTCTTATAAAAAAAATATATGGGTGTGTATCCAAATTAATAATTCCAAATACAAAATGTGAACAATCATTTGTTATGAATTTCTTAATGATTAGGTAGGTCATCAGTGTATGAATCACATTTGAAAATATAATAAAAATGTACTTATTTTTACTAAATACAAGTCAAATATGGTATTAAGTAAACAGTTTAATAATTTAGAATTTACTTCAAGAATAACCTAAGTGAGTAATAAATAACGGTCAATAAATTATGGCCAATACCTACTTATTTTAATAGTACACATTTTATTATCACATTTTAATTAAAATGTAAAAATTATAAACTTATTTCTGTATTCACCTACCTATCAAAATATTATTCATTAGTACTCATTAATATCTTACATTATTTTAATAATAACTTAATGCATATTCTAACTGTATTCCTTTTTTATTCATGAAAACCCAATAATGTTTAAATACCATAAAAATAAAAATAAATTTCCTTTAATTTTACTTAAGTCATTTTAATACTTTTAGTACATATTCAAATTGAAATATATTTTAATGAAATTGGTATATTATATTAAATGAATTGGCTTATAAGTTAACTAATGAATACAGAAAATCTTAAAATAAAAAATTGATGTATAATAGTTACGATTTAATTTTAGAAAATTGTAAACATTTTTAATAACAGGTTAAAACTTTTTATTATCGACAAATTAAAAATATTAAAATTAAAAATAATAAAGTTTTGAGTAATTACAACAGGTTAGGTTAGGTACCTATAAACATTGTAGATGAGCATAATAAATTGTTATGACATATTAATATTATTTATAGATATTCAGCTTTTTAATTTTAGAAAGTGGTTTATGGTTATCATTCAGTAATAGATTTCTATTATACTATTTTAAGTATCCCCAAACTTTAATTTATATCCCATTGAGCATTAACACACAATACATTTTAATCTGCTATCTTATCATATCACATTACTAATTAAATTGAAAACTAAACATTATGATACTTAATAATTAAAATAGAAAAATGTTTTTTTCTCGAAATAATTAGCATTGATAATCAAACAGATACATCTTTTTAGAACACTACCTAATAAAAAATTGGGAGATCGCCTTAAAATTAGTTCCAATTTAAAAGTAAAAATGTACACATATAGGTATAATAGATGAACATTAAATTACATCGCGATAGGAAATACTGCAGTTTTAGTAAACTTATTTTAGCAAATGTAATTCGAATTGAATTACGATAGTATTTACAGTCTCGTACGAAAAACGAAATACGTCAAGAACTATGTGATTTCAGTAAAATAACGACCACTGTATGGGAGAATAATGATTGAACATTACTTTTATATAAATCCTAACGAGTAATCCTTCTCCATTTCACTGTGAGCAATGCATCGTGACGATAAGTGACGCGAATTAAAACACATTTCACAATTATTAAAATCGGAAAACGCGAACTACGAACTACTAGAAACAATAAAAATATTAATGCTGAAAGAAAAAACAAAACGAACCGTACACGCACGACTAAACTACATAATCACGAAAAACACACGGCCCGACGCACCAAACCTGTTGCATCTATCCGTTTGACGTGTACATGATAAAAATATCGATATCTTGGCGGCGGCGATATGTTCGTGTTTACCGATATTTTTGCGAGGCGCGCAATTCAAACGACGAAAAACCCGTTCCGGACACTTAACCGTCATACTCGTATGGGAAATTACAAAAAGATTAACATTATTCGCAAGCGCATAACCACAACGTCATCGTTATTATTATTTTTTTTTAATTCAAAGTTCGTCACGGAATTTGGTACGAAGTCGCGCGTCATGTGTAACGTGTAAATCTTAAAAATCGACGATCTTTCGCGTCGGCGTTGTAGGCGTACGGACAACTATCGATGGTTGGGAGAGAAATTCCAAAGACACAGGCGCGCCAACTGGAATGTCCACGGGCGTCGAATTTCCCTCTAAGAATTTAAAGTATGCCCGCAACCGAATGGGTACAACGGTACAACGAAGACGGCACCGTGTTTTGGATCGAATTAATCATCGTCATTCGTCGTCCGATCGAGCATTAAACACTGGCACTTTTATTTTTATTTTTTTCCTCCGATTTGGATATTTGTTAACAACAAAAATATTTTTAAATTACCTATTTCAGAAACTGGACGAGAAATTAAAGACTGTCGAGTGCGTAAAATATTGTTCGTATTGTCCTCACACGACAATCAATGATTTTTGTTTTTACCGACGGTTTTGTTTCATTACTTTGTGCCGTATAAAACGTTTTTCACGGGGAGTGATTCGGCGATATTGAACATAATATTTATAACACAATAGGCGAATTGTACGAATACAACTGTATTTCCTTGGGAAATAACTACATACATATACGATCTTATATTAAACCGAGCGTTAAATTTACTTGGCATAGTTGAAATACAAAGACCTTATATATATATATATATAAATATATATATATATCTACAGTTAACAGTTTATCCGTGGAGCGAGTATAAAAGATAAAATAAAAAATGAGTATATTAAAGGTAGTGTAAAAGTGGCTTCGATAGTAGACACAATGCAAGAGAATAGATTAAGACGGATGGGGCATGTTTTAAGAAAAAAAGAGACAGAGGCCGTGAGATTAATGAAGGAAATGTGCATAGAAGGGATGAAAGGAAGAAGAAGACAGAAAAAGAGAAGGTTTGATGTGATTAATAGTGGTATGAAAAGTGCCGATGTATGTGTGTTCAGGATGTGGGAGATCGAGTAAAGTGGAAGTTGAAGACTATAAGGTGCCCGTAACCAAATAATTGAGAGAGAGGAAAAAGAAGAAGCCGGTTAGCAGCTTATCACGTCTATATACTGGTTTCTTCGGCTATAGTTTACGATGTTTTTTTTTTTAGAAATGAAAAATGTATTTAAAAGGACGAGAAGGCGTAAAAAATTCTCGCGAGCGTGTAATCGAATTTGTGTATATATACATAATATGCACTTTATTTAATTGTCAGCTGTTTCGTCTCAACCATGTACCGTATTTATATTTTCAATTCGTTACACTTTTACTGTATTACGTTACGTTATTGCTTACACTTTGTATAATGTATATTAAAAAAATCATGTCACCTATATCTTAATATAAATTAATAATAGATAAATATTCGTAATACGTTTTAGGTCATTTGGTTATTTTAAGGACAGGGACTAAGGCCGAATGGTGAGAAGACGAGTGTAAATAAATTCTCGCCGACGATATATAAGTGCAAAGTGTTACGCGTTAGAAAAATGAAAATAACAAATTTGTTTGTAGTGTGTACCTGTATGATATTCATACGTATACACTTATACAAATATGTCACTTGGTAACTTCAATTGTGTAGGTCTCGCTTGATTTGTGTTCACAAGTCACGTACACACGGTGAATGAATTCGAAATACACTATACGCCATATACCTATTATTATATCTATACACATGCGCATATCACAGGTTATACCTTACACGAGTGTCATATACTATTAAGTCTGTATACTATAAAGCGAGCAAGAATTGCGTATATATTATAATATACATTTCATTTTCAAAATGGTTCGAAGGATTTTTAAAAAATATGATAAATATGTATATACTGTTTTGAATAAAAATATGAATTAAATTTATTTTGTAATATTTTTTTTTCTGTCGATGTATAGTGAAAACCATAAAATTTATAATTTTTCTAAATGTCTTCATGTATTATTATTATAATATACTATTACAGTATATTTTAACTTTTATATAATTTTTTACCTTCAATTTTCGCATACTGAAATTTTAACATTTTATTCCTATACATACGTACATTAGGTATGGTAAATTTCTTTTTTTAATTTGTACATACTAACATTTAACTTGACATGTATTAAAACGCAAAATATCTTGACTTATTTTTACTTTATATAAATAACTACCTGTCTGTCTATTATAATCATATATGATTACAATACATATATTCAGTAAAAATTAAAGGATTATATTTATTAGTCGACATGCCTAGTCGTTATGCAATCTGAATTATGGGAACCTTCTTTCTTAAAATGTATAATTACGTAATTATATAATTATAATTATGTACATTAGTTATATTACCTGGTACTTGTTCGTTATTGAATTTCATATCGACTAAATGAACAAGTGCCTTATGTGGTACGAATGATGCTAAAAATTTTTGATTGCCCAAATTTCGCACAAAGCTAGTGACATGTCCTCCGTTCACAAGAATTTCCAAGTTCCCCGAACCTGCTCCCGATCCATCAACTAAACAATAAAGAAATACAAGTGGTTAATAATCTAATTGAAGCTTTTATTTTTTTAATTAAGTTTTTATTAATATTATTTATACATTACTTTCAAATTCGACTGGTTCTCCCACAACTCCATTTGGTATATGACCGACTTTAATAGCATACACATCATACGCGTGACTCCTGGGAAAACGCATTACTTAAATAAACAATGGTTAAAACTATACATTTTTTAAATACAACCATATTTAATTGTTGTTACGATAAGTATGTTAAACAACAATAATGTATACCTATATATTTTTAAATTAAATATCTACTTTAAATTTACCTAAACGGAGAACCAGTGACTTTAGTACCATTAATCTTCACATCAATTGAATGTTCTCCAATTTTTTCAGCTGTAAATTGTGCCAAAATATGGCCTTGCGCAATGTTTCTTGACATTCTAACAGGGATCATTTTATTGGATGGCCCTATAGTTTTTTCAAACATGTGTTCATAAAATAATTGTTTGAAGATTTTAGTTAGCATTCAATTAACATACCAATAACTGTGACGTTAATATTGGCAAGTGATTCGTCAGAATTAATATAAATTGTCGAAGGTCTATTAATGGGCATAAGTTGCATATTTTCACCAAAAACTATATCTGAAATAAAATAATATGTAAAACCCATGCCAAATATATAACAAGAGCAATTTACCATTGTCTTTTAATTTTGATGGAGACAATGCATTTTTTGGTGATGCGTAACTGTGATTTGGTGATAAAGAACTAGGAATATTTAAATGTAGTGGCGACGAGATACTATGAAATCCAGATTCTGAAAGGTTGGTTGACTGTATTTGACAAATATAAAATTATACATATATTTTTTAATTAAATTGAAAATTTATTCTTAATTAAAAAATGACGATACACACTCTATAAACAGTACTGCTACTATTATGATGGTTGATAGGAGAAGAAGTGAATTTTGGCGATTGTAGTGGTGAAATAGGTCTAAGAAGATCGATTTTATGATGTTCATTGAAAGAATTGAATTCGTCTAAAAGACAGTAAAGTACTTATAGTTTATTATCTCAATTAAATAAAATTCGAAAAAATCTTACTGAACGCTGAAGAGTTATTTCCATTGACTAATTTAGTAGGAGCTGAAAAATAATTATTAGTTAAATTGTAGTTAATACTTTGTTTGCTTTTATTATAAGCATAAAGGTATGTGTTTATGAAATTATTTATTTACTTAATATTTTTGTATCATATAATAAATGAATAATACATTTTTAAATATAACTTACTTATACTTCTATGTCGCTTTATGTCTTCTTTTGTACCAACTCTCAAAGGAAATGGACTTCCTATAACATAATATTTAAACAGACAATATTAATACATGTATAAAGTACAATATTTCTAAACTCACATATATGTAATGTGAAACAAATAGTAGTAAATTTGTAAAAAAATTGATAAGTTGACTTTACTATTTATGGTATTTTGTTATTCATGATAGATTAATAAATATAATTTAACTTTAATTTAAAAATAAATAAAATAAGAATAATTACAACTTAACTTTTTACTTCGGGTTACAATTAAATTATTTTAAACTGATCATAAATAAAAAGTTATTGAACTACTAAACAATGAAAGACTCGTATGTGGAATAAGAAATTACAAATACATATTATAATAATTATATTAATTACAGTACTAGCTTTATGAATTGAATACACTTGCCTTTAACAGTTGCCCATTGAAGTAAACATAAATTTTGTACTTTCCCGGTCTTCTAGTGTGTAGAGAAACATTATAAATTGAATTTCCTATATGATCAATTGTATGAGGAAGCGACTGCTTGTCATGTACAATATCGATTTCTATTTTCCCCAAACCACCAGTTCCCCTGGCGTCTAAAGTCCAATTGACTATGCTCCCTGCAATGGCCGTTCTGTCCAAGCCAAGTAGCTAAGCGCGGAACAACAATATATACAGCGTTTTTAAACGTTTTTCAATTTTCCTATTAATATTTTTGTATTATTACTTTAATGCCGTTCGGGTCGAATACGAAACACGTGTACGGGCTACCCTCGATTAATTGTCCACGGTGTTTCACGGCTATTGTCCATTCTCCGGGTTCGTCTGGTTGGAACGTTGTCCGGTACGCGTCTCCAGATTCGCTCACTGGACATTCCAGTTCCCGGCCGTCTGGACTCATGGCCAACACTTGGATATTCTGAGCTTTGGCTCCGTTGCAATTTATCTAAACGCGAAACGTCAACGAACAGATCTAACATTATATTATAACACGCGTAACATAAACCATGTCTATATATTACCTGGACTTCGACGATAGACCCGACCGCGCACGGTTCCATACCCGAGTGTTTGATTTCAGACACCTCGGGCATGGCTCGTATAAACATCGGACACCCTTGTATCACCTCGTCGCCGTTGAAAATTGTGATCTACGGCACGCACGTGCACATCAAAACCATTAACCGTTATATATTACGCGCGTGTACGTTTATAGTAGAAAAACAAACAAATAAATACCTTATACATTCCGATTATTAGCGGCACAAACGTGCATGTGCCGCCATTAGATTTCAAATTTAAATTACACGGTATGGTATTGAGTTCCGGTCCAATTATTTCTACCGTGACGTCGTTCGGATCCACTTCTGAATCCAAAAACGTCACTTTAAAACTAGTCTGATAAAAATTAAAAACACACACTGTGGATTAAGTAGCTCCTATCTGTACATTTACAATCACCGTAATTTATTTACAATCGACATACTATTATTATTATTATTATTATTCAATTAACCTACTGGTTTATACACTCTGGTTGTGTGGGTATCAGTATGGGCGCGTACGGTATGCGACGGTCGAGTGCGTGGCTTCACCCATTGGAAATTAGATACATAAGACATCATGCCTAAATGTGAAGCATTCAGACTGGACACGTCTTTGGCTTTCAACAATGGTTCGACACCTAATTTTTTGCCGGCGTTCATTCCTACGATAAAAAAAGAAAAACGGAAACTATTACAAAAAAAGTACGTTGTTTTTTTAAAATTAAACGTGCCCATTCAACAAAATATATAGTCATTCACGTACCCGCGTTTAAATTAGATTCCCAGACGTCTGGGTCGTCGTAAGTTTGATACTTGACCGGAACGCCGAGGGATTTCGTCAATTCGCACAAAACAATACCGTCTTTCCAATCAGTCTGTAAAACGCGTAAGTCGACGTGAATAAAAAGTGCACACTTCGGTATTCGACAATTAAATCAGACAAACCGCTTACCGTGAAATTGGACACCGTGTGCGTTTTCAACTGACTGTTCACCCAGTTCAGAGTAGCTTTGGTACCGGGACTTTTGTCTTTCATGAAATACGACAGATACGTCATGCCGGACAATTCGTCCAAATAAGGCGAGGCCAAATATTCGGGTTCCAACACCATGGGTATGTTGAAACGATCGCGGGCCAATTCCATGGCGCGACGACAGTTGTCCACACAATCGCTGGGGTCCAAGTTTTTCCAATGAGGAAACAATCCTGGCTCACAGTAGTCCAACAAGGACGACAGACATATCCCGGAGTTCCAGTCTGTGGTGAAATTGTTTACGCGACATTCCGGCAACACCGACTGTATAAGAACGGGCACGCGAATCGATTATAGAGTACGCTTTTGAACATTTTAACGTTATTGCAATACGGTTCGTAACATATACCTTAAGCCAGGCCAACATAAGCTTTTTAGGCGGGAATTTCGATCGTCCGATTTGATAACGGACGATCAATGACCAAATAAGGCCTAAAATTAATTTCAAATTTCCGTTCACTATATCTTCGTTTCCTAAAAAAATAAAATATAATATAATAAAGCGTGGACAGCATACGACAACTAGACGTTGCCGTCCACTCGTGTCTCGCGTCGCGTACATCGGCGCGAGTCTGTTATGCACACTGTACATTAGTTATTATTTTGAAAATTGAAAACAACGATGACAAATTATCGCATTCGAAAAACGATTTTGCAGCGTAGAGCGGAGCTAAGCTTATCCAAAAGTATACGACAGAATTCGTTAAAAACGAGTACAGGTAAACGTTTTTCGCCAGCTTTTTTTTTTACAATTTTGTAAACCCGAGGAAAATTCGAAAAACGACATTTCTATAGTAATAGTTATAGTACCAATAATCACACATGTCACGTTCGGTTTCCAATCTATCGACAGGATTCACGTAATCTTTTGAACATATTTACAATGCAAATTTATGAATAAATCGAATATTTATTTCAAAATAATCGATATTATCCACAACACATTGTGCAATACTTATACACATACTTGGTGTTTAATGAATTCGAATATATATATTTCTAATCGCGTCTCGCCTGAAACGATTAAAAACTATTGATAATGTTTTCCTCTCTTTTTTAATGCCGAGCACATTGCGCTTGTAATTAAACGTGCGAATTGATTTGCGTCCAATATCACTGATACTCGATGTGAAACGATTCGATCGCAGTAGCGCGGCGACGATACATTACGGCGTGTGAGGTCAGTACACCCACATGAATGTGTTACTATTATGTACAGGTAACACACTCCGTATTTGGCGATAGGTATATAATACTACCCGGGGGACACCACCTGTTCGACATTGGAAACGCCATCGCGATAAATATTTATCGTTTTAACGCGGCGGCGTTTTGTTCGAAATCGTTAGCGTTTATTCGCCGCGAACACATTATTCGATTCGAAAACGACGCATACGCGTTATTGTAATGCATTCGCGAACACTCACCGATGTTGACCAGCTTGACGCCGTCGTCCGCCACGGCCGCCAGAGCTTTGGACACGTTCTCCAGCATCTGGTGCCGGTTGCCGGGCGGGCCGCGACTCCACGCGGGCACTATCTTCCTGCCCTGCAGGTCCTCGACCAGCTCGCACAGGACGCGCCCGTCCTTGAGGTCCGTGGCCAGGTCTTCCACCCGGGCGGTCGGCGGCCGCAGGTGCTCGTTCACCCAGTTCCTGAACGTGTGCGCCTGTATGTCCACCCACTGGTCCTCGTGGCCCTTGATCTGCATGGTCTTGGCGGCGTGGCCCTCGGGACTGCGGGCCACCAGACCGACGCGGGACGACGTGCGGTGCTGCGACGCCGCGGCGACCGAGGAGTCCGTGCGCATCATGCTGCGTTCGTCGCGATACTGAACGGACGCGCGGGTATGGGTCCCGCCACCGGGTGTGTTCGCCTCGTCCCACCCGCCCGGCCCGCGGTACCGCCGTGTGCTCCGAAATGGAAAGTGAACGTCTCCCGGCCCCCCCCCCCACCGCCGGCCCGACAAATCCCCACCAACTCCTCGTGTCGCATGACTGGCTCGTATGTGATCGTTGCGCGCATACGATATTGTTTCGCCCGATCCACCTGTACACACAACGTACGTAAGTGTCGTGTGTGACGTCGTACCTAGCGTGACTGCACAGTATACGTGCCGTACGAACGATTTGTGCACCTTTCTTTCCGGCCGACGTCGTAACGTACAACGGTTCGGTAAGAGTTCAGCTACGCGGTTTCTCCCGGCTGGTGCGCCGTCGTCGGCGTTTGAGTTGAAAAAAAACGGTTTTGTTCGTCCGGCTTCGTGCACAAAAACGTACGGGCCAGACGTCAGAGCACGTGATACGGCAGGCGGGGCGTGACGACGCGGGGAAATTCAAACGTCCGGTTGGTTTTTCGAGTCGTGTAAACGGATTAACACGCGGCGGCCACGGCTTTAACGCGTGCGGGACACAAGTCGAACGACGTGTCCGTCGTAATAAATCCGTTTAAGGGTAACGAACACCTCGCAGGGACGACCGCTCGAATTCCTTCGACGCGGCAAATGCGCCGACCGATTGCTCGACGTGACTACCGGAATCTGTTATAAATATCATCCATACCCGTATCTACTTTTTATAAAATTTTTTACTCGTCATCGTTATATGAAAATAAGTACGGTTTTTTTTTTTTTTTTTTGTAACGGTCAATGTCTTTAAATGTGTTTACAAAAAAAAACAAAAACAAAATATATACTACATACATAAAAGAATAATAAGAATATCCATTTTAGAGGTCGTGTGAAGATCGAATGGATACACACAATGTACAAAATGTAATGATTGGCTATTGTCTACGTGTACTGTTTAGAAAATTTGACCCTGACGCTGAATTCTTGACCGTTAGTTATGTCCACAAGATAATGGTGCGGTTGTCAATGGCCAATATAATGATATTACACGGTCTTATATAGTCTATCCAATCGATATAATTAAGTCTTTTCAATTGCACAGCAGTTTATTTTGGTTTTGGAGTTTTATTTTTAATCTGAATTGTGCTTGTTAGTTGTTTAAAACCAAACATAGATACGTACCGAAATATCACAAATGAACGGAAAAAAGTAATATCTAACGATACGCCCATTTAATTTCATTAGTACTATGTATTGTGGCGAATTTATTATATATAATTTTCATTATTATTATATTTTCTATTCGTTGATAGAAATAATTCGATTTCTTTTAAGTATTCTATTATAAGTACCAGGTACATCGTTTACATTTTATGTTTAACTATTATATTTTAATCGACCACGACCGTTTGTATCACTTAATTATGTATACAGCGTGATATAGTTAATTATTTACTACTTAAAAATAATTAATTTACCTATTATATGGGTACCGGACTATAACAATTATTCGCCAGTCAGATATTCATTGAAGGTCGACGATATAAATACAATACAAAATAGACCACAATGTTGAAAACGTGTTCAACGACAAAAGCATTTTTTTTACTAAAAAAAAAAAATCCAGTCCATAATAATTAATAAAATATTATAGTTAACTTTTTTATAATACCGAAAACAACATTTATGATTGTAAATATTGTGTCGATAAAAATTATAAAATCCATTAAGTGAAAAAAAAAATCGTCATCATTATTAATTAATACGAAACTTTTATAATTACTTCAGTGTAATACGTAAACACGATAAATATCTACTACGCTAATTCATTATATATATAATATAATGTATAATTTATATCAAGTAGGTATTATATGCGAAATAAATATTAACATAATATTGTACTATAGTTAAAACCGAAATATAATGAGATTACCATAAGATGGTATATTATGTTATATTATATTGCCATAAAGCTAACAGCGCACAATAATACTCATATCAGATATATGTACAGTCAGTGTGTCGTTAAAAAGACGGTACGAAACATTTTGAAACGATTACTTTGTACTTGATTTTGGTTATTTTACGAGGAGGGTTAAAAGCAATTAATAGATACTTGTAGGGAGACTTCACAAACACGCAGGTCCAGTATTAGTAATTTTACATAGTATATAGGGCTTAAAAACAATAATATGTTTAGTATTAATTAAATAAAACACGTATCTACATTTAAAAAAACGTTAAAATCAAACTTGTGTAAAACTAAACAAAACCATTGTTATATAATCATATGTTCAGTAGCGGCTTGTGGTCGCTAATGGGGAAAGTGTGACTTTAAACATGAAATAATCCTCTCCCTTCGAATTAAAAAAAAACCCTTGAAACAACTAATCACCCGATCTTCCTGTGATCTTCCCATGCTGGAAATAATGCTTTACGTGCTTATGAATCGTACAGAACGGGGAAAACAAATTATCGTTAATATTAATAATAATATGTTAATAAACTAATAAAAACAAAACTAATAAAAAGCTATAAACTAAAACTCGTTACTAATAAAAAAAAAAATACATTTTTTTATTTATACAAAACAAAGACAATGAGTATTATAAAATAAATTTAAAAAATATAGAATCGTTGTATAAAATTTATTTACCGGTTTCAACTAAAAGTCATCGTTAGGTACAATGTGAAGAAGTAAAATGTAAACAATTATGATTTTATTATTTGGACGTTTGCATTAGATAGCCGTTTAAATTAATTAGGTTACGAACTGTTCGATTTTCGAACCGAACCGAACTCGGGGTGTTCGATTAGGTTCGAATATCGAACTGAGGAAAATGAAATTCGTACTGAATTTGTCGAAAAACAATATAAAAGAAATTCAAAAATATTTAAATAAATAAATAAATTTCAGTTTGTATTCTATTTTTAGGAAGGATAATAATTTTTCTTTAACGCAATCCGTAGTAACACGGATATTAACGACGTATTTTTCCGTTTTCCATTATCGTTTGTCAATATAACAATATAATATGACGCGATAACAATTATTCACAAAAATCTTAATACTCGGTATATTAGTTACAAAACATCGTAATTTGTTATCGCGACTGCGGTTGTAGCGGTAGTCATATAATTAGTAGTATTTATTGAAGGTTCATTCGTATTGTTGTACGATTACCAAAAGCTATTCACAGGAGTGATCCACGTTACTCAGACAACGGTTTAAGATATTATATAATTATTCGCTTACATTTAAAACCTCTTGATCCGTATCAGCACATACGACGCCACGATATAAAAATCGTATTATAATACATTCACATGCACCAAGAACAGTCGGTTAGGCGCATTATATAAATGTATATCTGTTAATAACATTATACCCTCCGGTACACGACTTTTCGTTATAACTCAAAAAAATTTGTTTTTAAAGGTTAAACCCCTATAATGTTTATTTTATGAATTGATTATTTAGGTTAAATAGTAAATAGTAAATATACTCTATTCCGTTAGGTAAATAAACATAGGAACTGTACGGGCGGAGGGCGTTTATCAATAAAATGCTTACTTAGTCACCACTGCTAGATACTTTGATATGGGTTACTTGGTTTACCAATCCTAAGTCCAACCAGCCCGAGTGTATGTAGTAATGTAAATTAAGCAAAAAAAAAGAAAAGAAAAGAACACACAAAAAGCGGTTAACACAAATAAGACGGCCGTGGCACTTTTGTATACGTTATTTGGCCCGGTGCGTATATGCGCGTGTATAAACAACAAATGACGCGATCACGGCGCGTGCGGGTGCACGGATGATAAATGCGGTGAAATTGGTGAAGACGGCCGCCAAGCGGTCTGTTCGCACGCTATTGGTTGCAATAAGAACATTACGCGCATGCGCAACTGAACTCAAAAAAACTGGTGGGAACGGTCGAATGGGGGGGGTCTACTCGTACGCTATTGGCCACAACTGAAATGAGACAACGCGTATATAGTCTATATAGCAACTCATCTCGAGAAAAAGTGTTGTGAAGCGCAAAAATCCTTTCTTTTTTTTTGCACCCTCTATAAAGAAGTTTCACTTCAATAAATGAATAAATAATTATTTTACTGTACGTGTACAGAAAAAAGAATACATTTATGTATTGAAATATTTTAATAATATATGAAATTTAAATTTTTAATATCCTTATTATCTAGTAGAAAAACCCCATAAATCAAATTCAAATTCCATCCATTCGAAATAATTTCGCGTAATTATCAAATTATAGATAGACGATGATCACTAACCGACCATTTTAAGGCGTTTTGTATAGGCAATTTTAAATATATCCATGTAATGTTGTTTGAGTGTACATATGTTCTTGCGTATTCGTTCTTGTAGCACAATAGCCAACAACGCGTGTATCAAAACGGGATACTCGCCGTATCGTCGTCGCCGAGACTTACGCGGACGCGTGCACAAAATTAAAAATTATCAAAAACATTGTGCTAAAAACGTACAACGATTTGTGTCAGTTAAATGTTTAAATTCGTTTTGGATAATTTTTAAACGAATATTCAAATTTTAAAACATAAATAATAAACGCTGGATTTTTCACGCGGTTTTAATAAGAAAATAAAAAATCCACTCTCACAACAATAACTTTAAAAAGATCATTTTAAGTAGGCAACAGTCACTATTTCGTATATCTTTTACGTTAAAATGAAAAATAATACATTGATTCCAATACGTTTCAAAAGTAAATTATTGTGATTGTCTAACCGATTGTGTAATGTTAATACAACGGGGTTAATGCTCCCACAGGAATGGAAAACCCTTTAAAAATACCCAGGTCGTCAATATTTATCAATGTGTGAAAACGTATCAGAGCTACGCGACCTATCGTTCAAATATTAATTTATATAAACACTAACCTTGACCAGGCGAGGTAAACAGGTTTCATGAAATACGTTTAAGATAATGAATATTTTAGCGTCATCACCGAACAATTCGCTATTCGTTATTAGTATGTTTTCAGTGTTCGACACCAAGCCAACGAGTTCGGTTCTCTTCAACATGTTGTTGAAAATCAGTTGGGCGGCGCTCAGTGTTTTGGCATTTTGCGATGCCTCTTCTAGACAGAAAAGAGTTGTGGGTGGATACCCGGCATTAATCCCGGAGGCGAATGGCTTTAGCGTCAGCCATCCTATTCGAAATTCCGACAACATTGTGTTTATGCAAGATGACTACAGAACCGCCAGAATAACTGGCACCGAGGAACCGGAAGGGTATAATGCGTATAAAGGTATAAGATATGCAGAACCACCAGTAGGAAGACTTAGATTTCAGGTAAGATGAAAAATAAGAAAATGATATTTTACCTATGTGTGTATATATATACAGCTCTAAAAAACACTATACATATACAAATTTTAATTTTAAGTTTCAATGATTAGCATGTAATATATTTATGACAAATATAAAATGTTTCTTTATCTAGTTACAAAAATGGGATATTTTGTTACAATGGTGTACAATAGACAAAGAAAATAAATTTCACGTTGAGATTTCTTTCAAGTGCGTGAAATTACTAAAATGTTTATTTGTCGTATTTTCAGCGTCCGGTACTTGTTCGTCTTTCTGGAGACATTCAAGCCACTAAATATGGCCCCCCTTGCTCCCAATTGAGTCCTGACAGCAGTGTAATAATCGGGAGTGAAGATTGTTTATTTCTTAATGTGTTTACACCATTGGTAAGGTCATCATTACTTATTGACATAATTGTTGTACATTTCATTTTCGTTTAATGACTCACAGAACAAACCCAACAATACAAATTTGCCAGTATTGATTTGGATCCACGGAGGTGGTTTCTATAGCGGTTCTGCGTTACAGTATGGACCCGCTCATTTAGTGAAAAATAACATAATTGTAGTCACAATTCAATACAGACTCGGATCATTAGGTACACAATGAAATATTATCAATATATTAATCAAATAAATTATAAATGTGTTTTAACAATCAAACCAGGTTGGTTAACGAGCCATTTAAAAGACCTTCCTGGTAACGTTGGACTATTTGATATGCGTGCTGCCGTTAAATGGGTTAAAGAATATATTAATTATTTTAATGGAGATCCAGAACGAATAGTTTTATCTGGTCAAGGCACTGGAGCAAGTGCCGCTACATTACTGTCAATGTCAGACTTTACGAAAGGTATTCATTTTATATTATAATATTCATGAATAGTTCGAGTAAAGAAATAACCATTTTTAAACAGGTTCAATAAGTGGAGTTTTTGCTGCGAGTGGTACACCCCTGTCAGCTTTCGCAGTAGATCCTGAACCAAAACATACTTATGCAAATATGACTTCATTATTGGGATGTGATCAATTAACATCAATAGAAACAGTGAGATGTTTACAAGCATTACCAATTCAAAACATTCTTAATTCAGATTCTAAATATCAAGTTTGTGAATGATTTACATAAAACGTTTACATTTATATTTATTTTATTATTTCCTGTACCTATTTTTTAGAATATGAAACTATATAACGAAGGATACTTAACCGGATTGGGTAGTTTGTTAAACGTTGGTCCTGCTGTAGAAGGTAACAATGATGGACGTTTTTTGCCGTTTTTCCTTTTAGATTCACCATTAAATTTATTGAAGAAACGTGATTTACCAACAATACCAATGCTTACTGGTGTCAATAAGTTAGAGACTAAATCTGGAATATTAGGTAAAAATATTACATTATAGAGGGTAATTGTTTTTTAACACAAGCATAATATATAATCACACTAACATGTATACATTAAGAGTGTATTACCGTTACATATGAAATTTAATCTGTATATAATATATACTTAAATATATTGATTTTATAGGAAAATTCCAAAACCAAGTATTGGATAAATTGAATAAAATACCAGAATATGTTAATAAAGTACTTCCACACAATGTGCTCAATACAAATACAGGTAAATAAAAAAATATTTTTCTATTTTACGTTATTTAAATATATATTTTAAATACATTGTACAGTAAAAACTAGTAAAACAAAAGGTTTAGTCATGAGACTAGATAAAATTGATATAAAAAAAATGTATCTATTTTATTCAATTATTAAAAAATTTGAAATTTAAAATTATACAAATTTATTGTACATATTATTATTTATAAATAAAATGATAAAATATTTTAAGTATTTTTAACAATTTAAATTATAATTACTTATTAATTTATAAACATTAGTTTTACATTTGTAAATCTTATTATGTATTTATGTTAACAATATTAAAAAAAATCCTAGCTTTTAATCACTATAATAGTTTTAACAACGCTATTTATAATTGAAACCAACCCTATTCCAAAATATTGTTCTATTCTTATTTAAATAAGATTTTGATTTGTGTGCAAGTAGAAAAAAAAACTATTTACAGTTTAAGAAAACTAAAAATATTTTTTGTTTAACATAAGTTTTCATGTTCTCAAGATTTATTTAGTACAGTTTTTACTACACATTTTTATATTTTAGGTTTATTCAAAGATAAAAGTGTAAATAATGCTTTACAAACTTTATTTGAGAATAATGATTACTTAAAACTAATATCATCATCACTTGGAAATGGGAGGAAAGAAATGCAAAAAGTTATGCAGGTGAGTTAAAAATTATTAAATGAATGAAATATTATTGATTTACATTTTTAGGGAACAACAGATGCATTATTTAACTTGCCAGCATTTATTACATCACATTTATGGTCAAAACGTAGCATTTCATACTTTTATAGTTTTGAACATAAATCCAATATTAAATCTCCAGGAAAATGGTTCTTGCCAAACATTTTAGGTAGTCCAAATAAAGACATCTCCAAAAATGAAGTAGCAAATACTAATAGCGTTGAAGATAATGGTAGTTTTCTTTTAGATAAAATCAATAAATTTGTTATAAATAATGTAAAGTATTGTTTCTAAATAGGAGAACCAAGTCACGGGGATGAATTAATATATTTATATGATGTAAGAACTGTTGAAGGCAAACCAATTTCAGGAACTGAATTGAAAGATAAAAAAGATATTGAAATGAGACAAAATTTTACATCACTAGTAGCAGAATTTGTACGAAATGGGTAAATGTTAAATTGTGCACAATAATTTGTATATAATTACATAAATTAATCAAATTTCAGAAAACCAAGATTGGCAAAATTAGGTGATGAATGGCCATCATTCACCTCTTCGAAACAATCAGATTATGTTGTACTTGATGAGAATTCACGTATTAAAAATATGTTTCGTTTTTGTGAAATGGGATTGTGGGGCGGTATTCCAGATATGTTACAATCATCATTTTGTAACTTACCAGGAATAACTGATATATTAAAAACTGTGCCAAATTTATTAAATAATGGATTGTTAGGTGATGTAACTGGAGGAACAGTGAACTTACTAGGAAACCCTATAACTAATATTAGAGATATATTACATACTGGAAATAGTAATCAAAATGGATTATTGGGTGGAGTAACAGGAGTAACAGGATCAAAACAAGAAAACAAAAAACCTAGTATAAATACTCCTAGGCCTTTATTGGGGTTAATTGGATAATGAACCAAACAATTTGTTTGTAAATATATTTTTTAGAAAATTAATGTACCAAAATAACTAATAATAATAAATATATTTATATACACATACTATAACTGATAATTTTTAATATTAATAAATTTATAATAATGTATTATTATATTATTATAATAACATTTTTATATTAAAAATTAAATATTATAATAAAATACTTATTTTTTGTTCTTTTTTAAATCCTCAAATCGATTCAATAATTCATCGAAATCTGTTTCTTCATCATCATCTTTTTCTTTAATATCACCAGTTGGTATATCAGTAGGTACACTAGGAAGGTCCGGTAAGTTTGAAAATCCCATATTTTTATTGGGAAAAATTAGATTTATTGGAACAGGTTTAACCACATTAGCTGCAGGTGGTTTTGGATTAGGCTGCTGTGGAGGTACGGGCATTGTAGACAACGCAGATGGTATATCAGAATCCAATGGAACTGAATCTAGCATTGAACTCATAGTTTGCATATTCTAAATTAATAAAAACAATCAAGATAATAGTTATGATTTCTATTTGTTACACTTACTGGATAATTAATAGGTGGCGCCTGAATCGGAGCCATAGGCTGTGGTGGAAAACCAATAAACCCTGTAGGCCGTGTAGCATTTTCATTATTAGGATTTTTACTATCAAAAAGTATAGAATCTATACTATGAGACTGTTCATACTCTTGCATAACCTAAAAAACATTTAAATATATTTAAACAATTAAAAAATATAACAGTAGCCTAGCCATCCAAATATATTACATTAATATATGGGTATTATATAGTATATTACAATTAAATGGCAGTTTATCAATAGCTATCGATTAAACAACAAAAGTCTTTTAGAGTGAAAATAATATTACAGAATTTTTAACACTTATTTATATAATATATATATTAACAGTGTTTATTTTTTTCATTAAATGTACTTAATTAACAATTGTTATCACTTCATTTTAGTCCCGAAGTAACCACTGTATTTGTACTTTTTCTTACTTGTAAATCTGGTTCATAAGGTACATTATAATTTTTGGAAATTTCAATTAAATATTTCTCAACGAGTATCTTTGGCGGTGGTCTCAAGCTTAATTTGTGCTTGAGTTTTTGGGATACTGTATCCATGTTTTCTGATCTACAAGCCTGAAAATATATATATATATATATATATAAACTTCATAATAATGAGATTATAAATGTATTATAACATATACTAGGTTTATTGCTTTACTTTTTTAATCATTGTCATTACATTCCCTAATATTTTAATATAGGAACACCATAATAAAAATTATATGATTATTTATATAATAGTGTAATATATTTTAATAAAACAAAATAAAAATAGCCATAAATATTATTTTACAAAATTAGAAATTATTTTTCAAATACATTTTTACATGTATTAATTTTAATGATAAAATAATATTAAACAGAGTACACAAGAATAATTCATGTAATATATTAATACATAATGTACCCATTACTTATATAAAAAGTACAAATAATTATTTTGGTAATTATGTACATATATTATTTTTTAAATTCTGTATTAATTTATTATTGTAATATATTATATTTACCTCAGTATATTTTTTACCAAATTTTTGTGTTAATTGATCAGAAATAACTTTCATTTCATTAACATCAGCTTGAATATGGGGAGCTACCCACAATAAACTAGATACCGGTTCTGCTAGAGTAGGATCCAAAATTCTGAAAATTCATAAAAATGTACTTAGGTAAATATAAAGTAATTTATAAAATATATTTGTATTGCAATAAATATTTAAAAGACAAGTGATTTGTAAAGAGTACCTTGTACTTATTTCGGACTAAAAATTAAGGTATAATATAAATTAGAAGTATTGGATTTAAATATTGAATATTTGATGTTAACACATATTAAACATTAACAATAAATATTTAAACCAGACATTTTTAGTGATTGAGTAGTATATTTAATGATCTGAATTAGTTTTTTAATGCAGTATGCAATTTATCAATATCATATCAACAGCAACTGATTATTAACAAAAATATACAACATGATATATTATTTAAAAACATATAATTTTAATTTTAATAAGTATTAAATTGATATTAGGAAATATGCTATATAACCACAATAAAGTTTGAAATATTTGTCAAAATATAATTTTATCCATTAGTATCCACTAAAAACATAATACTTTCTGGAGTGTAAATCTTTATATATCTTTAGAAATTAATATTTTAAAATTACTTTTATTAAATAATAGTTAAGATTAAGTGATTTACTTGGATTGTTGCAATAAACCAAATCTGGATAATAATGCGTCACAAAACATTTCAACAATTTCCAACGCCTCGACAAAGTAGTCTTCTCGTATGATGTGTTCTACTCTTATTTTTGCACGTTCACTCTTACCTGCTGCCACCATATCTGCAATTTCTTTACGTGCTTTTTGGGCTAGTTCGGTTTTTTTTTTCTCTAATAACTTGAGACGGTTTAACGATAGTCTGAGGTTGGTCTTGAGTTTCGAATAATTGGCGTCTGAAGAAAACATAGTAAATCGCAGAGCGACCAGAAATGAAAAACGTTTAATATTATAAAACAATATTAATCCGCACGTTTTCACTCAAGTTTTAAGATAAAAACATATATTATGAGTCATGTCTTTAGTTTTCTTATCGTTTAAAACCATTAGATAAGTGATAACGGACGTTTTGTGAAAAACAATATCGTAAACGATAACGCAACAGAACTAAGGTCAAAACTCGAAATGCAATACCAGATGGCATTGTTAGTGGCTATAAAAAAAAATGTATTACATGTACGTGTGTCATTATCAAGATTGAAGTCAAGATATGTTTAATATTGTAATATCTCATACCGTTGGAAATTAAATCTTCTTAGATCATGTAGAAAGAATATAGACGGTCGCACACATTCTATTAAAAAAAGATATTATGACCTAAGAAAACATGTAATAATGTCATGGTTATTGAATAGATCTTACGAATGAAAACTTGATAAATAATATTTTATATGTATTGTACTTGTGGGCTATCGCCTACGACCGTGAATTTTATGTAATGCATAATGAATTAAGAGAAATAACGTTTTCGTGTTGGTGTTACTTAAATTATATCGGTGAGATGGCACGAGAACAATGTTTATCATTCTCAACGCTAAATAATTATAATAATAATAATAAACAGTTTTTACTCCGTTAGTATAAAATAAATTATTAACGATTTTTAACTTAATTTTTGTTTACTTGTTTTACATTTATTTCATTGTAATACTCGTGAGATGCAAAAATAAAATCTGACATGTTCGAGTTGATTTTCGTAATTGTTGCCCAATAGTTAACAAACATAATTTTGAATAGTTTCGAACTCTCGAGATAAATATACATTAATTGAATGATAATATGCTTAGCATTTAAATCAAGTAGATTGTTTTAGTATTTCCGCCTTGTAATTTCGGTCGTTTGCTCTTGTACGAAAAACAAATTAACTTGTATATTTGAAATCGTCCGCCAGTTGTCACACCGTATTGATTTTACAATCCATGAACTAATGTCGTGATAACACGAATGTATTTCTCTTCCAGTCGCCGGGAACGAAGTGCAGTTTGTCGAATCTCTTTGGTCCGTTACGTATGTATTTATTTTGCAATGTTTTGATTTTGTACGATACGGTTATACGTTCCATTATCGGTCATCAGCATCTCTCGTAATTTAGTCGGCTCGGAAACCATCAAAATTCTTGTGAAAATGTTTTTATTATATAGATTTTTGTCACGTGTCCTATATTTTTTTTCTAGTTTAAGTTTAATCGTCCGTTAGTGTTATGAGTTAAAACGAATTCGAACTGTACTTTACATTCCTATTTAATTAAAATAATAATTATTAAGTCCGTGATAGCCGGTGGTAAAAACACCGGCCAAATTTGATCCAGTTGTCTATATATACAAAATAATATACGTAAGTACCTACCGATTTTTACGGTTTTTTCTCGTAGCGTCGGTAAACGAAAGCATTTCAAATTTATTACTCATCGAACTATCTCTGTTGCAACGAAATATTTATTCGTATCTATAATATATTTTATTTACATTTCGAAATTAAACTTGAATTTTAATGGTTTTATAAATATTTTCGTGTTTTATTTTGGTACATAGTTTGAGTTTTGGTTGGAGACTCAAAAATATGTGTTTGATGAAATACTTTGGAAATATTTTTAATTGTATAGATTAATTTTATTGTATTGAGATAATGAGTAATTTTAATTTAATAATTATGTTTGTTTAATGCTTGAAAAAATTATGTTTCTTTAAAATATAAAATTGAATTTGTTTTGTATATTATTTTTGGTTATGCCGTTTGTTAAATCATCAAATTGTAGCGTTTTTTTTTTTTTGCAGAATAATGATAAATTGTACATTTTCTATTTATTTACAGTCAATTAATATTGTGTATATATACATTGTTGAGTATTTTAACTATAATCAAGAACTAAAATTACTCAATAGATTTTCTTATTTACTTATTTTTTCTTACAGATTCCAAAAAAAATGGTTTCTACTGTGTTGTTTAAGCCGTTTGGCATGTCTAGTGAGAAACAAGAATCTTTTTTAAAGATGAGTATATTAACTACTGCAGCAATACTATGTGAGTATGAATTATAAATGAGTAAAAGTGGATTGAATTGTTTGAATTTTGAAGCAAATTTTGTGGGTTTGAAATTTTCAATTTGTCATTAATAATAACTTTTGATTTTGTGGTTTTATACTACATATAGATAGATAATAAAGTATATATTTGAAAAGGGTATTTTATTATTTTTCATATTATAAATTATAATGTATATTATTTTTTTATACCACTCTAATATAATATAAAAATATACTAATTAATTAACAAGATGTATAGCTATGGAAATATACATTAGTGGTAAAAAGGTTTAAAATACTTAAAAATGTGCAAATCATATTAAATATAAAAATGTATTGGTCTCATGTATTCATGTTTAATCATATTTAATTTGTATTCATAAGAAAAAGAGTAAGGATTGAGTAATAAAATACATATATATGGATGTTCGGTTTGGGCTTGATTAAATGCATGTACAGTTAGATTTAGTTTTATAAATTTTAGAAAAAATACGGTTCTTTTATAAAATTAATCGACCTTTAGTAAATAATTATATTTTTTTTAAATAATTTGATATAAAATGTTTTCAGCTTTTGCAACAAGACTTTTTTCTGTACTTCGATTTGAAAGTGTTATTCATGAATTCGATCCTTACTTTAACTATCGTACTACACAGTATTTAGCAGAAGAAGGATTTTATAAATTTCATAATTGGTTTGATGATCGAGCTTGGTACCCCCTAGGTAGAATTATTGGAGGTAATTTTTAAAGAATAATTATATTTAAAAAAATAAATATGTTTTTTTTAAGTTTTTATATAATACATTTGGTATTTCAGGTACAATTTATCCAGGTTTAATGATAACATCTACTGTTATATACAATACACTTCATTTTATTAATTTAACTTTAGAAATTCGGAACATATGTGTATTTTTAGCACCTCTGTTTTCTAGTTTTACCACTATAATTACATTCCTTTTAACTAAAGAGTTGAAAGACACTCGTGCTGGATTAATTGCAGCTGCCATGATATCAATTGTTCCAGGATATATATCACGTTCAGTTGCTGGGTCTTATGATAATGAAGGTAATTAATTTTTATTCCTAATACTGTCAATGTGTTTTTATTTTTATTTTAGCTTTTGTTAAAAACATCAGTGTGTTATACAATTTTGTTTTTTTAGCTATTGCAATTTTTTGTATGCTGTTGACTTATTATGCATGGATCAAATCTGTGAAAACTGGTAGCATACTTTGGTCTACATTTACTGCACTTGCATATTTTTACATGGTAAGACATTTTTATTAAACATAATAGTTAACATTTGTAAATATTATGCCACATAATTATTTTAGAACATTATGAATATATTACATTAAATTTGGTTATCATTGAAATTGTCTGTAATTTTTAAATTACAGTTTTTAAACTTATAAACATTAAAAAAAAATAATTCTTATGAATATTTTTAAATTATTGTATATTGAATAAAACTTTTTTTAGGTGTCATCTTGGGGTGGTTATGTATTTTTAATCAATTTAATACCAATGCATGTGTTTGTTTTGATGGTTACTGGACGTTTTTCACATAGAATTTATGTAGCATACAGCACAGTGTATTGCATTGGTACCATATTGTCAATGCAAATATCATTTGTTGGTTTCCAACCAGTCCAAACTTCTGAACATATGATGGTATAAATAATATACATTAAAATGTATTTGTTTCATTTAATACAAAAATATCTTATTTCTACAGGCTTTAGGTGTATTTGGTTTGTGTCAAATACTTGGTGGAATAAATTATATGCGGACAAAGATAGTTGGAGATGATTTTCAAATATTGTTCCAGTTTATAATATATCTAATTGGAGGTGCTGTAATTGCTATTGGCACTGTACTCACAATAACTGGTTAGCACCTTTATATAGCTTAAATTATTTTTATTAAAATTACTTTATATACATTTTATAGGAAAAATCGCACCATGGACTGGTCGTTTCTATACTTTATTGGATCCATCATATGCTAAAAATCACATACCGATAATTGCATCTGTTTCTGAGCATCAACCTACATCTTGGTCTTCATTCTATTTTGATTTACACATACAAGTATTCCTGTTTCCTGTTGGTCTATATTTTTGTTTTTCAAAACTTACAGATGCTAATATTTTTGTGATACTTTATGGAGTTACCAGTATTTATTTTGCTGTAAGAACAATTTAATGACTTATTGTTATAGTTTTATTTTTAAATATTTTTATTTTGCTAGGGTGTAATGGTACGTTTAATGTTAGTACTTGCTCCAGTTATGTGCATATTATCTGGTATTGGTGCTTCTTCCATGTTAACAACTTATATGAAACAATACCTTGAGGGTTCTTCAAAGGTACCAGAAAAAAAATTAAAGAAAAATGAAGATAGTAAATCAATGAAAAGTGAAGTAAGTTGATTGTTAAAATGAAAAAAAATATTGTATTATGATTTTTTTTTTTTATGTACCTAGATTGCTACTGCGTTTGTAACAATGTTAACATTTATGCTAATATCATACGTGTTCCATTGCACTTGGGTAACTTCTGAAGCATATAGTTCTCCTAGTATCGTATTATCAGCTCGTTCTCATGATGGGTCACAAGTTATTTTTGATGACTTTAGAGAAGCATATTATTGGCTACGTATGAATACAGCAGAAGTAATTTTAAATATTTTTTTGTTATAATTTTTATAAAAATAATTTCATAATACATATATGTATATATATTTAGGATGCTCGAGTAATGTCCTGGTGGGATTATGGTTATCAAATCACAGCCATGGCTAATAGAACAATTTTAGTAGATAATAACACCTGGAATAACACCCATATTTCAAGAGTCGGTCAAGCAATGTCATCCGAAGAAGACAAAGCTTATGAGATCATGAGAGAACTAGATGTTGACTATGTGCTTGTCATTTTTGGTGGTGTTGTTGGTTATTCATCAGATGGTAAATGAATAATATTTTACGTTAAAATTCAATTTAGTATATTAAATTTTTTTTTTTTTTTTATATAGACATAAACAAATTTTTGTGGATGGTACGTATTGGAGGTTCAACTGAGAAAGGCAAACACATCAAAGAATCTGATTACTACTCTCCAAGTGGAGAATTCCGTGTAGATAAAGAAGGTTCAAAGAAATTAAAAAACTCGTTGATGTACAAAATGTGTTATTATAGATTTGGTCAAGTTTTTTCTGAAGGAGGTAAGACATTTTTTTTTCATTCATAAATTATAATATTTAACGATCTACTAGAAAACAATAAATATATTTAATTCTAAAAACGTTGATATATTAATATATGAATGCCTTATTTAATATAATTTGTTATTATTTTAACGTGTAGGTAAGCCAGCTGGATATGATCGTGTTCGTAATGCAGAAATTGGGATAAAAAATGTTACTTTACATGTAGTGGATGAAGCATATACAACAGAACATTGGCTTGTTCGTATATACAGGGTAAAGGACTATGATAATCGGGGGGGTAAAATGAAACCGAACAAAGTGTCAACATACTATGAACAATGATAAATTCTCTATAAAATAATAATTATATGAACAAAACTTTTTAATTTTAAAACTTTGTTTTTTCCATGTTATTTGTATTATTTCATATAAGATATATCATGTTGGTTATAAAATATTATTTTGTTTTTTATTATTTCTTTAAAAAAAAAAATTATTTATATATTTCAATCGCTCAAATAAAATGCTTAAAATTTAGTATTTACACATACATTGAACAATGTTTTGTATTAATGACATTTTTTTTTCATAAGTAATGGACGTTGTATTATTAGAATTATGTCCAATCATATTATATTATAACTCGTTTATTATTATTTTACCAGAGATATAAGATTTAATGTATCTTATATTATGATTTAAGACGTATTTTATTTTGATTAGTAATCTTTCAACATTATTACATGGTAACAACGAATCAATTGTTTATTTTAAACTCATAACCTTATGAGTTGTAATTTTATTTTTTTTTAATTTTTACTATACCGATTTCGAGTTTCACATTTTGAGTGAATAATTTAATTGTGTAATTTTTTTTTTTTTTTAACAAATTCCATCATTAAATAAAATGTACATTTAACTGATTTTCTATTGTACTGTTATAATTATTTTATCAATATACGTAGTCGCTTAATTATGAATACCTATCATTATGCTTCAAAATTGATAACGCTGTTAAACATACCATCCGTCCTAATCGGCAAACGAAATATCAAGCGTAATCAAGTCTGGGCGGCGGTTTTTTCTTGTTTTCCATGATTTGTTTTTTCTTAATTTTATTAGCCGCCATTGTCTTCTCACTCACTCCTGAACGGTATGTTTGTTCGTTATTGGTTTTGCTTCTTCTCTCGTTTTCAACAACGTAGAAATATCATAATACGTTCAGATATGTTTTACACACTAATCATAGTAATTTATAATAACGATAATACGAAACAGCTGCAACGGATTGTTCGTGGAGTAGAGTACCAGTCGCGCGAATAGTACCTACGTAATTACAAAATAATTATTTTTCTTCTTTCCCTTCGCGTTCTCCCAATTATTTAGGGTCGGTCACCCTAGTACTCAACTTCCACTCGAATTGATCTCGCGCGTCCTCAACGCTTACACCGGCCTTCTTCATACCGCTCTCAATCGCATAAAACGACCTCTGTTTCGCGGGCTTCCTGTTCTCCGTACGTTTCTTTCGCCGATGTCTGTGTCTCTTCGCTCTTAAAACTCACGCCCGAGCCGTCTTGTGATCTCTATTCTCTCGAATTTTGTCTACCGATGTCGTCCGGTTTTTCAATTTTCGCACGATCGTACCCATACGGTATAACACGGTCGATGTAGACTAGAGAAATAATGTCTTCATAAATCGCCGCACGGCGCCGTCGGGAAAACCACGTACTCAAAAAACCCGGTCCGTTATCGCACGATCCTTGGCCCGTACCGCGATCCCGCAATCCAACCGATAAATCCTTTAATCCCCCGGAATCGGTCATCACGAGAACGCGCGCCCTCCCCGCACCCACATCTGCGCCGACCGTTTCGGGTACGGTTTGACGTGGACCGTACTCGAGATAGTTTCGCGTGTCTCGCGACCGTAATTCATAGTTCTCGTCGCTGCCCGTACTCGTACGTATAGTGCGCGAACAAACAACGGCGCGTTCGCGATTTTCTTCTAAAAACATTTTTTTTTTTTTACTTCCCAACTCAAAAAAAAAAAACATTACAACAAAAATCACAATATTCGAATCGAAATATCGCTAGTACACGGTTAAAAAATGTACAGTGACGAAATCTAAAAGAGTACCAATATAATTGCAATGATTTACATTATTTATTAAATGAATTAAATGTTATTTCATATAATCGGACCATATTTAATTATATTATTAATATTCAAACACAATGAAATTTGTCCAACCTTACTTTTGAATAAAATATTATTTTGTTAGTAAATTATAATACGACAGACATATTATACATCAAATGCATTTCCGACGTACTAACATCAGATACGTGCAGTTGAAAAACGGGGGGTGACCACCAAAAATGGGCGTAAGGCCTCCTCCATATTTCTAAATCCGGCGCCGACGGTAACTAACGAGTATTATCAACAGCGAATCCGTCGGAGTTCATTTGCGGTGTTATCATATTATAACTATTACAACACTCGTGTATAGTCTTATCATACGTTCTATACGGCGAACGGACAGCACATCGATTCATCTTCTTCTCCCTCGTCTCTATCCGAGCTATTTTGGGGTCGGCCACCCTTGTCCTTAACCTCCACTTGACACGATCTCCCACATCATCTACGCACACTCCAACAGTCCTCGTATCACACCCAATCGCATCGGACCACTTCTTCTTCGGTCTTCCTCTTCCTGTTCTTCCTTCAAATGTTCATTTCCATTCATTTCCGAATTTTCTCTCCTCATAACATGATCCGAGGCCATCCGAGTCTGTTCTCTCTCATCGTATCCACGATCGACGCTACTCCTACGTTTCCTCTTACATATTCATTGCTCATCCTATCTTCTCTGGTCTCACTCCACTCATCCCATCTGTGCATTCTCTCTAACGGTTGAAAATTGTTTTTTTTTTTTTGGTAAACAGTCGAAGCGATCGGGATCATTCGTCGTCCAACAACACGTGGGTACGATAAGAAATCTGAAAACGCATTCGAATTCGTCGACGTTCCCACACGTTTTGAATTATTTTCCTCCGCAAATCCATCCGTAATCCGTCGAACGAGTGTAAAAACTGTCAGCAATTCGTTTACGAAGACGAAATGACGAACGGAATGATTGGCGCGCCCAAAGCAGAATTCACGACTGGTCCGAATCCGTTTTCGGAATCCTCGTCGCATTGCTACCAAACAATCGGTCGCACGTCTGAAGCGAGATTTCACTTTACGCCGTTTAACGTTTTGCGCACAGACACGCGCGCGCACAAAACGCATAACCGCCCGTACACGAACGATCCTTTCCGTAGGCATTAATTCGTTTACGGTCAGAGTTAAAATCGCGTTCTAGTCGACCCGGTTAGTCGATACACATTTATTTGATTTGGCACATAAAAAAATAAATAACCTTTCCGTTTCAAACAACGAGTTGAGCGGTTGTTAACAATAATTTATTAAAACTTCGTGCCGCGTGAAAAAAAAATTCAACCGCACGATAATTTATATCCGTTACACGAGGTCGTTACGAGATGAAAAACGTCAGCGGGACGGATTTCTTTTCATCGTCCGCCGTCGTCTATTATGTACGCGTGTATTTTTTTTTTTTTTCTTTAACGTCTTGTTCGGTTGACTTTGAAATTGTTTTTTTTTTTTTACGAGCTTGTAAACTTAAACTTTGAACGACCGACGTTTAAACGAAATTCGTTTCTACGCCGCGCAACGGTAACCGTTTTCGTGCCAACACCAACAGACCAGCGTTCTGTTAAACGTTCGCGCGACACAAATCCAAACGGACGGGTTTTCCACACGAGCGGAAAAGACTTAAATGGAACGCTTCGGTCGTAACAGTCGATAACGGACGGGCCCCGGTACGAAACGTCTGCGCTCGCACACGCGGCGGCGGAACGGGCCCGTACTCGGGGATCGTCGTCTCTCGCGCCAGCGTACACCGCCGCGACTCGTGCCGCCGTCCACACGGGCGGGATGGAAGTGCCGCGGAAAGCGTGCGTACGGGACCGACGGGGCGCGCGTTTCCGGAATAGACGAGATGACCGCGACCGCGGTCGTACACCAACTGTGTCGTCGACACCGGGGTCAGAACTCCGTAACATTATTATTCGTCGTCGTTGTCCGCGACTCGTTTCCACGCGGCCCCGATCGTTTTCGGTCGTTTTTTTTTTGGTTTTTTATTTACGCAACAGCGGTAACGAACGTAACGCGATAACGAGCGACCGCGTTTGCCGGGCGCGGACGACCGCCGCGAGCAGACCCTCCTCAGCGTGTCGTCGTTGTGTGGGGGTGTGGGTGCGAGGAGGACGGACGGGGTGCACGTGTATATCGTGAAGCGCGTGTGTGCGTTCCACCCGCCCCCACCCCTCACCCCACCCCTGAGAGCGTTTACGGGGCAGTTGTCCGTATAGGTGTGACCCGGTTTCGCGCGCGCGGACGACGAAACCCGAGGTGAGCCGCGGCGACCATTGCGCCTGTGTGCCCTAGTTGGCGCGCGCGGCGGCCGAGATATACGCGACGGCGGTGGCCGCACACGACGCGAGTCCGACGCCCGAACGTCATGCACGCCGCAGCCGTCGCCGTCGTCGTCGTCGTCGTCGTCGTGTCAGCGCCGCCGTCGTGTCATTAAACGGTCGTCGTCTCGTCTCGTCGTTGTAACGGCGACAACGTAACAAATGAATAACAATAACAAACACCGTACGCGCGTTATCGTACGACCGCCGCAACAACTCGTATACATCGTCGAGGTAACATAGCAAGTTAATGATAATAATAATAATAATAATAATAATAATACGGTCTGGTCGGTAAACCGGTAAACGCACGACCGGACGGTATAATGCATTATTCGCTCTCTCGTCCGGACTTTTTTTTTTGATATATATATATTCACAAATAATATTCTTCGCCCGCGCACGTGCGGAATATAATAACCGTTCTGACCGTGTCTCCTATCCAGTAAGAACACTCGAACCTGAACCGTCGTTACGCTTTTTGTTTCGTCGTCGGTTTCGTCATCGTCAGTACGTTATTGTGCGCGTAAACGTGCGGGGCGACGCGACAATGTACATCGCCCGATCAAATAATACGGATTAGTCGTTCCGCATCCCTCCGCGTGATTCGTGCCGAATACATAATTACGGTACGGGTTGTTTATCCCCCCTCTCCCCCCTAATAAACTTTACGGTTTTCGAGTTTCGATAATCAGACCGTGACGATTTTACAATCGAATTCATAACCTATTGCCGATATTGATTTTTAAACATGCAAATATACATACGTATATTCCTAATAGGTACTAGCATTGAAATCTAAACAATCGCGAAACGTACAAAATCAAATTATAAATGTCGTCAACCCTTTTACGTCGCACCGGACGAGAGTGGCTCGTGAAAATATTTACCTTTTAATAATCGGATCGCTTCGGGTTTAATATCGTAAACCTTTATTTATTTATCGAAAAATTTACAATCCATAAAACGAGTGCGATAAAAAATGGGGGGGGGGAGGGAGGTTGACGGTCAAGTGTTTTCAAGGCTTGACCAGGAAGACGCACAGTTACCTACAGCTGTTCTCGTAACGACGGTGTTGTTTATGCGTGTTCGAACACACGCTTCGTTGTTAATTCGCGATGAAATTACGTTATAACGCGTACGCGGAGTCAACGAAAATATTATGGATATTGATTTCGGTAGTCGTGTCGGACACGCCGTTGAAAAACGTAGGCGTGGGGTGGGGGTGTGGGAGACGGCAATATCTGGACCGAGACTCAGGAAGAAGTGATCATTCGTATGTTTGAAACGTTTACGATGTACCGTCGAGTTATACTGTCTGTCAGTTTTGTCGGTCGTCCGTGCGCTTTGTCTAATCGTCCGTGACCGGCCGATCGTGAACTGTCGTGTGTAGTCCACGGAATCGCCCGCCGTCGCGGAAACAAACGTACAAGCGTAGGCTAGCGTTTCTTAAACTGTGTTCCGCGAAGCTCAAGTAATTTTTTTCAAAATGTTGAAAAAAAAAATGTTTGTATATTAAATAATAATGTATATGGTATAGTGACTAAACTTTTATAATCTATTGCGTATTTATAATGCTTATACAGTATACAGTAATAATATTTAACGTCGTTGATAACGATAATAGGTACTAGTACTACATAACGGTTTACTTTCAATACGGTACAGTCTGCCGTGTCTTGCGATACTGTGCGTTGTGTGCGAGTGCGATAATATTATAATTTTTATTGCAAATAATCCTAAAAAAAAAGCTAAAAAAAAGTAGGGGTTCCACGGATAAAAAAGTTTAAGAAACGCTGGCGTAGGCCGTGCCGGGTACATACAAAAGCGCGTGATGAGAGTTGCACCGGCCCGCGTGTTAAAAACGAAGTCGGGCTCGTTCGCGCACGTACACCGAGAGAAATTGCCTAAATCATCTCGAAACGCGTAGATAATGCGACTACGACTACGACGACGACTACGACTACGACTACGACGATCATTATTATGGTTACCACACGCGTGCAGCGTGTGCAGGCAAGTTGCGAACCGACTCGGGGATACGAGTAGTCACCGTGTTCACTACGGTCGGATTCGCATCGTGAAGTTTGTACAACGCGCCCGATTTCCGCCGCCGAGCGCGTGATAATCACGTGCGCACACCCCGTCGCGCGTCGTACTACGGACCGTCCGTCTAATCGTTTGCGATCCGGCCGACGGTGAATTATCGTATACGTTTTCCGAATCGTCTGCCGTCGCCGTGCGCGGAGTGGCTATTAAACAACGAGACTTTCCACTCGAAAACCACCTATCTTATTAGGCAAAGCCACCAACTGGCCCAAAATCCGCAAGGCTCTCGCCTCCCACGATGTCCCAATCCGTCGTGCCGTAAACACCTCCAACGGTGTAAGGGTCTACCCCCAATCGGTAGAAAGCTTCCGGCGCATTACAAAGCACCTCGACGCGAAGGAGTTGCAATACTCCACTCACCAACTCTCCCAAGACCGCGAACTGGTGGTCGTTTTCCGTGGTGTCAACGAGGACATCACCGAAAAGGAAATCCTCGAGGAGCTGCGTACGAAGGTCCCTGCAGTTCGCCGTGTTCACCGCATGTCAAAGGGAGACAGGGTTTGGCCCCTTATCACTGTTCACCTCGACGCTTCCTCTCTAGAGGCCAAAGCGATATTTGACATCAGCTCGATCGGCGGCTTGAGCGTCAAAGTCGAGGCCAAGCGGAAGTCTACCGAAATTCCGCAATGCCTTCGCTGCCTCAAATTTTTCCACACGGCGAACTACTGCCGTGCCACCTTCACTTGCGCCTTCTGCGGCAAAAATCACGCCACCGCTGCCTGTCCGACCAAGGACAAAAAAGACTGCCTCCCGTTCTGCGCCAATTGTAAAGGGCAACATCGCGCCACCTACCGAGGGTGCACTAAAGCACCAAAAAAGAAAACTGCCCCGACAACCCAAGATAAAGCTGCTCCAACAGCACAAACCAAAACGGTTCCGGCTCCCAGACCTCAACCTCCCAAAAATACTCAAAAGAGTACTACCCGCCCAAACGTCTCTTACGCGAGAGCAACCACTCCCAGAACCACCACTGTACCACCACCCCCTGTCCACAAATCACACCCCCCTCATTGCTAACCTCCGGACAACTCCCTTCAGGCCGCCATCCTAGCCGCAGTCTCGCAATTCGCGCAGACCCTCACGGCGGTCATAATCCAACACCGCAATGTATAACAATCCGACCAATAACCTCTTAATTTTAAACTGGAACGCGAACGGCGTTCTGAACAAACTGACCGAACTTCAACAACTACTAGACGACAAGAAAATTGACGTAGCATGTATTACCGAAACTCGACTAAACTCCAACAAACGTATTTACCTACAGAACTATGTAACTTACCGACGAGACCGTCCCGACTCCATCGGCGGCGGAGTGGCTGTTTTTGTTCGTAGGGGTCTGCGCCATCGCGCCGTCTCCACGGACAACATCGGCTGTGAAGCTGTAGGTGTCGAGATCTACACCACCCCCTCACCTATTCGAATAATTTCTTTCTACTCCCCCCAACCAGAAACAGAAAATTTTCCTGCATCATTCCTCTTTTCGCCTCCAACGTCCCCACCATCGTAGCCGGCGATCTAAACGCCAAACACACCTCATGGGGTTGTAAGCACAACAACCCAGCAGGATTGTCTCTTTTAAAGACCCCTCCGGCACAATCTCGATATCGAAGCCCCCCGGCTCCCACGCACTTTCCCGGTTGCGTCACCAGCGATCCGGACATTCTCGACGTTTTCATCACAAAAAACGTCACCTTACCGAAAGGCCCCTGGACTCTAGAACTTCTTTCTTCAGACCACAATCCTGTTCTTCTCGAAGTTCCCGGTTTACCTCCCACCACACCTCTAACCGTAGACCGAATCGATTGGCTGCTTCTTCAATACAATCTCTCGATCTCTCCTTTCAAATGCAGCCCGATCAAAACCCAGTCCAACCTCGACAACGCGGTAGAAGCACTGACAACTGACCTGAACAACGCCATTAAAAACGCTACGATCACAACTCCTGCACCACGACATAAACACAAACTTCCCCACGACCTAAAACAACTCGTCGACAACAAAAACCGTCTACGCAGGCTCTGGCAAAGACATAGGCAACCCGACATAAAAACCCGACTTAACGCCATCCAAAGAATCGTTACTTCTCGAGTCTCCGAATTCCGTGACAAACAGTTCAACAAATTTATCGCCGAAGCCGAATCTCATCCCAACAGCGTTTGGAATGTAGTAGGAAAGCTTCGACACAAACGTCCTTCTCTCCCACCCCTCATTCAAGGAAACAACTCGTACTCACTAGACCCCGACAAAGCAGAGATCTTCGCGACTTCCCTGCAGGCCCAATGCTCACCCAACCGAAGCCTCATCGAGTTAGAGGAGGTCCACGCCGAAGTGGAACGCGAGGTCCTTCAGCTTCCCCTAATCAACTCCGAATTCTCTCCTACATCTCCGAAAGAAATCTCTTCTATTATTCGCACCCTAAAAAATCGCAAAGCCCCGGGTAAAGACGGTATACGAAACAGCGTGCTAAAAACACTTCCAGGGAAACATCTCGTGGCCATCAGCAACATCGCAAACGCCGTCATGCGCTTCAATCATTTTCCCGCCGCCTGGAAGGAGGCCACTGTTATCTGTCTTCCCAAACAAGGCAAACCGCTCAGCTCCCCCTCCAGTTACAGACCTATCAGCTTGCTGTCTTCCATCAGCAAAGTCGTGGAAAGCGTGCTGCTCACTCGAGTGAACCAGCACGTTAATGCCAACAACATTCTCCCCGACGTTCAGTACGGTTTCAGACCCAAACATTCCACAGTACATCAACTTCTCAGGGTCACTGAACACTTAGCCGACAGTCTAAACAGGAGGCACCACACCGCGATGGTCCTCCTCGACGTTCAACAGGCGTTCGACAGGGTGTGGCATGACGGTCTGCTATACAAAATGTCCCACCTCAACTTTCCCCCCTACTTGATAGGCGCGGTGAGGTCCTTCCTCTCCGGACGATCCATCAGGGTCAAAATTGGTGACTCCCTCTCAGATCCCCGTCCCATCACGGCTGGGGTCCCACAGGGTGCAAAACTCTCCCCCGCCCTTTTTAACATTTTCTGCCACGACATTCCTCAACGCGAAGGCATCAACACTTTCATCTACGCCGACGACGTGGCCGTCTCCCGCACGACCGCTCAAATCGATCGCTGCACCCATCTCCTGAACACCCATCTCCAAGATCTCAATGACTGGTATAACAGTTGGCGGCTTGCCATTAACAAGACCAAAACGGTTGCGGTGTTCTTTTCAAAAAGAAACCGCACCCCCCATCAAGGTATCGTAATCGATGGCCACCCCATCGATTGGAGCTATTCCGCCAAATATCTCGGCGTCACTCTCGACCGCAGGCTCTCCTGGTGCAGGCACATCAGGATTACACGCGGTAAGGCCTACGGAGCCTTCATCCAACTTAAGCCTTTTTTCAATAGCAAAGACGTGTTACCCGCGACAAAACTTCGCGCCTTCTCAGCAATCGTGAGAAGTATCTGCACCTACGCCATCCCCGTATGGGGAGCGGCCGGTGAAAACCGTCTCAAGCCAGTTCAGGGCTGTTTTATGAGACTACTGAGATCCGTTCTCCACATCCCATGGTACGTTAGGAACTCCCAGATCATCAAGGAAATCCGCATATTACCTCCTCTGCAAGCCGCTCCAATCTTCGCAACTAGACTTCGCAAATCGGTCGTTTTGCACCCTAACTCTTCAATCGCGGCATCCGCAAATTTCGTCCCTAAGTCGTACGACTGGGTACGCCGTCCCTGCTCCTTAGTGGAACACCATTCAGTTCTGCCAACTTGACGAATGTAGACACACGCATGTGTGTCTATGAATCGTAAGTTGCTTTTTTTTTTTTTTTTTTTTTTTTTTTTTTTTTTTTTTTTTTTTTTTTTTTTTTTTTTTTTTTTTTTTTTTTTTTTTTTTTTTTTTTTTTTTTTTTTTTTTTTTTTTTTTTTTTTTTTTTTTTTTTTTCTTCTTATGTTTACATTAGCTTCATAGTTAACCCTCCCAGCTTCGCCTTACGCGCGAGTGCCTCACTGCTCAACCCTATGAGTTAGTGATGGCCACCATTTACTTCGCATATACCTCTTTTCTCCTTTTCTTCCCACTCTTCTTTCTTCGTTTTTTATTAGGTGTACAACATTTATTGTTAACCCCTGGGGAGGAGTTTTTAGCCGGTAGGCACCACTTCATGGTGAATCCGGCACTACCTCCGGCTTTTTTCATTACGGAGGTGTCTTATGAAGATTTCCTCCTCCCCGTTCCAAAAAAAAAAAAAAAAAAAAAAAAAACACTCGAAAACCTTATTTCATTGACGGCCTTCGACAGTTTAACGTTTTTCCCGTTAGGTTTCTGTTATGTTTTTCGTTACATCCGTATTTTCCATCGGTCGTTTTTACAGCTTCGTCTCGCTCGAAATGTGGCCTATTTAACGCGCCATTTGATTTTGGAAACGGCCAAAATACACACGGAACGAGATCTGGCAAATAATGAAGATGGGTGTTGTAAACACTGGCGTTCGATTTTTGGCCAGAAACCGCTTAACAGACAAAAGGCATTATACGAGCCGGCGCATTGTCTCGACGCAAGATCCAAGAGACTCGTGGATCGTAATGTTCATTGACAGTCCGTCCTTGAGGTACTCACGCGGTCATCATTACACCGTTCATAATCGAAAAACACGATCGACACGATCCATCAGCTTCCTCACGACCGTCATCTAGACCGTTCGCGCCACTCAAAAACGCGGTGATCGTGACATTCCATCATCTCCAACTGCCAACAAACGAAAACCTTTGGTCGCAGATTTTCCGTGTTTATGTTCGATTTTCTCGTCCGACGCGATTTCGACGTGCCGTAAGGCCGTTTGTAATCCATCCAACGTGAACCGACTAGACCGGTATTGTTGGGCGCAACACCGTCCACAAGCATACCGACTGTATATCCGATCGCGCCCGTACCCGCCTGGTCGCCGGTTTGATGGCCTCGTCGTTCGACAGCCTGTGTACGTCTCTCCCGTACGTTTTGGTGTCTCCCGCGTTATCGAACGGTCTACGAAATAACGACCCGTCGTCCGCCGCCGCAGAAAATACACGCGTGCGGCTGAGTAGCGATCGGCTGCGAATCCGTAATGTCCCCGACACCGTGTTGCAGTCGGATTCGCAGGGTCGTTTGAAGCTCGTACAACCGCGCACGCCACCCCGTCCGTGTGTCGTGTGTTGACCGGCCGGCCCCGCGACGTGTCGGCAAGTCGAACGTGTGCGAAATCCGAGGCACGACGAACCGTTTTCGTCGTAACGGCACGCGGACGCAATATATACATATAAAATGATGATGATGGGCGATATCGATCGATTGTCGAAACGTGAAACCGTACTTACGCGCGACCGTGGTAACGTTTCGTTCGGTTTTATTAAAACGGCGACGACGACGGTCCAGTTCATTTACGGAACGTTCGTCGAAACGTTTTCACGTAAAATGGTCTGGCGTTCGAATACAAACTACGCGTCGATGACGTATCCGGTGCACGGGTGTTCGGCTGCTGCTTCGGGTTCTGACGGTGTTATTCCAAACGTGTTTCTCAACTATTACTCGCAATCGAATTACACGCCGGTCTCCGGCTACGCGTTAAAATTACAATCAATTCCAGCAGTATCGCCGAAACCGAATGAGAAATCGATACATTTATATTTATCGTGAACATGAGAAATATCGAAACACGACGTGGTGGCTGAAAACGAAATGTTTTGATATTCGAATAGTAAGACATCGGAAAGCAGAGGCATTTTGTCTATGTCAGTTCGAGCGGGACGTTACCAAGCTGTCCCATCACGACCGGAATAAAGGGGGATAAGAGGGCGTGAGAAATAAATTGCCACGGTATTAAGCCGAACAAATCAATCTTCATCGTTTTAAAAAAAAAAAAAAATGAACAGTAAAAGAACGAAACCGACTGAAATATATAAAACTTTTGATTTTTCTGTATGATTTTAAAATGATTTTTTCACTCGTCTAATAGACGTCCTGCAGAAAACATGACGTATCAGTTATTACGGTACATATCGAATTTTTCATTATGAAACAGCTATCATCGTTATAATGTTTGTTTTCCAGAGCGACTGGGCCCTGGTGTATAGGCAACACATATAGGTTGGTACTTGCGTTTATTTTTATCGTGTCACTATACACAGTCAGTTTTTATGATGGAAATAACAATTTTATTCCTACGTAGACATTATAGATGTGTATAACTATTTAACATACCCGTCAAGAAATCAACAAATGGTAATTTATTTATATTTTATTGGTTGTTTCAAATGATGATGGTAATAATAATAATAACCGGATTATTTATAGACGCCTACTACGCGCATTTTTATTGAATACATATTTCGAAAAAATAGTGACTAATGTACCATAAATTTAGGTTAGGTTTGGTTGGGTATTAGATGTGTGGATACACATTAGATACACCAATCATCTCAATTTTCAAACTTATTGCAACAGCACGTCGATTTTAATGCCACTATAAGATGATTCCATAAAAAAACACAACTCTTGTTTATAAAGAAGTAAATTTCGACTAACAACATTTAAAACATATACATTAGTTATTATAATATAAGTAAAATATTCAATTATATATATACACTTTTTTTTTTTTTTTGGTTTCTAATTGATTTGTCATATAAATATATTGAAATAAATATTTTTTTAAATTTGATTACAGGAGACCATGCACTGGTACAATCTCATGCTGTGACCTTTGATATGGTCACCGCAAAATGAAGACGTTGGCCGGTGCCATAATATTATGCATAATGCTCGTCAAAATTTCCGGTAAATTAAAAATAATTATTTTATCGTATTTATCTACAGTTAAATAAATATACTTGCTTAAATAAATATTACAATAAAAACGTACCAGTAACTTCATTAAATAAATTAAAAACTCTCATTTTTCGGATCATATAGTCGAACAATAAATACTCGCAATAATGTTAAGTATTGCCGATTTATACTTTTTATGTATAATTGATTCTGAGCAACTTAATTAATTAATTTTATAATGCTATTAAAGTTTTAGGTTTATTTTCCGTAAAGTTTTCACAAAACTTCATCCAATTATAGTATCAACAATATTTTAAATTTATACTATGAATAAAAGAACTGGCATAATTTTAGTTTGTTATTGTATTGTGTTTAATACAACATACTATAGTTTAGAGTCAATTAAAATATATAAACAAAAATATTTTATTTCTTAAGTATTGAAATTAAATTGTATAGAAAATATTTATTATACATTTAAAGTGGTACAAACGCATCATAACTTATTTAAGACTGGGCTTTTTTGAGTATTTTAAAACTTATTAAGTTAATTTATTGTCGACAAATTTAAGTTAAATTAAAAGTTAAATGTTAAACAATAATGTTTAAAGTAGTATTTGCCACTAAACTTGTAAATATAATTTCTGTATATTTTGCATATAATTTCAGACAAATTATTTATGTTTCATTTTTTTTTTAATCAACGCCTATTATTTCTAATAATATAAGTTATTTTATTATCTAATGCCAATTGAGCTAACAATAGCATTAATTTTTTGACTACAATTACATTAAAAAATAAATAAATAAATAAAAATGTTTCTGAGAATTAATCCTGAAGAAATAAATGATCTGAATGATAATACGTATGTATGAAAATAAAGATACGTTGGAACAATATGTCCTAGAATAGAAAAGTCACGGCAATAAGCTTTTGTTCGCTTTTCTGCTTGAGGGTCTGAAAAAATAATCTAAGATTCTAGACTGTTAGGAAACGGTGGTATAATGAATTTTTCGAGAACTCGATATACTGCGCGAGAATTTCAAATATAATTTTCTCGGTCAGATAGACGCGAGGGTGTTTCCTGGTTAAGGGACGGCTGAACATAGGGGATGTTATCGAACAGCCCGTTGAACTATATATATATAAATATTCGTTCCTACGTTTTACCACTAATTTGTCTTTTCTCGGCTTTCGAAACGTCTAAATTCAACGTGGGGCTATTAATATTACGGTTCACATGGTTTCTTTGCTGGTTAACGATACCTATGGGAAACTATAACAAGTGGCACGGCCGCGTAATTGATATTACTACTCTTGTGGGTACATTATTGTACGCACATACGTTATCACTTATACACGTGGTGTTCGGTGTTCCGAACTATTCTTACAAGTACTGTGTGTATAATTTTTATTTCATTAATTAATGGTTTCCGTTTAAAGTCCTAATGTGCTTTCTTTGTATTTCATATGAGTACTTAACCTAACCTAACCTAGTTTAATAATTATCAATTCACGTCTATTTTAAATAAAATTACTATTAAAGTTATTTACCAGTAGTTAGACATATATATTTCATTTACAGTATTTTTATATTTTGTTTATAATATATTCATCCGATAATATTAATTAAAAACCAACATAGTCATATATTTAACGTTGATCAAATAAACAAACACATATATTCAAATTTAAAATTTATAATTTTGGTTTGCCATCTTAGGAAATTTTATGATTTCAAAAGTTGAAGCCTGTAAGGTTGTCAATTTTATTGTTAAACTATTGAGATATTTCAAACATAGCTTGTGTAAAGTACCATTTATGTTCAACATTAAATCGGAGAAATTAAGAACTTTTATGAAACATTCAGAGTTTTTACTCTTTAAATTTATTCACGACATTAAAAAACCATATGCTATGGTAAATCTAATAGTTTCCTCACTCCATCGAAAAATGTTTAGAACTATTAAATGCAATCGATAAACAGATTAAAATATAAATTTACTTAAAAGGTAAATGAAATTATACAATAATGTAAATTGTACAACATAGTTTGATTGAGAAGGTACATTAGTTAATATTAACGTAATAATTTCTTCTTCTTTTTATTGTCTTATTTTTAATCAAGAAGTTGTCAGTGGGACATTTGTTATCTCTGTCTATGACATGTGTATAATAGCAATTGTTCGTCATATTTTTCATTATGTAACCAGGTGGTTAGGGTTTGGGTAAAGGTGTATGTACTATACAAATACTACTAAGGAAACCATTGTATTGCGTCTTATATAAATGTTCGTTCTTTTATGGAGATTATAAATACCTATTATATTTATTGATAACACTGATTAATCGATTATAATTACAATGCATATCAGGTTTGAACAATTATTTAATACCATGCGTATATGAGTCAAGTGGGTACATTACGTAAAACATTTTATAAACTATTATTAGTATATAAATAAAACTGGAGTAGCAACAAAATTGTCGATTGCTATTTAATGCGCTTTATATTCTTATTTATCGACTATATTGATTTTCTAGTATCAAATGATTAGATATTGTGCATTGTATTAAATAAATAGGTATTTTTATTAATTATTATTTATTTTTCATTTATTTATTTATTTTTTTTGTGTTAAAAACTACAATGATATGTATCATATAGTTTTTTGATACATTTAACTTTCAAATAATAATAATTAAATTTTATTTTAGGATGTTCTATGAATCCGGATGCAAAACGGTTGTACGATGATCTTTTGTCTAACTATAACAAACTCGTAAGACCTGTGCTCAACAACACTGATCCACTTCCCGTACGGATTAAGCTCAAATTATCACAACTCATCGACATCGTAAGTTACAAGCAACAATAATTTTTGTTTTTTCTTTCATTATTATATAGAGATTTTATATAATTATAATAATAATAATAATAATACAAATTTATTTATTTGTATTTATTTTATGCTTATTTCACATTTTTCATTGCAATAACAAATGTTGATACGTTTTAAAGTAAAACTACTTTAATAAAAGTAAAAAATAAATTATTTCAGAAAATTCCTTTTATAACATTTGGCGATTTACATGCACACAAAATATGATGAATTTCGTAATAAAAAACAAAAAGCCCTCTAGCTTCTTTTAGTATCTATTATTTTTAATATTTCCCTTTGATTTAACGACCAATTTACACGAAAAAATAACAGCAAATCTTTACAACGATTTCATTTGATGTTGAAAAGGCGGGTGTTTAGGCAGTCTAATATATATTACTCGAGTGATGCACAGCCATGACTTATTATGTCGTTTATTCTCTAACAGAGGGAAACCTCTGTTATTTGCCGCGACGAGCAAAACGCAAGTTAATGATGCGTACGCAATGAAAATGACAGTTTGGAACGTGTTGCTCGGAAAGAATGAATTTATACTCGAAATTCGGTATGATTACACTTTTAAAACAGCAATCATCAATAATTATAGCAATATGATTTCTGTTTCTTTTTAAACATCCTATTTTTCTATATTTATGTAATTATGTAGTATTAACATTTTTTATTTTTTGTTTACTATTATAATATTTAATTGTAGACTAATACCTATCAATATTAAGTTATAAAACATACAAAAATTCACTATTGTTATATAGGGTACGAATTCACATGTAAATTATACACGACAATAAAGGGTACGTTATACATAATGCAACGCAGGCACTCGGTAAAATGATAATATGCCACATGGGGTATAATATTGCTAGGAAAGAGTAAATTTACGTTTGAAATGTATGATTAAATTTTTAAAATATCATAAACCATTATTACAATGGTGTCATTTTTATTTTCTACTATTATTAAGTTCTGATAAAATATTTCCGTGTTAACAAACATCGCTGTTATGCTATTGGATACTCGATAATGGCATAAAAGCAAATTGCTTTGAATTTGCATAAATTTTGATTATTTATTATAGCAGTTGATAGGTTATAGTTTTGTTGGAGAAAAAATGCTAATAACATATTATGAGCTGGAATATGGCGTGATAAAAATCCGTATCAAGTATGAATGTAATACAACATTTAGTTTGCACGTGTTAATACTAATATTTACCAAACAAATATTATACCTTAACGTTTCCTTTTAGAACTTATTTTTTATCTTTTATCATTTTATTCCTTTGTAAAAAAAAGAAAGATAAACCGAAACGGATTTCCACGTTTTTCAATTTTCCCCGTACAAAGATACTGGGACTCGTTAGAACGGAAACTGCATCTGTTTGTCGTGACAAAGATAAGTCGACAATAGGCCGTATAAACGATATTTCTACACATTATACGCATTATATAACAACACCCAAAGCACTTTACAAAGAAATCGCTGTCGTTTGACACGCGAGAACGGAAAACTCTAAAAATATACGAGTAATAACAAATATCTTGAATACCGTTTTTCAAAAACGAAACTAAATCATTGTAATGCGTGATATGTTAATGGTTCAAATAAAAACGTTCATACACTCCAGTTAAATATTCTCATCACTTTATCTGTTTTTAGAATAATATATCGATTACTATGTATTATGTTTAAGTGCATTTGCATGTATACTATAGAATAATATTTTATTTTAGATTCCAAGCGAAAGAGGCATCTTTGGTATTACAATAACATTTTCTTTTTCATTTGAAAAAAAAAAACAATTTTTGAATAATATGTAAAAGTATACTGACGTTTTCATACAGAGTGTATATACATAAATTATAAATTGAAGGCAACTGGCTCTTTAAGTACGTCATTTTTAGAATTTATTTGCATTATCCAAAAAGACGTGAAACATTGTGGAATCGACCATTTTTTAATAAATGATGCTTCTTATTTTGAACCGTTACCCATTTCGAATGCAATAATCATTGGTTTTTTATTGAACATAATAATAAATCAGTGGCTAATTTTTAAATGTAAGTCTTTAATGATGATAAACATTGTAAAATAAGTCGAATTTATATATTGATGTTGGTATTATATAGATTCTACAATTTATAGTCATCACTTTTTATACCTCCAAGTTTTATATAATGCTAAAATATAAATAACCAACATCTATTATCATACTTTTGATTACAGAATTTAAAGAATCAAATAATGACAACAAACTTATGGGTTGAACAGGTAAGAGTTATACAAATATTTAGATTCATTATAAATAATGTATAATTAAAAACATTGTAAAATATATAGAATCACGAAACAATTAATTCTTATTATTCTATATTATTGAATAAAACTGTCCGTAAATAATCCAATTTTCGAAAGTTTAAAAATTTATTTTAAATAGTTTATTATAAAGTTTGAGGGCCTTTTCGTTTGTTATTTTCAGCTGTATTTTTTAAATTGATAAATATCTTAAAAAATATAAGCTGAGATAAGTTTAGTTCATTTCATCATATGATTATTACCATCGAGTTTATAAAAAACCCTTTACTTTATCCTTACCTTTTTTAAAAAAAAATTATTTTTTACGTAAACACAATTTTGGGAGTAATTTTTACTTAATATCATTTCACAGTACATCTTAATATTGATTTTATTATTTATTTTTCAAGTATTGGTATGACTATAAGTTGACGTGGAATCCTAAAGAATACGGCGGTGTTGAAGGGTTGCACGTACCGTCAGAACACGTTTGGAGGCCAGACATTGTACTTTACAATAAGTAAATGTTTCTCTAACCATATTAACAGAAGTACAAATTTATACTTGTAATTACCCGATTCCGCGTATTTATTTATAGTGCTGATGGAAATTTCGAAGTAACATTAGCTACCAAAGCTATGCTTCACTATAGTGGTCGGGTCGAATGGAAACCTCCAGCTATTTATAAGTCTTCCTGTGAAATAGATGTAGAATTTTTTCCGTTTGACGAACAGACGTGTGTGATGAAATTCGGCTCATGGACTTATGATGGTTACCAGGTATTTATTAGATATTTAATGAATTTACTTTTGAAAACGTTCACATATATATATATAGTATTCATTAGTCTACAAGGTGACGAAATATAAATATTTGATTTGATGTGATTTTTACGGTCTTCTGACGATTACTACGTATTTTAAATATATTTTATTATAATATAAACGTATCTAAATTAAATAATGCCTTCACACTTAATAGTTTTACGTATAATATGGATTAACATTTTTTTTTATTTATAATTTCTTTAACCCTAGAATATGTTAAGTCGTCATACAATCTTATGAGATGAGGATGAGTAGACTGAGTGAAAAAAAAAGAAGATTTGGTTTTTTGTTTTGTTTCAATGTACATTTATTTTTATAGTCGTCGACTTGCTCCAAGTATAAAATAGGTTCTTAGTACAGTAGTTTACGATTTCCGAGAAGCGTTATATTTTTCTATTTATCTCTTCAGAACACCGGTGTTCAGATTGTTAAGGTAGTAAAGAAGAATGTAGAAACTTACGTATTAATGTTATGGCGCAGATGTTTTCGTCATAATAAGTTCTATTACGTCAGTTCGCGTGTTGTCAGGTAAAATCGTTCACTTTTTAATCACTTTAGTGTAATTTTAATGAGTATATACTAAATTGGTAATTATTAAATTAAACATTAATATTTAATACATATCGGGGAAAACACAAAATTTGAATAAATGTTGATATAATAGTATATTTCAATTCAAGTGCTAAATAGCAGTTTAATTATTTTATACTACTTTAGTTGTCGTAGTGGGAAATAATAAAATTTTAAATCTTAAAACTATTCACATTAGAATAAAATTAAAACATGTGTAATATATGTTCAATTTTAAAAATAGTTTACTTTTTTAATTTTAATATTGTAAATGTAACTAGGTTTTAGTTTATTTAACGAACAATTTTACCATTGATTTATCTAAAAATAATACTTACAGAAAACAGAATACAGATTAATCTCGTTGTTACTCAACCTCAAAAGTCAATTAAAGTTGATAACAATCTGGTAATAGCATGTTCAAACATCTAATGTATAATGAAGTTTGAAAGTAGTTCTGCATTGTTACAATTACTAAAGAAACTATTCTATAAAAATAAATGTCGTCTTAGTTGTTTTATCAATAATTAATTTAACTACATTTTAATGTAATATTCCAAAAAAAGTTACGAGCAAATAACAATAATGATAAAAACAATAATAATACATAAATATATTAGATTTTTTGAAAAATTGCTATTCGTCCATTTAAAAACGAAGTTAAAAGAAAATATTGAAAAGAAAAATGTATACAGTCTAAAACATCTCACTTTATATACATTTCGTAAATGTACATAATATTTTTAAATTCTCAAATACTTTTTTGGAGGAAAATTAAAAAATGCCAAAATATTATTCGTCTTTCATGTCTGTGTGGATCAGATACTTGACCAAGGAAAATTTAATTATTACTAACAAGTTTAATAAGTCAAGAGAAATCGTTTTAGCTGTGTTTTCAAACAATAGATATAATATGAATTAAATCCCGATAAAGTGTTTTCCTTTGTGATGCGCTAATAACTCAAAAACTTAGTGTGCAACTCGATTGTATACGTCTGATCTATTTTAGTATACGCGTACTACGTCAGAATAAATGATAATTTATTATCTGCGCGATACAGTTTTGACTTAAATATTTGATTTTCATATTTAATTTAAATTTTACTGTGAATTAAATAAGAATTGTTATTGACGTTATATCATTTAAATTCTACAAAAAAAATTTATGTCTATATAATTTCTTACTATTCATTATATCAAATTATTAGGTATTCATGATTCAAAAAGATAATTACATTTTTCAACTGTTTCAATCGTTTTTTATTTTATTCAATTTTTTTTCTTTGAACGTATTTCGGTCAATTTTTTTTGTCTTATGGCACAAAAATTGAATAAATACAATGAAATTTATAAGTTTATACTTTAGTATATTACCAATTTAAATAGAAGCGAGTTTGGCCATATTAAAATAAATAAAAATATATTTTTATCGTATTTATAAATTTAGATGCGAAATATGTCAATTATTGTTTTTATAATATTGAGTAGTGAATGCATTAAATTCGCTAAAAATAAGATTACGCTTTACAAAAATTAAAAATATCTTTTGCTTAGGTCTATAAATTAAATGTACTTAAATTGTACTTATTAAGCATACGCACTTATAATAATATCGATTTCGTGTAAAAAAACTCATTTTTTGATTATAGCTTAAATAGTAGATATCCAAAGTAAAGGTCTAAGTCTGTTAAAATAAAATTGTGATAAAAATAAATGAAATAAAACGTTTTCGTGATTACAAAACCAAATGTGTATTGTTTAATGGAACAACGTCTACATAGATAGTTTCTTTTCCTGTATAACGTACAACAAACGTGGTCGAAATATTCATTTAATTTTACCAAATAGAATTATTTTTAATATTTTCGGTACAACGTACATAGTGTGGTGTGTCTGATGAGTGATATACGGAGATTTTTTTAGCTGTAATATTGTATAGTGGCTATAATTTTGGATATAAATTTCCACGGAACCCACGCCAGAAAGAGAGAAAGCGAACGGCTCGATAAAAGGGCTGCTTCTCCCCCGTATATCCTTCCGTTTTGTTTCACCTCTCAACCCCATTCATCTACCCTTCGCCTTCTACAGGATATATCCCTTTAAATCCTACTTCTCTCTAGTTTCTATACACCCGATACGTTTTAAGTATTCAAAAAAAAAAAAAAAAAAATGAAATCATTCCCCTCGTTCATTCACTCTCACTCTCTACTCATCTAACCTATACTATCTTTATCATTTTTTTTCCCGTTTCCTTCCTATATTCTTTTTTTCTTCGAATTTCCTCCAAAAAACATTAAATATTTTTGTCGGCATAATGATATCGGGTATGTATCATCTGACGTTTTTAGCACTCTTTCACTTCAGCGCCAATTACGTGACAGCAAACGATATTGATGATTAAATCAATTTGATAAACTCAATTAGAAATGATTTGACAATAGCGGTGTACGTAAATGTTGACGAACAGTAAAAACAGTACGTAAAATGGTGTATCTATTAAATGTAGATTTGATTATAATAAATTATATAAATTATTTTTCAATACATTTTTAGTATCGTGCATTACATTAGGTCTATTTAACAAGTGAATGCCCTTAATTGAGTTTTATTTATTAAGTAAAAAATATTTGTTTTACGTTAGTCTATTTATAAAAGTGACATTCAAGCAAACCGAATACATTTTACGAAATATCGATCTTTAAATAGTAAAAACGTTTTTGGCCATCTGATGTAATCGTGAAAACTATTCATGAAGTGAACCAATGTAATAGATAATAAATCGTCGTTTAATGTACAAACAAGAGATTGAAGTGATTTATTGTCTCGCCTCGTACGTAGCGAATCTAAAAAATAACATTGTCCCGTTCAGTTAAAAATAACAATTTTCTGATCAAGATAAACTAATTTTAGTACTACAATTTTTTTTCATTTACATTTAAAATTCTTAGTGAAATCGGATGTTGCTATTAGTTACATATTTATGCGTGTATATTATTTTCTTCTCTCGGATAACACATTTTGAAGTATTAAGAGTGTCTTAAGCATATTTGGTATGGTCTTGATCGGTTAGAAAATGAATACGTTTAACACTAATTAGACATTTTTTTGTCATTAGCTTAGGATAATCAGTTTTTTAAACAGTGATTTTAAAATGTTTTCATTGTAAAAAAACAAATCTATGTCAAATATAAAACAAATGAATTTGAATTCTCTAGGGCAATTATTTTTAAATTTCAATGAAATAACCAAAATACATTCGGTTTAAAATGCTCTTACTGTAAATTTCGGTGTTTTAAATATTGTTGAATATTTGTTGGTTATGCTGCTGGAAACGCTTCATATCTGACTTCTTTGTAGTGCAATCTACATATTTATCTCCAAACAATAAAGCTGCTAAATGGAACTTTATGATAACTTCTCGTCTCTTCTTAATGTATAATGTGTTCACAGCAACAAAGCGAGCATAAACGAATACTTCTTTTAAATAAACGAACTTCTCTAATTTAGAGAAAAAATTTTCTAGAAATAAAAGAAATCGATCAGTATTTATCCGGTGTTGTTAAAGATACTTAGTTTCAGAAGACTAAAATACCTGTTGTGATCTGTATAAATATTAATTTTCAAGTTAATACAATCTTGTCACAAACTTTAGCAAAAACGGATTGTTATTAAAATAAGTATTACACGTTTTGTATACAATACGGAATCGATGATGGATATGCCAGAAAGGGATTTCCGGTTGATAATATATCAACAGTGAATTTTAATGATACACGCACCTACTTAGTGTAGTTAAAAAGCAAACATTCAATATTTTTACGCGTAATAATGTAAAAACGTGCATCGACTAATGTGTCAATCGTCGTATGATAATATATTTACAGATAGCATCCGGTGTTTCGGATTGATATCAAAATTTGATTTGAACTTGCCGCAGGTCGCATCACTAGTATTCGTTTACTTGTTCATGTATATATATTATTTTCAAGAAGACGAAAGTCGCACGAATTTCGCAGCGTACCGTCTCTATAGGACACGCGACGGGCGATGATCAATAGAACGCGAGTTTTAAGAAACGTTCTACCTGCCGCACGAGAAACCCCCGTCGAGTTTTGTTCCGTTTCCAACGGCCCCAATACAGCACTCCGTGTTCCTTTGTTTTCCCCTCTCGGCGTGCATATTTTTAATGCGTCTCTCGGACGGTGTGCCGTCATCAATATTCATGAGAACCGGGTCATTCCTCCCCACGGCGGCCTTAAACGTCGCCGGAGCCTTCGTTTGCGAACGTATTGTTTATTTTTTCCCTTTACGGCGTCGCCACCGGCCTCTTCCGGATACATCTGAAACCGGATTACACGCGTGTACGTGTGCGCACGCGAGATTACGGCGGTACTCGTCAAGCGCTCCCGGCATTCGTTTGCAGAAGAAACGCCGTTTCGCCGAACCCATCGACCACCGTAAAACCCGTCTAGCCGCGTACGAAACGAAGCCCGCGGGAAACGTCGCGCGACTCGGACCGCGTGCCAACACGAACTGCTGCTTGGAGCACTCTTTAAGTGTCGTTTCGTGGCGGCGTGACGCGTTAGTGTTCCGGAGACGCGGTCCAACGGCAGACGGCGTTCGCTAAACATTTGTGTGTTTAAAAATATAAAAACACGATGATTCCCCGCGCCGAGGCGGTCGAATTTCAAACGAGACGTTTACCGCGTCTAATGGGAGGGGGTTCATTTGGTGAACACCGCGTAGTCGGCCAGCCAGCACGCGCACCCGACACACCGTTCGCGGGACACCGCGCACAGGGCCGCCGTCCAGCAGACGGCGGCGGACGCCAAAACGACGGCCGCGTAGAAATTGCCGTTGGGCACCATTCCGGCGGCGTCCGCGCACCCGTCGTGATAATAGTCGTCGACCGCCGTCGCGGCCGTCGCGGCCGCGGCCGCGGCCCCGTCCAGTTTCCGGGCGGCGAGACGCGCGCCCCACAGGGCCGGGTACCAGCGGCCCGCGGTCTCGGACGCGGCGATCAGCGGCAGCGCGGTCGCGTTCAGCCACTCGCGCAGCGCGCGCACGTGCCGCCCGGACAGGGTCGCGGCGGTCCGGGCGCAGTGGTCGAACAGCGCCCGGTGACATCCGGCGTCGCGGACGCCGAACAGCACGGGCCGTCCCGTGGGCCGCGGCACGACCAGCGAGTGCGGCCGCGTGTCGTTGTCGAAGAACGGCACGTCTACGCCACGTCGTCGTCGTCCGCCGGCCACCGGCGCCGTCGCCGCAGACCGTACGTGGCCGCGTCCACGCCGCCGCAACGTTCGTCCGACCGCGGCGCCGTCTTGTCGCGACCGTCGGCCGCCGGTCCGCGGTCCGCCGCCATCGGTCTCGCCCAACCGCGGCCGTCCGTGTTCAAAACGTACCTGCACGTCAGAACGCATTCGTTCGCGATGTCGTTTGTCGACTTACGAACAACGACGACAACAAGCAAAAAACAAAAAACAGGCGTTTGCGGTCGAAATTCACGTCGGACTACGAGACGGATTTTGTCCGACCGAAAATGTGTCGTCGCGCCGGTTCGGAATATCCGAATGAGTTTGTCGGGCTGTCCCGTGCTGTGGTTCGAAAATCCGTCGCGACAAAAAAAAAACGTTTGAAGGTTAGAAAAAGAACGTAAACGATTTTTCGGAATCTCTATACGGGCAAACGAAATTTCTCGGGACCCACCCCGGTTCGAGAAACCTCCGTGTTTAAACGCACGGCAACCGCGTTGGCCGGACGGATTCTTTTGACTTGACATTTGAAATAATTCGTTGAAAACTGTTATAAAGTTTTTCGATAACGCTGACGTATTTATTTATGGGGGCGTCCAGCGTTTTGTTTCGGTCTTGCGGTGGTCGTATGGGATGCGACGCGTACGATGTTCGTTTTTCGCGTTTTTCGCGAACTAAAGATTAATAATATCATTGAACGTGCAGACGTAACGTAATCGATCACATTGTGTATTCCGCATGTCGATAAATCGAAAATAATGCGCGAACGTTTTCCGCTAATAAAAAATAATCGAAAACCGATTGTTTTCAACAAAAACGCGCAGCACTATAGAGCGTTAAGACAAATATCGAATTTAAATGTAAAAAAACAACAACAACAAATATTTACCGAAAAAACGCGCGTGTCGGTCGAGCATAAAAATACGTATGCGCGATAAAGTCATAGAAACCTCTCGAACGAGTGCGGTGGGACGACTGCGTAAACGAGAAATTCACAACGTGCGTGTGAAACGGCGCGCGCAACGGGATCGTAGGCCGGGAATGGTTCGGGAACGAGCGTGGAAAGAAATAAAGAAATCAAATCGTCCCCGTTGTTTGGCGGCTGTTCGGTCGGCACGCGGTCAGGTGCGGTTTCGGTTCAACTCGACGAGGACCGATCGCGGGCACGACATTCAAAACGGCGCGACGTCCGTCGGTGGACGGCCAGAAAAAAAAATAATAAACAAAGAACCCGACCGCCGCCGGGCGGTTATACGAAAATACGAATATTTTATAAATTTGAGTGTAACGTTTATTAAAAATTGACAATAATGTATCCAAATGACTAAATTATCCACGACAGAATATTCTGTTATTTAATTTTTTTTTTATAGATCATACGATTTTATAATCATAATTATTGTAGAGAATTTGTTTAAAGGCGCCCTGGCCGCCACACGATAACAGTGAAGTCGCTACGTCGTAACGTCGTGGTGCTCGGCGAATCGTCGCGAAATCGGTACCGCGCGCGATGAGAAACGGGGGGACTCGGTCGGACGCGTCAACTAACCTAACCGTCCGCGTTTTTTGTCGTCGTCGTCGTCGTCGTTATTGCGTTTGTACGATAAAAAACGGCGCGTCGAGCATTTCCTTCCCGCGGACACACGAGCCGTTAGTATATATGTGTGCGTGTTAAAATCGACTATACAATTCAAACGTGTTCTTTTCGCGTATTATTTTAAATACAGCGATTGAATTCGAACGTAAATTTTAGAGGTGTGGAGCGTTCAATTTCAAGACACGTCTTCCACACGAACGATTTCGATGAATTTTCAAACTATGCCGAGTGGGTTTTTTTGGTTTTTCGTTGGACAAAGAGAAGAATCACATTACGCGACGGATACTACGGTAAAGTTCGTAACTTTTTCGCCCCGAAAATGTAAAACTGTACGCGTCACGTCTCCGCCTGTCCCGGGATATGAGTAATGAAAACCGACCGAACCGAACGGCCGCGGAAGATTAATTTTGTAATTGTTTCAGCGCGCGCGTAAAATACGATCTCGCGGTGTCACGAACAGTTCACACGCGCAACCGACCTAACCGAAAAGGCGGTTCGGGGCAAATTCCGTGACGTTTCGATAAAACCGTCGAATTAATAAAAATGTAATATCCGGTAATTCGTTTGGACCGACGGAGTTGAAAAGGCGCGACGTGACGAAACTAGTGGACACATTGATAACGGTCCGTAAAAAGGAACGCGCGGTTGAAACTCCGAACGATTGTACGTGACGTCGTCGTCACGACGATTAAATTTGTTTCTGTACAACACGTTTTTTCATTACGTTTCCGCGCGGCCAGTTAATAGGAAAATAAAAATGTCGGCCGGCCGTTTCAACAGTCGCGTCTGGTCGGCCGCTGCGGCGACTTGTCGTTAAGGCAAATGTTCGAAAACTTTCTCTTCCCTCGGGAGTGCACGCCAACGCCGATTCGATGGCGCGACGATTTCTTCCCCAATCGGAACGCGTTCGGGACCGTTCAGGGCGCGTTGTCGCGCGGACTCGTCGGGGCCGGGACGACAACGGTTTCGGGTTTCTACTGTCTAGCGCCCACTAGGCTTCCGGCGCGAACTCCTCCCGTTGTCTCGGCCCCACGCCGACTAGCGATTTCGACCGCCCGGGGGGACCCAGACACGTCGCACGAGCCTAATACACCTTTCCCTACGCCGCCGAGGGCGATCTACCCGACCGACCGCACGACGACTCCTCCGCGCGTTTACTTGATCTTGGCCAGCAGATCGTGCAACCGTTTCGCCGTCGCGTAGTCCAGCGCGCCGTCGTAGTACCGCGCCCTGGCCGCGGGCAGCATCCTGGCGTGCAGGTACGCGCCGATCGCGTCGGCCACGGCGAGCGCGACGCGTTTCCGTGCGACCGCCGACCGGACGTCCGCGGCGCGGCTCTCGACCAGACGGAAGTACGCGAGGAAACGGCGCGCGTCGTCCGGCACGCGGCCCGGCACCAGCCGGCCGACCGACTGCCGGCACCGCAGTTCCGTCCGTTCCGCGTCCGTCCACCTGCGCGCGGCCGTCGCGTCCGACGCCGCGTACAGCGCCGTGCCCAGCCCGGGCCCCGGGCGTCCGGGGCCCGGCGACGCGCGCCCCGGCGGCACCGGCAGCAGCAACAGCGACAGCAGCCCCGCGACGGCCGACATCGTCGCCGGGAACGTTTGTCGTCGTGCTGGTCCGTCGTTCTCGCACGACGACGCGCGCTCCAACATTGTTTTTGTTGTGTGGTACGCGTCGTCAACGGATATGTTTTTTTTCCCGTCAACAAACCGCGGACCTGGTTTTTCGCGTCGCCCGTTCGGATCGGCCGAGACCCGTGTCGATAACGTCTCGTAAACCGATCGCGTTCGACGTCGTTTTTCACGTCGTCCCGTCGAAACGCTCCGGGGGGGTTTTTTTTTATTTCATATTTTTTTTCCCGTTTTGATTGCCGGCGGTTTGCGGAATCGACGTGTCGGTTTTACGACGACGCGCGCTTTGTTTTTTCGTGGGTCGCGATAATTTTTTCGAATCGCGTACGTTCTGAGGAATTCGCGCGAATGTAAATGTAAACCCGCCGTCTATGCCCGGCCGCGTAAAACGATAACGAACCGTGTACGCGCGCGAGTACATTATTCGACGCGTTTTTCCGTGTTCTCGACGCGGTCTAACGACCGAACGTTTTCAACGGACCGCAAACCCTGCCACCCGGTACAATCTTCAACGTGATTTAATGTTTTTTTAAGATCTGAAAACGTATCGAGGGAGCTCCGTATATTCTAACGATATTTAAAAAATAAAACAAAAGAATTTTTCGTTGTTTTGAACGTCGGAAAACTATAAACGGAGTTTCGCTCGGAACTCACCGGTGCGCGTGATCGCATCTAAAACAATTATACAACGCCACGCGTTAGATTTTTTTTTTCACTTGTAGACAACCGACAGGCGTGTAAAGTGCGTGTGTCGTTTGCCGTTTTATTACGCCGTACGCCACCGGCAGAAAACGAAAAAGTTTTATCCAAAAACAGGTCCGCGCTCGTCGAACTGTCGAAAAAAAAAACAACGACTTTTCGTTACTGTACTTCTAACGATCTGTACAAACGGTGCATCGCGTGAATATATTATTTCCGCGTTATCGACGCAACGAAAACGTTCCGAAATAAAGTAAACCTGCAGATTGTACGTACGTTCGATCGTATTCGTGCAGAAATAATAATAAAAAAAAAATGTTTCGGTTTTGGTATTCGTCGACCGTCGACATCAACGATTATTGATATTGTGACGAGACCGTTGAATTCCGATTCGGACATTACAGCGTTATGCAGAATCTTACGATCGAAACCGAACACCCCCGCGGATTGAAATTTTTTCGACCGATTAAGAGTTCGTATTTGAAAAATCTTTCGATTCAAATACACTTCGCCGTTTCTGGTGCGAACGACAGTAAATCGAATAAAGTATCAACGATCTTTACACGATATTACGACGTTAACAATGATTTACGTTTCCGTGAAAGTACAAATCGAATCAAATGCGAATCACGTTTTGTAATCACGACGACGGCGTTTATTTGTCCGACCGTACCGCCGTTCCGCGTTAACGTTTTTTTTTCTTCTTATATATATGCATAATAAAGTCTGATTTCCCGTCCAGTTTTCGATCCCGTCGGGTATACACGTTTAATATACGCTTTCACGGGTCGTAAAATTATTATGTCATCACGCGAGACGCGAAAAAAACGTGTTACGCCGAAGCGAACTTTGTGCGGATTAAACGCTAAGCCCGGTAGCGTTCGTAAATCGCGACAATTGTATTCGCGTCTCGGGCTGTAAAAAATATTTTTATTGTATTTTTATGTTTCCGTTGTTTTTGACCTAGGTCGACTTAAGGCACGCGAACGAGGTCGCCGAGTCCCGGGTCGTGGATGTCGGCGTTGATCTGTCCGAATTTTACGCTTCGGTGGAATGGGATCTTTTAGAGGTTCCCGCAATAAGGTGAGCGACGGCCTTGCCGACGTTATAATAAATAGTACGTCCGTGTTACCGTGGTTACCAATGATTGTCGTACGCGTGATGTCCGTTAACGGAGAGCCACGGCGAATTCGCGTTCGTTCCTTCGTTTGTCTTCCTTTTTCGGTCAGACTCTCGACGATTTAAACCGTAAACCGTACGCGTTCATTCCGAGCGAAATGAAATGCTGAACACCAAAGTTTGGTAACGTCCGTTTAATTGGTTCTGTCGTTTGTTTTGTTTTTTTTTACTTAAACACTGTTTTTTTCGTTATGATACTTTTCGATTCGGACGAAATGGAAAACAGATTGCGGCGCAATAAAATTGTGAGGATTTATTTATTTATTTTTTTTTATGGTCACTCGAACGAAATACGAACGTTTTGATCGTGAAATAACGTATAACTTCTTACTGGGGGAAAAAAAAAAAAGTATGAATGAACGACGGCCCGTCCAAACACCACAATCGTTATTTATTCTTCGTTTAATATCGGCCCATAGGAACGCAATTGCCGCTTTTAGACTGGCGAGAAAATATCTCGTTAGATAAATACGACGACTTTGTTGAAACGTAAATTATAATAATAATAATACACGGACACGCACGATCGCCCGTTATGTCATGACGGGTACGTCATGAACGCAAACAATTTTTACTCGAGTTTTCGAAAAACCCGTTTCCACACGATATTGATTATTGCGATAAAAACCCGATCGAATCGGGTTTGTCGACGTCCAAACGACTATCCGAACATCGCGTTTCGTTTCGTAAACGCCAACAAAATAAATTGATATTCATTTCTCTGACGATGTTACACGCCGTACAGTGCGCGTTCGTAAATACATTTACGTCTCCGATCTCGGAACGGGAAAACTCCTCGTTGTTATCAATACGACGCGTACACGTCCGTTCATTGTTATCGGTTTCGTTCATCAACCGCGTTTTCGGGCCAGCGGATAAATGTTAATCATTGATATCGTTTTCGTTTGGCGCGCGCGTACACACAAGACCGTCCGTTTTTAATAATATATTTATATTATTACGTGCGGGATTTATGAAACGTGGAGTCCCCGGGCCCATCTTTGGCGTCGGCCCCGCTTTTCCGTTACACACATCCGGTGTGTCGGTACGTCGCAAGTGCGTTTGACGCGTCGATTACGTTATAATTTACTTCAAAATCATATTTCGTTCAAACAAATAAGGTCGAAAAAATTGAATTACGTTGGACGATCAATCGAAAACGTGAAAATCATATTCAATCTATTTCAAACGATGTAAATCGTATTGGTACGCTTATCAGGTCTCGTCACCATACATTTTTTTTAAAACTATACACCGGTGATGTTTTCGTTCGAATATACTTACTATGCGGAGGCCTTCGTTTTGTGGAGACCCGGGGCCCGATCCCCCCCCCACACCCTCCCAAAAAAAAAAAAAAAAAACTCAATCCGTTCCCGGATCGTGCGCGACAACCGACCGACCGATCGTTTTCGCCAGAAACGAGAAATATTACACGTGCTGCGAGGAACCGTACTTGGACATCACGTTCAACATCACCATGCGTAGGAAGACGCTGTTCTACACGGTGAACCTGATCATACCGTGCATGGGCATATCGTTCCTCAACGATACTCGTGTTCTACCTGCCGTCGGACAGCAACGAAAAGGTGAGTGAGTGGCCGTTCGAACGAACGCCAAAAACAATGGCCCTAACCCGCCGCCAGCGTTGACGTTTTCCCGTTTGCCGGCACCAGGTTAGCTTGAGCATTTCGATACTACTGTCGTTGACCGTGTTCTTCCTGCTGTTGGCCGAGATCATTCCGCCCACGTCGCTGGTCGTCCCGCTTTTGGGCAAGTTCGTCTTATTCACCATGATACTCGACACGCTCAGGTAAGCTCTTCGCGGTGGCGCACCGCGCCCCGCGGCCATCTGACGAGCGCAGTCCGACTCTTGTCCCGACGTTCGGTATTCTCACGGGGTTTTTCTTTTCGCGATAACCATTGGAGAGTCCTGCGCTTCTTAGATTTCCAACTACTGACAATACGTTATTCGGTGCCATTTTTTGTTTCGCGAAATCCAAAGCAGCTGTTTCCATGAGTGTGTTCACGAATTTTCGAATTGTCGTCGACACTCCATGGGTTTTCGGAGTTTATCGGCAAAACTCATCTGGTGGTGGCCCGTATCATTTTGCTGGCTTCTCCCGTGTGTCGCCGAAGTAAATTCTTAACGGCTATTTTCGGACGTTGCAAAAAGAAAATATTAAATTGAATAAAATTTTTCGTTAAACAAACCCCCCCCGAAAATATCGAGAGTCCGTCGCGCTCGTCAGATGTTCACGCACTCGCCGCTGTTCATCGTCCATCTTCCAGCATATGCGTGACGGTGGTCGTGTTGAACATACATTTCCGATCTCCGACCACGCACGTCATGTCGCCCTGGGTCCGCAGAGTGTTCATTCACATACTGCCGAGAATGTTGATCATGAGAAGACCGCACTATCAGATGGAAAGGAAGAGGTATTATGTGTGCGTGTGGGGGGGGACGGTCGTGCAATCAATATTATTTAGCAGGCCGCGTGTAATTCTCGCCGTTGCGCAATGATGTGTGTGTGTGTGTGTGTGTGTGTGTGTAGCTTGACGGGGCCGTGTCATCGGATTATGGTGAGAACGTGCAACGGGCTCGAACTCAGAGACGGAGACTCGGCCGACCAGTTACTTCAGGGCGCCGCCGACGTATTTTCAGCCAGGTATACCGACGGCCTTGCGCCGAGACACGGTGTGGACGTGCGCATAACGATTTCGGCTTCCGACCACGATATTTCATTCCACCGTGTTTTCCCTTTGCTCTTACGATTGCAATCATAAACGCGATGATAATCAGCCGCCGCCTCCGTCTCTCGTCATTAAATCTTTTTTTTTGTTTTTTAATTATCGTTCGCCTGATCTTTCTGTTTCTCGTAAAACAATTATTGTTTTTCCCTTTGTTTTCGTTTGGGTTATACGCCGTTTCTTCCGTCTTTCTTTTAAATCGTCCTCCTCCTTTAATCTCCGGGTAAATGCGACTCTTCCCGTCGTAGGACCTTTTCCATTTTTCAGTCCCTTCTGACGTAAGCGACAACAAACCTTTCGTTCCTCCGAGACCTAACCTTATCGAATCCATTTCAGCGTGTCGGAATTTTTTTTTTTTTTTTAACACACTTCTTAATTGTACCGTGGTAAATTTAAATGATGTGTTCGTAACAACGTTCGAACGGTCTTCAACGTCGAAACGGTTGAATAGAACAAGAAGAATAAAAAATGAAATCGATAACGCTGTGATTGCTCAGGGATTTGGAAAGCGGGGTCGTGGGCTGTTGCGAGATACACGGTCCGATAATTGCGTTGCCCAGTCCGTCGGAGCTGCACGTGAACGGTGCGCTCCCCAACAACGGCCGGAAACATTGGCACGGTTGCCCGGAACTCCATAAGGCGGCGGAGGGCGCGGCGTACATAGCCGACTACATCCAGAAGGAGGAAGAGGAGAAAAAGGTAAATCGATGTGCGCGCGCGCGCGCGTGCCGGACAATAACGCGTTTCCTCGTTTCCCTCCGTCACGTCTGTCCACAGATCAAAGAAGATTGGAAATACGTGGCGATGGTGTTGGACCGGCTGTTCCTGTGGATATTCACGTTGGCCGTGACCATGGGGTCCGCGGGCATCATCCTGCAGGCGCCCACGTTGTACGACAACCGGCTGCCGATCAACGTCCGGCTGTCGGAGATACTGCCGCACGCGCCCACGGCGAAACAGGATTACAACAACATTATGTGAAGAAAATTTTTTTGTTTTTTGTTGCTCAACGCTAACGGGCCGCCGAAGACCACCCCCACCCCACACACAAACAACCACTGACCGTATACCGCTCTATACGTACGGTGAAATAGATAAATCGATAAACACTCGTACCGTCTAGCCGAGACTGATTGTATCGAACGGTGTACCGCACACGAACGTTACGTAATAGATAGATGTTTTTTTTTTTTTTAGACGTCGATGAGAGAACGAGAACAAGCCGGTCTAAACGAAACGCGTGTCGTCGTAGAAACGGGTCCCCGACTATTTTTATTCCGTTATTCGTAAAGAATAACACGTAAACGATACGTATACGAGATCGTTGATCGCGTTCAAACGGTAATAACGTTAACGACGTCGCATAGTCGTGCACGCAGGATGTATTGTATAATGTATATGTGAAGTTAAAAAATTGTGGAAAAAATATATTCGTTGACGTTTAATTTGATTCGCGGTCTTTCTCCTTGGGCGACGAAACGTTTCCGTCCCGTCGCGCACACAAATTGTCATCATGACAGTCACGCCGAACAGAGCGCGAAATAAATGAGTGATTTTATTTGATTTTAATCATTACGGGCGTTTTCATCGAAGCGGCCGAAATCAGGTATGGTTTGAAATTTTACAAAAAAAAAAAAAAAAAAAACACCCCGCAACATTCGAGTTTACTCGAAAAAAAACATCAAACTATGTGATTAACGATCTTATGATAAAAGTTCAATGTCCATTTGGTGTTTATCTTAACGGTTTCGATCGTCTGGTTGATGGTCAAATCGGCTCCTTTCAAGTGAGTCGAGAATTTGTCGACAAACGACTGGATCTGTTCGCAACGATAAAATACATTTTAACGATTTTTCCAAAAAAATTTAAAAAAATACATTACCTCGTCCAATTCTTCTTTGGTTTTCATTTGAGATCCTATGACTTTTACGTATCGGCCGACAGCGATCGCCACGAGGTTGGAAACTAGACGAAAAATGAAAACGACAAAACAAATATTTTTTCCGTACTATTGTGATCAATAATATGGTACTCACTATTCGGATATGTCGGCGATTTTACGGTACAAAAAGTCTTTGGCCACGTAAAATCCAATGTCGCTGCTAGCCACCGAGTAAAACACCGTGGTCGCGTCTTGTTTGCGAATAATGGAGTTCGGTCCGATCGTCCAGTTCAAATATCTAAACGAATTGACGGAAGACGAACGTTAGATATATTTAATCCGTTTGTTTTTCTCGCGCCGTGTACGCGCGTACGTCGCACCGACCTGTTCAGCAGCCAAGTTTCCGAACTGCAGCCCAACGCCGAGAGCAATTTCGCTTTTTCGGACGCCACGTTGGAACGCTGATAACGTTCCCACAAAAAGTCCCACTCCTCCACGCCGCCGTATTTGATCGCTTGACAGTAAATGATCGTCTTGAGTTCTCTGGGCAATCTGCACATTGTTATAATTATGTTATTAACGAACTGGAGTGCCTATACTGGACGGGAGATCAAGAACAAAATGAACCACAAAAGGAAAAAGTAGAAATACTTATTAAAATTGTTGAAATAATACCACGGGCGAAGTCATTGTAGCAATGGAACTGCTTAAGAACAAACGTGATAATAGCCAAAAACGTGGAATTTTGTTTGAAAAATACGGATACAAGAACAAATATTCAGAAAATGTCAACTATCAGCGATATACAAAAAAGGTGATCCGTGGACTGCCACGCTTATAAAAGATTATAAATGCTTACGAATTTTTATCCAATGTTATATTAAAGAGACTTAGATGATACACGGAGACAATTATACACGGGACTACCAATGTGGATTTCGATCAAGACAACGTGTAGAAAAGGACTATTGAATTAAATAAGCCCCCTACATCTATCCCTAACCCCTAACAATGAGACTGATACCTAGGAACCGAACTAAACAGTGGCAATAGCTACGAAATAAAAGGAATACAAATACGCATAGACGCAGGAAATGAGTGCTACTTTACCTTTACCGACCAGTGATACTAACGCATGCAAAACGTGGAATTCACGTGCCAAAGAAAAACGAAGAACCAGATTAATATGAAATAAGAGATTTAAAAATATTGTTTCGAGAAAAAAGTACATCATAAAGACTAGCTGACGACGGAGATTGGTCTAGTTGGGACACACACTAAGATCGGATAGCATAGCAGAGTATGCACTGGAATGGAAACACCACGTGACCGAATAATAGATATTGTCGCTAGGGATCTTCAAATGTTTCTCGGGGGTAGAGGATCCTGCGCGAACTGTAGAGAACAGAGACAAATGGCGAATGCTGTGTGGAGCGACGATGGGTTTTGAACAAAAAAACTGAAGAAGATTATACACGTTTGGATTGAAATTCCGTGTATTTAGTTCGCGGCCGAGTCCGCGCACTTACATATTGTTACTGTCCGGGTCGTCCGTTTTCATCCACTGTTTGAACAACGTCAGAGCCTGGTCGGTGCAGTCTTGCACTCGGTGACGACACGCCTCAGCGATCACCAGGTTTTTGAAACGTATGTCATCGTAACGTTCGAGTTCGTCGGTCATGTTCCGGAATCGGCTGTACACCGACAACAGCATGCGTTTCATGTAGTTCTAATAAATGCGTATTATAATAATATGTTAAATCGCCGTTATTCAAATAGAGTGTTCCTCAATCAAACGAAAACCAAACAAAACATGATTTCCGTTTGTAACATTTGGAAATTTTTTTACAATTTTAATTTACGTGCGGTGGTGGTGTTCGAAATGGATCGAATTAAGCGGGAAGATGGCCACGGGAAATTATTATCAAGTCTAATAGTTGAGGATAATTCTGCAGAAAGCTTACAGATTCGCGTAGCCCAGAGAGATTCGATCCTAAACATATGCATCTCTTATTTATACCGTTTGTTTATTTCCTATCCATTCATATCGCTTGTATGTTTCAAATTATTTTAGTTGTCACTTAGTTAAAATAAACAAGCAAATATAAATATCGTTTCTCGTATAGACGAAAAATTTAAATAAAAAAAAATACTCCTCGAACGGACACGTTTTTTTTTTTAATAAAAATAAACATACAATTTATATAGGTTATGAAAAAAATAAAAATGCATTTCACTGACTTGGAACAATCCTTGGTTCGGGGTCCTTTTCATTAGTTTGTTGATCGGGCTTAAGCCTCCCAAAGCGGCTAACCACGGCATGTACTCTTTTTCGTGGGCCAAATATTTTAACAGTTGGAACGCGATGCCGTAATCAATTTCGCCGATTTGCGCAAAGCTAAGCGAATCTTCGATTAACTGTACTCGGTTCAATGTGTGTATTTGTTCGTATTCTTTTGGATCGTTTAACGTGGATATGATGCTCATCCAGTTCCGCGTGTCGTACATCACGCGGAACAAACCTAAATAGAAAATATATATTTACTACTCGAGATATATGAACAATCACGTATCGCGTTGGTTGATCGTACTCGAGCGGTATTCGGAATACTGTATCTTGAATATTTTTGAAGTGAAACTTATTTATAGAGGGTACGAAAATTTTTTTTGCGCGTTTCTGTCACGTTCGATCTGTCACGACACTTTTTTTGGAGACAAGTTGCGCATGCGCGTAATGTTCCTGTCAATTTCACCACATCTAGCATCCGTGCACCCGCACTCGCTGTTATCACGTCATTTGCTGTTTACACATACACATACACGCACTAGGCCAAACTAAAGTGCCACGTCCGTCTTATTCAGTGTTAACCGCTTTTTGTCTGTTCTGTTCTTTTCTTTCCGTAATTTACGTTATTACATACACACAGGCTGGTCGGACTTAGGACTGATAAACCAAGTAACCGATTTCAAAGTATCTAACAGTGGTGACCAAGTAAGTATTTTATCGATAAACGCCCTTGACTCATACAGTTCCTATATTTATTTATCTAGCGAAATAGAGAATATTTAGTAACTTCCATTTTATTTTATTTCAATACAAACTTAATGATCTGTCGGTTAAATGACTCTGAAAGAAATTTCACTTCATCCGCGCGTTATCGTAACACGCACGAATTTTTTTGAGTATTCTAAATACTTTTTAGACAGTATTTATTCTTTACAACAAAATCCAACCGTTTTTTGACGCTATAGATAGATTAGCGTTCGAAAAAATGTGCGAAAAATGTGTGAAAAAATTGAAATTAATCAAATCATTTATCATATTAAACTTAACTACTCCAAACACTATTTTTAATATCCGTACGATCAATGTACTTTGGAAGTTGTTAGAATAATTGTTACTATATTGCAGTGTGCAGAATACTATTCGTTGGCAATATTAAAATATTTTTCGATATTTCGAACAGATTGGCAACATTGATTTACATGAATCGGACAGCATTTATCGCAGTCCGTTTCACGAAACGAGCGAGAGTATAATTCACGAACTGGACGATTTCACATCTGGCGTGTAATATTCATATATATATAGGGCTTACCGGCTATTTGCACGTTAAATATAACCCAATTGTTGTCTTTGGTCAACGGCATCGTGAGATTGTTGTTTTTGCAATTCAACCACGTTTCCGCTTTCGTCCGAGTGAAATCGACCTCCGACGATGTCGTCATGGTGAGCGGTATCCACCAACAGCTCTTTTTGTTGTCCGTGCCGTTCGGTTTAATCGTCAAGTACCTTTCCTGTGGGATTACAAAACGATCAATTATTTGAAGTCGATCGACCACAGTCAAACCAATTATTTCCATTGTACACGTGGAAAGGAAAATGTATTTCTATAATATTACACACCGTTATAGACAACATTTACAATTACGTCATTTTCAACCTTATTTAAATAGCTCGTTATTTCAATCGATTTTAATATTTCTGATTTTGATTTTTTGATTTATTTAATTTTACGTTATATTATAATCAAATCGTAGTATACGTACTCGTGATTTGTTTGAAATTGTATAAAAATGTATTTTTAGACACAACCTTAGAAAAAATACGTATACGCAAAAAGTTTTTGGCGATTTAAATAAAAACAGACCATTTTCTAACTTTTTTTTTCGGCGCAATGAGAGATTCACATTGTTAGCACATACCTGCGATAACGTAACCATGTCCGTAGAATAATCCCGGATGACTTTTAACACAGGATAACCAGTTTGCAACGTCCACGTGTCCATTATTTCCTTCACCGACATGTTTTGGGCCAAACTTCCTTCACGGTGAGCTTCCTCCGTCAGGGAGCTCCACAAATCGTCCTGTTCCGCGTTGGAGAACTTGTGCTTGTCAATGTAATTTCTGATTCCCTGTTTGAACGCGTCCTCGCCGAGGAACATGTTCATCATGTGCAACAAAAACGAACCCTTCGTGTACGAGATCGTGTCGAAAATCTGCGCTATTTCGTCGGGATGTCCGACGGTCACCGACACGGGATGCGACGACTGCAGTGAGTCGAGGTCCAGCACTTGTAAAAAGTTTTGAACATTTTCCAGCTGGAGGGAGTTCCATTCGGGATACAACTGTGCACGTGAAATTTACAATTAGATCACGAGTGAAAACGTTTTGAATGTTAGCCGACATTCCGAAACTCACGAAATCCACTCCGCGGGCAGCGACATACGTAGCGAATCCTTCGTTCAACCAAAGGTCGGTCCACCATTTCATGGTGACGAGGTTACCGAACCATTGGTGAGCAAGCTCATGGGCGATGACTTCGGCTACTCGGTGTACGTTATCGATTGTAGCCACGGCCGGATCGATTAACAGCGCAGTCTCTCTACATACATTATTCACATATATTATAAAGAATCTTCTTTCTCTTCGCTTTTGTCCCACATAAACAGAATCGGCTCTATTCTTATTTTCCACATCTCCCTATTCATCATTCCACAAACTTCTATATCCCCATTAATGATCTCTAACCGTTTTTTTTTGTCCTGTCTCTGTACTAGCGCAGTCGTTATTATTGTATATATCACGTACCTGTAAGTAACGAGACCCCAATTTTCCATGGCGCCGGCGGAAAAGTCCGGTATGGCCACCATGTCTTGTTTGGACAGCGGGAATTTTTCGTCGAAATAGTCCTCGTAGTATTTCAGGACCAACGGTCCCGCGTTTTTCGCCAGTTCCGTTTGGTCGGCCGCGTCTTTCCTGACCACTATTCGGAATTTCACCTGGTCGTCGCTGCCGTCCGATTCTACGTACGCGAAGTCCGACACCATGTACGCGACCAGATACGTGGACATCGGCACGGAGTCCTCGAACTCGTCGAGCACGTAATCGGGATTCGACGGCCTGTAAAACGAACGCGCGACGGATATTTTCGTTTGTTATGCGACCGACACGCGCCCCGGTGACTTACATCGGTGTCGTTTTCATCAGTCTCATGTTGCTGACCGCGGTCAAGTCTTTTTGATGGCCCAGCCGTATCTTGAACGTGGCCTTCAACGCGGGCTCGTCGAAACATGGAAACGCTCGTCGGGCGTCGGCCGGTTCGAATTGGGTCACAGCCAGCCATCTGCGAACAGTTTTTCGACGGACGGTTTGTAAGTAGCACACGCAAAAAACACGCGTGCTTAAACGAGACCTAACCTCGTCTGGTTCGTCTCCGCGTCCACGTAGCTACTCTTGTAGTAACCGACCAGATCGTCGGTGATGTTTCCACCGAACGGCACCGTCAACACGTACTCTTCGCCGGATTTGAATGCCTCCGGCGATTTGACGTACATGAACTCTTGTTTGGGGACGAACGACACGCCGCTCACCGGGACGACCTTTCCGCCGCCGTCCACTACCGACACGCCTTTGGTGTCTACGTTCAGATTGCTCGAATGCAACACTATTGTGTCGGTGGCCTGCGAGCAGGTCATCTAAAACGAAAAACCAACACGGCATAACCCGCGTTTTGTTGAACCGTGCATAAAACACGAGAAGCCTGGAGAAGTTATATAATATCATATAAAAATATATTTAAACAAAAATTCTTCTTTTCTTTTCCTTCTCCCTCGCCACCCGTGTCCTAAACCTCCACTTGACATGATCTTCCACATTATCTACGCACACACCAGCAGTCCTCATATCACACCCAATCGCATCCAACCACTTCTTTTTCGGTCTTCCCCTTTCTCTCTCCTCCATAAACGTTCATTTCCATAACCGTCCTAACAGCTTCCGAATTTTCTATCCTCATAACATTACCAAACCATCCAAATCTATTCTCCCTCATTTTATCCACGATCCTATGCTTCCTCTTACATATTCATTCCTTATCCTATCTTCTCTTGTCACGCTACTCATCCATTTAAGCATTCTCATTTCTGCTATACTCAGTCTTTGCTCTATTTTCTTGTTAACTGCCTAACACTCTGAATCATACAACATAGTTGGTCTCACTACACTCATAGGATTTATCTTTCAGCCTCATTGAAATCCTCTTATCGCACAACACATTAGACACTTCTCTACATTCGATCCACTCGCACTTAATCCTGTATTTCATATCCTCGTCAAAACCGCCGTTCTTTTGTACAAAGGACCCTAAATACTTAAAACTTTCAACCTCGTCCCCGCTTATTGTCATTACACTCCTCATTTCATAGAATTGTTCTCTTTCATCAAACTCATACTCTATATACTCTGTCTTACTTCTACTAATCCTTAATCCCGTTCCTTCAAGAGCTAATCTCCACATCTCAAGTCTTTGGTTGACTTAAATAAAATAAAATAAAAGTTTACTTAAATAAACTATATCTTCCGCCACAATTTACTTTACATACAAACATAATATAAGACACAGGTTTAATGTAACGATTTTTTGTTTTAATCGATAACAATTTACAAAAGATCATCATTTTGTGGCTAAAAATAAATTAAATTAAAAAAATCGCTCGTTGCCCCCGATATTTAAATGTTTACATTTAATCGTTTCAATTAAAATACGTGGAAGACACTGACCGCAACGGGAAAATCCGCAACGCTACGGTCCCCATTGATGAAAGCCACGAGATTTCTGTCGAAAAATGTTGTGTACACAGTTAAGCGAATAAATAACTAAAACTTTTAATCGTTTTCCGGTCCTTTAAAAATGTCCTTTACACACGTGTGTTTATCCTACTAACACCCCCCCCCCCCCCTCGTCGAATGGTAGCAAACCGTGTGGTGAATTTTCTCGATAAAATTTCAATTCGTGAACATACACATTCGGTCGTGTTCGTCAAAATGAACGTATAAAAATCACGAATATTGTAACGTCGACCGGCCGTTATTGAAATTCGGAATACTCACTTTTATGTCGACCATTCCGTCGAACGTGAACTTGTCTTCCAGATGTGTGGTCACGTCCAATCGATAGCTGACGGGTTTGAAATTGGCCGGCAGTCTGTGTTCGGACGTTTCTTGCGGACGGACGACCGCAGCCATCGCGCACAAGCCGACGACAAACCTCATTTTAAACGCTTCAAAGACCATTTCTAAAACGGAACGCGAAAAAAATTACATAAACGTTGCGACCCGATGCTAAAAACGTCGAGGATGATGGTTTTTTTTTTTTTTTTTTTAACGGGGTTCGACGATCCGAACGCGTTTAAACCGACGCGAGAAAAAGAAAAGAAGAAAACCGGACGTCGGAAAAATATCGGAAACACTTCGACTGGGCGACGGATCCCGTCATTTCCGCTACGCGTGCGTCGATACAATAATGTTCTACTCGACACTCGGACCGTTCACAAACTCGAGATTACGTTCTCGGACATTTCAATCGTCGTGAGGAGCACTCGCTCGGTGAGAACCGAAGCTTAACGGTTTCGATAATCCGTTTGGATTGCGTTTCGTTTCGTCTTTTGTTCTTCCTTCGTTTACAATTGTTAGGTCATACTGTGCAGGTGCACGTTGGCGTACACACCGTCGTTTCTACGTCTCGTTTGATTGCGTTTCCATTATTTATATTGTCATTATTATTATTATTATTATTCTCTTGGAGACCGGGATTCGTTTACTCGCTCGGTATAGGTTTTTTTTTCTGCGCGTGACCCGAATTTTTAATTGACCCTCAAGTCAAAATCGTATTCGTGACTCGATAGATATTACTATGCGCGTGTAGAAAACGTATTTTTCTTCGTTTCTCGTCACAAACATTTAACGGTATTCGATTCCAGTAACGTGACCTCCGACTGTGACGATATTTTATTATTAACAGTATCTAGTTTTGTCATAATATCGCTTTCACCGCGTTATATATGGTATTTTATAATTATGCTCGTTGGGAACGAGAATAATAATTATACTATTTTAGTTACACACACACACATATACGTGTATAATTGGTTAATGTTAAAATCACACCGTTTTAGTAACAATACGTATGTTGTCATTATATTGTTTATTATTATTTTTTTTTTTTTCGAAACGTTTTTGTTAATCATTCGATTGGTAATAATATAGTCCCTAGATTAGTACTTAAGTCACGCAATCTTCGTATTTGTGGCCGTTTTCATTATTCGGTTACAAAATAGCCGCCGACGAACCTTGGCATATTATCGTGGTATTAACTGTGTTAAACCCATCGAGTTCACTAGTAAATTTTGTCGATTTATTATTCTTATCGACGATAGATAATACTAGAAAAACGTTTTCGGTACGAGTATATTTTCCGTTTGAATGAAAAAAAGTATGATTTTCAACAATTTCGTTTTACGTTCATCTATACAGAGTGTATCTATTAAATTATGTTTTTTTTTTTAATATTTTCACTATATATAGTTATTTAATCTTTGTTTATCATAACTGTACGTAAATAAACACATCGCGTTTAATATAAATATATATAATACCTAATTAAAAGCAATCTATATAAAACTGGTCAAAAATAATTTACAATTGTACGCATTAGATATTTGATATTGATACACGATTTGGACAGAACGAAAATTTTCGGATACATAACAGCTGAGCGTTATATTAAATTGCAATATGCATGTTTTACGGTTAGTGATTTCACGAACTGTATTCGGTTCGGGAATCGAACCAAAGAATATGAAATTCGTACCGAATTGATCGAATAACAATAAAAAATATTTAAATAAATAAATTTCAGTTTCCGCATTAATGCGAACATTAACGACGTATTTTCCCGTTTTCGTTCATCAATATAACAACATAACACATGATGTAAGAACAATTATTCCTTTCTGAGTAAAGAGCGATGTTCATTGTTTACAAAGATTTAAATATATTATCGGCGGGCTACGAGAAAAATATTATTCACATAAATATTCATAGCGTTTTCAAGCCAAAAATATATATTGTTTTGTCACCCTGTTGATAATATCCTAGTACTTGGACAAATTAGTTACAAAACGTCGTGATTTGTTATCGCGACTGCGGTAGTCGTAGAACTACAGTATTATTCGTCAAAGGTTCATTCGGTTCATTCACGAGAGTCATCCACGTTGCTCAGACAACAGATCAAAATATTATGTAAACGTTCATTTACGTTGTATTCATTTTAACATATTAATTCTTATTGGCACACATGACGCGGCAATAAAAAAAATCGTATTAAAATACATTCACATGCACCAAAAAACAATTGATTTCTTGCGTTAGCCACATTATATAAATGTACGTCTGATAATAACGTTATTCTCCGGTATTCAATTTTTTGTCAATGTTGTTTAATTTATGAACCAATAGTTAATTATTTAGGTTGACCGACTTTTAAATCAAACGAGTATCTGGATGTTTTAAATTAATTTAAATCCTATGTATTTTTTATGAAATTCAGTTCGGGTTCGAAGCAAAAAATTTTGGTTCGTAACATCACTACTTACGATATATATGTACCTCGATATTGCTGATTATAAATAAAACGAACGTATTCATTTCTTAAAAAAAAAGTTTTATCAAATGTTTCGTATCCGTTTCTATTTTCACTATTTTCACAGTTTTTTAGACTATATATATATATATTATTAGTATTTACATGTATGTAAGTTGTACGTCAGATTTTATAATCAATGATAATTACAATTTTCTACATTTGTAATTAACATAACGTTATATCATTAAATGCGTAGTCCATAATTTATTAAATTACGAATATTATGCTGTATATAATAGTACACTCAGCGATAGTATTTATCTAAATTCAATTTAATGGTCAAATATTCAAATCAACGTTTTGAAAAAATTATCGGTAAAATAATAGTGCCGATTACCAGTATCTGTTTAAACGTGTTAATAACCGTTTTTGTTTTTGTTTCATCAGAGAGTTATTACGTTATGAAACCGACGCTTGCTTAAACATTGGCAAGTAGTCGAATAACACCATTTCAACCTTGTAATGTAAAAATTTAAAAAATTGAATAGCGATAACTTTTTTTTAAAATAAATAAACCTAAATTCGGCAATTACAATAGTAAAAGTTAAAACTATAAAATCTTAATTGTGTCTGATTGTATGTGTTCTAAAAGGCAATATCATTTGATAAACACTTATTTTTTTTCATATATTTAAGCGGTTTACTATATTTGAATAACGACAATTTAGCATTTAGCATTTTTTTTTTTTTTAGTTATCCAAAAATAAATGTCTTAGATGTAATATGCTAAACATGTATTTATTCTCAAAGTTTTTTAGCGGTAATGTAGCTTAAAGTCGAAAAACTTATTTAAACACTTTAAATGTAAATGAGCGTATAACATTTAAGAGAACCTCTGCTGAGAATCTTAACAATACTTATATAAATTAATGTTCTGAACTTTGTTTTTAATTTCAACATAATGTTTATGACTTTACTACTGTTTATTGGCTTTAGTGCTTATATATATATAATATTTTTTATATTATAAAAAACGAGTATTTTTTATAACTGCAAGACCATCAACTATTTGTAAACTTTTTGCAATCGCATAATACCGTATAAAATGAATGTTATATTATTTTTATCTTAATGATATTTTAGATTTTATATCATATATATACGACGATAACCGTAGTTTATTTCACGTTTCAAAAGAAAATATTTGTCTGGAAATTGTGTTATTTACAGTGCATATCGAAAGCGGAACCAATATGATTTCGTTATTTACGAATATTTAAAATTCAGACGAGCACAACAGATAGTACAACACAATACAAATATTTGTGAGATAAACCCCCTGTCTCTCCCACTTGCCCTATATTATGCATCCGAACTTCAACATTTTGAATTTAAGATAGGCGTGGGCGTTTACTGACGTTTACACAGAGCCTAAAAAAACAAAATTGTATCACCGCGATAAAAAAACTGTTTACAAAAAAATCAACATACAAAAACGAGTGTCATATAACTGTTAAAGTAATATCATTATGAACACGTATATTTAAGTCTCAAGTATTTATAAATATACCCTTTTAAATATTGTTTTTATTCTTAAACTGATGCATACGGAGTTTTAATGTACTTCAACAATGCATTTATTACCTAAAAATTCAAAAAAAAAAAAATACTTAAAGGGATTGTAAGCGAGATTTTTCTATCTTTGTCTTGCACACACAAAACATAGTAAAATAGACGTTTAGTACTTCCAACGTACCGATCGACCTGGTAGTGCGATAAGAAATTTGAAAATAGATTTGAATTCGTCGTGAAGTCTACTTGAGATTGGCTTTCTCATATTTTTCAATTTTTCTACGCATAAATCTCTCTAAAATCAATTGAACAAATTAAAAAAAAAATTGTTGATAATCAATTTTTGGAGATAAAAAAAAATGGAAAAGTAGCAAAGTCGATGCATAATATAACTGCATAATAAAATTCACAATAAATTCAAATCAGTTTTCGTAATACTAATCGCGTCGATCGGTACAAACAACCTAACAAAAGCGTTTTAAAATTCTGAAAAATAATCGAAAGATACCTCGGAGAACTTAAACGTATTTCTCTCAAACGTTAAAAAAAAAACAAAACAAAAACAAACAAATAAATAATAACAATCGAGGATCGCGTTGAAATCCGATTGCGTAGGAAATGTGATGTCTCGAGGAGAGCGTCTTACCTGAGCCGAGTACGTCGCGCGTCTGTCTGCCGTTGTCTGATGGTCGTGGTGGTGACCCAATGACGATCGGACCGCTACTGAAATCGGCGCCTACGCTTTCGAACGGGTTGAGCGCGCGACGACGGCGAAAACACCGTAATACAATACATACGTATATATATACATGTGTATTATAATTTATAATAAAAACCGGTGTTCGTCGTCCAGAGAGGTCACGGACGCCGTTATGTTTCGCGATAAAAACCGTGTCCGGACGGAGCGTCCGTGCAGAGCGTCCGCCGGTTTTTGGTTTTTTCGGTTCGCGACCGAAAACGTTCGACGTCGTCGGCAATGTCGTTTAAATACCGAGACCCCGGAGACGGTTTCGCGACGCGTATTGGATTTCGTTTCGAAAAACGCGCTACCCCCGTGACTTTTGATCGGGTCAGGCGCGGGTCCAACGAGGGCCAAGGGACGATCGCCTGCCTCCCCGTAGAGTACGTACGCAAAAATTAGTACGTTCCGTCGCTACCGTCCGGCGAAACGTCGGAACCGGCCGACTGCGAGAGAGGTGGCCGACGAAGTTCGGTCGTGACACAGCGCTGATGACGGTCGTCCGCGAAATCGGTGCCCGGTGGAACGATCGTCAACGTCGACGGACGACCAACGGGCGGTGGAACAGGACTTACACGGGGATACCGGGAGTCTACCGGAAACCAATCCGGAAACTGGTACAACGACGTGTGGTGTATAATAACACAACCGTCCGACGGTTTTCGAGTTTGCGTTTCAGTCGCGTGACGAGGTTCTAACCGACGATTGAAAACGTCCATACGGAATCACGCGCAATCGTCACGCGTCCGTTTTAAACGCGCGTTGCCGTGTGTCGTCGTACGGGTCGTGTCGAATTACGATTTGCCGCCGCGTGCTCGTCGACGGAAAAACAAATTCGCCACGCCGTTATCACACGGCGCGGCGGGTCGTCGGCACGGTTGTCGCGCGGCCGAGAAAGGTCGAAGTCGCGCAGAGGCGAACGCAGGGAGGGGTTTTTTGGTGTTGACCCCCATCCATTCCGAAGTTTAGGACGGTATGTACGTACGCGATGTTCAATTACTTAACATCGGGAGTACCACCAATGCACGTTTATTATTATTGTTTACGTATTACCGTTGGAAATTCGGAATTTTCGGAAATATTCCTTGTTGAACGTTGTTCGCAATGCGTTTATTCGATTACGGACATCTTCAGGGCCGGGGATTAAGTACTTAATAAACGTAGATAACATCAATAAAATAATATGAAGATTATTACGGAGTACAGCTAAGAAAGTCCGAATATTGTTATCACTTATTGGTTATTCCAATTTTTATACGAGTTATCGACGGCACTGCGGGGCTTTCCGTCCGAACACGCACTTTTACACGCGTTCGTATAATATTATCCACCGTCTCGTGCAGCATGATAAACGCGACAAACGAAAATTAACGTATTTTTATTCGAAACGGCTCGACCGATTTTAATAAAAAAAAATTTGTCGTATATTTGTTAGATATAAGACAGCGATTTATACTTACGTTCGATTTATTTGATGATTTGTATGGCAGAACAACGTTTGCCGAGTCAGGTTTATTATATAATATAATATATTTTTTATTCTTGTAAACCGGACGTTTTACGGGCCGTATAAGCAATGCTTGTTTTGCCTGTAGGCAAATCCGGCCCCGGACATCGTGTTCAATCGTTGTTCAATCATTGCCATTCACGACATCGTATGCATGTGAATTATTGAACCGTGTGTTGTTTGATCGTTACATTTGCAACTGTTGTGTGGATTGTACGCACTGGGAATGTTTTGTCAAAACGAGTTCTGATCCGGTTTCAGAGTTCTTTAAATCGAAAAATACAATTAGCGTTCCGACGACTTTCAACAAATCCGTCGTGAAACGGAAACTTCTTCACGGAGGGTACGCGAAAAAATGAGGATTTTGGCGCGTCCCGGTCGGCCCGTCGCGACACTTTCTTGAGATTAATCGCGCGTGCGCGTTGTCTCGTTTCAGTTGCGGCCAATAGCGCGCGAGGCAGACCGTCCCCACCAGTTTTACCGGGACTAGGCACCAGTACACACGCACGCCGGGTCGAACGATTCAAGTAAACCTGACCCACTGAGCCGTCTTATGCTGTGTTTTTCCGCGTTCTTTCCGTTTCTTTTCGTTGCTTAACTTACGTTGCTACATCGTACACACAGGCTGGTCGGACTTAGGATTGGCAAACCAAGTAAGCATTTTATTGATATTAGCCCTCGGCTCGTACGGTCCCTGTATGCATTTACCTGGCGGAATGTTCGGTAACTTCCACGTACAGTTTTGAAGATCAGGAAGACCGAACACGGCGACAATTAAACACGACAGAAAGTAAAACGACGATGTCGGTCAACAAACGTAACTCCGACAATTTCTCGACAGACACCGCGTAAGGAGCGTAATTAAAAATGTCAATACAAACCGTTTTATTTTTCGTTAAACTCGTGTGTTATCTACACGTTTCGATGTTTTTTCAAAACCCACCACCACCACCATAGGCGTGCGCACGGGGGGGGGGCAGGGTGGGCAACTGCCCCTCCTGCGGGCTAAAGTTTTCTTCCAAATATAGTTTTAAAAAAACATTATAATATAATTTTATATTTTTATATAATGAATAATATGTAAACATAGAGTGCGCGGTGCACGATGATTTTGTGTAGTCCAACTTTTAACAAACCACAAGCGATACCGCGGTCATAACGAGTGTTTATAGATAAGCGGCAATACTTTTCTGCCCCCCCTGCCAGCAAGGTCTGCGCACGCCAATGACCACCACCACCACCATAATTTTTTTCGTAGGTAGAGGTGGTTTCGGCGAACGTTTAGATGTGCGGCGTGCAAAGCGCGAGGAGATCTCTCGGTTTTCCGACGACCCGGAGAGACATGCCGGGAATTGTTTTCCGCGGTCTCCGAAAAATCTGTCCGTTCCGCCGGGACGCCGTAAATTTGTTGCGCGCGATTGCCCGCGTCCCGGCGAAGGTCGTGCGTTTTCCGTTCGCGCGGCCGCCATCGGGGAACGTAAACCGCCGCGAAACGCGTTATGAACCGTTACCGACGTGAAATTGTCGAACGCCGCGACCCGACGTGAACAAACTGAAAAACAAAAACGCGAGACGAATCCCCCCCACCCACCGTCCGTGAATAAAACAATCGAGACCGTTTTGATTTCCAGTGCGACTAAAACGCTTTGACGCCAAACTACAACACGTGTATTGTAATGGCGGCGGTCGGTCGCGATCGAACGAGAATAAGTGTAGGTCCGACAAATTGTTTAAGAGAGAATATTCACATTCATATAAAGTAAAGGAAAACAATGCGAAACAAATAGAATGTTTTTGTTCCTCTTACCTTGCCGCTCGTACTTGATTTGTATTGTATCCGTGAACGTAATTGACCGTGCAAGGAGGATTGAGAAAATAGGCCTTCGCATTCAACGTTGAAATCACCGACAAAACCGAAGTCGCCCCACGGAAAACCGAAATCCGTCGCGAGCAGCACACGCACGGTGTGAAGAGGTCTGCGGCGCGATTATTTGTAATTTTTGTGACAGCTTTCTGCCATGTCGGACCGTTCTCGTGATCCGATTACCGAGTGGCCAACTCGTTATTAAATCTCTGTAGTAACGGTGATACTCGGTGTTTTGTTTGAGTCATGTGTTTTGCTATGCCGATGATCGATATCTCTCGTGTGTGTGTGTGCTGGTCGTTTATTGTTTCGTTTTTATTCGATATCACTCGTATTGCGACTTGTCACAAAAAATGTAAATAATTTTATTCGGTACGCAACACCGAACGCTCGGAAACGTTTTCAGTTCGTTTGGCAATTGACTTATAACGAAAACGAAACAATTGTCCGAGTTCGTCCCGCCGCTCGTCGACGAGTTGATAAGCGCGTTTTTATTTGTTTTTCAAACCGTAAACGACGCGCACTCGTTTAGTCACGTTCACGTGCGCGCCCGTTTAAAAAAAAAAAACGATTCGTAAAAACGCGTGTACGTTTCTATCGGTTAGTTTTATTTGTTCCCAGAACTCGTAAAACATTGCGACCGGTTTCTCGAGACGTGACGTCACGTAAGCGCGCGCGCGACGACGATCGCTCCGAAGGAATAAGAAAAATCCGAAAACCAGTCGCCATACGCGTCGTGTTTTTTAAAGGACCCCCCCTCCCCTAAAAAAAAACCTATCGCGCGTATTACGTTTACGGGATTTAAAATAAAAAAACTTCAAAACACTTCTCGCGTCCCGCCAAAAACCGGCCCTGGGTAAACGCTGCGGTTTACGTTCAAACAAACAATTCGTTTTCCGAAATCGAACGTGTGGATTTCCCAGGTCGCACGATCATCACGCCGGAGCGTGAATAAAGGCACCGCGATTGCGAAGTCTCTCAACGTCGCCGATACAATACGTAACGGGTTGGTGAGGCGGCGTATCTCGAACATTTTTCTATGGTAGGTTAGTTTTTGTTGAGAACGTTTCACGGATTATTTTTGTGGTTCGCCTGTACGCTCGCATATTAATTTCAGCGTTGTATTGTTTTACGACCACGCTGTCTGGCCTTCGCGCGTGACACCGATTTCGTTCGCGACACATCCCGTCGGACAAGCGCCCAGGACCGTCGAGTAGGGAAAGGGGAATCGTCCCGAAGGTCGCCGAGCCGCTTTAAACCGGGATAGAAGGAGACGTGTCGCGACGAGAGCCAGTTGAGCCGCCGCGTCACACACGGCGGGCGAGTCCTGTCCCGATTTCTTCCGCCCCGTCGGCTTCCCAGTCGCGAATCGTCTTTGGCCCTCTGGACGAGAAACAAAATCGACAGACGATCGACGTTGATAAAAAAACAAAAACAAACTCGTCGTGACTGTATGCGTTTTTATTAAGGCACAACGACGGTTTTAGTAATAACAATAAAAAAACTAATAATAATAAAGTACATTTCGTGATTCGTTTCGCCCGCGGTTTGAACGACAAACGACACGTTCCGAAATACGGTCGACCTTCAACCACACACGTCCGTCAACGACCTACCCCGATCCCGAAACCGCGCGGCGTGTTCCCGCGTGTCCGCCGTCGTTTTTACATCACGGTCCCGTCCAAAACCGACGTCATTCCTTCGGCAGAACGGAAATCAATATCGGTCCGGAGACGCAGTCGAGTGGGGGGGGTGGGGGGATTGGAACGGACGCGGAAGAAGACCTTACGCGGGACAAGTCGCAAACCGGGCCGGACGATAAAACAATCAATTGCCGTGCGCTAAACTAAATAACCTACACGAACCGAAATCCAAAAATCTGCCCGCGCGTTAACCGTGCTTTGTCGTTATCGGACATTTCGAATCGTTTTTCCTAAACGTGCGTTTTGTTTTCACTGGTCGTATTCAAATTTCGAGCTGACGCGCGCGCAACGTTCTCGACGATTACCGGACCGAACGGACGCGCACAGAGAAAGTCCACATAAGCCCACTTACGTTTCGATTCCCAAACACACGGTATCCTAGGCCGGGACTTGCCGACGGCCGTGTCTCCTCTGTGCGCGGGGGGGGGGGGGGACACGACACGATGACGAGGAGAGGGCTTTTTGAAACCGAAACCGTTCGCAATCGGAACAAGTGGCACCACGCGTTTAGATTAACGACAAAGACAAAAACGATTTCCGGCGACGTTGGTTTGGCCAAATGGATTTTCCTACCGGAAATAAAGTTTGAAGCGAAAAAAAATAGAAAAAAGAAAACCGCTTTCGTTTTAGAATTATTGCAAAACCCGTCCGTAGTAACTCGCTTAACATGGTCGTTAAAACGTGTGCTACAATTGAATCTATTCGAAACCGAAAGACGTGATCGAGTTATGTGCGATACCCGTTTGTGTTTGAAATGTCGAATATATCTGAACACATACGTTTGGCGTACGTCGACTAATCGAGTGTTCCACCGATTGCATTTCGCGAATTATCGAAACGTGCCACCTATTCGCACGCAGAGGGAATACGATTATAAACAATGACGGGGAAAAAAAAAAAAAAACAATGACGAAATAAATGTCACAATCGGACACAGCGAATCGCATATCATTGGACAGTTAATAACGTAAAATCAAAAAGGGAGGCAGATAGGTAGTTTAAAATAATTTATACTTAATATTAAACTCTTAAACAGATTTGATAATATATATTAATCAGACTTGTATGGTTTTGTTTTCATTTAAAAATACACATTTTATTATTTGTTAACCTTTTTTCCCCTATCTTTTTTTTTTTTTTTTTTTTTTTGTAAATTCTTAGACATCACAACAAAGCATTGAAGATGAATGTAAATATTCGTAGTCACTAAAAAAAAAAAAAAAAAAATTATAATAATAATAATAACCTCCAAGTACTTTCTCTCAAATATTATTCATTTAAATTGAGTAACATACACAGGATGATGATATGGACAAAAGTCATAGCCTCATAACAACGCTAAGAATAAATTATTGTTTGTATGACGATGAACACGTTTTAACAGAGGTTGGAAACCTGAAACAAAATAAATACTCAGTAATAGTACATGGACTTATGTTTTAAATACACAATATTTATAGGAAGTATAATATATGAATATTTAGCATTGTAAGTTTTGGCTTTTAAATATAAAAATTGTATTAATTTTTTAAAAAAAACCATTTCATAAAACTTTGTGAAATTTTCTATTTCACTCGAAATTCAAACAAAAATATTACGAATTATGATTTTTAAATCTTGTTGGCTAAAAAATACGTTTTGTTTGATAATATTATACATAAAAACAAAAATAAACTAAATACAAGTTTGATAGGAAAAAATAATTTTTATCAAATCGGGTTGTAAACATTATTTGACAGTGAAGACACGGTCACACGAAACAGGTGGTCCAATTAAGATAATATTAAATCTACAAAACAAAGAAATATATATTTTACTTTCTTTAACTTTGTTGTCCAGCATCTTAACAATTAGATTAAACCGATTGACTTTGGTCAGAGCTGTTAAATATTCTGTAATAAGGTCTAATTCACTTTCAGGATCAAACTTCTGGTTCAATGTTTCCAAAAACTTTGACATGATTTCTTCATCCAGATTTGTACTGATAACTAAACAAAACAAAAATTCATAAGTACAAGTTTTTATATATTAATTTATTATTTAAAAATAAAACCAAACATGAATTTCTCCCATATTTTTTTATCCATTCAAAGAAAATATTTTTTTAACACAATAATTATTGCTGTAATTAAATTTTAAAAATATACACGCATTAAAACAAATTAATATTTTAAACAAAAACGTTTTAATTTTCAAAATATTTACCACGTAACTGAGATTTAGTTTTTTTTTTATACACGCGTATTCCATATTCTATTAATCACAATTATCTACTCATGAGTCTACTCTAGAATATCTACTCAAGCTATACAAATTAAGTGAATTAAAATAATAATCAAAAAGATTTTATTTCTGTGTTATCATATTTAATTAGATAGAAAATTAATTTAATTTAAGATAAGACATATATTTTAGTCAAAATATGTAAATATGTAATAACTACGTACACATAAACGACCACATAGAGTACAATATAAGTAAATAACTGTGGTTAATACTAATGTTTTAATTATTAGTACTTACCTTTAGGTAAGTCTATGGGTTTAATACTTCGCAACAGTTTATGGTATAATTCAAAATTATTTTTTTTGCTGATTTTTTTCCAGCTTTGTAAAAAATCGTTGACGGTAGACACTGGTTTCATACTAAACTCATTATCATAATGGTCAGAGGGAGAATTTTTATTATAAGTTCCATTGACTCCATTATCGTGAATCTTCTGTAATATAAATATGTATGTTAATGAAGACATGTTTAATGATTATGATATAACTCTAAGCAATCAAAGCCTAACCTTTGAATTGGTACGACAGCCATTCATTTTAGCAGAATTTATTTCCACAATATTCAATCTCTTTGGTTTTTGACTCTCCTGTCCCAATGATTTGGTTATCAACAATGGCACAATATTAGATGTTAAGAATTGCCAACGTTTCCTTGGTTTTTCACTTTTAAATATTTTGTGACGATGCCATTTCTTCTTACGCTGTTGCCACTCATGCCAAGGACACAACTGACAAACACATTCCACTAAACAGCCAAAGGGATCGGCTTCGTACAAATATTCAACACTTTCTTTGTTCAACTCAGAAAGTTCCATATACGACACGTGAAACGGTTCTTCTATATCCCATACAGTTTGATCATAGTGTCTGGTTATTTCACGAACCCTACAAGCAAAAACCATTTTTAATGAAGAAAATATATTATTAATATTTATAACAACATCACCATAATACATACCTAACTAAATGGTTTGGTGGTATGTTCGATATTAAATTCTTTAATTCTTTAATAAAATTAAGAGCTTTTAAGTTGTTGCAATCATATTTTAATGTAGCTTCAAAGGATCTTAATGCCTGTCATAAAAAAAATATATACATTATAAAATCAATTTTATAGAGTAATGCGATATAAGTGTTTTTTTACTATAGGTTCTTACTAAACAATACATGGATATAGCTTTAAAACATGATCCTCTTCGAAAATGTGCTTTTACATTTTTTGGATCACTTTCAATTACTTCTCTCAAATCATCCAAACCTTCCTTATATTTTTGTAGCTTTATAACTAAAATTTTTAATAAATATTCATAATTAATGCATTTGAAATAAAATAAAAAAAGTTTACAACTAAAATAAAACATTTAATAAATAGTACAAATTGGTTACATTTGTTAGAAATACATGTGTATCATGTGAGAATAATTAAAATATTATACTCTTTCAACCCAAATAAAATTATATTCAATATTACCATTAAAAAAAGTAAAACGTCACACTTACATGACATGGCTCTATTGTTTTTTGCTTCAGGCGATGAATGGATACTAATACTCGTATTATAATGACGAAGTGCTTCTTCAAAATCGTTCGATTTAAAAAATTCATTTCCTAATTCTCTTTCTCGCAAAGCCAAATCTTGAGGTTTTAGAGTATAATCTGTTAAAGAATTAAAATATTTATTCACATCAAATATTTTGAATTTTAAAAAAAGCTGAATGATTGCAATTAAAAATCCAAAAATGAATACAATTGACATATCCAACTAAGAAAAATGTAAAAGTATTTCAAGTCGGTTACAATTTAATTATTGAATGTTCAATTTTATATTTTTTATAGTCTAGTTTAAATTATAATTTTTTTAAACATAAATATCGTTATGAATAAAATAATAAAATAATGATTTAATTTAATTACTTGGGTTCATAAAAATATTCAGTAGTCATTTTTGGAATTATACAAAAATGAAATAAAAATAATTCAAAATACTTTATTTATTTATACTAACCACTATTTGATTTAACAATGTTTTTCATTGAATTATACCTATCTTGGAAACTTAATGAATCGATTGATGCGACTGACAAACTATTTAGATTCCTTTTTCTATATGCTTGTACTTTTTCAACCTTTTCTTGGTTATCTAGTTTCATTATTTCAACATCAGGATCGTATTTATCCCATTTAGAATAAGAAACTGACAATGGTTCTTGATGTACATTAGGCAAAATTTTGGACAAGAATAATTCTTTTTTGGGCTATAAGTAAATATATTTTGGGAACATAAATAAAATAAATTGATATTAACATTTTTATAAAACTTAATAACATGATATAAAAATATTTTCTATAAATATAAAATATTACCTTTACAGATTGTCGTACTGGCAGATTATCATAATCATTTGTTTCGAATGAGTTCTTCATAGATTGAAAATCAATTTCGTTTTGATGCGATTTTTTTATCCATTTCTAAACAAAGAAATTACAAATTATATTAGAAATGATGTATGGTATGCTTAACAATAGGATAGATAAAAAAATAATTAAGGTTGGTCATTTTTCTAGAATTTTGAACGACTGAACAAACATATTCAAAAATTAATAAATTGACATAATTACGACTAAAAATAATATTTTAAAAATCTTATTAGAAAACATAAAGATATAATAGAAGAAGTAAAATCTGGTATATATAGATAAAATTCAATGCTAGAGAAATTATGAGAAATACTAAATGTAGACAACAACAAAATGAACAAAACTTTGAAAAATTATAAAGAAATAAATATTCTATGAAGATATAACTCAAAAGAGTTTGTCAATTGATATGTTGGCTTTTGACCATCAATAAGTGACAATGGGATTATCCGTTAATTATGTTGCCATTAGCAGTAAAATAATTGTACATAAAAAGTGTATATGATGTTTGATGATCAATCTGTGGCGAGTGTTAATGATGACTACACAGTTGTCAAAATAGATATATAATACTCCTAGAGTATTTTTGTAGTTTTAGGTTTATTTAACACATGAAAAATCACAAATTCTCAAATGTTTTTTGAACATAATAATAAAACGTGTATAAAAATTTTTTTTTTCTAAAAAAAACAACACTGATAATAATAGTATAATGTGCAGAGTAATGTGTCAAATTTAATATTTTATATTGTTATCCTTATCATATTGCCTTGATGATGACCTTCTCTACATTTTTTTGTTTAATGTTCACTATATAACCTCATTGTTATTGTTATTATTATTATTTATTCATAAACACAAAAGTATTAGTTTTTTCTTCTTCTAAATTTACAACTTAATAATACTATAATTAAAATGTATATACTTACAGATATATCACTTAATACTTCTTCATAATTTTCTTCAGATAGATCAGAAGATTTTTGTGCAAAGCAGGGCTTTCTATTTAATATTGACGCATCTGGTTTAATTTGGCGTAAACGAGATTCAGTTGCCAACAACAACTCTGGATAACGCCCTTCTTCACCGGACCTGAAATAATATATTTTTAAATATTTTATTTATATTGTAGATTTATAACTAATATAACTAAAAATGTACTTGTTCTTTAAAATACAAATTAACTACAAACAAGCCATAACTGATTTATATAGTTACATTGCTTTGAAACAATATTAAGGATAACATTTCAAAAGAAATAAAATTTAAAAATGATAAAATATTTGATTAATATATTGTAATATCGAGTAAAGGTAGGTAGGTAATGAATACATAATATTTATATTATCAAGCTACATACATATTGTATTTACCTAACCACTATTAATTTCCGTATGGATGAAAAACTTTTAAATTTACTGTGTAAGTACCTATAATACCTATACCTAATAATAATTCAACAAAATATTAACCATATTGGTAAATACCTATATATATATGTATGTAAATAGTTAATAAATATTTTAACTTAAATAGCCTAAAAATAATCCATAAAGACACGTAATATACACCAATGTATATTTTATAACAACAGACTGTATTGTAATAGGTTAAACAATAACTCCTATTAGAATAGGGGTGAAAAAATATTAATTATGTAACACACCGACCAATATAATGTATACGCATTGTGCATGTTGCATAACAAAAGAATAAACGATCGAATAGGCCTGAACGTGAGATGATTAAATAGTTTCGAACATCGTTTTTTGAGAAAATTGTTTTTTTCCAAAACGGGTTTAGGGTCAATTATTGACAAAGTGACGATCGCGAATACGAAACAAAAGACAACATTGGCGGTAAAGCACATTAACCTCACAAATCCACTCACTCCAATATTTGAATGATATGCTTCAATTCTTTCGGGTCTTCGCACTTGTTAACGTAGTGAAAGTCGATGTGATTTAGAGGGATGCCGTATTTGTTGATCAGCGATCCGCTCCGATTCATGGCCATTTGATTCATGTTTTGGATTTCGTGGAACTCACATCGTTACCAGTCGGAAAACCATTAGACGGCGGCAACCGGACGGAAAGAAAAAACCGAGCGAACGGCGTTCAAAAATTTAAAACCGGAATAACGCCAAACGGGCGAGCGGTAAACGGTCACTGTTCCGAAATCGCAATAACCAATAAACAAGAAAATGTCATTTTCGATTTCGCAAACTAATTCAAAGAAAAACGTGAAACGAAAGAAAGACTTTGGAAAACATATGATTATGAGAAATATCGATTTGATAATAGAGCCAAACCAGTGATAACGGCACTCGAACGTCTAACGCCATCTCGGTAACAGATACGGTACCAGAGGGCGGGACGCGCGGGCCCCGTAGGCAGTCGTCCGAAAAATCATACGAGGTCGAAAATAAAAGAGTGCTGCCAACCCGTATAACCGCGATAATCTCAATAGAACCTTATTGTAAATTTGATTGTAGGCGATTTTATAAAAAAAAAAAAAAAACTATCCGTTGACACTTCAAAAATCATTTCTAACGACCCTAATCGTTTTTATCCACGTATTTTACGTATAAATTACATGTTTTTTTTTCGTTGTAATTACCATACTTACAGTTGCTTGGAAACCGATATTTTATTGAAATTCGTCGGGCAATAATACGAAATTTGAATGCGAGTGTTGAATTGTCCTCAACACATTTCAGTTGAAGAAGGTACTTACATATTACAGATATATACGCGTTCACTAATAATAACAACTAAATAGATTTAGTTTCGGATTCGAAGTGGAACCACGGCGCGTCAGAAATCATAATACAGATGCAATTAGTGATTTTCGCGCGGCAAAAGGATCTCAATCGAATAGCCGTCGGTACTGCTCTAGATGTCGATTCACGTTTTTGGCATAGCGGATAGTCAAACGGAAATAACGGGCGACGTCTTGTCTTGTGACAAACACATCGTACAAAAAGTATACGATTATCAAAACGCGTTTTGTTCATGGAAATAATACGTCGGACTACACTACCACCGTCGACCGGAGGCCTGGTCGGCGTTTTGCATAGCCTTACCCGTATCGTCGACAAGCTATTATCGTTGTAAAATCCCAGAAAGAAAAAATTATTACCACACGTCGTCGTTATTTCCGTCAGTATCGTCTCAAAGATTTACTTTTGTTTACGGGTGAAGAACGACTATTTATATATTATTTACTTGCGTTTTACGTATTTTTTTTTTTTTGGTCATTTTATTTTAAACTCGACGACTTGGGTCCTACTGATTATTCAGCGCAAACCATACGACGCTTGCTTGCGGCAAGATGAGGCACTAATAAGGATCGACACGCCGTACGAGCGTTACGTAATATCACGAAACAAATAAATGACGAACAAAAATAATCCACTCGTACCGAGATGAACGTCCGTTTTGAAATATGCAATTCGTCTCGTACACGTATGCACACCGTCCGAATAACGTTCGCCGTATTCAAAACGACGCGGTGTATTGTTACCTACGGAACCAGCGAGAACCTAACCACGTTCGCGTAATTTTATAGTTTTCAAATTCCGAGTTGGCGACCGATACCCGCGCCCGGTCGCGGCCAATTTTTTGTCGTATCCAATTTCCGGACGACCGCCATTTCCCGCGTACGATACCACTGCGCCTCGTGCAGACGTCGTTTTACGGTGTTACATTTCAAGACCCATGATCACCAAAAGATCACGTCATATCCGAACGGGTATACTCTAGATAAAATCTATAAGTGTTTTTTTTTTAGTCAATCATTCGTAAAACATACTGATATCGCGTTATTTTCCATACCAGTTTACTAATTCAAATAATACATACACCGTTTCCTTTTTTTTTATTTAGTAGAAAAGACGACCTACACACGATAAGTCATCATGACAACAGACGGTATAATAACACGAAGTCACCCCACCACATGCGTTTTAGAATGTATATTATCTAGGTGTAGAAAAGCGAATATAATTTTGTTTTTTTTCAAAGTAATAAAAAACGCGATTCCGGTTTCTTTTTGATTTGCGAGGAAGCTCGTCACGGCACATACGCAGTTAAACGCGATTTAACGCGTACTTACATACAGTAAACGCTGTGCTTGAAAATCCATTGTCGAGTTGTTGAAATCGTTTTATGATCACGTACTACAAGTCCGCGGGGCGTTGGGTCGTTCTCGTAACTAGGCCCTTGTCGTCGAAACGAAACGGATATCGTCGCGAAAATCAAAAGCGCGTGTAGACCACAATATTCGAGTACCGTACTTTACAACAAATAATTGATATACCGTGAATATTATTCCGACGTCCGTACACACACTTATATTAAGTATGTATGTATGTATACAGACGTCTACGTCAACAACGGTCGACCGTAAATTTACAACTATTTTCCGTTCGAATACAAATTCCGAGTGTACAAAATAAAATTATACGAGTCCCCCGATCGCCACTCTGTGCACGAGACGCGAACAAAACGGTAATAAAGATAAGACGAGGCGTGTTTCAGAGAAAAATTCTAAATAGAAATACGGGGAAAAATAAAAGATCCCGTGAAACATGATGGAATTCTATTTTTAAACACTTTATAATCGAAAATGTGTGTTTTTTTTTTTTGCTTTCGTTGTCGCTACGCGTACGTTAAGAAGCACATTACGTGTAACTATAATAAAACGATTTTCTCATAAACAATCCGTAATTAAAAATGTATAAAATAAAACAAACATCCCGCGAAACCCGTCGGGTACGAAATATTTCATACGTGTACGTCTAGTAGCGCAGATCTGGATTACGCGAAAGTCTTATCATCCGGACGGGGTCGATCCGATCATATTATGTGCACGTAAATAATGTCCGGCCAGTACGGTTTCGATTTGTTACTTTTTTTTCCCCCCATATACAAAACGGGAGAAGAAAAGTGCGTTGTCGATTAAGTTTGTACGCGTATTTGTACCACAGGTAGAAGAAACGACCGACGAACGAACTCGAAGCCTGTGCGTGTATACCGTCATAAATCCGACTACGCGTTAATACTTGAACAGTGCGGTTGAACGGTAAAAATGTAAACGGACTTCTAGAAAACGTACGCCACTCGCGAAATACGGCGTGTACGAATATATGCGCGCGTTCCGTAATGTAATTTCGCTCAAAACGCCGAAGAAATATTGTTATCGGCGTGTAGACTTCACATGGCCGCGGTGATATTGATATCTCTCAAATCCCTTTCCGCACCCGTTTAATTGGATTTCACGCGAAAAGAACCATAAACAATATATAAATCGTTCAAAAGGAAAACTATTAATAAATAATAATCAATTCTCGGCTATCCGTTTATAATATATATATTTATTTTTTTTTTCTTCGAAAGTCCAAAACACATTTCCCACGCGTTCATTTAGTTCGTCGTCCCGTTTTCGATTTTACACACGAGTACATCGTATTAATACGCGTGCGCGGGTATTTTTTAGAGGAATATTGAGGATAGTTTTGTTATCTGAGGCGAGTTAAATTTTTTTCCAGGAGATTGGGTTTTTAGCTAGGCTCGGTTTGTCATTGGGAGGGGTGATTGTATTTAAAGATAGTAATAACACAGCTGTGTGGTCGGAACAAAGTTCGTTTATATTTGTAATGGAATGTTGTATGGTCGGGGAGAGTTCAACGATGAAAAAGTCAAGTATGTCGGGGGCTCGGCTGTGATGGAAAGGCCAGCAAGCAGGATGTTGCGGCGATATAGTCTGAAGGTTGAACTGATTAGAAATTTGTAAAGGTTACGACCTCGAGTGTCTGTAGCGTTATTTCCCCGGTAAGGGTGTGTCGAGTTATATTTCTTTTTACGAGTCGAGTGTTTATAATACAAATTGTACGGATTAGGGTCACGTATTCGCGTCGTGTGTTTAGGTCCGGAGACCGTTTTGCAAAAGATTATGTCGAAAGGGTCGTGTATAGGGTACAGGAAAAAAAAACAACACCCTCCGTCGAAGAAATACCGGCGAAACAAAAATTTAATGTGTTTAAAAATCACAACGCGACGGGAAAATATTTGTCCCTATAAATTTGTTTCACGTTTCGTCGCTCGAAATTATTCATAAAAGAGTATGAAAAATTCATACTTTGACCGCAGTTCGCATGCATATTATATATTGTTCGTCCAGAAACGGTACGCATCTAGAGGATGATAACCTAACCGCGCCGACCAACTTTAATCGGTTACCGCAAGTTTTGACGAGAAATGCGTATTATTAATTTCGCAGTTTTGGACGTTATTTATGCAACCAACACGTGTTTAAAATCTGCCGATAATAAACGACAAAAGATTCGATCTCATGTCCGAGACGTGATTGTAGACTCGGGTATGTACTATGTATAACATTCAATAAATTTCCAAGTATACTTTGTCGCGAAGATAGTTTTAACGCAATGATTGTAACACGAAATCGGAGTGCAGATTGCAATATTTTGGGATTCGTCTGATTAAAAGTCTACAACGTTTTAATTTCATCAAATCGGTTTCTTATAGTATTTAAGAAAAAAAAATCGTTCACACCGAGTATTATTGTAATTTATATTTACAGCAGTTCGTTTAAATAATAATTTTTCACGAATGTTTCAAAATAACTCGTTGTACGTGTAGTATTCGAAATGACTTAATGAATATCTCGAACGTTTTGTTTGTGGTGTTCCAATTTAAGTTTTAGTATGAATCTGACCGCCAGAACCTTGCCTTGATGGTGTGTACATGTGCAATAATCGATTCGACACAATAAAAATAATGTTAAATATTAATTAACGGTGCGTGTGTGTGTTTCGTCCGAGCGATCCGAAAACAACGCGGTATAATTAAAATAACGGCCGCGTGAAGTCGACCTCGTTCGGACGAATTGAACATTCAACACGCTCGCAACGACCACGTGATGAACGCGAGACCATTGCGTACGGTCTGTTGACGTTGTTATGTTACGTTATCACGCGCGCATCGGTCGTGTACACACGTAGTTTACCCGTGTACAATAATGTGCATTACGTTTAACGAATAATCATAAAAAACGCCGCGAGCATGGCGAAGTTGAATAATTGTAGGCCACCCCGTGCGAGTGTATTATATAATATGTACAGTACGCTCGAAGGGACTTGGGCACTCAAAGCCTCTAACCGTTTTATTATAAAAATGTTATATAAATATGTTTCGCGACGAAACATAACACCGCAGATATTATATATCGTACGTCGACGGTTGGGTCAATAAACGTTTCATTAGACGTGTATACGCGTGTATAGTGAAGTGTGTTTGTGCACGAATAAATATTTTAACCACGAGCTGCAGACGCGCGTAACTTTCGAGAAAACCGAGTGTCTAAACACTTATAGTTAATGTCCGTCCTGCGGCCATAACATCGTATTAACATATTATGTTCATATTTTCAAACCGCGTTTTACGTTTATTAGAATTTGTTCGTTTGTGACAACGGTTTATAATACGAAATCTGACGCAGCCGTTCAATACGGGATTTGTTTTTTTTCGGTTCGACAAAGCAGAACGTATTTATCTATGGTGGACGGACCGACTAAATATAGACTATACATGCATTTTTAGTACAGACTTTCCACCCGTTCCAAATCGTTTTATCCAATACCAATATATATGTATACGATTTATATCCGTTTAAACGAGTTTCGTGTACACGTTTTATGTTACGATACAAAATAAATGCACAGACAGATCAGAATAGATAAAAAGTGGCGGCTTCGTCGGGTCACCGTCCATATTTGTCGTATATGTCTGTTGGCAATGTTTGATCCCTTGATAATGTACACGGTCGGGCGTTATATTGTGTCTGCGTATTAACGATAGAACACATACGCCAAATTCCTCTGTACAATACTTATATATACATAGCATAATGAACCCGCAGAACGATCGTGGTATAACCAAACGTCATGGTAGCCCCGTTCATATATTATATCGTGTTTAAACAATAGAGTGATTGTCACGTTTCGTTTTGTGGGCAATCGTTACACTGACATAGGGGCGCGCACGTCCTAAAAACCGCCAAAATATGCATGCGCGTATTATACCCTAAGACAAAAACAAAATAATCATTGGATATGTGCTTAGACGGTAAAAAAAGTTTGCCCGGGCCGAATCGTTCGCCATGGTCCGCCACCCGGAAACGTGTGACGGGCGAATTCGAATTTTTCCATTCCGATTCGCCGTTTGGAATTTTCGTGCTCGTGAGTATCGCGTTAAAAAAAATGGCCCGGAAACATTTTTTCCCTAGCTCCAAAATAATAATTCGTGTACACGTTTTTTGACGGGAACGGGTCGGGAGAGTCGCCGCCGTCCTAAACGACAGCCCCCTGGGGATACGTCGTAACCGATACATAGTACGGTAAATTGCACTACTGCTCGCCGATCTTTACAACGCCGTTTACGATTTGCTCGTGCGTTTTGTCAACGCGCGCGAGATGACGTTCGAACGAAATCGCGTCCCCATAGGATAATATTTAGGGGGGACAAAATAATTTATTATTTAAGGTTAGGTTCAATAATTTAATGTAGTCTTGTGTTATTTCATCAATGTATGATATTGATTTTAATTTCCAATAATCATATCAAATTAAACCATTTATATTTAACTGTTGTATTATCACAGAAGAAACAGAAGGGAAATTTGTTCAATAACCAAATATATTAATATATATAAAATTACTTAAAATATTTTTATTTATGTTAAAAAAATAAACCAGAAATAAAACGTCGACCTTTACAATGGCAATGTGAAAATATCAATTTTAGCAACTATACTTATTTTCCAGGGGGGGGCATGTCCCCCCCCTCCAATGGGCGCCCATGATCGCGTCTATTACTCACGCGCGTTTTCCCGGTGCTGTAGTAAAAAAACAACACGGCACATCGCTCGCACGTACCACACGCGTGTTTATTGCGATACGATACGCATCGTGGCCGGCCGATCGATGATCGTGTGACGTTTCGGTCGCGCGCCGAAATCCGATGGCCGCGTGTGGTTTCGCCGACGTCCCGCACGCGCTGGTCGTTTGTCCGCGTCGCGCGCGCACAGACGTAATGCCACGAAAGACGGGCGACGAGTAAAATGCGTTCGTACCAACGCACGTTGGTGGCGTGCGTTACACGGCCGCGTACGGAGTCCGAAAATATCCGACCGGAAGACCTCGCGCCGCAGTGCTTCTAAATTAAAATGAAATGCACAACGTACCCGTCGTCCAAACCCGACGAGTGATGACAAACTATAGTGAAAACCACGCGCGCATGTATAATTATCAATTCCGACGTAAATATTTTATTTCGTCGCCACAAGTTTATTATTTAAAAAAAAAAACACACAAATAATATATAATTATACGAACGAGGGCGTGAGCCGTTTTCGTCGAATACAAACAAATTAATAATTAAACACGATAACTTTCGTGTATGAATACGCGGTCGTACTCGAATCGAAAGGACGAGTGCCCTTTTCATTTTCTGTGTTCGTTTCCTCTTCTCCGACAAACACGCACACTCACATCGTGCCGGACAGAGTACGACCGGAAATGTAATAACGCGAAGCGAACAATAATTTATTTCATTAAAAATAAATCGACGATCCCGTCGAGATGGACTCAGAATCGGAGTCGAAGTGGATAAATGAACGACTGTGCCGATATCGTCGTCGTGGCAATCGGTGTACGGACACGGGGGGAGAATTTCGGTATTATTACCGTCCAAATTCCTTTTCGCTACGTGACGACGGAACTTTGTTATATATATATAATACAAATGCCACGCCGACGACAACCGTTGCTATGACTGAGTCCACTCTCAAATCAATGCGTCTAACCAAAAATCCAATTACCACGCAACTCCACCCGAAATTCCGACACGTGCGTATTAATAGCTGGTGCTGGTACAAATGTGGCATTACGACTACGGATCGGTGTTTCGGGCGCTCTCAACGAAAACTATTGAAATAGACGAATTTTCTAGTTGAACCCTCGAGGCGGTTGTGGCGATCATCGTCCTTTATGCGAGAATGAGTTGTATGCGTCGTTTTAAGTTCGAAATATTTTCGCCGGGCGGTAGGAGAGATAGTTCGGAATTACCGTTTCAACGAAGCCGACGAACAAATCACGTTTAGATGTACAATATCTCTGTAAATATTTCCTAATGACGAAATGGAATAATAGCAATTTTTACGGAAAAATGTGTACTTGTTGCTTAGGGGATTTATTAATTAAATAAATTGTATATAATTTTTGTTGCTTGCTGGCTCTAAGTTATTTTTACATCGGTTTTCAACAAAAAACAAAAATAATAATAATTAAAATTCGGATATGTATAATAAACATTAAAAAAAAAATGATGATATTTGCATTATGAGTTTATTAAAGCTTTCATGAATTGGAATTTTTTTATTTGTGTAGTTTTTGGAAATATCCATGTGGTGAATGTTGTTGTTCTGACGTTTCGGAACCGCTACAGGTTCCATTCTCGGAGTGTGTAGTGCTCGTCTGAAACGTCAGAACAACAACATTCACCACACGGATATTTCCGAAAACCACACAAATAAAAGATATTTGTATTATTTACACACCAAAAAACGTTCAAATATGTTCGAAAAGAAATTTAATATCTTCTTATTATTTCAAATCAATTAAAATTGCAATTGTCGTATTTCTTTTTTTATTTATTATTTTATAACAGAATTATTAAAATATTTTTTTTGATTGCTTTTATTTACTTTAAGTTATTATTTCATTTCAATGTTTTGACGTAGCTATTCTGTCACGTTACCAACCAGAGCAGACTCAAATTATTATCATAATCTCTCGTTTTAAGCTTGACGATAACAATATTTACATATATAATATACGTGTATAATATTGTCATTTACAACAACGCCTTGTTATTTGTTAACCGTTCCCCACGCGACCTGTCGTATAGTGATTATTGCGAATTTAATAAATATAGCTGTTACCTATATTTGATTATAGCTGCGCACATAATAATGAAAATATCAAAATAACACTCGCTTTGGTCAATCGAGAAATTTTAAATCTTACACAAGGAAAGTATTTCGAATATTAAAAAAATACATGGTTAATCGAAAGTAAACAGTGCGATGTTTAATGTGGGAGTTTATTTTACATCACATTTAAACCGATTTTGAAAATCTTTTTATTTTAGACATTTGGTTAATTGTTAGTTTGTTGGTTTATTTATGACATATATGACATGTATAAGGACTCGTTGACTAACGTACAATTATGTATATATAAAGAGGAGAGAGAGAGAGAGAAAAATCGTAAGATTAAATAATTGATAAGAACTTACAAAAGCGATTCCATGAAGTGCGCACAATATATTACGCTTACAATGGATTGATTCATAAGACTTTTAATAACACTCTTGAAGATAAATCTTAATTATTCACAAATATGAATTAATTAAACACGAATGCAAGTGACGTATAATTAGCTTAAAGGATTGAAAGCATTATTTATATATTTTTTGCAGAAACTACCCATTAAAAGTACCAACCGACCTAGTAATGTAATTAAGATTCTGAAATCCTGAGATCAGATTCGAATTTAAAACAAAGTTTACTTACAAATAATGACTTTTCCACTTTAAACTTGTTTTTTTTTGCTTAAAGTTTTCATTTATGCCAAAACTAATTAAAAATCTGTAAAAAAAAAAAATTGCAAAATAATAAAGTTGCCTGTACATAACTCTTAAGTATATTACGACTTTAATGTTCAATTATTAAACAGTAAAAATGAATGTTAAATTAATTTATATATGTATCAGTAAAATTATTTACTTTAGGTACAATATTGCTATGCGAAATAAAATTATCATAGAAGTATTTTTACGTCTAATTTATATTATTTGCATTTAATAAAATATATTGATAAAAGTAAATGATTTTAACCAAGTGTCTTGTCTTCTTTAAAATTTATCAAAAGATAAAAGTAAATTTTCATATTTCGCTTAGTTTATTTGTATGTATATTAACTTAACACAAAGAATTATAAATATGGTTAACTTCTTATATTTGGTAGGACAATAACAATCAATATTGTACTTTTGGGCAGTTTCAATTTTTTAAAATTATTTTAAATGATCTAATTTAAACATACATACTTAAAGTACATGATTTTATTGATAAGCCGCTATTTAATTATATATGATACCATAAACAAAAACTACGTAATACTATTTAGATATTTAAAAATAGATTTAGGGATTAGCAGATTAACATCTGCAACAATATGTTTTTATCTATATTCGAATAAGATTATTAAGTGGTTTTTTTTTTTAAGAAGTCTTGCCGAATCGTTTGATTCGCATAATCTAAAACAACATCTTAAATACGTTATTTCGAAGCTATCTACTAACATACATAAATTATTCTAAATATGATGTTCGTTTTATATGTAAATGATTAATGGTATATACATAATAATATGATTTATACGTTCTAAAAAGGTCTTCATCGCGCATGAATTAATCTTGTTTATATTCAATTACACTTACATCGTTACTCATGGGCGTAGAAGAAAATAACATAATATAATATGTAAAAGGAAAATAGCTCGTAATACAAGTACATAACCAGTGTCCGGATGTGTGTATATAGCACAATGATAAATTAAATGCCCTTTTTATAAGTACGTATAATTATAATGGATTATAATAATCACAAACTACATAAAAATAAAAATACATGGTATATAATAATATATAACAAAATAATGTGACAAATTTGTTAAAAGAGTAAATTTATTAATTACAGAAAATGATGTAAATGTCAAGTTCTCTAAGTATTACAAAACATGCTATAAATATAATTGCGAATTTAAATTGATTTTGTAATTTCCCATTTCGTAATTGTATAATATAAATTGGATAAAACATCATTACATAAACTCAAAGGAGAACAAAACCCAGCGCAGTATAATAATATATTTACGTGTTGTTATTCATATTTTTAGAAAGTGGCAATGAGTTGTTTGAAAGTCGAGTTGTGTTGTTTTCAATCGATTTTAACCAAGAAATATGCACGTAAGAGGTTGATGCGTCGTCTTCTTACTCTTATCGTGTAACATAGTAACGTAGTTATCTGTGTTAACAGTCACTTTTCGTCCGTTTTTACGAAAAAAATAAGGTTTAATAATGCTGGTTCGAGATACGTTACACCAAACAGTTACTTTCTCGCAGTGCTGAGGTTTGTGATGCAGTTGTTGCGGGTTTTCGGGTGTTCAGTACTGAAAATTCTGTCTGTTTACCACAGAACGACCTGTTTCAATGAAGATTTTGTAAGTAAACACATGATGTGCTACAGACCAAGGCTCTATTGCTATTGAAATGGCATATGTCGACGAATAGATATCGACCATCCCGAAAAAAGTGTGACCACCCAAGCACGCGTAACAGTCATTTCAAAAACACCATACCTCCTTGCCGGACCATACATATTTATTGAACGTAAAAAAACTTGACTAATATAAAAAAATTCTTACATAATAATATACTCCCACGTTGAATAAAAAATATATAAAAATACGTCAATAATTTTGATAGCTTTATTATTCAATTTATTTATTTATATATATATATATAAGGAAAAAATGTCGTACCTACATATCTCACGGGAAATATGTTTTATATCAAAACTGTACAAAAAAAAAAAAATGATGAAAGTCCAAGTCAATAAAAATGTTCGTATATTTTACCGTCAATAGTGCGTAAGTATGGGTTCATTGCTAAATTGGAACAATCTATTATTTAATAGTGTGCATATTTTACAAGTTCGTAACAAAATAAAATATTTACCAATAATATCGATTTTTAAGGTATATATATAAATAATAATAATAAGTGTAAATTATTTAGAATTTATAAAGCATCGACCAACATGACCATGAACTCAAAATCGTGTGTGCATATATATATATTAATATATTATTACAACGATGAAATGATAGTACACATAATATATTACGTTGTATAATCATATGATTTGAACGTAAGAACGCATGTGTTGGACCACGAGAGCTTAAGTAACGCTTATAGTATTAATTAAAAATATATTTATAAATATTGTATATTTAATGAATGCCTATAAGTACGCTATACTCGGGACGACGATTATTATTTTATTATTACCCACCTGTTATTTATTTATCGACAAAACAAATTGTCTACGGCTTTTAATTATTTGATCATTCCCGAGCGAGTATAATTAGCATACCTATATACTTGATTCGGTTGTGAATATTTTTTTCCAATCAGAAATTTTCATTGTACGCGAACGGACATGTGCAGTTAACGAACAACAAACGTTTAAGATATATATTTTTTTTCATCCATTTTTCGTCCATATTCATTATAACAGTTATATCCATTTATTATACATAAATATTATTCCAAAATATAGTTTTTTACGAAGGTTTATAGCGCGAGGCGAGGATGGGTGCGAAGTGTATCGAAACGAGTGATTTATAAAAATATGTATAGATCAGAACATTTCGATCACTTAGGGTTCATTTTAAAATCCGCCCTGTTTATTTTTATATACTAATATACCTGCATAGAATAATTGCACTTATACACACTTTGTACCTTCAGTGGTGCCGAAATAATTTCTAATTATATATAAAACACGTATCTAACCGACCGTTATCACTTATCCACGTTTTTAGCCAATATTCACACCGAAACGATATATTCTACACGTGGGTAGATTACATCTCGGACATCACGACGGCAGCTATATAATAGACATCGATGAGCTCAGAAAATAAAACACAATTTCACCGTACCCGTATATAAAATTGTACGCGATAAAAAACTTTACACATAAATCGGTTTACGATTTTCATTCTTTTGTCGACCTGTGTATTGCGTTGAAGTTCATAAAAACAGATACGTTTAGTATTTCGTTTTATTGGGCGCAGAACAGTATCCGTTTATACGGTCTCTATGAAATATTTTTATTTAAACAGTCGAAGAATAAACGGTAGATAGACAATAAAGTGTAGTACGGATGTGGTGGTGGCTCTACGATTACGACAAAAACAATACGTCATTACGTTTCTGTAATTAAACGATGGCGCGTGCGTCTTTTTCTGATCGGAACAGTCGGCGGGAGGGGAGGTCATGGAAAATAGCTTAATCGCCACCAAACGATATTAGGACGATAAGTTTTTGTATATTTTTTATTTTTCAACCGTGTAATATACGTATCCAAAAAGTAAACGAATAAAAAAATTAGAAAAAACAACGAAATCCAATCGAAAAGACACAGTCGTCTGAAAACGTTCTCCGAAAACGTCAGAGAGATCCGCGTCCGACAATTGGGGGGGGAGGAGGGGGCCCGAACGTACGCGTTTTTCTCGTGAGATTCATCATGCGTTTTTACTCGAACACGCGAGTGGTTTTTCCCCTCGGCCGGAGGCGAGAGACACGCGGGGCGACAATAAGCGAAGGCGCGCGCACGCACGGCTATATTGTGATTCGCATCGATCGGCGGCCGGCGGCGGCGACACGCCGCCACCGTCGCTGCCACCTCCACGGCGGCCGCGGCGGGAACCCGCGCGGCGCCGAGGGCATGCGCCTCCGCCGGATCACACACGCCTTTCGCCGCCGACGCCAGTGTTCGTCCGGAATAGCGTACGCGCGCGCAACTGTTGATTGTTATCCGCGTTGTTGTCGTCGTTCCTGTAGACGCGCGGCCGCGGACAACGACGACACGTACGTACGTCTCACCGCGTCGAGTCGTCGACGACGTCCCCTACCCGGAGCCACGATCGTCCGTAACACGGCTGGGAAACGGATGTGACGAACGCGACGATCGACACACGGCGTGCTTTTCGTATCCGCTCGCGCGTACGTACGAAGCAAAAAAAGAAAAACACCAATCACCGTTCACCCCCGCGACACGCGCCACAGAAAACGGTCGAGAGCCGGACCGAAAACTCGACATGTCTTTCTTTCAGGAGGAGAGCGACGAGTGAGTTATACACGTTTGTATTATCATCATCATCATCATCACGCCTATGACGGTTAACGCCTAGACGCCCGTCGTGTATACGTGTGCGTGTCTCCAATAGCAACGCGCGCGTATCCCGGCACGTCGTAATAACAATTATGTTATTATGCACTGTATGCACCCCCCACACGCGGCGCTTGAAACGGTACGGTACGGAATACCTGTTATTTATTTATTTTTTGGATTCTTTTTAACGTGTTCCTTCTAATTTTTCACGGGACGGGACGCCCAGGAACGCCGTAGCCCGCCACGAGTCAATAAGACGTTTTTAGTTCTTCGGGAACGCACATTTGTTTTATCCATTTGCATCGAAATTCTAATTTTTTTTTTTCCAATTCAAGCACTGCTCTTGCGTTATTTATACCGTGTCACGTATTGCGTTCCCGTACTTGATGCTAACATATTAATGTTACGAGGACTGGCATAACGTTTTGAACACGTCTTATGTTGTTAAAAACCGCAGGGATAATTCGAATCACGACATTTTTAAGAATATTATTGTATCAGGCACTCTCGTCGTGCATCCGTCTATGTGTCTGTCCGTCCCCTAAAAAAGTTGTTATGGTCATCAGTGTTAATGGTCGATGTTGTACATTTGAACATTAAGACTCTGATTTGATTCTCTCATCGTACGTACTCAAAGTGAATATATATTCTTACATTTTTTTTTGCACAATTTATTTGAATAAACGTTTTTTTACACATCTCAAATGTAGTATTAATAATTTTTACTCGACGCACAACTTTTTTTATTATTTCAAAATTTATATTAAAAAAAAAAATGGTGTAAAATAAATAGATCACGTATACACGTATACATATTTGCTTTTTCAACAAATATTTTTGACAACAGGTTTGATTATTTTCTATTATTATGTGCACGCACTTGAGATTTCATTCATTATATTACACAACTTTTGTGAATAGAAAAAGTTACGTCACTCCATACTTGTGTATAAGCCCCGTTATGTTTGATTTATTAAAATGTTGGTACAATAAGAAAACGAAACAATTTTTTTATTTTTAGTTTTATTCATCTACATATAATTTTAGTTAGGAATTGTTGTATTTAATCTATGAATGTTAATTTGTTTGACGAATTTAATGTGAACACGATAGAAAAAGTGTTGGTGGTACGAGAAATATATTTTCACTAAATAAATTACAAAGTATGGTCGGGTTATTACGAACTGTGCTCTGTGTTCCGTCTTAAGTCTTAAAAATGAAAAACAGAGAGAAAAACATTAAATATTTCATGATTAAATTTGTTGAGTATAAACTTTTAAAATAAACATTCTCGTAATAAATTCAAGAGGTATAACCTTCGGTATCTGACAACATAGAAACGAACAGCAAAATAATATAACAACGGAGTATAAAATCAATACTATGAAAGTCTCGGCGACTTACGGACACAAAATATCATGACGAATTATGTAGCTAACTGAAGCACTTTTAACTACTCCATTATGTTTTAGCGTTATATAAACAATACAATTTTACACATTTAGTAGAAAAAAAAATAAGTTCGTTTATTGTTCGTTATTATAAAAATTAATGATTGGTAGTCATTACATAAGCATCTGTATAATAACTGATCTGATGAACATCATTGTTTATAGAACCCAAAACAAGTAATGAATTAATTTTAATGATTTATAGGTACTATTATAGGTTTATATTTAGGTACTCATAGATTTTTTTTTGTAATCATTTTGACATTGATTTTTATAACCATTATAGGTAAAATAATCCATTTATTTGTTTTAAATAGTATACAGATAGTGTTTAACAAAATATTAAGGTTATTATGATAAATAAACATATATAAACAATCATTTTTACACACGTTTCATAAAACATAAGAGCTTTAAGGGATTCGTGAACGAATGACATTACAGAACCAACGAGTTCGATTCAAGTATTTAATTTTATTTTATTAAATGTCATTTAAAAAAAAATGGTTATTAATAATTTTAAACATCAATTTAATAGCGCTAAAATATCTACCTATATTTGAAAATTAATGTTTTGATAAAAACGTTTTCTCAAAAAGTGCACAAATAACAAACCGCGAATACAAAAATAAGATCCCACTGAGCATTAACACTGTAATTATACACACATCTATATTAATTATATTAATTATATACACCTATTTGTTGTACGCAAATTTATCTCTATACGATTCTATGTTTATCAATACGATTTACATTTTATTATAACACGAATGTGTGGTATGTATGTTATATTTTATATCTTATTAGACGCTTATTGGAAAATTATATTATTAATTAATAGTGTATACATAATATTTACATACTGCACAAAAGTCAAATTTATCAATTAGTAATTAAATACGATTTGTTAGCAATAATAACTTAACTATATACTTATTATGGTATACAAAATTATCGTTTTATTTACGTAGATAAAAAATCAATAAAAAGAACGTTTGTATAGTATTATGTATTTATGCGTATATTGCATATTGTTATATGCTTACTTTTTCGATAACGGTTGCAGATTATACATTTTTTTAGATCGTTGTAAATTATATTTATCAAAAATGCTTCTATATAGATTCTTAGCAGAACGATAAGAAAATATTTTATAAATAGGGTCTTTATGTATTGTTTTGAATAACATTTCTTCGAAACAGTAAACGTGCTGTATATTGATAATTTTTGTACATGGATATTTTATATTTAATAATATAATGGTTTAAATTTAAAATCTCTGTCATTTTTAGAAAAATTAAGAAAACAACAATAGACAAATATAAAAATGTTCAATACATTTATCAGTTAATCGTTAAAATGTTAAGTACAAATCAATGGGTAAAATACATATTTACAATTTGTTTTATACTGTTATGTATGGTACAAATCAAGTTACGTCTTATAAAAATATATACTTATATAATTATTGACAATCCACATAAAATATAATACAAACGTTAGATCATTTTTATATGTATCTATGTATAGTACTAGTACACGCAATATAACACTATAGCAGAGTTTCACATACAGTACTATTTCAATAATTTTAAATTATATTTTAAAAAAAGGTTTTATTTTATTTTATTGTTTTAAATCACGTTATTATTATTTTCGAATTAAATAGTAAAAAATGCATCGACATTATTCGTTAAATAATTATTGATTTTATAAGCAATTAATATTTCTTTAATATACCCATAATTTGTAATTTAGAGGTACATATCATATAACTATCGATTATTTAAAACCTTACCTTTATTATACAATGTTTTCAAAAAATGTTTTCATGTATATTTATAGAAATATTAAATAAAACATATTTTTTATTGAAATTGGGAGGACACAAACATAAAAATACACGATATTGATTAATTTTTATGACATGGATATATATGTAGAAAATGTATACTGTATAATGTACTGAGTACATCCATGAACATTTTCCATTAAATTGATGTTTTATTGTGTTTCCCGCGGTGGCGTAAGTGTTTTAAAGAAATGCGAGACAAGAATTTCGTTAAAACACGCGTAGTATGTAGTAAAAATCCACTTCTTCGACATTGCTGTGTATAATAAACATACAGTATACGAAGAAAAATAATGAATTATTAGGACTTACAATACTTTAATATTCATAAAAACAATTATACGTGAATACTACTCATTTCTCTCGAAATACCTATATTATATTACTACATATATGTAATTTATTAGAAATAAAGTACACTTTCCAGATTTTATAATCAACGTTTTTAAAGTATATATATATATATGTACTCGTATAATAGGTACTTGAGCACCGACCGTTTTTTTCGAAAACACTTGTCGCCGTCATTTGGTTTTTATTTTTTACTATTTTATTTGTATAATAAATCTTACTTATGTATATATAACAAGTTCGATGAAAAAATATCTATAACTCGATAACCTTGCACGTGTTTAATACATGTTTATTTTTGTACATATTATAAAATATTCTTACGATTGTAATAGGATATTCATTATGACCAATGAATTCCAAACAATACCCTACTACTGGCGGAATACAAAAGCGTTCGAATATTTTTAAGTGCTTTAAAGTGTTGTTACACATATACTTATCTTGCCCGAGCCATGTGTTAAAAATGTACGTGCCAGCACGTATATACAGCGTATTCAAAAAACAGTTTAGAAATTATTATAATCACGCGTATATTCTAAACGTATATATACGATATATATATAGATTACGTATAGATACGTTGATATCATGGAATTATATTTAAATATGCGCATATATATTATGTGTTTGTGTTTTGTATTTAATTTTAAAAAGTAGTTTCTCGATTTTAACCATTGTGTTGAAATTTATGTTTTGAATCGACATTTTCGTATTTACAGTATATATCTTTACAGATGACTAGTGTTAGACGCCCTGTACAAGAATGAGTGTTGAACATGCTCGAGTATTATTGCGACCGTCATCCGTTAATACATTTCACGTTTTGACTAGATGTGAAAATTTGCAACACGCATATTCCTGTAGATTACAGAATGTATAAAATATGTTATGGTCATAATATATTATATATTTGTACGCGATTATTTCGAGTAAAGAAAATTGCGTTGCGAAACATATCAAAATTTTAGCGAAAGTTAAATTATTTTGCGATGAACATATAATATATTTATAGTAATATGCGCGTTATAAATCATAACCTAATGTAGTGTATATTGACTTTCACTTTTCTTTCTAAATGTATTTTGTATTAATCGGAGATTTGCATACAATATTTTTGAAATTACTAATTTTTTAAGCTTATATAATACAAAATACACACACATACACACACAGATATATATATATATATATATCGTATAGTGCATACTACATTATAATACGTATTATAACCTACTTCTACTATATAATTATTAAAGAGATGATTTTATATTTTTATTTTATAATTTCTCATGAAAAACTGTCCGATTATCAGGTTGGTGTAAAATCGAAATTCGAGAATCTATTTATACTTTTGAAACAAGAGGATTATACATATTTTATAATTCTTCATGATAATATGCATATAGGTACTCGTTTAGTATGTGACCTACCGAACGCGTGACCTACCGTAAAAAAAAATGTATAAAAAAATGTTATAAATTTGAGCACGAAAAAAAAAATAAAAGATCGACGAGGGAGGTTAGGTTAGGTTAGGTTTGGGTTTTAGACGGCTTGAGTAGGTTAGGGACGTATTATCTAAAAAAAACGTTAAATCGATGGAGTGATAATACAGGTAGGTCACATATTAAACTCGATTTTCGCCCGGTAGGTCACATACTAAACGAATACCTGCATATAAATGATGTTGTTGACATTGCGTGCGTATACTATATTTTAATGATTAATGGCTATATAAAAATTATACAATTATATTATCGATTATTTTCACGTATGAGTTTGTTTTTGTAATATCATTTTATTTTATTTTTGTTATATTATTATAGATACGAAGACGTGAGCACTGTTATGGTCCGAAACTCGCATTTAGATCTCATGGATCAAGATATATTATACCATTTAGCTTTAGGGAGTGGTTCTCATGACCTAAGAGCAATGTTTGGCGATGTTAAGGTATAGTATTAAATAATGTCACTTTTGTTTATCTTGTTTGTAAGGATTAAAATTAAATTTTAAGTAAGTATTTACTTATTATAAACACGAATGAAATATGTTTTTACTTTTAACGAAGTAATGAAATATTATATTGTATCATAAGGCACTAGGTACATAATAGTTTTATATTTATTTAAATAATATACGTTAATTTACTAAATTGTTATTTTATGCATTTATCGTTTCTATAAACTGATTTAAACGTGACAAGGTTGTAAACTAAAGTGTTACGATTTACATTTAAAACAGAGTATTTATTTAGTTTATCTTTATGATTGTCTGCATGTCTGATTTCATTTTGTAAATCACGAGTGACTGAACTTGCGTTATCTGCAGACCTACCATCTGCATTTAATCTCAATTAAATAATTAATTTTTCTTTATCGATAAGGTTTACTAGAAAAGTGCTCGAATAATGAAAACGGTTCGAGTCATTCGTCAACAAAATTGTTTATTTTTTATTGTTCACTACTGGTTAAAATGATAACGACAATTATATCATACATTAATTGTAAATAATTAATGTACTGTGGGCATTTGTAGTGCGTATATAATGTATAAACGAACATGGCATACTTTGATATTTAATTGTTCGTGATCAGATGGTTGTGTTTCTATTATTTTTTTCTATACATCTTTATTTGCGCGATAGCATCGTAAAACTAGTATTATTTAATTTAATTAATTATAAATAAATTTATTTGTCATGTATATGAAATATTATTGTGAATGTCATCTCGATTTTTATACAAATTATCAACAATGTTTTAATACGCTGATAATTATCAGAAATTTTTCATAGATTGGATTAAATTTGTTTCGCATACAACGATTGTCTTTTGTATTTTTTTCATACAACACGTTCGTCGTCTTAAGTACGATATTCACTAATTGAAATTATTTTTGAAGAAAATTACATCCAGAAAACAATTTTGCGTTTAACATATTTAAAATAGTAATTCGTTAATTATAATTATTATTATTTAGAAATTATAATTTGCATATTTGATAACAATAATATTAATGACAAAAATCATTAAATATTGTCATTAATGCGGAATTAAATTTACCCACTGAAACATATATGACCAACAGCATATATAATACAATATAACTATATATTTGAACTAGTATACAAACCAATTTGACATAAAAACGACATTAATAACGATAAAAACATATTATATAATTTAATTAGAAAAAATAATTAGTATTTAATTCATTGTTGTTTTTTAACACCCGACACTATTTCAATTATTTTTTCAAAAATTTTAGGTATGTGTGAGATAACGCATAGTTATTTATTATTAATATTTTTAAATAGTTATAACTTATAAATTATTATGATAGTCTGTGAATTTCTAGTTTGGCTCTATCTTAAAAATAGACGGGAAACGCAATTATTATAACAAATATTAATTTACTTTTTTTTGTCAGTATTCACGTATATACAAAATTTAAACTTCAATTGCTCACAAGACAATACTTAAATATAATTTTCGTCTTTACGAGTATAGGTATATAATATATAATATATATATTTTTTTTTTGTAGTTTGTGTGTATGGGTGGCACTCCTAAACGTATGGAACAATTCGCTTACAAACTAATGGAAGAAATATCGTACAAAATACCTACAGGTACCACGTTGCAAGACATAAGTCGGTATTCATATAGATATTCGATGTACAAAGTCGGACCCGTTTTGTGTATAAGCGTGAGTACGATTTCATTATACGAATACTTTAGACGCATGCTTATTTCGTACACGTAAATGTGACGTTATCGTGTAATAAATAATGTTTATCTTACCTTGGTCGATATTTTCGGTTTGCAGCACGGAATGGGAATGCCTTCGGTGGGCATCCTCTTGCACGAAACTATCAAACTGATGTTCCACGCCAAAGTCGTAGATCCCGTGTTCTTCCGGATAGGCACTAGCGGCGGTATCGGGCTGGAAGGCGGTACTGTGATCATTTCCGACGAAGCCGTGGACGGCACTCTGCAACCTCATCTAGAACTAGTGCGTGTTATATTATAATAATATTGATAACATTTTGTATTTTATTATCGAACTTCAAGTTCCGCGTGAGATTGCGATAAAGTTTGCTAGTATTTATTGTACTTAACGTGACGTGACGCAACATTTATTATATTATATGGTGACATAAATTATATCAAAGATGATACTAGTTTCGTATCCAGAACGATCGCATAATTATATTAATATTTATATATCTATAGAATATGCCTCGAAATGCAATATAGGTTTTCGTGTTTCGTATTGTGTTATAAAACACCATTATTACTACAGTTTTTACGGGTCTAGACATACGAATAACGCGTAATAATCTATTTGTGTGTTTTCGTGTAGCAAATTCTAGGCAAAACTGTGAAAAGAAGTTCGGTGCTAGACAAGAAACTTCAGTGGGAATTGAAATCACTGGCAGAACCGGACGACCCGTATCCAACAGTGATCGGAAAGACCGTGTGCACCAGCGATTTCTACGAAGGTATACTATAACTATTATAATGATGTAGACCTTTACAAAACGCATAACTACAAAGTAGTTCGTCTGATGTTTGAAGGCAATTTTAACTTTTGATTGAACTAAATCTACGACACGACATATTTATTCCGTTGTCTAAATGCCGTAGAATTCAATTTATATAAAACTGAATAGCTATGTTATTATACGATACTATATATTACATACGCATGATTTATAATATTTTTTTAATTTGAAAAACGGCTTCATTCAATACATAGTTTATGTAGATAGATTTAATATGACAATATTTTTGAAAAAACTAAAATAAAGTACATTATAGAGTTCGGGTTCTTGCGTTTAATCAACATCTTTAAAAAAACCTCACTTTGAACAGTTTGACGTGTTTATAAACTACGTCGAATATACGTATACTTACGATGGGTAAAAAACTAACGTAAACATTTTAAATGGTTTTCGATTGCATAAACTATTTATTATATGTATTGTTATATTTAAGCATATGTATATATGAATATCAGAATATATTTGTGTGTGTTACACCAGTTATATATGTACTATTAAAATATATTTATATCTCGGCAAGAACAATCAACAGATTAAGAATTGATTTTTCACAGGTCAAGGCCGTATGGACGGAGCTTTTTGCGATTTCACCGAAGAAGAGAAAATGGAATATTTAGAGAAACTGAAATCGAATGGCGTGAGGAACATTGAAATGGAATCGTTAGCTTTTGCCGCACTCACGCACCACGCAGGAATTAAAGCCGCCGTGGTGTGCGTCACCCTGTTGGACAGACTTAAGGGCGATCAGGTATAGAAAAAATCGTGCAAGTTTCGATCAAAACAAATGAAAGCCCACTTTTGAGAAAATCTCGGTTTAAAGTCTCTGACACTAGCTAAAGTTAAGCACTATAAATCGATTTGCATTAAACTTTGTTGTTCTATAGAAAGAAGAAATTGTTTTATAAAGAATTCAATTCGCAATATCCTTTTCAAACAACACTATAAAAAGATCGTATATTTTCCTAATCTGCAGGATCTTTTTTTTTTTTTTTTGGAGGAAAAGAACGGAAAAAGTTAAATATTAAATGCAAGTAAAGAGCGCGTAACAAAATTTTATCGTCGCATGATTCAAATACGTATTCTACATATTACTTTTTGTTTGAAATGCGTATTTACGAACTTTGAGTTAGGGTTAGAATGACCAAAATTGTGTCACGGTGAAGAAACAGACAACCAAGCAATAATAAAATTAGTATACATATAAAGTTCTATCGGTAAATATATATTTAGCGGAAACACGTGTTTTTTATTTCTAATGTTTTTCGGATATTTCACAAGAGCTGTAAAAAATGGAAATGATATATATATATTATTGAAATATAAATTGTTGTTTATGTATACAGATACACTACCCCAAAGAAGTATTGGACGAATGGCAGCAAAGACCTCAGAAACTGGTGTGCCGTTACATAAAGAAATACCTATCGAAAAGGGGCTTGATATTGAACAACCATTGCGGGTCTGTCAACGTCAAGAGTCCGAGAAGATTTAAGCTCGTGCAACAAGAATCTGAAAGTTATGATTAAAAAAAAAAAATGATAATAATAATAAAAAACAAAACCAAACAATAAATAATAAATAAAAAACCAAACTCTCGATTGCGTCTCTACGTTATAATGTGACCATTACGACGACGAATACTATTTGCTATGGTGTTTACGCGAATATATTATATATAACCAAAGGGTTCGTGCGTTCGACAACGCTTTTTTATTCTAACTATTTCACTTTCAAAGACTTTTTTCATACTTATATTCTATATCATTATCAAATATACATAACCATACCTATACTCTTGAAATATTTTTAAACGTTTTTGTATATTAATTATAGCTTCTTTACAAACGTAATAAAAACGTAGGGTTAAAACCATATTCAAACTAATAGATACAACTATGCGATATACTCCACCCCACTATTTATTATATACTCATATGATATAATTTAAATTTTTACTACATTATCCGTTTTTAACTCGTACTTAGTTCTAAGTATACATAGAACTATGTACTTAGTAACATAGATAGCCAATTATTACAAGTATAATATCGTAAGATAACATATATTTAATATATTTTAATATAAATTATTACATAGTATGTGGTTAAAACAACGTTTAATTATGATATTTCATAGTGGGTTTCGTCTTTGACAATATTATTGCTCAAAATAATTATACAAACATAATTCAGAGAACACCAATATGAATATACAATAAATCAATAACAGTGAAAATAAACACTTTATAGTTATAGTAAAAACATGTATATATATATATATATATATACATATACACACACACACATATATATATATTATGTATATGCCGATTTAAAGAACAAAAATACCAATCGATTCTAGTAAATTGATTTTTTTTAAATTAAAATTAACCTGCTGTACGTCTATCGTTATAGGTGTATTATTGTTATACTATTATAGTTTAGTTGAATTATATTTATTGTTTTATTTTAATTTTTTTTAGCCTATGTATTTCTTATTGGATTCGTTTTCGTATTAATAATTAATAATAATAATAATAATAATAATAATAATAATAATAATAATAATAGTAATAATAATTTATTTAGAGATTGTTTTTATGATTGTTCATGTAAATCAAACGCGTATAGCTCCATATGTCGATCCAGTAAAATATATTTTTCTGTACATTTTATATTATTACAAAAACTTTAAAAACTGTGTACGGTCTGTATATTATATAAAACGCACAGTGAAGAATATTCGTTTCAATGTGAAATTATTTTAAACATTCAATTCATGTCTACATGTACACATGCCTACCATAATTATAATATTGTCATTGCCATGTTGTGATCATCAGATCATAATCATCAATAATTGTGTAAATTATTTAGTTAAAACATTTGTAAATCGAAAATATATTTAGAATAGACTAATTATTTGATTATACATATACCTATTAAAAACAAAAAAATATAAATCAACATGATATTAATTGCGGTATCGAAGTATAATTGATTTTATTTCGAATAAAAACCATTGATTTCACAATTATACATATATTTATTGTCATTACTTTTTAGCTGTGTACCTACTACAATAGTTACGTTAATATTATCAACAGAGTCGATCGTATTAAATGAAATAACACATAATGTTCGGAAAAGAGAAGGCTCCGGTGTTTTATCGTTATTAACAATGTATGAAAAAAATTACGAATTTTTCTGAATGAATAAACTCGAAGACGTAATCCCGCGGACCACACGAAAAAGCACAAACCGATCACGTCGAAGAATCGAATTGGGCTATTGCTGTACAGAACTATAACTTGTACCCAGTTCTTTTACCGATATGGTCGCTCACCTGTTTCCAACAAACAATGATCAATACTGAATATGTCATATGCGTATATATATATATATATATATATAAATACAGATAATTTTCTGAATTATTTTTTAAACAATATTTAATTTTATTGACGCAAAAATTGTACATTGAATTATTAAAATTACAATTATAATACACTAATCCTACAGTGTCTATAACGTATATAGTACATATATTAACAGTTAGTGAATAAAACAGTAATAGATTGACCATATACAGAGTACCGATATATAGTGATGTGTTTATAAACAATATTCTAAATTTCAAAATATACATTGCTTGTATAAAATGTATAACATTTTTATTATTCAGATCTTTAATTAAATTTGTATAATATATATTTTTTTTTTGACTTGCGTAAAAAATTATTCAATAGGTTCGTTATGTTGGCTACACTGCGCTGTAATAAACGTCTTATCAATAATTATCAACATTGTTTATTTCTCAACAATATAAATTTTCAAATAAATAACATTATGGTGTGCATTTTGTTTATTTATATTTCGAAATATTGACTTCCGTTAAAATCGTTTGATTAAGTATAAATGATTCTTCATTACTGGAAAAAATAACCCCGAAATTCAAATCAGTAAGTCGCTCTATTAGATACAAATATTATAATTTATATTTATGCCTGTTACATGTCTAAAAGATTAGTAATTACAATCGATGATTAGTCTTAAATAATTATTTTGTGTTTATAATATATTTATTGCGTACAAAATCAAAAGAAAATGTATCTAATTTAATAAGATGAACACAATCTGTTTTAGAAATGTCTACCGGAGAAGTGGTTATGGAAGTACCAACAAGCCTGAAGCGTCTTGCACGGCTGGTCGTAAGGGGATTCTATACAATAGAAGATGCACTCATAATTGATATACTAGTTAGAAATCCTTGTATGAAAGAAGATGATATGTGTGAATTATTGAAATTTGAAAGGAAAATGCTTAGACAACGTATATCAATACTACGTAATGAAAAATTTTTACAAACTCGTTTACGAATGGAAACTGGAGCTGATAGTAAAGCACAGAAAGTTAACTATTATTTTATAAATTATAAGGTGAGATATTTGTTAAAATATAATTATAATAAGATGCTAATTTAATAAAATATATATATAATTATTTTTTATTATTTAGTCTTTTGTGAATATGGTCAAGTATAAACTTGATTGCATGAGGAAAAAAATGGAAACACAAGAGCGTAATGCAACGAGTCGAGCTAGTTTTAAATGCGTCCAATGTTTTAAAACATTTACAGATTTAGATGTATGTATTATATGAAAAAAAATTATGTTTCAATCTAAATATATTTGAATATTTCATTTTATAGGCAGACATGTTATTTGATTTCCAATCCAATGAGTTTCATTGCACTTTTTGTGGAGAGTTAGTAGAAGAAGACGCATCTGTTTTACCACAACAAGATTCTCGTGTAATGTTGGCAAATTTTAACGAAATCGTAGAACCATTTTATTCAATACTTCGGGAACTCGATGGTATACGTCTTGCACCCGAACTTCTAGAACCTGAACCAACTCGTATTCTCGGGTTTGTCCATTACACTAAATTTGAATATATATAATTTAGATATCTAAAATGTTCATAAATTATTTTTCATGTTCGCTATTAGATTGGAATCAAATTCATCACAGTCTTCAAGTGGCAAACAAAATAATGGTACAGAACGATGGGGCCCTGATAAAATGCGAAACATGGATTCGAACAGTTCAAAAATGGAAGTCACAATTGGCGAAGATCTACAAGATAACCGTCCAGTTGTCAAAGAACGGCCTATATGGCTAACAGAAAGTACTGTTGTGGAGAATACATCGACTCGAGTAATTGTTTATATATACAATAATAATTGTTCATATAAGATACTTTTTTATAATGTTCAAATTGTTTTTGAATTTAATTTAAAGGATTCAGATAAAATGAATAATAAAGATAGTACTGAAGGAGCTCCAGTTGAATTCACTCCAGATGTAGATATAATGACTGTCTTACTGCAACATGAAAAACGTGCTGGTCAAACAGATGGAACAGGAAAGAAAAATGGGCCTGATGGTGATTCAAGCGATGAAGATTTTTCAAAGACTATAAAGAATGAACCGTCTGTTGGTTCAGGTAATACAAATTTGATTAATTAATCGGATGTTTGATATTGTTGTGGTACATAAAATATTATACTATACAATTTTAAAAAACCAAAATAACTTGGGGCCTAAACAAATAGTTTTGTTCAATAAAATTCATGTGATTCGCTTATAAATAAATACTTAAACAAGCCAAAATTAAAAAATACTACTAAACATTCATAATTCACACAACATACTAATCCTGGAACAAAGCTTTGATAAAAATAAAATAAAACCGTAATAGAGGGCACATAAAAAAATTAATGTAAAATATAATTATTTATGTTTTCTGAATATTTTTTAAATAATTAATTTTAGGAGTTGAAGAATTGACATCTGAAGAAGAAGACGATGACGAAGATGTACCTTTAGTAAGTGTCGCTGGGCGCCGTGTACCAATTACAGAAGTAGTGAATATGACAGATGCCATTGGTCAAATGACACCGTCTGAAAAAGAACACTACATACAAGTTTATCAAGACTATTTCTCTGCATTAGGCGATTAAATAATCTGTATATCTATTTTCCCAACTAGATCACAATACTAAGTAAAAAATATAATAATTGTGGTACAAAATAGATATACATTTCATTGTAAGTTGTTGTACTCTTATGTAATTTGAAAGCAAATATGAATCTACATACATAAAGTGTAATTGTTAATTGTTTTTATTATTATTTTTTTTGTGTGGTTAATAGTATACCATACTGTTGTACCAAATGTTTTTAATTATAATATTTCGTTAATTCAATATAAGTAATTTATTTATTGACTATATTTTTTTAAGTGTTCATAATTTTGTATTAACTCTAATTGTTTTTCTAAATTTTAAATATCTGAAAAGTATGTAAATATATAAAAATTAACGGGTTCATAACATTATATTAGAACTGTAACTGTAAGCAATATTGTATACACAAACAAGACTAATAAATTATGGAGTATATCGCATTGATAGCATTAAAAGCTAAAACCATTCATGCTATGTTTTTAGCTTCAAATTAAAATTGATGTATTTTTTGTTTGAAATAAGAATTACAATTTTTTATAAATAATTTAATTGAAATTGTTAGCAGTTAAGTATTTATTTCTGTATATTTAAATCGGTTTTGAAAATTCGTTGAGCAATAATATTGTATATTATTTACACTGAACATAAACAAATTTTCAACAGTTCGATTCAAGTGGGATGAGAAACCTATGACTGTGTTCGATGTAGATACACTCAAAGGTACTGAATAAAAAAAATAATAATCTTATAGTAGTACCTACTCGTTACATTAAAAATTGTACTGTATTTAAATTATGATACAACTTTGCTTAGTTGATTTAAATCTAAAACGATTGTTTTCGTTGTTAAATCGTGCGTCGTATCTGAGTTTTAATAACGGCGTTATAACTCAAAACTAATTGAATTTACAAATGTTTAGTAAAACACCAGTGTTCTTAAACCGTTAAAATACTAATATGAAAAAATGTACTTAAAATATGGGGAAAAAAGATGAATCATTAATACCTGTAAATACAACGACCAGTATCAATCGAAACGCTTTCGTTTTTTTTTTTAAATAGTGAATCTAACCCCTTCCCTCCGTCCACAAATAAAACAAATGTGTGTTCATACACGGCGATGATTTTTTCCAATTATATTTATGCGATTCATGCGTGTGTTTACCTTTTGACGATTTTGGACGATTGTTCGTTTTGCGAGTCACGCGTCGAGGTCTGAAAACGAATTTATAAGCGCACAACGAACGCGGGAACGGGTACACGTACGTTGAAAATCAAAGAGGAAATATATGTCGATGATAAAAAATAATTAAATTACTAACACTGGCCAAATGATTTTTAAATGTCATGTTTTCTGGCGAGAACATTTTAGTAAACGATTTCTCAAAAAAAAAAAAACTCGCCGACGCGCACACGGAACCACATCGAACGGACTGATGTGACGGCGGGGCCCGTGAAATCGCCGGCCAACGATCGCCGTCGTCGTGAGCTTTCCGCGTGCCGCAACGGTATTATCCGCGTTCTTATTGTATACAACGTCCCTGGAGACGCCCGCGCGTTTCGCCTGCGACTGCGGTCCAACGCGTCTTTTGCAAATCCGTCGCACACCGGTAAATTTACCGTAAACGGTAAAATTTACCTGCTCGCGGTCGATTGGTGCGATTCGTTGTTTTGCTTTGTTTTGTTTTGATACCTAACGAACGATTTGTCTTTTGTATATTCATGAGATTTCGGTCGTGATCTCTCGTGTGTTATTTACGTTGTGTTTTATACGTTTTATATGTTCAATGAAACAAATACAATCCGTTTGAGAAATGTCCGCCGGAAGAAGTGATCATGAAAGTGTCAACCGGCTAACCTTACTAGTGAGTAATAATGGTGCGCGTGTGTACACATAATCGTGTGTATTGACTTTTTAAAACTCAAAACAATTGACTTTAATCTGTAATACATTTTATATACAAATATATATCGGTCGGAGGTTTATACGACACGAGTACATTATACAATACGTGCACTCCCACATATGAATTAAGTTCGGTATTCTTTAAAACCTTAAAATTCGTACTGTCATTGTTTTTAAATATCCAATTACTCCGAGTTGTTTAATTTCGACACTTAATATAGTAATAATAATTTTTAATAATAAAAAAATTGAAACAATATGTTATATAAAAAAACAACTTAAATAGCACTTCTAAGAATTATAAAATATGTTTTTAATATACATCACTTAAATTAACATTGAATTTAAAAAAAAAATCGTGTTCAGTATTTTAGTGTACAAAAATAAACTGAGTGACTATTGTATAATAATAGCGATCAACGATGTGAATTGTGTAGGTCTGTTAGATCGTGTTTAACTTGACGGTATATTAATATCTATAAATAACATGTATTATCCAATGCGTCATATTAAAAATACACGGCGAAATGATTCGTTTGAACGTAACTCAGTCGTAGAATTCTTCTTCCCACGGTGTGAAATCAATGACGTATTTCTCGTCACAAGTCCATTTCATAGCCGAATACCATCTATAAACGTTATGAAATGTCTATTATGTTTCTATCTGGTTAATTCAAAATTAAATCTTAAATATTATGTTTATATTTTCACTACACGCACTTGAGCGTAACATATAATTTAAATATAACGAGCTATTATTAATAAAACCGTGAGTGTTCTCACCCGTTATCGACTTTTGTGAAAATATTTTTTTGTAAGTGATCTACGGACGAAGTAGCGCATATAATATGATCAAGACTAATTGATTTCAGTACTTCGAGTTGTTCTGAAGAAAACAAAAAATATACAAGATATGTTTAAGATTCGTGTTACTGGAAAAAAAAAACAAAAACTAATTGTTTGCCTTTGGAAAATGTCTCGGGTCGTTCTTGGTTATCGTAGAAAAATCGATCGCCGACTCGAGATCTATAAAAAAAATCTCCTATAACACATCGAGAGGTGTTTCCAACTAAAGAACCGTCCTCTGGTGTCTCCAACAAAGCACCTACAAGAAAGTCAATATCGTCTACGGCGGGGTAGAGTTTCTCCAAATCGTAAATGTCCTAAAACCAAAAGTTTCCTCGGTGTTAGCGTATGTTAAAAAAAACAAAATGTATCGGTTTGCGACGACCGGTTGGTTCACTGACATCCGAGGGCATGACATCGGCCAGGTCATCGAACGACTTAGCCACGGGCAATCCACACAGTTCTCTCATTTTGTTGTACGGCGGCAGACCCGTATCCCGTCCTCGTTGGATGTCGTACGACAAGAGATCCACGCCGATCGAACGATTGTTTGGACGGAACATGTAATTCGAAATCTACGGAACGCGAGTTTACCGCGTGAACACGCGTTTACGCATTATTCGGCGCGCGTCGCGCAGAAGAGGTGGATTACCAGTTGATCGTACGAAGGTTGGCTTAAACGTCCTCCGGTGTGCACCAAGCCTCTGAGAAGACAATCAAAGTTCGAGCCCTGTTGCAAGAGACGTGGACGGTCCGTCCGATCGGTAACATTGACCGTTCGTACGGTCGTGTAATTTGAATCCACAAACCTGAAACCTCGAAGCGTTTACACGCGTTGGACGAAAACCCCCCGGGTATGTCGTCCGTTCGGACTCGCACCTGTACTGAGCCGGTACGATGTTGTGCAGCACGCGAAATGCGCCGGCCGAAAACTCTTGCGAGGTCGACGGGTTCACGGTCGGGTCGTATTTAACGTCCCCGGCAAGCACCCGGTCGTCCGTGTAACGTTTACCTAGTGCGCGCCCAACAACAACGCGCGTTCGGCTTCTTATTCAAACGTCGGTATTTAGTGTTGATTTCGAAATATCAACATGGTCCGTTGGATCGTTAACTACTACCCAATTGGCACTCAACTCGTTTACCTAAAACTATTGGTAAAAACTGTGCGTACGTAACGTGTTGGATTGCCGCGCCGACGATCCGGCGAGATTCTTGGTACAGAGTTTCGTCGGACCACGCGGACTGTCCGGCTTTCAATTTGAACGCCACGTAGTTGTGAAATCTCAAAAACATATTGTGGAAAAGCGCTGTCCCGAGGTTCGAGTTTGCCCGCGAGTCGCCTGTGGTAGAACAGCGAGCCGTTAAGCTCGCGTCACATAACGATGTTGTAAACATGTTTTGTCGTTTCATATTATTTTCACATCGTTTTGTTTTACCGGAGTTGTAGAAGTATTTGTTGACGTCGGCCGGCCCAGCGGACGGGTGCGGGCTAAACTCTTGGCTGTCAACCGCGACAGACATCAGCGTCCCGCCGGTAAACGATCTTAGAGTCGATACGATGTAGTCATTAGAACCGTAAATTTGAGATCCGTCGATGTAATGCGAAGCGTCGTTCATCTATAAAAACACGAGTCGATTGTTGTGTTGTGTTTTTTTTGATTGTTTCGGGAAGGGCATTTTTCTATATGGCATATTTAATCCGTGAAATTTTATTTTCAATACGCGATGTTGTTCGTATTGCGATTAAAACAATTATAATTCGAGCGACTATTGGACGTATTCAAAAGAAAATACAATAATTAGTGACACGAAACTTATCGAATACAAGTCCTCGTCCGCGTTATATACTTATTCAGTCCGTTAACCGTGTGTGATTAAACATTCCGGCATTTTTAATTTACAACATAGAACCTTACCAATAATTGTGTTTGGTATTGACAGAATTTAGCCAAAGTTCACGGCCGTCGACTTTTAATCGGATTTCTTCAAAGATATTTTTTTATAATAAATAAAATCTTTTGATACGAATTAATTTATTATCAACTCTTACAGAATGAAAAACTTTCTAATGAAAATGACTATTTTTTTAACGGTCGATAATCGATTAATAGCATCTATTAAATCTGACTCGGGTAATCTAACAAACATCTGAGCCCTGATGGCTTGAAACCTAATTAAAATTTTTGTTTTCATTTTATGATTTTGGTTTTAATTAGTTAAAATACCCTTATCATTTTTCCGACGGCACTTGTATAATTAATATCCTATTGAAAACCGAAGTACTTTTATTATACTCGTACTATTAAACATAATACTTATTTAGCTTAACAATATTTATTTATTTCGATAGAGGTTTTGATTTTGAATACCGATATTTATATTTATAGGTTACGGTTTAGATATTGAATGCCGATTTTGATGATTTCGATATTGGATATGGGCATAGATTTCCGTTTTTAACGGGTTTTTAGTGCTATTTAAAATCGATTTTGAAATCGGTTTCAAGCCCCGCAAGTACGTCTGTCGATGACGTTAAACAACTTACAAATGTCGATGGCTGTAGAGGACAGCCATAGTTGGCCGATGTCATAGCGCGTGTAAATTGCATACACGTTTTGTTGTACTTTGAATATATAGGATCGTCAACGGGTATTTTTATGATAGCTTCGCACGCCCTCGGAACACGTACAGATTGGTTTTCATATAAACAACAATCTAAGAGAAAAAAATAATCACACTGCGTTTATATTACGCGTGATTTAATCGCAAATATACGTGAAATCAAAAATACCTAACCAACACATTTATACTTATAATACAATAGTATATTTATTTCACCTTCGTCGCTTGTATCGATTGCCAAGTGAGAGACGTCGTGAGCGATGAACTGACCCCATTGCATTAATAGCTGATTGTTTTTGTCAGCGATTTTCGTTTGTTTGTGTAAGAATAACTGCACTTGGATTTCTCTTGCACTCGGCAACGGTTTGCCGTCCGACGATAAGCGTAGTTTTGATATTCCTTAAACATACATATTAAATAAGGTTTAATTGGAATATGTGAAGAATATTTTTAAATTAATTATTATTATTTTTAAATAACAATTAAAACACCTTTTATACATAAATAACACAATATAAAATAAGAGTTAAGTTTTTATTATAATTCACTTTCCAAAACAGACGCATTTTCAAATTGTATATGTTATACAAATTATTAAAGTTATGAGTTTAACTGTATAGATTTTTAAATGTCCCATTGTAGAAATGTTCATTCGATAAAATGTTTAGGTAAGTGAAACATGCATTATAAACTTTTAAATTATATAGTTGGTTATATTATGTACATTAATTTATTATTATTATTTATTTTTATTAAGAATAGTAAACTAATAATAGCTAATAAAATCTTGTTTATTTTAAAAAATCAAATAGAATTAAAAAATAAATCACATTATATTTAACTAATATTAATTTGAATAAAAAAAAAGTTAAATTGAATAGTTGCATTTAAAACTTAATTTTTTGTGTGTAAATATATAGTCGTGGAAAGATAATGAAATTGAAAATGATGTTTAATACGATGCATTTATGACGTGACGATCTATATCTGTTAATTATCACAAAGAGCTATGATCAGCATCTAATATTAGTTTCTTATCGACGCTCGGAATAATTTTATATCCACTTTATGAAGTAGCTCAATATCCTATATAAATACAAACCAATAAATTTGTTTTTAATAAAAACTACGATCGTCCGATAATCGTAGCTGTTAATATGCGCGTACGTATCATGTATAATTTCTATTTTTAAGTTAACATTTTAATTTCAAATCACTCGGTATATATAGGAATATGTTTCGCGTTGCAGCGATATATCATATAATATTTGATGCAGTTTAACTTTAAAATATTTCAAATAACATGACGTTCTGTTTGGTTGTAATTTCGAACTATTTTTTAATTTTTTTTCTAGTACTTTTCTACATAAATTGTAGACGTTCAACGTTATCTTGTGATACACGTCGATTTCCCAGGGGAAAACATACGCGACGCGTCGTTGAACGACGTCCACGTTGTATCGTTATTTCTCACTACGTATGCCGCACTAGTGTCGTGGACGCGAATCGTCATAAAATATTGAACACGAAACAATAGATTACGGAGTGTAAACAGTTACGTACACCGCCGACGTTAAGATCGCCGTACCGTTCACGGGCGTGCGTACAACGGCGTCTCGCAAACACAACGCAACATAGTACGCGGATGTACGGACAATAAATTAATAATTACCGTCGCTGTAGTGCGCGTCGACAAGTCTGATGAATGGGGTGTTCGACGATCCCCAAATCGGACTGTTTAGATTGTTACACGTTCCGTTAATGGTCCTGTATTTGTCACCAGAACCGCACGAGACCGCAGACGCACACCGGACGAAACAATCATCGTTTTTCAACGTGAAATGCCCTTCACTTGCAATGACTGAGCGTATTGGCTATCCAACAACGAACACCATTGCATTATAATACGACACGCATCACGTCAGTGCGATTAAAATGCATATCGTTAACGTAGTATGTATGTATGGTACATTCATTAATCCGAAAAATATATCAAATTCTACGGAAACAAACCAAGTTTTTCTCTCGTACGGAGATATGTTCGGGTAAGTGTTTTCGTTTTAAGTATTTTCAGTATTCTAATTTCACCTGAACGGGCTGATCGTCGTCGGAGCCATAATCGTCTGACCAAATATCGAAAACGGACATCAGGAACGTCACAGTCAACACCAGGAAATCAAGGAAACAATCGCAATTCTACCTCGATAAGCACGTAGAGGTTTCATGTCCTCGAGATTATTATTATTTCTGTTGCGAAGCAGACCGCTGAAAAATAAAATTATTATACGTGTAAGCTACACTTGCATTTTTTTTTTGGTTTTTTTTTGCTTATTAATTCTAAAACACTGGAAGTTTCCTTTTCATTGGAACTGGTTTACGTTATTCAATACAAAATCATAATCCATAATAATATTACAATAATTAAGTATCTATTTACGTTTTTTCTCCATTTCGACTCCACGTTTCCAACGGAATGTCGTTTACCATTTCGAGTACTGCGTAATGACGAGTCGCCACCCATTTGCGTCGTGGAGTCTATAGCTACAGCTAGTCTAACCGTTTGGGATTCGAACGAACACTGAATTGCATCCGAGTTCATCAACACGGTTGGCTGATAATGAATTTTGTTTTTCTGCATTACAATCGGTCTATTTCGAAACATATCGAGATAATTACATGACCTTTTTGATCCGTGTTAACAGGCAATGAGTATATAAACATACTCGTATTATATTATATAAGTATACCTTATACTAAATATATATATATTTGTTATTAATTAAGTACGTTTTACATCGCGTTATTCAATGTTGTGATAATTTCAATTTAAAGTCTAAGCCTTATATTAAACAAAACAATTCCGTGAGTCTGATAATAATAAAACATATATAGAGTTTCTGAATACCATTATACCATTAGTATTATTATAATTTTCTGTAAAAATATATTTTTTGTCAAATCTATATTTTATTATTCGTACGGTTATTGCCCGACGGGGTGGATAATTATTTAAAGTACAACAGTAAATAAAAAGTGAGAACAAAAATAATGCTATAGATAAGAGACAAACAGAGATTACAACTGTTAAGTAGTAAATAAAATCTGATCTCGTTTCGGTTGTTAACGCGTTCCTTTATAATAAACTGACGTCTAAATCCGAAGGTCATTGAGTGTCCCGATAAATTCCCGTTCCGAGCAATCGTTTACTGTCTATCGTCTGAGTCTGGTTAGGCGAGCCGCGGTCACATTCTGGGACCAAGAAGTAGCACCAGTTACGCGTCACAGGCATTCCCGTGTTCGGTTCGAATTCGATCAAAGTCCCGGGACTTCGCGGAAGTTTTCCCGCGACATCCAAGTGCGATGTCAGCCGTTCGTCCGAACAGCCGCCGGCTCGAACGTCAACAAAACGAGAAACACCATGTTCCGCGAGCAGTCGTCCAGAGCGTTCAGGTGAGTACTTTCGTGAGGGCGAACGGGCGGATCCGAGACACATTTCCTAGCGGATAGTATTCGCGCGGCGAATAACCAGCACTAGGAGTTGTCTATGCACGGGTTACGGTTTAACCGGACGGAATGTTATTCTATTTTCTGACATTGTCTTTCAGATATATCCACGTGTGTAGTTTCGGGCTGACGTTTCGGACTCCTTTCATAGTCCATCTTCAGAGCGTAGTAACTCGGTCGAGTGTTGTAACTGTTAGGTACAATATCAACATAGTTCACTAGCAAAACCACACACGTGGATATATCCGAAAACAATGTCAGGAGAATCGATCCTAATCCGTGAAAGCCTCAACACATTCACGACGTTATGCTAAGCTAAGAATTGCGTACACGTTTCGCCAGACCGCCGGCAACACGAAAACGGGACGTGACGAGCACAAGCCGGTACAGCACAAAAAACGAAAGAAAAAACAAAACGGATATTGAACGCCGGCAGTACACAACGGTTTTTTGTTGACGCGGCGTGACGACGTGTCGTCGCGGGAAAACGTCCGTTCGGAAAACGACCGGGCGCGCGCGCGCACAGGTACGCCTGGGCCGGCGTGACGGGGAACGGCGACCAAGAAGTGTTTGTTGCAAACACGCCATCAATCTCTTTCAGCAATGACCCGAAACAATTATTTAATTTTTGTTTTAATTGGTTGGCTCCCGGTCCGCGGTTACGTTATACTCGTACACACGCGCGCGCACGCACACATTATTATATATCCGCGAGAGGAAAACGGAATAATATCGCGCGCGAGGGCGTGCGGACGCCAGAGGGATACTCTCGGGTCCCGCGCGCGTCCGGTGTTTCAGGTTGACAGCCGCTCTTGATCGATGACCGTAACAACTATACCGCGTCCCACGTAAAACACCCGGTCCGCCCGTATCGCCGTGTACGCTTTCTCCGCGCGCGTTTCGACCGGCCAGCCCGGGGGCGGCCTCGGAAATTCCCGAAATTACGTTAACCGCGAGCCGGACCCGCGGCAAACACCTATCGCGTATCGGACGAGAATTCCGTTCGGAATCGTATCGGACGGGGTCGGTGGCGTATTTGCGACTCGACGTTCACGGTGTTTTTGTGACTAAATGAGCGAACACATCGAATGTCTCGAATATTTTGGAAAAGCGAGTAGTGATGTGGTTCGAACAGAGTCCTGAAAACATTTGTTGCCCCCGAAAATACGCCGCGCACGTCCGAAAACAATAACCGACCAAAACAAGAAAAAAATATTCGCGCACCGGCGTCTACTTCTACGCGTTCGACACTGAAACGACTCCGTTCGTCATTGTAAACCGGCAAGCCCGGTCCGGCGTAACGTCGGGCAGGTCGTAGAGTCGTAGGGAAATGATTTTTTTTCTTTTTGGCGTTTCCCGAACGATCGGGTTAGGTTAGGTTAGGAACACTTCGGAGTTATGTACGGAGATACACTGTTTTTTTAATTTTTCGGGAGAAAAAAATATATTTTTCGATGTTTTGTGCACAAGAAACCGTGAAATATATCGGTTTTCTCGGCAATCTCAATCAAATACTCATGAAGTTTGATAAGTCCACGCATACATTTGATTCACGCACCGTCTCGCATGTCGTTTACAACGTCGAGGCGACGTGCCTGCTCGTCGTTTTATCCGATGAACATATTTGGTCGTCGTCGTGAAACGGCACCGGCGGCACGCACGGTCCCGGGGCACGGCGTGGTGGAACGTGACCCCGCGTAACCAAATCACCGCGACGGACGTCTCGAATTCCGACGCCCCGGCGAATAAACACGACGTGCGCAGTCCGTCGGAAAAGGGTTTCGCGATCGTCACCGCTTGTCCGACGACCAGACTCCGCGGGAAGACGTCACGCGGTTCGCGGCCCAAAAACCACGCCGCGTCTTCACGGCACGCCCGCGGACGGCGGACGTTATCACGACGATAAATAATAACGGGGAACGCACAGTACGAGCGCGGTCAAGTCGTGTCACGCGCGGACACCGGTTACCACGGTACGAGTCCGCCGCGGTCGGTAGGTCGCGTTTGCACACGGGTCGTTTGCTCACGCCGGACGGACGCCCCGGGCACGTACGTAACGCAGTGTTATCGACGAGAACGCCCCGGAGTCGACCCGTCCGGGGACACGCGCACCGTCACGTTTTTTTCGGTTTTTTTCTAAAATCCTTTCGTTCGTGTACAACGGTTGAATTCGGGTGGGACGGGCGGGGGGGGGGGGGGAGCACCTCTTCTATCCTTTCGAATTTTTTAGCGCGCCCATGGGTTTCCGTCCCACCGTCCGTCAGTACACTCGCGTTTTATATTTACTCTTTGAATCACGATAAACTCCACGTTATCTTACTGGTTACTTTGTTTTCCACGCTCGAATTATTGGCGACAGCGATGAACTTTTCCAGTACCCAGAGTACCCGTGCACCGTTCGTAAAAATGTCTAAGCCATCAGAGCACCCTTACTAGTCTTTTTTTTCCCGATTCAACCGCTGGTTACATATATATATATTACGGACTGTTCACGATTGGAAATATCACAAAATGGTTCGGTTCGCGAACATCGATCCGAGGAAAACGGATTTCGTGCTCCGGCACCCGATTTTCACTCGGTTATCACTCGAACAAATTAGGACACGTTAAAAATATGTATTTATTTTACGAATTGATGATCCAAGCTAACCGACTGTCAAACCAAACGAGTATTTCGATTGATCCTTTAGAACTCCTTTACGGGCTCGACATTTCGGACCTCGAAAATCTGCGTTGATAACGTCACTGATTACTCAATACAATGGATCGCGATTTTGTTCGTCGTCATGCTTTTTCTTTCGATACCGTGCCGATCGAACAAACGGCACAACAATAACTTATTGATAGTAGAGAATACCGGATAATGCGTGCTTAAGGTATAAAGTCTGCGAGTCTACACGAGTCGCAACAACCACAACAACAATAATAATAATAATAATAATAATAATAATATTAAACTCTGACGTAACGGCTCCCCCTCTGGCGTGTTTATGATTTCGGTAAATATTTACTTTTAGCCGTGGTGCAGCTGCCGTCAACTGCCGCGAGTCGACTTTCACGTAATTCAAGACACGCGTTACCTTTGTGTTTGTACAGACGAATGGGCGCTGACTCCGCGCGCGTTAAACCGTTCGGTTTTATCTGTGCGCGTAACGTATACGTGAACGAAAATATCCTCCGAACGCGGTCGACGATTTACACCGACTGTGTATGTCTGTGCATTGTGCGCGGGCCCCGGATCGGGAGGTCTTCGGGCCCACTGCCTCCGAAACCCACGTCCAAAACAAATTAACCGATCATTACCGTTTTCGCAAATGATATGCATTAAGCACCTTAGATTTGTCGTATAACATAAAATTCAAGGAATTTTTTTAACTATTTTTACCTATTTTTGTAGAATTAGTAGCGGCCCTGGTTGTGCGTGACGTATAAATCTTGACGAACGTGCGCGTTTCAACAGACGACGAACAGCCAGAACGCGGTTTCAAACGGAAAGTTGATTTTTACTACGGATTTAATGAGACGTCGTCATTTTATTTTGGCGCGCATAAAACTTTACGAATAAGAAAAAAAAAAGATTATGATAAAAATCTCGCGACGTTTTCGAACACGACAGAAATACGAACGGTCGCGTTGTACCGGACAATCGCGGCATCTCACGCCCGCGCGGACACAAACCTTACAGTTAAGAGAATATGTTTTTCAAGGGGATACGTCCCGCGGGACGGTACACACCTCACGATCAGTACGCGTGTATGATATGTGCCCTTCGCGAAACGCAAAAACTGTCGGACAGGACCGTGTCGAATCGGACGCTCATTCCAATTGTCGAGTTATATGGGGTGTGAATCCCTCGGGCACGTCCTGCGAAATTCGGCGGTCATGCTAAACGGCACGGCCGAAATGCCCCCTAACGCGAAAATCATTTTTACACGTATAACACGCCACGTAGCGCACGACGGGAATTACGGTGAAGTGTGTTTGATTTCGTAACTCGAAACGATTCATGACAATAACGTTCATAATCAAAGAGAACTGTTATTACACGATTTGTGCGTACGAAACACGTAAAACGTTAACATTTACGTACACGCATGTGTATCATATCATAACGCGCGTGCCAGTGTTGGCTCTAGCGGATTAACGACGTGAGATATCGTACACGCTTATTCATAAAACGCACGCACGTATATGTCATAGGTTATAGGTTACGTACGTTTTAAAGATAAACGGAATCTAACCTAACCGAATCGAATCGGTTAAATTTGTTTTGGCTTGCTTATTGTCGTAGCTAACAATACAAAAACGAAGTGATGTGATTACGGTTAAAAATCGTCCGACAATCGTCTGATAAAAATGACACGAAAATAATAAAGTGAAAATAAATAGTCTTTTCTTATCTCGCCGTCCGTACTCGACATTGTATTATACGTCCGCGAATCTAATCGACCGCGCAAAGGAGGATCGAGGGAACACGCTGGATCCGGCGCCTTCGCCGTCGAAATCGAATTACTCGCAGAAGTCGGAGCGTACGACTGAACCCGTCCTGCGGAAACCCGATTTCGTCTGACTCGCCTCGTATTTGTGTCTCACGACGGTTTTCGTTTGTCAAGTGAGATTACGTCGGTGGCCCGGCTAGCCAAGTCGCTGACGAAATTGCCGCGTCTAAGTAAATGCGTCATTCAGCGGTGGTCTCTGGTCGGTTCTCACGAACGTACTTCGTCTCGTTCATACAGCGGCTAATTTATACGATTCGGCCGCCTCGATTAGCTGAAATATTTAGACTCGTGCTGTTATAAACGCGCCTGGGCGGAATTAAGATTTCGCCGCCACCTCACGTGTTCATAAACACGATATTTTCTCTTAGGCGCCGACGAGGTGGTCAGGCTTCCATCGTTGGACTACGAAATCACGTAAATTCGATACAAATGTTGAAGCGAAATGATTTCTAGACTCTTATCGGACACGATCATTTTTTTTTTTTTTTTTTTTTGACAACAATCACGCGTAATACCAGACGTCGAAACCGAGCCTCGAGCCGGGGCCGGCCGGTCGTACGTCGTGTACCGACCCGAAAACGCGTGTTCGTGAGTCCGTTCGGGACGGGGCGATCTGTCACGTCCCTCCGGGCGCAGCGCTCCGGACGAAGGGACGGCCCGGCTTGCCGGCTGGGGAGCGTGTTACGGTCACCGTCGTCTATTAAGTCGCGAGCACGGGGCCGCGAACACGTCCTCGCGGAACGCGGGCCGCGACGGTCGGACGAACGATGACGCGGACGTTTTGCCCTCGTCGCGTGACCACCGCCGCGGCACGTCGTGCCCGCGGGTCCGGTCGCCGGTTTAGTTTTGGGCGCGGAGATCGAAACGGGGATTGCGCCGGGATTTCGTCGCGAACACGATGAAATCGAAACGGTAATTGGAAAACAGACCGGACGGCCGTCAGGACACTCGATTACATATAGGACGGGGGAGGGGATACGGAAATATACAGACGTGCGCGCACGGACGGTAGTTCCGAAATCCGAGGCCGCGGGGGCAGTGGCGGCGCTGGAGTGCGGCAAGCGCCCTACCCGAATTTGATTTTGCCCCACCTTCGCCCTACCCGTTTGAAGAACAAACGAAAATTTAATTTCAACTGTTTATGCGATTGCCGTGTTTCATGTGTTTCGATGTGTAGTAACTCGTCGTATTTTTTTTTTTTTTTGATTTTGAAATCGATTATATTTTATCAGAAAACGTTAATATTACAGTATTTTCCATGTATTTCAATCGTTTATATTACACCCGCGTAGACGGGTTTTCACTAAATTCCATGATCAATTTGCGATGATCTTGCCCCCCCTCCCCCTAGAAAAAATGTCTGGTGTCGCCACTGCGCGGGGGCGTTTGTCGAAAAACGAAACAATCAAATCGAACGTCTGTGAACGTCGTGTGTTTTCATCGAGCCCATCGGACTGACGTGCCTAGACCAATTTGTAATTTCGTTGCCCGAAAACGTTCGGTTAATCGACAATTCTCCGATTTTAAACGCGTTTGAAAACCCGTTGTGAGGAGTATCAGATAGGCAATTTAAATCGCGTGCGTATTACTCTGAATTGAATTGCGTGTCCGTATTATATTCTCGGCGAAGCGATCGATTATTTGTGCGCGTGTCGAAAAATCTTACATTAAAACGAACGAACGTTCGGGTGTTTCCGAAGAATTTTCGAAAATCTGCAGGTCACTTCAGGGGTGGGTGAGGCTCGTCCACCATTAAAAAGGTGTCGCCGACGCGCGTACGTATTTTTTTTTTTTTTATACGGTCCTGATAACAGAATACATAATACTCGTATTGTACGCGGTCTCGTCTGTTATGCACACGTCGCGGACATGTTATAAAACCAATCCGGTTTAACCGTTTCAGAATACGTACGCGCGCGCGCGTGTGTGTGTATATTTAAACCGTTACAAATCGTCGGGGCGCGTATAAATGTCTTTTTTGGTGTCGTCGTCTCCTCGTCAAGTATAATAAAAATTTATGCGCGTACGGACGGCCGTAGGGAGGACGGCTTTTGTTGAAACGAATACAATACGATATTATTGGCCGGGTGAGGCGGTTCGGTTTTTGGGGCGGGTGGGGAAGAAATCGCGCACGAAAAATCGGAAATCACAATGCGACGCGTCGTATTGTATATCACGTATTTGTGACGTATGGCGGCGGCGGCGGTGAAAAGCGGGGGGGGGGTCGCCGTCGCTCCGAAAACCAGAATACACCGATAACAACAACAACAACAACAACAACACCGACAACAACGGCGGCGGCGGCGGCGGCGCAACAATACGACGGAAACCGTGAAAAGAAGGCCCCCACACCCCAGCTCACCGCCATTGGCCCGCGGAACGGCGGCGATCGATCGGCCGGGCGGCGTCTCGTCCCGTCCTCGGAGGGCACACGCGATGCTGCGGCGGCCGTGGACCGCGGGGGCCGCGGCGGACGGCTATTGGCCCCGGGGCCGCGTCGTGCCGGTGGGCGTGCGCCGGCCGACTCCGCCTCCGTCGGCGGGACGCGGCGTTCGTCTCGCGGGTGCCGCGGACGGGGTGAGGGGGCAACCGGTAACCCGTAGTCGCGGTCGGTAGTAGTGACGGCCGCGGTAATGGTAGTGCCCGGTAACGTTCGCAGTCGTAACGTTGGGCCGGTCGACGGCTGTTGTGCGAGCGCGCGCGTATCGTCCGTAACCGTTCGTCCGTGCCGCGCGATCGCGCACGATTCGTAAATAAACGTCGTCCGCCCGCCCCCCCACCCACCAACCCACGCGGCCCGTTCCGATTTTCCGAGTATCGCGCGCGCGGTGTACCGGACGACACGCGTATAGTGGCGGTGGCACGCGCCGCCGCTATCACCGTCGCTGCACGAAGTGATGTTATCGATGAACAGGCCCATTATCTATCAGGTAAACCGGCGCTCGACAAATAGCCCTGCACAGCATCACGGTTTTGTTTTTTTTTGTTTTTTTTTTTTACGTAAAATGTCGATCGCTTCGCCCGACCGATGAGATCACGCTCAAAACGACAACGACGATCGGAACGATCGAAATTCCGATTTTCGCCAACTCGCGCGAATTCTACCCCCGGGACACGTGACATTGACTGTTTTTTTTTGTTTTTGTGTTTTTCGTCCGATTCGAAATTGTTTCCGACGACGTGCAAACGCGTGCCCAAAGGCTTTTTAACATAACCTAAACCGAAGATCTTTTTTGATTTTTCGCAAACCAGATTCCGTTGTCGGAGGGTTAACGTTATGTTTACGAAAAAAATCCCCAAAAAAAAAAAAGAAAACACGATCGGATAAACGTCAAGCAAAACGTATATTCGATGGCTAACAACGACGATCACCGCACGGCGGGCAAATAACTTTTGCGGGTGTTATAAACGACGACCGTCGTACGAAATGGTCGATCCGCTCGTCGGTCGCTGTAAACGCGATTTGTTTTCCACCCTCCGGACCGTCAGTGACAATACACGGTTTCCCGGCGCTGAACGCGCGAGTTTGTCGCGAAAACACGCTGAAAAGAGTAATCGGGTCGTTTACGTGGATAAAATGTCTTCGGTCGTCTCTGCACGGTAAAAGCGGCTGGACTCGGACGTACGGACGTAACGGACGAAACCAGGCCCGGGTCTCGAACGCACCTGGACCACACGTCAAGATTTGCCGCCGATTTCAACGGGACTTGTGGTCATTTACCGTTGGAACACGGGGAATCAATACGCAGTGGCGGCGCTGGATGGGGGGCAAGGTAGGGTAAGCGTCCTACCCGAATTTGGTTTTGTCCCACCTTCGCCCTACCTGTTTGAAGAACAAACGAAAATTTAATTTTCAAGTGCTTATGCAATTGCTGTGTTTCATATGTTTCGCTGTGTAACTCGTCGTATTTTTTTTTTGATTTGATTTCGAAATCGATTATATTTTATCAGCAAACGCTAATATTACAGTATTTTCCATGTATTTCAATCGTTTATATTATACCCGCGCAGACGGGTTTTCGCTAAATTCCATGATCAATTTGCCATGAGCTTGCCCCCCCCCACCCCCTAGAAAAAATGTCTGGTGCCCACCACTGTCAATACGAGTTCCAATGTGTCACTCGACGCGAATGTCACGGCCAGACGAGTTTTAGACTCGTGTCTTTCGCTAAGCGCTGTAACGCGTGAAATAATATTCACGATATAACGCCGAATCCTGAAACGCCGCCCCGGAAAAACGACAACAACGACTGACATCTGACGACACGGTCCAAATGGCGTTCATTTCGAATGACAAAGACGCGCGGTCCCGTTTGTCTCGTCCACGATCAAACGAAACTTTGCCCGAAAACTGTCAGAAAACGTTGCGCCCTACCCACCGCTTCCGTCGATAAGAAACGTAAAGATAAGACCGACAACGTCGCCGCGTCTGCTTCGGTACGAGACTCGACCGTCGGTGGATGACCGTTCCGAATACATCGATTTCAAAAATGGCATACGGTTCTCGTTTTCGTCGCGTCGTATTGCACGATGATAACACACGCCCGTCAATGGTTAGAACTGTCGAAAATCTCGTGGGGTTTTTTTCACTAACCGAACTAGTCCTCTGTAACGTCCTCTCTCCCCACACCTCCATACTGGGAGTTTTGTTTATTTTATCGAGGACTCGGCGTGTGATACTCGTTATTACGGATCAGGGTTACCTGATGTGAATAAATCGAGAAACGAGTAAATTAATACGATCGTATCAATTTAATACCGCCAAACGCCGAGGGTCTTTGAGCGAGGTGATAGGTGAGGTCCCGCGTTCGCGACTCTCCTCGTCTTGTTCCATAATACACACGCCTTCGTACCGTCTGGTCATGTAGGTCCGGTCCCGAAAGTCCTTAATCAGCACTTCTCTCGCCCCACCGAAGTAGTAGTACACGATGATCGTTACGGTCCCAGTTTTTTTCTTCTTCGCGGCCGCTTCTCTCTGGACTCGGACTTTCGGCTCGTCCGTTGTCGCGCGGCACGAGTGTCTATAAACAAACCGTTCAAGTCCGGCGAACGTCGCGTCAAACGGCGTGTCGTTGTGTGAACAAAGCCGCTCCGCGGTGTCGACAACACGATTTTACGATTTCGCCGCTTTTCCGGAAGACCCTGTTCGTTTGACGTATAACGAAACAATATTTCGTTCAAATGTAATGCTGAACAATTGTAATTGTTCTCCGATTAAACACAAAATTGATACATTTTTCCGCCGGCGATCGTTATAAGTCTGTGTTAGAAACGATGATTTGAATCGCGATGAAAAAAGCTCTTGACCCCCCGAGGCCTCCGTTTTGTGAAGGATCCGCGAAATCCGATTCCTGTACACGCGTACAAACGTATATCGGATTGCTCGGAATGGTAACTCGCCGGTTTCGACGCGGACGAACTGCCGAAATCGATAAGATAACCGGCACCGGTCGAAACCGGGAAATTTCACGAACGGCGGAAGTGACTGATTACAGTCCTGTGCGTTCACGCGCCGTTCGTAACATTTTTCCCGGCCGACCTGACGACCGGCGCGAGTGACGAACGCGAAAAGAGTTCCTATTCGCAAAACGCGAAAACGTGCCAATTTGACCGTGTGCCGCCGTAACGTCTGCGATGTTTGTTCCCCGCGTACACCTCGCCGTTCAGATCTCGATTCGGCGCGACCGCGAGAGTTATCGTTTCGCCGACGGACGTCTCGCGCGCAACGCGTTTGGCGCAGTAACTCGACTCGTGGGCCGCTTGGGGCCGTTGAACTTTGTCGGGCCGGGCGCGCTGTCGGACGAAAACCCGAGCGCACGCGTCGCGCCGAAAAACCGGGATCGGAAAACGTAAACGTTTCGACAAGTAGTTTTAAAAAAAAAAAAAAATCAATATGTACAAGATAGCCAGACGCGTAAAAATATAAAAGTTGTCGTGCAAACGGCGTTTAAGCCAAAAAGAAAAACACAACAACGGTAACAGACAACTGTGATGTTTTTTGCTTTACTCGACGCGCATATCATTCGTATATGTATTTATTTACTATTCACGAGCGCTAGTTTTTATCTCTATTCGTTTTCGGGGGAGGTTTTTTTTTTTTTTTTTGGTCATTACTTCATTGATTAACGGTTATTCGCTGTCGGTCTCGTTTTGTTTCGTTTTTCGCACGATGACTTTGCTGCTGCGTCGGACGTTTAAAACGGCCAGTTCGCTTTGCCGAGCTGCTGCTCGTAAGGGGCTCGTAACCACAACGTCTCGCCCGCAAACGCGCTGAACACGAATATTCGATCGACTCGACGAGTTATAAACGACAATAACGATGGATCGACGGGGACGAGGTGAACGAGGGTTTTGAGAATGTGGTCGGGGTCCGTTGTGCAAGACGAACGGCGTTAGGTCGTCGTTGACGAGCGCGTAATGAAACACGCGGGCGGGTCGAGCGGAGAGAAGTTTGTTTCGTGCGGTACGAGGCCGCGGACGAGGCCGCAACGTACGTTTCCGTGTCGTGTGTGTGTCGGCACGAGGAGAGAACACGCGGAACGAACGTCGAAGGGATGAACGCGCGCGTAGGAGGAGGCGGGACACCGCGTCAACTGAGGGGGGCTCGGGACAAAGGGACGACGGGCTTTTCGCGGAACACGGCGTTTGACCGGCCTCTTTCGTGTTTTTGTTCGCAGACGGCCAACATGGGAATGCACAACAACGCGTGCGGCGTGGTCGGCGGCGACGGTAGCGGCGTCGGCGGCGTCGGCGGCGGCGGAGGCGTCGTCGGCGGAGGCAACGCGATGGCGTACACGCCGCACGCGCCGGCCGCGGCGGACGATTATTACGGCGGCGGTTGCGGCCTGGTGGCCGACTACGACCTGCCGCAGTGTTTGGGTGGCCGGCAGCCCGCGGAGCCGACGTACGCGGCCGAGTGCGGCGTCTACTACGAGAAGACCGCGTCCGATTACAGGCCGTACTACAACGGCGACGGCGGCGCGTACGACCAGATGGCGGCCGACGTCGCCGGCGGTTACCATCACCATCACCATCATCACCATCATCTGCATTCCGAGCACCACGATCACCAGCCGCAGTCGGCCGAAGCGGCCGTCATCATCACGTCGTCGGACGGCCTGAGCTACACGAACCTGGACTGTAACGGCGTGGCCGCGGCCGTGCACGCGCAGCACGGCGGCGGCGGCCAGGATTACGGCGCGTACCCGGACGACGGTTACAACGGTTACGGCGGTCATCGGGACGACCACGTCCGCGGCGAACCGTACTGCGGAGCGTCCGTGGACAACGCGTTTTTCAACATGCACTTGGACCACGCCGCGGTGGCCGGACGGCTGCAACACCGGTCGCAGCCGGCACAGCAGCCGCGGCCGTCGTCCGCGCAGCCGTCGCAGCCGCCGCCGCCGCCGCCGCCGCCGGCGCAGACGACGGGCGCCGCGGCGGTGCAACGGCACCAGCGGTCCTCGCTGACGCCGACGACGACGACGGTGTCCGGCGGCGACGACCGGTGTCCGCGCGCCATCAAACAGGAGGCGACCGCCGCCGGCGTCCGGTGTTACGGCCAAGACGGTCCGTCGTCGTACCACGACGACCCGTCCTCGTCGTACCGCGCCGGTCAGCAACAGCAACACGTCCAGCACCAGCAACACCAGCAGCACCAGCAGCAGCAGCAGCAACAACAACAACACCACCATCAGCACCATCACCATCAGCACCAACAGCACCAGCACAACCATCATCAGCAACCGCAGCACCAGCAGCAGCTGCACTGCGGCCGGCAAAACGGCGGCGTCCATCAGAAACACGGCGTCCTCGCTGCGGCCGTTCAGACGGCCGTGCCCACCTACAAGTGGATGCAGGTCAAGCGCAACGTTCCTAAACCGGCCGCCGGTAAGTCCGCTATTTTCGTTTTTCCCGCCGTCCCCGAAATAATTACGTGTTGTTTTCCGTGCGTTTCGGCCGCGGGCCTTCGAAACGTCCGACGGACACACGTTTTAGGTTAGGTATTTCGAAAGTCTTTCTAAACTTTCCCGACGAAAAATTAATAAATAAATAAAACATATCATTCATATTTCCCGATGACGCCGGAAAACGGTTGTATACTTTATATTTCGCTGTGTAATTAAATTTCGTTTTCCAACGTACGTCAGAAACCGTCGTGAAGTTACAATATAGCGCGTGTTTGATTTCGTAATGAATTCGAGACATATTAGGTACGACAGATTCTGATACGCGTCCCAATTTCGATGCTCGCGTTCATAGCGCTGCACGAGGTCCGTCAAATTCCACCGCGTTTGTATCTCGAAATTTTGTTTAAATACATTTCGGCACTTAAAAACGCAATAAAAATTTAAATACTCCACTTTATCGAACGTATTTACTACCGTAGCAGCCTACGGCGGTTCCGAAAAAAACAAACCACGGAAAAGTGATGTTTCCAAGTAGGTTTCCGTAAGATTCCGTGACGTTCGACACGTCCGTCGACGTGTTAATTTATACGGGATCAGGTCGTAACGGGATGGGGACCGATCGCGGCGGGCGGCGCGCACGTGGTTTTTTATTGTTCGCGTTGTGGCGGATAGAGATTAATTATTCCGAAATCGGGCCGAAGATTTTTCGTTCAATGAGTGGGGGGGGGGGACTAAATACTTTTTCGCCGAGTCTCATTGGCGCAGATAAGAAATGGTTTTCGGGGGTTCGACCCCAGGCCGGTGTGTACGGAGCGTCGATACGGATTTCATTTGTTAACGTAATCGGAACAAAAACCGACGAAACGACGAAAGTTTTTAAATTTCTTTCCGTCGAATTTCGACGTAGATGTAAACCTGAACAACACCGTGACGTCCCATGCGAAATCCTCGTACGATTTCTTCGCCCGATTTCGACGGCCGCGAGACGCTGATGACGAAAAATAGTGTACAGTAGATCTCGATCCACCTTTAATGGAAATAAAATTGTGTCGTTATCTCCTATCGTACGGACGTTTCAAACGTTTACGGTTTACACGTCAAAATCGTAAAATAGTACACACGCAATGGCCCTCGGCGTTTTATACCGTGGCGGTGAACTCGTCGATCGACGCGGTTGAAATTGTTTCGCGAAACAGCAGTTTACGAAATCGGACCGTGCGTTTTTTCGAAACGGGGGTATATTATTCGTTGTGCGCGTGTGTTAAAGTCTTTGATTTTTTTTTTTGACGTTTTATGTCTTTACTTCGGCACATTAAAATAAAAAACCGTCACGAGAAAGTGTCCACCAAAAAGTGTCCACGAAAAGCGAAAAAAAAACCTAAATCTCCCTTACGGTTTGTTTCCATGGCAACCATTGTTTCGGTTTTGAAAAAATTTAAATTTGAATTTGAAAAAAAAATTTTCACACATAACACATAAAATGTCTCACTTAACGCGGACTCGTATGCGTTAATCATTTTTATACCAGCTTTGAACGTAAATCTCAGCTATGTTTAGAACCTAAATCTAAACTTTTTTTTTTTTTATTCTTTTTCCAACTGCCGAACGGCGAACGAATCGCGAGTCGTTCGGGTTCGTCAACCATTGTTCGTCGTCTGGTGGTGGGTAACGCGCGATTTTGAACCGATACCGCGAAATACGGCGTTACGCAATGAAAATACGACGGAACGACTTTCCCGCCGCGTTCCCACGTGCGAGAACCGTCCGAATCGGTCCGCCGCGGTCGTGTTTGATACCAAACGAACAGTTGAACACATAAGACCCGCGCGAGTCGGTCACGTTTATTATCCGCAGCGATACGTCACCAACACAGATTTCAATCATTTTCAAATTTCAATGGCGTTTAGATTAATCCAATTTGTCCGAGTGCGCCTCGGTCTGGTTTGAAAGTCGACTAGCCCGCACGGGTCGATCCACAAAAACGAATATAGGCGTTTTGATCGCGTTTCCTGAGTTATGACGGAAAAATTACTCGGTTCGTCATGCCGCCGATTATTTTCTCCGCGCGTGGTCGTCGGCTGAACACGCGCGTCCACGCGAAAAAGCGTAATCCGACACCGACAGAAATGTGTATATATGCAGCATGTATACTATTTATACGTCCCGTGCCCGGTCGCGTTATATGTGTACAGTCGCCGGCGATAAAATTTTACTGTATAAAACGCATTACGCCGACGCGTACCGACCCCCGCGACGCCGATCGTGTGTTTTGTGTACAAACTCTACCCGCCACCGTACACCTCGTTTGCGTTACGTCATATTATTATTATTATTATTATTATTTGGTGTTATGAACGGTCCCGCGCGGAGAACACGATACGTGGTGCGTTTAGATAGATCGTGTACAGCGCGTTCCGCGTTTTTCCACTCGTAGCGAAACGCTCTGTATACAATTCGTGTGTGTGTGTGTGTGTATACAGAGCGATCGACGCGTTCGGTCGTTTTTTGTATTTTTTTTTTTTTTTGGAATTCGGTTTTACGTAACGTATTGTCCGGTATCACACCGGACCGTATTACGATCGTCGAGCTCTACAATACATACGTTCCGTAACCCGTACAGCACCACGGGTCGTGTTCGTGCGTTGAAAAAACTCTGGTCGAATTATACACGAGGCCCCGGCCCGATGAGTCGGACGCCTTTCGACTATAAAATAACGAATTGAAAACACGTGTACCACGTAAATCGTATAATCTTTATTCGCACACTATTGTTTTGCGGACACAACCGCCTTCTAGGGCGGTACGTTTACCGCAACGCTCGATCAGTCGAGAAATGCCGTCCAAATACAATTCTTCACTTTGAACGATCGTTCGGCTACGATTTTTGCGTCACAATTGAATTCTATACCCTTGAGAAGTCCCTTAAGTCTCGGAAACAAAGATAACACGGCGATTCAATTGCTTCCGCAGTGGCGCGGCTGCAGTGGGGTCTCGCGTTGTCGTGATGAAGCAGAAGTTGAATCTAACACGCTTTAGCGTCTCTATATATCGTATAGAATTTATTGCCGTTCCTTTTGTCCAAATATTCAGTACGGACCACACCTTTTGAACTGCACATCGATATTTATAAATGATAAAATGATAAAATCATAACTTTACACTATCGCGTGTTCGCACACACTGAACCCACAACGTAAACTATTAAATGCTCAACAAATGAATTTTTTATCGTACATTTAAAAATAATTATACGATAAAAAGCATTACTTATCAGCTCGCCCTCGTATATATATATATAAGCGGGTCGGAACGTTCGACTTGATATACTTAAAAGTTCAAATATGTACGTATAAATGCTAAATATTAAATTACACCGGTCGACGTCCTTCAAGAGCGACCGAGTAAACACTGTGTCGTCGTCGTCGTCGAGTATAACGGCGTAACCCTATAAACGATAATTAATTGATTCGCATTGAAGTTTCGCGGGGCGATGTTCGTCTTTTCGTTGCGACATTTCGCTTCTAAGAGAACTTTATTTGATACGGCGTAAAAGAACATTGTTATCCCCGTCGGGTCCGCAGAATCGTTATGCGACGTTAACGTCATATGTGTACGCGGGCAACGATACCGTAGCAGATCACGCGTTGTGAACGGTGATTATTGAAATAAAAGTAAAAAATTTTTTTAAGAAGAAGAACGTAAGGAATAATAAATATGCGAATAGTGTCCGAACGGAGAGAGCGGGAACGAACTAATTTGTTTTTTTCGAAATTAATTTTGCGACGTCGTCGCTCTAAAAAAACGACGGGATTAGTGTTAGTTTCGGCGTTTCTGTGGAAAATCGTGACGGGAGGAGGAAAACAATAATAACGCCACGTTTGACTTTCGATTGGAACACGTGGGAAGGGGGCTATGGTCTCCCGCTATTTTATTTGATATTTGTTTGAATTGGCCATATATAATTCCTTTTGAATGTCAAATAATTTTCAGTGGGTTTTTTAATTTTTTTGATGAGATAATATTATTTCTGCTAATCGCGCGCGACACGGTCGTATCAACAACTATATAGAACAGCTGTTGTTAATCTCCTCCACCACCTCGTGATTTATAATTTTTAGTTTTTATACCGAAAAAAACAAAAAAAAATTAGGGCGTACATTTTTTTTGATCCCGTCCGCCCTCGGAATATTTTTCTGCGGGCGGCCTTGACCGGCGTGAAACGGAAACACGACCGGGCGATCGTACCGTGGTCGTCGCGTCACGAACACGCTCGGTCGTCGTCCGCGCGTTAAGACACGGTACGAGATAAAAACATTTCCGAACACCGCGGTCGTCGTGGTCGTCGTGGTCGTGGTCGTCTAACCGCATCCCATTGTCGGAGAAGAATGTCGCGCGCGCCGCGTGACACGTCCGCCGGCCCGGGGGTTATCGGGTCGGGCATACCGCGACACGGGTGGGTCCGGTCAGCGGTCACGTCCGTCTGGGGCTTGACACCGCGTGTCCGCCCGCGACGTGTCCCAAAAGAGCGTTCCCGCGGCGCGTCAGACACATATTATTACGTCGTGAGCCGATTTTCACAATGAAATGGCGTAATTTTTTGACGTTATCCGTTCACGGCGTAGCCGCCCCGACGGAATACAAATACGACCGGATACCGAATTACCGTCCGCTGTCAAAACAATTTCGTTTGTTCGATTCTATACGGCGGCGGCGGCGGGGTCACACGTTTTTGTATTAGTGTACCGCGAACGCGTCGGACCGCGTTATCGGGATATTATACGTGTGTGCGTGCGCGTGTGCGCGCGTGTCGATACGGTCCGAGTGAAACGGGTTTTCGGCTGTTGGAAACGTATCACGGGAATATTATTATTATTATACGTCCGTCGGCCGGGCGTGTACGTTTGTGACGGCGTAAAACGTACACCGCGGCCGTCCAGATCTCCGCCGCAGCATCGTCACTAAAAAGGCGGTTTGTTATTTATTCGTTTTTCGTCGATTACGGTTTTAAATCGCTCGTCATGAACAAATCGACAATATCCGCTGGGCAGGACGCTGTTTTTGTCCGTCACACGTCTGAGAATCAAAGAGAAAGATGAAACCGAACGGCACGAACGTTTAAACAGCGATTTTGCACGCAATATTGTCAATTGAAATTCGACCGGGATTATCGATCGTACGTATGGAGTGTACCACAACGGTTTTCAGTAACGACATTTGCGAAACAACCGAAACGACCGATAACGGAATATGATAATTGCGACGTGAACACGCGAGGCGAAATCGTTTTGTTTCCGTCCGCGCGAATACACCGGAGGCAGCGACTCCCAAACTTTCACCCTAAAAGTGAAAAAAAAAATAATAATAATTACGCCTCCCGTGAATAAATCAACTACGATTTTGTATTATTTAAATATTCAAACATTTGATACGACTACTACTGTTGCTATTGTCCGACACAAAATATATGGTTCGAGAATATTCGGGCGACGCGATAACGCTGGGCTTTCATCAGACAAACGTTTCAACGAGATAATCTTTGATCTAAAAATATCTATATTTACCTCGCGCCTCACAGTTCGGGAACCGTCGCTCCAGACTCTGGAGTCCAGACAATGATTCCGATTAATCTGATTTCAGATTAATTCGGTCGTCGCGCAAATAACAAGCATTATGAACGTTTTTATTTATTTAGCTTTTAAAGCCTCGACCGTCTAACCTATTCCAAAAAAAAAAAAAAAATCGAAAAGATGGGTTTTTATTTTTTATCTAGTAAAAAAGACGAATGATAAATAACGTCGTTATCTGGATAATTTCATCCGGACAATCGCAACACCGTTCACGGTCCGGTCGCGCGAGACCCGTTTTTGTCCACCGCGTACGATGCGCAAATCCCATTTTTACGCGTCGACAGCGAACTGATAATATCGATACGACGTGACAAAACGGAAAGACACGAGTTACGACGTAACGCGGTATATACGTTCACGTTTGTCCGTGTTTTCGCGTGCGCTCGACGGTACTCGATTCGAAATCTGAATAGAACGAGCGAAAACCGACGCCGAGTGATTCGCGCGGTTCGGCGTTCACGCGCGTGCATACAGAGCGATTTTGGTTGTCTTCACGCCGACGATCGCGGTCTGCGGTTTATTTTTGACGACGTTCTCGCCGTCAATCGCGCGCATCGGCTTTTGACTTTCAAACGGACCACCACGTGTTTACCGACAAACCCTCGAACAACGTGGGGTTTTTTTTTTTTTTTTTTGCGGGAACTTAATGAGTGCGATTCCGAAAAACTTGACGAACGTCTGCCCGCGTGACAAAACGTTCGAACGTACGCGTCCGTTCCGTCGTCGATTATATCGATCGAATACGCATTTATCGTATCGCGGTCGAGACGCGGGTTATTAACCGTTCGCGCCTAACTACGCAAAAAAAAAAAAACAAAAAAAAAAAACGACTCACATGATCAAATATTACAGAATATTATGTTGGTTAAATATTTGTCTAAGAGTTTCTGTCGCAGATGTTTCAAGACAAACAGTTCTGCACATCTACGCAGTACGCGCCATCCGATTATCTTAACCTGCGCAATAGTTGCGAACGACTTTTCGAAAATCGGGATTGAATTATTAAAAAAAAAAAAAAAACAACTGTATTTCAGCGTTCTGCTCGTAACGTCGCACGATAAGATCGTACGGTTTTTGCGCGGGGCACGGGCAAAATAAACCCGTTCGTCAAACGCTACGATTCGGAATGTTTTCCGAACGGGAACGCAAACGTGATGATTACACGCGTTTTCGATTAGAAACCGCGACGACCACCGGTACAATAATCGTCGTCCCTCTCGTAAAAATATGATTTAAACAACAACAACAAAAACGACCGCGTAGACGCGTGCACGCCATATCACACGGTACCCGCTTTTATTAATATTAATGTTTTTTTTCTCTCCGCTCTAGAAACGCGAACACGACGCTTTTAATTTTCTCCTTCCCCAGCGCGCGCACACAACAACATCGTCCGACAGTAATTACGCACAGCGTGTCGCCGCTCCCTACACCGTCCCGCCGGGAACCGAAGGGTCTCTCTCTGTCTCTTATCACCGCGTGTCGTTATCGCGCGTACACGTTTTCACGTGAACACGAACACCTGCGTCTAGCGCGTGTCGACGTCGCTCCGGTCCGAACGGGCACGGCCAACACGCGCGTTACTCGCCGTCCGGATTTACACGATACGGTTTGCGTTTCGACGGTTACCGTCGGCTGGTACTACGACTCGCGCCATTCGGATTTGGGGTTAGGTGCCGAGCCAATCGGTTGCCCTCCGTCTTGTCGCTTCTGCGCCCCAGGAATCGAAACCGAACGGCGATTAGCTGCCGTTCGAAATTATTTACACATTCAAACCCTCTAGTTTCCTCGGTCTCGTGTAGTTATCTCCGTGCAGAGACTCGCTACAATAAATACGAGTAATCAAACGTCACGTTGTTGGGTTCGATCGACGGATAAGTTTCCCTCCTCAGTTGAATCAAATGAAAAAAAAAACCGAAAATTCGATCGCAAATAGGTTTTTCGTTAGCGGACGTCATGTACGCAGTGCCCGGAACTGAAAGGTTAGTATCCTCGGTCCGGGATGATTAGGTTATAGTTCAGTCGTAAATCGTGTTGTACACTATAGTCGCTAATTGCACTTGAATTCTTTCCGACATAAGACGATTCCGATTGAATATAGAAGTATGGAAAAACACGCTTTCGTGAATTATATTCTTTTGGGGATTCGGTCTTCGAGTGATCGGTGACGGCCGTCAGGCCGCGTGACGAAAATACGTTTCGATGAAAAACATTAAGTAAGAACTTAAGATAACTGTATAATAATCAAAAGACTGTTCAGCGTTCACTGTTGAAATGTCAACTCGAATTGTGATTCATAACAGTAATGGACTTGTCGAGTCGATGCGAGTATTATAAACCCGACAAATAACAAGGAATTTTCCGACGGAGAATAGAGAGAGAGAGAGAGAGAGAGGGGGAACAACTTTTTTATCGCCCAAATGTCTTGGATCCGGCACCAAAGAAGCGTCTGCGGAAGACGGTCGACATATCGCCAGTGCGTTAACCGTGTTATCGAATCGCGGTCGAACGTTTGACGGCACGTTAAACAGAGAACGTCGGAATCGAAGGCAGTTCAACGTCACAGAACTCGACTAAAACGCATCTCCGTCATACGTTCGCGAATCTCGTTCGGCCGGAGTTGTACTCGTACACGCGCGTGCACGTCGGCAGGCGTATTCACCGACGCCTAGAGCTTTTTTATTCTTTTTATTATTATTTTGTTTTTTTTTTTTTTTTTTTGTCTCCGCTACAGCAAAAGTATTTTCGAACATTTGTCGTTAAAAAAACAAGCGCGTTTCGCTCGTCCTCAAACAATTCCTAAACACGCCGCTGACGTATGTGTACGGAAGAATAACACGCACGCCGTGTAAGTGTCCCGTGAGTAACCCGATCGTCGCGCCGTCGCGGTGTAAAAGTCGTCGTCGTTATACACACACACACACACACACACACACTCCGCACGATGTTTTAACAGGTGCGCAAGTAACAGGTCGATAACTTTTTTACATATTTTCTCAATACGTAGTCGTTTTCCCGTAAATCAAACGACCGCCGTGGTCCTCGTCGCGCTTTCACGTGATATTATCGGATCGTCTCGCGTATCACGCCGCTACGGTCGCGCCCCCGTCGTCTCCGACGAGCCGTACACATCACACGCGCCCGGTGATGTAGTCGTAAATAAATTAGTAGGCACGCAGTCAAGATTTTCCATTCTAAAATTCCGGACGTACGTTTTCTCAAAAAGTCAAGGCCGTTCTCATTAGTTGACTTCATTTTCCAGTTTAATAAAACGGACGGCATCGACGCAGGGGAATTCAGTATTGATAGAACAACGAGACAATTATTGCGCTGCACGTCCGATTTATTTTATTTCTCTTTTATTTCGTTGCTTTTTTCCCTAAAACGTAGCGGCTCAACACAAGCCGGACTTTCGGATTCGCTTCGGGTACACGCACGTATCAAACAATTAGCAGTGGGTATCCTCCATGGCATCAATGATGACGACCCCCGCGAACGACGGACGGACCCGTCAAATGCCTTTTTTCAAGCCCGTTTTCCGCGCCAATTTCTATCGTCCGATAAGCCTACTACTTATCACGTTGACACGTGAACGTTTCGAACCGAAACTAACCGTCATAATACGCTTCTTGAAGAGACAGAAGAAGAAGTTCTAACAGAACGGCCGTCGATAGAGCCGGACAACGCGAGCGAACGTCCTTTATTTACAACGAGTCCCGGGAGAAGGATTTTTAACCTAACGAACGATTCGGGAGTTTTCCCGGCGCCGAATATCGACCAGTTTGTTAGTCACGTGCGTCTGATCGAAAAATATGTCACGGTGGATTGAAATTGTGTACTCGGGCGTCAAGGTATATTTTTTTAATTACGGCTGATATTATAAATGAAAGCTGCGTTACAACTGAAACATTGTAAATGAAAATGATAAAACCTGGAAAAACGCGCTAAAAAGCGTGAAATAATTCGCAAAGATCTCGCCGGAGTCGGCGTTGTTTCTGAACGATGCGCAGCGGAAAATCAAAACACGAACTATCGCTGACGGTCGCCGGTCCGTGATAGTGATATAGGCGAGACGCAACGTGTCGATTTGGAATCCGGCGCCGACTTCGACGGGTTAGGTCGTATGTTTTTCGCAAAAAAACGTTCGCCAAACAAGTGGCTCGTCCGCGTTGATCGCGTTTGTCTCTGAGGCCGGCTGAAACGTGCGCCCGCCCGGTCCTTCGGGGTCTCGGTCCGCCCCTGCTCGTCCGCGCGAACCCCGGGGTTCGACTGTCCTTTTTCACTGGTCCACCGGACACACGCGCCCGATTGACGTTCGACGTCCGTACAACGCGACGCTCGTCGGGCAGACGTTACGTTTTTTGTCCGGGTCTTTTATTATTTATTTTGTCCGAGAAATCCGCGACGGATGATACGGCAACGCGGGTATACGACTCCGCGCGCCCGGCAGAACTATCGGATTCCGATTTCGTTTTGATTTGACAGGGGGCCGAATGTTCACGGACCGCGCGAAAACGGCGAATGTCAAAAGCCGGAATGAAAACCGTTAACGGTTATTTGAAACGGAAATCACAATGCGCGTGGTTTCGCGCGACCCGAACGATAGAACGACAGGCGTCTACATAACGCGACGAGAGTGAACGGTAGACGTTCACCGTACAAACGTGTTTCTATTTGGTGACATTTTTAAGCGTTCGGGAACGAAACTCGGTACTTGGCTCGATCCCACCCAACTGTCCGCGCATACCGACGAGAAAAACCCCCGTATAGTCTTTCACGATTTCCCGGGCAAAACCCGACTTACAAATACGTACTATAAACGCGCGGTGTTCTATATAAAGTCGAGGGGGGGGGGATTTTTTTATTCCGTCGGTAAAACCATATTTTTTTCTCTCCTCACTTTCCACTATCCGACGCGTCGTGCGTGTCTAAACGGGCCCGAAGCCGCCCCGAAGATTCTCGCCGCCTCCTCGCGCAGGCGGGTTACGATGGAAGCGGCGGCGGCGGCGGCGGCGGTGGAAACTCGAGTAGACAACCCGAAAACGAGACCCTCCTCCGCACCGCCATCGACTTTTATCCTCTCCGGCGTGCACGATATACCATTAACCAAATTGACTTCGGACGGCCGCCGTCACCTTGCATAACGCCTTCTCTCTCCCTGTCACTCTCACTCTCGCTCGCTCTCTCTCTCTCTCTCTCTCTCTCCGCGTCGGCTCGAACACAGGACGTAAGTCGCGCGAAAAACCTCACCGAGAGGGATCGATCGCGTGCGTGTGCGCGTGTGTATATAAATATTTATGTATAATAAACGGCGCGCGCGATCCGATAACGCGACAACGAAGTGCTTTTAACGCCCGAACAAACGCGGGACCGTACCCGGGAATATCGGCAAATTATATTATTATTATTATTATTATAGCGTATATTCGCTATACGACGTGTAAACCGAAAGTCGTGCGTGTGCACGGCGTGTCGTTTCGTTTTTCAAGCCGAAAGACGAATTGAAACAAGATACGTTTAACAATACTAACCCGGTCGACATACTAATTTTCCGGCCCGTTTCAATCGCGCTCGAGGAAACTACGGACTGTCCGCCGAACGGGATTTGCTGTCGGAACGCAACGCACGTCGCGATTGAAGCGTTCAAAATCTAAAACACGACAATCCGAACGCGCGAGAACACTTTTCATCAACAGTTTTTCGTAATTCAACATTTTCCTCGTTCTATGCACTTCCCGTTCACGTTCGAAAGCATTTTCCGTCGGTCGGAATCGTTTGCTGGCGGCACCTCGGTCGATTTCGTTTTCGCAGTTGCCACGGGCTCGAAAATGACGTGTCCGCTTTAACGTGCCGTTCGGTTTCGGAAATGTAGCCGAGGGTCACGTGAAACGGCGAATAAGGAGGCGGGCGTTGCAACAGTCTTCTGACGTTCTTTTCTCCGGCGGCGTTGTCGGGACTCCGTGTGGCAGCCCTTCATATCGAATCAACACGGCCTCGAGTCGTCAACTCTCGAAATGTGCGCGTACGACGGCTGACCAAAGGTGACCGTCACAACTCGCGAACGTAGCACCCGTAGCGAACAACGCGGTCCGTCCTGTTTAACAACTCGACCGAGTTAGGTTAGGTTTGCGTCGACGTCTCGTTATTATTACGGTAGTATTCATGACGGCGTTGCCGTGTGAAAAACGCCGCGACCGAGTGCCCGGGACGCCGCGAGCGTGTAATAACGACGCGGACTCATTCCGAACGTTATTCCCCGGCCGTCGTGGCTTATCGGTCGCCGTCATCTGACATTCGGTCGGCGCTGGTGGCCGGCCCGCGACGCGTTTAATAACGCGGCCAGAGCGGTGTGACGTGCGTGCGCGTACGCGTGTCCGGGGGGTTAAGGTCTGCGCGCGTACACAGACGCGGTGCCGCGTGCGCGCGCGCGTGCGTCGCGATAATTTATGCGCGAGCGGTTTTTTACTCGCCGCGACGCGCCGGCCGGTCACGCGAACCTTCCGCGGCCGCACCGAAAACCCGCAGAGGGGAGGGGAACGAAAAAACGGATCATTACAAAAAAAAAAAAACGTTTTCTGCGAGGGAAACGCGCGCGTGATAATCGCGATGCCGACCTTTGCGACGTGTAAACGTTTTCACTTCACGTCGTCGTCAATCTCGAATTTGAATGTTTTTTTTTTCTGTGCTTCGATCATATCGTTTTTCGCTCGCTTTCGAGTAAAACTCACAGCTTACGGGGACCGTACGACTTCCGTACGGATGAAAATCCGGTCGTGCTCGGCAAGCGCTGGTCGGAGCCTAAACGCGACGGTTAGGTTAGGCACAACCAAACCGGGTTTGACGAAACGGTAGCTCTGTTCGTTTCGCAAAAAAAAAAACACACGTCCGACCGATTTCAATCATCACAAATTCAATGTAACACCGATGTTTTTTAACAAAATCGCTAAACATGTATCACGCTAACGACATGTTATCGCGCAAATATGCGCACACGGTTTACTTTTCTCGCTCTATTCCGCGCGTTTGTCTCACGGTCGACATTCGGACCTACGTTTTTTCCGACCGATAACGTTGCCGTGCGTACGTAAACGCGATTCGACGATCAGCATCGGTCGGGAGGAAAATAGTTCCGCGGCGTACCACAGACGTTATCTTTTCGTAGGCGTGTTATACGATCTAACCGTGCGAATCCTTTTTGGGACGTGTCACGACGTACCACACCGTGCCCGAGGATCGCTCGTCGAATCGGTCTGTTTTACCGACGCTCTGGTACGGCAATCGGATATCGGTATTCGCGTACGAACGTAGGTTAGGTAGATAGATAGGTAGGTAGGTAGGTAGGTAGGTATACGCGTAAACGTCCGTAACGTTATGGTCCGGTCGCGATTGTTTCCGAAAAAAAAAATTGCGAGTCTCCAGTGTTTCACGGGTCGTCGCAACGTTGTACGTGATCGCGACGTTTAATGCATTCGCTGTGTCCGTCCGACTGTTACGTGACGGGCCGTGTCGGAATACGCCGTAACTCGGGTGTACCACCGAGCGGAACGAACCGAACGACGCGCGTGATTCACGTCGACGTTCGCCGCTAGCAAGTACCCAAGTGCTGTGCAAGTCCGGCCGATCTCTCAAACTGTTGGCGTTTACACATATATATATATATACGTAATTTATTTACTTATCGTGTGGCTTACACTAACAACACGAAACGTAACAAATATAAAAGAACACACAAATAGGTAGATTAATAAATACAATTTAAATACAGATACCATATAATGATAATACATATCGGTAAGTACATTTGTCGTGACCGAAATTAATGAACAACGATTCGTCAAGACCTCAAAGATCACTCTGCTGATCATAATTTCATAAAAAAAACACTCGTCATGTGACTGAAATTCTTATGAAATTGTATAATTTTTTTTTTTTTATGAGATTAGAATCAGCAGAGTGATTTTTGAGGTCTTGACAAATCGTTGTTCACTAATTTCGGACATGTCGAAAACGCCATACGAAACAAACTGACTCGATTCAACTATGTGTACAATCAAACTGAGATGAGATAGCGACTTCGGGTTTTGTTCAAAATGTTCACTAAATACGCGGAGAATATATTCATAAATATTCATAGTTCAAAGCGTTATCGCGTCTAAGATTAGTCGTAATAATATTCGTCCCGGTACTTTTTGAACAGACCTCGTACATGAGTGCCCGGCCGAGGCCAGTGGCCGGGGCAATCCCAAGCGTCTCGGACTAAGTCCCGGGCAGCCGGTGCCACCTGAAGGTGCCGGCAGACCGGCAGAGGCACTAAGACACAAGCAGCGCTCGGGTGTCCCGAACGTCCGGCCGCGGCGACACGAATCGAGCCCGCGGACCGGCTCGGATTCCGGATTATTTTTGATTAGAATAGATTAGATTTTAGATTGTGGATTCCATACATCATTCCGGGCCGTATTGGCGTCTCGTCCGGCCACTGCCGCGCGCTAGAAAAAAAGGCGCACGGTCCGTATGCATGGCTTCGGCCAAAAAACCTGTTGGGCCCGCTGTCAATAACACACGACTCGTTTGCGCACGTTTACATTTTTTACGACTCGTTTGTGCAAAAAAAAAAAAAAAAAAATACTAAACTAAACAACACGACTCGATTGCGCACGCGTATTTTTTGGTAGCTGATCACCCGCGGTGATCTGCGTTCGGGTGCGTTTTTATAACTCTGTTGGATTTACCAACAATAACGCTCGCTGAACATTTTTTTATTCGTACATCTGAAATTCGCATCGGCACGTTTTAAAATTCGGAATTCACTAAATTTATAATTATAACTGGTTAGACTTATCGAAGAAAATCCAAAACGATTTCACCCAATCTAAATTTAATTGTATCTTTATTATAACATTGATGTATTCGATAATTTCCGTCGATGATTCCGCCGGGTCAAAATCGTTGTGCGCAAACGTGTCGTCGATTTCCGTGTAAACGACGTCGATCGAGAACGTTATCAGTTTTCAATCGGTTACGTCGCGTTTTTTCGTCGGAAAAACAAAAATATAATATTCCGAATTTCCGTACGCGTACGTGAACTGTTATAAAGCCCGAAAGGCGTGGACAGCGGCGCAGGTATGGGAGACGGTCGGGTCAGGCTAAGCCGCAACTACGTGTCGTACAGTATAGTATACCGTTATGTATTATAATTTTTTCCGAGTGTTTCGAGTGTTGGCGTGGAAATCTCGTCGGCGTTCGGGACGGACTTAGACTTCAGCACCGTTCGGATCTCGAACGCTATTCGCGGCCGCGAATCCTAACCACAATCGAAATCGTGCACGCGCACGGACAGTTCGAACGAGCGCGTTTTTTTACCGATTTTCCCGTACAGACGCGCGTAACGACACGGCGGCGAGTATTGTTATTCGTGTTGGTCCCGTTGCCGCGGCTCGCGCGTGTTTACACAATGTCACGCCGCCGTTGTCGTACCTGTCGCTGCGTGCGTACGTGCGTGCCCGCGGGAGGAAAACGGTTCGAACGTTAAGTGGTACTCCGTGTACGTTGCTCACGGTCCGAGTGATCGACGCGCTACTGGCCGTCTGTCGTTTGACACGTGATTTTTATTTTTCGTTTTTTGTGTACGAACCGGTTTCGTTTTCAAAAAGAAAAAAACCACCGCGAACGTGACGGGTCGACCGTCGACGTATCGCGAAACGTAGAGAACGGTACGGCACAGACGAACGACGACCGATTCCGATGACGAAAAACGACCGTTTGATCCGGATGCCCGAGTGTTTGGTTCGTCGGACGGGTTCGACTCGTGTCCGCCGGTACAGATAAAATGTCATTGTCGTTGCCGGCAAAAGCGCGACCGTCTTTCTACCCCCGCGCGCGCGAAAGTGTAAACGTAAGACGTAAGACGGACCGAAACAACGCGTGATAATAATAACTATTCGGGCGCGAATGACCAGGTCGCGTGCGAAAGGACAAAACGGATTTTCCGCCACCGAAACACAAGGTACGACAAGGTACGCGTGTGCGTGTGCGTGCGTACAGAATATATCACGCGGTCGACGTGTGCGCTCCTCCGTAATGTATGTTTTGAATAACAACGACGAAGCGATCCAAATACGATCGGACAAACTGGTTTCCGATACGAATATTTGACGTGTGCATTATAATAATACGTATAAAAAAATGTTTTCAACTCGTCCCGGACCGCGCGCGCGCGCGCGCGTACGGTCGTCCAGGTATACACGACACTCTGCCAGCAACGATAGGAGAGAAAAAAAAAAGAAATGAAAAATTATAAAACTCGACTCGATGTACACACGCGCGCGCACGCATATGTATGATAGCCTGGGAACTCGCGTATGGCGTGGCGTGTGCGTATGTCATTCACGTCGCGCGGGCCAGTGGACTTGGACAGTCGAGATAACGTTGAATGGGTGAGAGAGAGCGAGAGAGAAGACGTACGGTCGCTTCTTCGCCGCGCGCGCGTACGAGAAAAATATGTTATCCGAAAACAGACTCGGTGTAAAGTGAAAAAAATAAAAAAAAATAAAAATAAAAACCACAAGACGACGACGAGGAGTGATATAAACACGGTCTCTCTCGGCCGGTTTATTAATATTATATTGTATAATATAATACGATAATAGTGGAATTATCGACGACGACGCCGCCGCCGCAGTATTTTTATTTTATTTTTTATTTTTAAGTATATAATACCGTGTGCGCGCGTATAAATACATACACGTACACTCACTGTCAGCGTCGATTACAGGCGCCACGTTTCACCGCGCGCGCCGTGGAGACGCACGGCAATAACACGGGGGGACGCCGGACAATGTTTCGAAACCGAACGCGTATGATGTTTCGTGCGCGCGAGCGTAACGTACGATTCCCGGATTATGAAACGATTTTAATTATGCAATTGTTATCGCCCTACGCGTCCCGTTCATTGCGCGCGAATAAAACAAAACCGTGACCGAGTCCCCGGAGACGGAGTCGTTCTTAACGCGCGGATTCGGAATCGGGACATTTGAATATCCGATACGCGGACGGCGTCATTCTTTGTTTTTTCTGTTTTCGTCGCGTCGACATTTTTATATCAAATTAAAAACGAAATAATAATCAATTTTTTCTTTTTGGACGCACGTTGGACGTGTTTCACGTCATCTCCGTCCGAGACGTTTTACGGTTCGCGACGACGTATGACCGTCAGGTCGTCGCAGTGAACAGAAAGTTAGCGTCTCCGTCGAACGTTTGTGGTCGACCGTGGACGGCTAAACGATTTGTGAATATATTGCGATTGCAATTTTCGAATCGTTCTCGAATGAACGACAAATCGCGATCACGATAACAACAACAACAGACACGTTACTTTCAATCCGTACCTATTCTCTTACGCTCGCGTGCGTTGTAGTACAGTTATGATCGCGCCCCCGTCTGCCGCGTGACGACTGTCGAAAACGTACGTTTGACAATGACAATGATTCCTAACGTCCCGGTGAAGACATTCACCGCGGGCGGACCGTTATCGTTGTCGGTGTCGGGTTTTTTTTCTTTTTCGTGCGTCCGCTGGAATTTCCGTTCGCGTCGGGGTCGCCGAGCCACACGCCAACACAGTCGACGAGCGACGGGACGCACTCCCGGGAATATTACAAACAATTAATTCCCTCGGGACGAGTAGAGATATTCGCAGGACCACGGTTCGGTAAAAACGCGTCGGTGAGACACGATGTTGTTGTTATGCGCGCGCGCGCGGTGTACGAAATATCGCCTGTCAAAATATTACACGACGTTCATTAATAAAGGTCGCGCGCGTCACCTGTTGGACGCAGACGCCGCCGTGTTTGTACCGGGTGGTCGAGCCGGGTCTGTCGCGTTTTCGGTGACTCGGCGGTTAAACGCGCGCGCATTCGAACCGACACGACGTCCACCGGACCCGACCCGACCGCCCGGGAATAATAAATGCGTTCGTTTTATTATTATTATTATTATTTTCTTTTATCAAATCGAAACGCCTTAAAATATGCGTACACGTATACGTATCGTACGTGCCAAGGCCGTATTCGGGAAGGAGGGTTTTCGGGGGGTTTAAATCCCCGTCCCCCGAATCTCTTCGACAGTTGTAATAAATCGAATTCATTAAATTAAATTTTTTTTTTTTTTTTGGGTGCAGACCGCGGTACGTGTTCGCCCGCAATTTAGACACGATCTAGTGTTTAAATCTAGCAGTCGGAAATACACGATTCGGTGTTTAATCCTACACAACCCCCGAAAATGTGTTCCTGCTACGGCCCTGATACGTGCAACGCCGAAGTTTAAAATTTTAACCGTAAAACACGTCAGTGTTTATATTGCGCGTCGTACGCACAGACGTGCCAAACGGTACGACACGTGTTTAAAGATTATACGGCCGAAATTACGATCGTACAATAATGTACGTGTTTGAGTTGAAAAATCGTTTCTGTTCTGATCGGGAAACACGCGTATGTAAACACCCGACTTCGATTATAACTTATAACGGAACGGTTGGCCAGATCAAACAACGACGTGTGCTGAATGTTGAAATTGTCTCGACGTTGTCTGAAACGAAATCACGCGTTTTCATTTCTGTTTTTGAATTTTTTTTTTTGGTAATCGTTCAAATATATGTTGTACGATTGAATACGCTAGATTTCTTTCTCCTTTCTTCCGGTTTATTCGTCCAACAGGACCAGTTTTGTCCACCCGTCGCTCGGATTTATTCCACCTCCTAAAGCTTCTACGTTCTCTTTAACCGAATCCCCCCTCGCCCCCGTTTCGTCATTGGTCTTCCGAGCCGTCTCTTTACGACTCTTTCACCGTTTCCGTTCGATGTCGAAAACAGCGTTTCGGATCCATACGGGATCGGTCGCCTTGATCACCGCAATAGCACTTATTTTCCCGTTCCCGTACGTAGAGGAACTAGAGCATTCCGGGGAGGCGTTTGGTTTTATTTTTACAAGAGAACGACCAACTCCTCTCTCGACGCGCGTTTTCTACGACGACCGACGAGAGCGGACGTGCTGTATGTCGTGCACGCGGCGTCGCTGTTACTGTCCGACGGGGGCGTGGGAGAGTAAAAATATTATTAACAAAATGAACGAACGGAGCTCGGCCAAGTGGGCGGTCGAGAAAAAGGGTTTCCGCCGGTTATTTGACGGAAACGTTCGCGGAGGGGCAACGGCGAAGAAGAGTAGAAACAGATGTCCCCCCGCCTCATCCCCCCCCCTCCACCCGCCTAAGTGTCCGCGAAAGGGTTGTGATGTATCGCGTGTCAACTTAACTTTAATTCGACGCGTTATTAACGTCCGTGTTGATACGTATATATATATATATAAATACGTGTACACCGTTTATTTGATATATACGGTGTACTGATGTAATTGTACGCGCGTTCGTCCCGAAATTCGTTCGGTTTTAACGTGTCGGTCCGTGTGATATTACACGTGTGTGTGTGTGTGAAATAACGACGTTTCCGTCTAATTCGAACCGATGTACGGCGCGCAACGTGTGAAATAGGGTGGTTAGGTCCACGCACTGTCACGGGTAACGTTCTATTCGTATCGCGAACCGGACCGTCTGAAATCCGTCGTGTTTAATCGAATATTTTTCCCAGACGTAACTTTTTTTTTCTTCTTTTATTCTTTAAAACACACACACACACACATATATATTAGTTTGAAGAACGACACGATCGTCCAGACCGCCACGGTGTATGAAAACGCGTCGCCGCCGAAAATTCTAAAATCATATTTGACATGTGTATACGTGCACATAAAAAAGTAATATTCGCGATAAAATACGAAATCGTACATGATTAAACTCCGACGGATTAGATGTACTTTTATTGGCCGACGTGAAGATTTATATATAAAAAACATTTCGACTTTCCTACATTTTTTTTTTCGTGTGTTTTTCATTACGGTAACCACCATTATACGCGCGTAAAAATATATATTACTAAGTCATCGAAAATCGTACCGCCAAGTTTGGATTTATTGAATTTACAAATATAATATCGTGCGTTTTGTTTTCTAAACGAACCATATGATTACGGGTTGTAAAGCCTTTTTGGCTGTTGTTTCGTATGTTTAAATGGATGGGTAAAAAACCACTGCACAGTTTCAATAACTACATGTGTATAAATATATGTATTTAATTCTTTGCTACCTACCCATTCGTAGTGGCGATGATAAGTTTAGTACTCGGTTATAACTGAAATGATTACGTGAAAATACGGCGTATGCGAATTTCGGATACTTTCCTAAAATTGTGGTCGTCGGGTCGGCGTCCAAAGACTACTATGGGTAAAAAACGTCGTCGTCCAAGCGGGACAGCGATAAAACGAGATTGCCGTAAAAAAACAAACCGAAACGGTCCATTCTATCATTCGGCCGGGCACGTGTTGTAAACGCGGTGACGTACCGACGTTCTATTTGTCCTCGTGACCTGGATTCACGTGTGGCCGTCCCGGCAAAACAAAAACCTAACGCCGCAGGGCAGATACGACCGACATCGGCTTGCAGGTTCTCGGGGACTCGAGGTGCAACGATTCGGGTCAAACGGACTCGTGGTATCCGTGAGCAAGTTAGGTAAACGGCTAGGTCGATAGCGAATGCGGCGATCGCCGGATAAGCTACCTAATAGACGCGATCGAAACGAGTATAATCAACACCGCGGACACCCGATCGACTCCTCTGTCGGGATCGGTCACGCGGCGGCGGACGAGCGGGGGACCTAACCATGTACGCGGTAATAACCTCGCGAGCCAGACGCCGGACGGGCACGGAGAGTACGGGAACGGCGCGTCATCGATCACGTTCGGCCTCGGCGGAAATCATCCCCGTGCGCCCCCCGGGTCGCCACGTCGGCGTGGTCGCCATACCGGAGGCAATGACACGCGCCGGTCCTCGCGTGAAGGCGGTACCTCGGTCAGCGACGCGCGACAGACCCGCGGTTGTGGGCGACATTCCGTTCCGAAGTTCAAGACGACCAGGCGCGAACAACGTCCGTCCGGTCCGCGGGATTTCACCGTTGACGTTGTCGCCGGTATTCGTTTCCCTCGTAACGAGACGCGCGGGCCCCGAGGACGTTTCGGTATCAGTTCGTCCGTCCGCCCCCGTCCCGGTCATCGATCACGGACGAACGATGTTCGACGGACAGACGAGCATTCCCCGGGGAGCAGGAGCGCAGTTTTTGTTACGGCTTTCGCACGTCGTGTACAACATCGGCCGCGCGCACGATTCCCGCGAGGCGTACGGAACGCGGCGACGCTTACGGCGGTCCGTGGGCCCGTGTCCCGACAGGAGAACTTACATTTCCCGACAGGAAAACTTACCGACGTCTCCCCCGTTCTAAGCGCCGTGAACCGAACGCGGCCGGTCGGTCGGTCGACGAGTGGAAAATCACCGCCGCCGCCGTCACGGAATGTCACTCTAGACGCGTACGCGTTAAACGCGCCGGCAACGACGATAACGACAACTTTGGCGAGCCGATAATCAAGACCCGGTCGAAAAGTCACGACCGGTCCGTTGGCTCGAGCCGCTCGACGCGCCGACGTTAATTACGACATTTTTTTTAAACTCTCGACTCGTTCGGGAAGTCGCGAAAAACACGCAGTGAATTTCAACACCACTCGCGTGTCATCATATCGCGGCCCGACGGGTTAAACAGATCGGTCGGACTCGCCCCGCGGGTACGGCGAACGCGGCGTGTTCATACGGTCCAGTGAAGTTGAAACACGTTTGACGAAAATCACCCGGTTGTCCGGTCGTTATCAGTCCGTCTCACGGCACACCACTCTGCGACGATAAACAGCCCAGCCGTTTGTTAACGTCGCCGCGGCTCCACATTCGCCAAACCCGTTTTGTATTCGACTGTGCGTTGACGTAAACTAAAAACAAAACACGAAAACACGCGCGTCACAACACAACCTAACCCGACCCGACCAATTATACTGTATTGTACTTCGGCGCGCGGATCGACGATCCGGATCATTATACGTTCGTTTTCAACCAAGCAATCAAGTAATCCAATTGACCGGCGATCGAGACGGAACTTCGTCGATTTGTTGATAATATATCGAAGCGCGTCGCGTACAAATAACATTGTTGACGTGTTATCGTTTTCGGATACGACCGGGCGGACCGTTTTTGTTCGACCCGCGGCGACGGTTGTTCCCAGCAGTTTAGCAACGAGTTTCGATTTTTTATTTAAAAACGAAATATTTACAATCCACGCGCGATAAGTATTAATGAGCGAGTCTGATGGCTATTTGGGTTTAATGGATGGCTATTGAATTACACTGACGCTGATAGGATTTTGTTTTTGACTTATAAGTCTCTTGACCATTGTCTTTTAGGGATGGACGTGGCAGTGAAAATCTGTTTTATTTGTGGATTGGTTTGGGTCTGTAATTTAGAAAAGAATTTCTTTGGTGAGTTTAAGTCTTAATGTAAGTTTTAGTTTGAGACGTACCAAGGGGCAGATTGACTGCAAAGACCGTCGATGGTTTTGGAGCTGGACGGCTTAGCGGATCCCCGTAGTAGGATTCCGTACAGCCACGCTGGACGAATTATCGATTCACATTTTAAAAACGTATTCGTCGGGGATAATTTTAATTTTAAGAAGGGCCTTAGGAGATGCGGTCTACAGTTGACTGATTTTCGTTTTCGTTTTGGTGCTTAACCCAACCGAGGTACTTTACTTGTTTCGCCGGTGGTATGATTTTATTACGAAACACGACGGAAGGACAGTCTAAATCAACGCAATAAAAGGTTACATGCGTGGACTTGGTAGCATTAATTCGAATTTTCCGACGGTTCGCCCAGGACGCAATCATATCTAGACGACGTTGTATCGTCTGATCAGCAGTTTGAGGACGCTGATGTTAATGCGTCATTAGCTCATATGGGCCTAGGGAATATGTTGGCCGAGAACGTTATTGACGTTTTTTTTTTAAAAAAATAATCGTACATACTGAACGATGTTACAGACTTACAACAAACAAAAATAACGTGTAAAACACGTATGTTCTTATCGGTGGTTTTCGTGAACGTCTAGGAACATATCTTGAGGTTTTAATCTCGTTTTGGAGGTGTTTTTTTTTTTCTTTTAAATTGTCCACGTCGACGGGCAGGGCGCAGACCCGCGTCGTTATGCGACATTGTTTATTTCAGCGGCTCTTAGCGACGTTCTCGGACGTTTGTTTTTTGAAGAGTTTGTAGTATTTTGCGATTTCCGTCCGGGAGTGTCGACCGTCGCCTTCCGCGTTCGTCTTTTGCCCGACGCGCGCACTGGCGTCCAACTAAATTTAAATTGGAGAGACGAAATTAATTTTGGAGTACCCGCCACCACTACACACACTACACGACATTAATTCGTGATATATTCAATTTTTTTTTTTTACAAAATAATAACAATTACAAATATAATACAACGAGGCGCAATAAAAACACATTCGATTGAACCCACGAAATCCGATTTACAGTTTTCAATTTCCTTGTATTTAGACCGTCAAAACGTGTAAACGTATAAACGTTACGATTGTCATACGTCTCGAGTTACATACCTGCCCGCCCGAATACCGCCGTTATTACAACTCGATAAACCGATCGTGCCGGGCGATGGACGGGTGATCGATAAAAACTCACCGACAAAAATCATATCACCCGGAGTTGAAACGTTTTCACGAGTCACTGTCGACCGTCAGCCGGCCTCAAAACAGGGCGGGCGGTCGCCACGGACCGTACGGATTACTCTAACCCTCCCCCGGCCAATTGGGTTTCAAACGGATCAAGACGAATCCGTCTTTTTTAACCGGACGGGGCGAATTAGCGCACCGGCGGTAAGTGATTTATCAGAGCGGTCGATCCATCGGTCATTTAGCGGTCTCGGGAAAGAGCGCGACAGACGAGGTACCCGCAAACGGAAATAAATAAAACGCGCGCGCGCGCTCGTATCGAATTTCACCGGAGTTCCCGGGACACGGTGAGAGAGCGTTAATTTTGACGTTGCTTTTAAAAGTTTTGCCGAAAACGCCCGACGCCGTGCAACAAATGTTGATTTGTCAAATGCCGCGCATCGCGAACCTTTCGCGCCCCGGGGGACGGATCTCGTTGAAACTCCTTCGCCGGCCCGGAGCCATAAAACGGAAACGGCTTTTTTCGCGCCGTACCGGACGGACGCCTCTGTACTCGTTTCGACGAACGTCTGGTCTCGGATTTTTTCACAGTTACCGCGTTGGATTTGCACACCGTTCAACGATACCCAAAACGTTTGTTCGTTCGCGCGTCAGGTTTTTCGCCGATTTAGTCGTGCCGCACCGACCTGAGGAAGCAGTGGCGTACTTACTGGGGGGGTGGAGGGGTGTAGGGGATAGATCCCCCCCTTGATTTTTTTTAGTTTTTGATATTTTATGTTTTTACTTTGGCACATTAAAATAAAAAACCGTCACGAAAAAGTGTCCACCAAAAAGTGTCCACGAAAAGCGTTACAGAAAAAAAAACCTAAATCTCCCTTATGGTTTGTTTCCATGGCAACCATTGTTTCGGTTTTGAAAAAATTTAAATTTGAAAAAAAAATTTTCACACATAAGACATAAAATGTCTCACTTAACGCGGACTCGTACGCGTTAATCGTTTTTATGATCTTTCTGCTTATCCCGATTCTTTCGTATACTTACACGAGCATATGCGGTTGGTCTGACGTTACAATTTTTCGATATTCATATTTACAATAGCCAATATGTATGATTTTTCGCGAAGCGCTCTTTAGGTCAACAAAACGTTTTTTAATATATATCCCACCCCCTAGACGAAATCCTAAACACGCCACTGTGTGGAACGTGTTTCGCGGCGGCGGCCCCGTCCGTAACGGAAACGAACGCCATTAGAGAGCGCCGTTGGTTTTCCGCCCGAGTACGACGTGTGTATAAACGATTTGTGTGTTTGCAGCGATAAAAACCGAATACCAGCACCATCAGCAACACCACGCCGGGTCGGCCAACCCGGCGGCGTTCGGCTGCGCGCCCGGCATGATGTCGGCGTCCGGCCAGGGGCTGCTGATGTCCGCGTCGGACGCGTCGCTGGCCGGCGATACGGCGGCTGGCGGCGGTGGCCAGCACCAGCAGCACCAGCACCAGCAGCACCAGCACCACCAGCAGCACCAGCAGCACCAGCAGCAGCACCAGCTGATGACGGCGGCGGCGGCGGCGGGGCCGTCGCAGGCGATGCTGCTGATGAACAACACGGGCCGCACGAACTTCACCAACAAGCAGCTGACCGAGCTGGAGAAGGAGTTCCACTTCAACCGGTACCTGACCCGGGCCAGGCGGATCGAGATCGCGTCCGCGCTGCAGCTGAACGAGACCCAGGTGAAGATATGGTTCCAGAACAGGCGGATGAAACAGAAGAAACGGCAGCGGGAGGGCCTGGTGGTGGTGCCGGCGGCCCAGCACCATCAGCAGGACGTGCCGCAGCACCTGAGCGGCGCGAGCAGCACCAGCAACTCGCCGACCGCGTCGTCCGGCGTCGCGTAGACGTGTGGGTGCGATGGGCGGTGTGGGTTCGGGGGGGTGTGTGGACTCGTGTGGGTAAACCGAACGTCGAGTCTTCAGGACGGGCCGGCCGCGTGTTTAAAAGACCGTATACCCCCGTTATCGTTTAGTTCCTAATATTCACGCGTACCCGTACGGTGTCATGGCCACCGTACGATCGTGTCGCGTATTGTATTATTATTATCACCTATTTGTAAGCGAACGTGCACACGCGTTGCCAACGAGAACGTGTCGTTTTTTCCGACGGTGTCTCCGTAATCTTCTTTGTTCGTCTCGACTGTTCACCGAAAACACTGTGTACGGTTCGCGAAACGTTGTGCGCGCGCGTGCACGTGAATTGTATCGTACAGTAAGACGTTATGAAATAAAGTTACGTAACAGCAACCGGACCGTGGCGATTATTCCGCCGTAGAGACGTCTCGAGACGTGACCGACGTTTTTACAGCGGACAGCCCGTTCATTCGACTCGTTCGCCTGTTGGACGGGTTTTGTTTCAACATTTAAAAATGTAATAAATAAATAACGATTAGCTAGACTCTGGAATACGTTTTGTTTTGTTCGTCGATTGCGCCCGTGATGTTACGTTTTCGATATCGCACGGCCGGATTTCGATTTTTTCAACATTTTTATTTACATCGTTTTTTGTTTTGTTTTTGGTCCGCGGAAGGCCCGCGTTGACCCGTCCGGTAAAAAAACGGTAAACTCGACCGGGTCGGCGTTTTCGAGTGGCCCACGACAATGGCGCGGGCGCGCCCGCTAGAAGACGACGGTTCCCCGCGTCAGACCGTTCGCAAAGGGTCCCGTCCCGTCCCGTCACTTTCCGGGAGTGGTGAAGGGGACGGCGGCTGCGGGCCGGACATTTTAATCTGCCATTATTGCCGCGTCCCTGTCCGCGCGCGCCGCGTAACGAGAAACACTCGTGCGCGGAGTACGTGCGAGTAGTGAGGGGACGAAAACAACAAAAAAAAAAAAAAGAAGGAGGAGAGAGAGAGAGAGAGAGAGAGAAAAAAACGCACGCCGGAGAGTTAAAAATAACAACACGACGGGGGTCCGCCGGTCACGGGCTTCCTGGGGCCGGGGCCGGGGGGGGGGGGGTGGCGGAGGGGCGGCCGCGGCGGCAGTGAGTGGCAGTCGGCTGATAATAATGATGGATTACTACCCGGAGACCCTGCGTCGGGCCGGGGTTTTCCCGCGACCCGTCGCGTAGTGCGTGCGCGTAGCGCGTGTGGGTCCCGAGAACCCACGTCAAAACCCGTCCGTGAACTTTTACACACGCCGCGTATAAAATATCGCGATAACGATTGATAACAATGACGTTACGTTTTACGGTCGGCAGACTTTTTTGTTCTTTCACTTGTTTCTCGTTTTCGTTTTCGTTTTCGTTTTTATTTTTACTTATCGTCACGCGGTGCGGACCGTACGAAAAGCACTAACCGCACGAACCCGACGACCGTCTTTGTCGGTTTTGCCGAGCGCAAAATAGTCGACCGACAAAACGTACGTGATGTTCGAAACGGCCCCGCCAGTGGTCCACCGAACGAATTAACCGAACGGTTCTCAATTCGTTTTCGTTTGCGGTACCGGTTAACGCGGCGACTCGCTATAGCCGGACGGCGTGTTTTCCCGGAGCTGTTCGACCGAACCTCCGGGTCGTAAGTCGTCTAAACGGCGTGCGCGATCTCAAAACGAACCCGGAACAAGGTTATACGGATTTTCTCGACGTCGTTGTTTGCAAACGTTTTTTTTTTTTTTACCTTCCCCGCCTTATGCGATTGCTTGATACTTGATATTGCGTTTTCAAAACAAAAAATACCGTTCGTCATTCACCCGATTCGTATACGAACACGAACATCACGTGCTCCGAAATCGTTGATCGCTATAATAATAATAATAATGACTTTGACGAAGAACGAAATGTAACCGTGTCAACTGTGTTGTTGAAGTCGGCGATTCGAAAACGTCGGATCACGCCGGCGGCATAGCGTGCACTGTTCATACCACTTTGAATCAAAACGAACAAAGAAGATCGCTGAATCAATACATTTTGAAATTATATCATCACGTATTGAACATTCGAAGTCGCGGTGATTGCCGATCGCCTACATACCAGCGGCGGATTTACGGGGGGCGGGGGATCTAGTGATATTCAACGTTCCCCTTCCCAGACACTCTGTAGTGATCTATCTTTTAGTATCAAAACGACTAAATTACTATTTTTTACGATTTTTTTGGACGAAAAATCCGCTATTGCTATCCACCACCGTTTTCCGTCGGGTGACGATCTATTTTTGATCGTTTGTGTTATCGGCGTATGGCACCGAACGACACGTTCCGTAATCTGTTGTAGTGGACCCAGTGCGGTGGTTCTCAACGGGGGGCGATATCGCCCCCCCGGTGGGCGGCCAAGAGGTCCCGAGGGACGATGAACTTGTTTTGGGCGGTAAGGTGGTGTGGTGAGCGTACCGTTAAAAGAGGTGACTTGCGCCTTCGTCTCACAACCATTGTTGAACCTAACGTAAATGATACTTAGAAGCACCAAGTACAACAACAAACAAAGTCAACACGATTGTTTCAAAAAAATTGTCAACTGTACACTTGTTTTTATATTTATTATTCACGGTTATACGCTTTCCAGGTATAATAATTCTCGTTTCGAGGCAGGTAGCGTTGAAAAATATTTTGTTTCTCGGGGGAGGGGGGAGGACGCGTATTCAGGTAGACGTCTGTGAGCACGTTTGATTCCGCTTACGAGAGTAACGACCAATACCGGCGGTACTATTGAACAATATTAATGTAATTTGGTTATTTCTCGCGTTTGATTATTTTTGTCTCGACCACACTATATACCATTGAGTGTACAGCACGGATTCGTTTTGGCAAGTACCTGAGATTTATTTTGAAACGATAACCACTATCGTAAACGTGTTATTAACCAAATTGTGACGGTCTTTCGTCGTCGAAAAACTCACACGGTGTTTTTTTGTCGGCTTCGTCGTTTTATTTGCACGCGACTCAAACGTTTGGGATCAGCATTCGGTCGTGACGATCCGAATCGTTACGATGGCCGTCCGGAAAGTAAGGCTTACAGCACTTCACGGGTACGGCCACTGGTTTGATTCGTATCCATTCGCCGCGACAAATCGCCGTGACGCTATCGAACCGGTAGCGCGGGGTAAATTTTATTATTCCGACGAACAGACCGCGTGGTCGTCCGGCCGTCGCGCACAACGCTCGTACAACGCACGGACAGGGCCAGAATGGAAAATAAGTAAAAAAAAAAAAATTATGTTGAAATTTACAAATTCCTTGAATTTTACGTTATACAACAGATTCAAGGTGCCTAATAATATCATTCACGAAAATGGTGACGATCGGTTATCATATCTGCCTGCACACAGATATGGAACGATAGACGAGGCGCGGCCGATTATCTAGACTTATACACGACAACGCAATGTAATCGTAACATTTTGTCACGTAACGTAGAACACGAAGACCAGACTATAAAAAAAAAAAAAATCGTCTACATATACTCGTGTACAAATTATGGCACGTCGACCGTTTTAGAAAAAACGCACACGAATAGAAAAATTCGGACAGTACGTTGAAGACGGCGACGGTTTCTCGCGCGCGATTAATTACAATCCACGTAAACGGATAACTGATAATAATAATAATAATAATCAAAATAATACAATGACGCGATGCCGGCCATACTCCGACTCCAGAATCAGTACAAGACTTCCGGGAGGATTTATCCGGATCCCTTGGGATCGAAACCTTTCCTCGCTTTTAGCTTACGATCTTATGATTTGAAAACCCCTAAGTACCGGCTACCCTGAGTACACCGAAAAGCGGTGCACGGTACGCAAAAACAAAACATCATTTTAAACTAACACGTTATTTCGTTGGTCGAGTATGAAACTAAATATTATATATTTTCAAATCGCGTTACGTCTCGTGATGGAAAAAGCGGTCGGGAACGATAATCAATGCTTCGGCGCGTTTGGAGAACCGCGCAAACGTCGACGACCAACACGCGGCAACCGTCAGTTAGTTTCGTTGACGTTATTTCGTGTTGTTGTTGCGTCCGTTGAGCGAAGAATGTTTTTCGGTGAATTATAAAACAGAAAAACCACCAACTACGCGATTCGAGAACGAATTCCAGCCGGAAACGAACGCACGTTTTGCCAAAGACGAAATCCTCTCGCGGTCGGTCGAAAGACGATAAATTCGCCACGTTGCGCGAACCCGGAAACGCGGTTCCGTACGACGAATAACAACAATAATAATAAATACGACGTATCGCGCCCGAAGGGCGACGGCGTACCGAGTCACGGGTGGGCCGCGCGAAGAGTGTGGCGGTGGTGACGGCGTGTATCGGACGAGTTTGACTGATCGGCTTCTTCTCGCGTCCCCGCGGCACGGACGGGAAGGATAGCCGTGCGCTCGTGTCCCTCTTATATTCGGACGCGGTGGAAAAACGCACGCACGTCGACGGGCGAGAGGCTCGGCAATAATAGCGTTCATTGTGCTCGCTTGGGTGCGTGCGTGCGTGCGTGCGTATATGGGATCCGGTGAAATTTCCAAAGAAATCACAAAAAAAAAGAAATGCCCGCCAGGTCGCCCGCAGTCGAGAGCGGTTGACAAAGGCCTCCGAAGACAGGCCGATCCATCATATATAGAGACGTCTAAATATATATATGTATGTATACGCGTGTATTATACTTACTCGTATACGCTGACGGCGTGTTACAAAATGTCCAACAAGGTTTCGCGTGCGGATCGTTCGTACGATATATATATAATATATCAATGTTTAAGCCGTCGTCGTCGTCTTATGGGAATCGCGGAGACTCTCGTCCGACGGATATCGCGTGTGTGTGTGTGTGTGTGTGTGTACGCAACACGTGTACGGACTGCCCGCCCCCGTCAACGCGAACTGTTCGGCTACGGTAAGACCGTAACGTTTGATTTTCGATTTTTACAAAACACCACACACACCACTATTGGGCGCACGGCTTATTTTGCTGTTATAACAGTTTAAATCACGAGTGTACGCTGCGGTTTAATAAAATTATTATTATCGTTATTTTCAAACTTACCTGCCGACGCCCGATCTCATGTAATGTGGACCGCGGCGGCACGACTCGTTTTATTCTTCTAATTTAAATTAATAATATGTTTCCCCGTCCACCCCCGCCCTCTGTGTACGGGCGCGCGAGAAAATTTCGTCCCGTCCAGGCGACCGGGGAAGTTAACGTCTCGTCTAACGTCCACGTGTGAAACGTTTCGAATCCGTCTCGCTAGGCACGAGTCTGGTCGATATCACAACATCGCCCAGTAGTAACGCGTTTCCACAAAATAAACGCCCGTTTGTACGTAATTCGTATTGTCGACCGATCAGTTAGATTAGTTAGTCGTCGACGTGACGTCCTGAAGCGACCGTTGTGCCGCGGAAACGCCGCTTGTTACGCGACTAGCAACGTGAGTATATGACACGACGTACACGTAAGTGGCAAGTTTTATATTCAACGATACGTCGCAGTGCTGAAATCGGAAAAACATGTCGTCGCGGTCGTGTGCGAACGGTAAAAAAAGGCGTCGCACGGCGCGAGGTGGTAAACGGAGGAGAGAACCCCGAAGGCGACATGGGTTTCGTTTGGTTCGCGGACGGACGGCGAGAAGCACTCCGACTGCCTCTCGCAGTAGGGAGCATGGTCTTAACCGGCTGGGCACGGCCGGTCCGGCGAGGTGCCCGGGTCGGATTGACCGTACCGGCTCGGGCGGGTGAGAATACTACGGGACTCTTGTTCGGCGACGGGCCTCAGAGTCTCAGAACTAAGACTCCAGGCCTCTCTGTTCGGAAAAGGGGACGTCACGGGTAGAGAGTAGTCGGAGCGCCTGATGTCTGGTGTCACATATTACGTCAGAGACGGTAGAGCGGCTGAGGCGAAGGTCTGCTCGGAGCGTGTCCTACTATTGACGCGAGCACGAATAGAAGTACCGGTGTCGCTAAAGCCCCGTCACGGGGACCACCCCGTGACCGTAGCGACACGGATCGAACCTGGTTCGTTCTGGGTTGGATTCGTACGGGCCGTGTTTCGCCAAGATCGTATAGCCCGCGGGCGCGCATCGACGTGCTGCAAATGCGGTACGAGGATTCGGAGCGCTCGGTCTTGATCGGCGCTATGTCGGTTGGCGTTACCCATACGCTGGGAACGTCTTGCCGTGGCGGCCCTCGAGTAGCTCCACGTGGCTAATAAAAGGTCCGTCACGTGTAGACCTCGCAATAGAGGGAGAAAATCCCAAAGGATCTCGGAGCCTCTCGCCAGTACTACCACGGCCGTCCGACGCACGCGATCCGGAGCACCGGCCGGACGACACGTGGATCTCGGTCGGACCACGTCGTTCCGTCCGGACATGGCGTGCAAGGGTCGTTCGTTCGCGTCGACGATGATTAGCGCAATAACGACTCCTCGGAACGGGGGGGACTCGAAGGCGGACTGACGTTCGGCATAAAAGAAAGTTAAAAAAAAATTATTTCGGATTTGTACGTTTCAGTACGTTTAAACGTATAATAACACGTGTCGGCTACACGTTTTGATTTGCCGCCCGCGTATTCCATACGTAAGTATCTCGAAACCATATTATACGCGTGTGTAAGTGTGTGTGTGTTTAGGCCGGATACGAGTTTTCTTTTTTCTGACCGTTTTCGCGTCGGCTGTTCGGCGTAACACAACGTCCGCCGCCGCTATCACTATTGCTGTATGATAGTAAGTAAATCGCTACGCGACGGCCGAATTACAAACGTAATAAATTTATTATCAACCGAACCAATTAACGTTAAACTATATTCAACTGGAGAACGTTATATGCTTTCGATGTGATGCTGACACGCCATACTCCCACACTGACGACCGTAGGTACTGACCCGGTATTCTGGGATCATAGCCGCGATCAGTCCTCGCGCGGGAAGACGTAATGTCAACGGGGTTGTGCCGCCGAACGCTGACCAAGTCTGCATTGATTAACAGGGTGTTGGAGCAGCGTCGGGACACGACGAGACAACGTTGAAGACTGACTTGTTTTGTCGGTGGTCGGTGTCGATGGTCGGGACCCAGTTATTTCTAAAACTGAAAGTAAACGTCATGACCGCGTACGGACGGTGAAAAATACAATAACATGATATTTATAAGAACACGTAAATTTCGTGCGAAACAATTCCACGGACAAACCCGTCCGCTTCATCAGACGACGGCAGACGGAAACGTAGCGCGCTGCTTGATATTTTCTCGTCCGTTCGATTTGACGACAACTCTGAAAAACGTTTTTTTAAATTTGTTATTACCGGGGACTTAATTCCCAGCCGACCCCATTCACCAGACCGTTTCACCAGATCGACACGTGCTACGCCATCTACCGGCACTCGTGGTTCGCGTCGCGCCGATCGGAGCGATCGTGTTTGGCGACGCGCAGATGGCGTCGCACGAACGCAACGGCGATCCGGTAACGTCGGCCGAACGGTGTCGCGCTGTTAAGGGAAGTCGTCTCGGTCGGTCGGTCGGACCGAACACGGAACTCGTCGTGATCGCCCCCGGATCATGTTGCTGGTAACCAACCGACCCGACGTCACCGGTCGGCAGCGTGAAAACGAACTTGTCGTACACTCGCGAGACCCGCGGCCGTGCAGGGAAACGAGGATTTTCCAATCGGGCCGCCGTAAAAAATTTTTTTCGCGCGTATCCAAAAAATAAAACCAAGTCGTCCGGACAACGCGCATAGGGTTAAGTTGTGTAAGGCGTCTTATACACACGTGTACCCAGGTCAAGACCATTTACGATTCCGCGCGGTGTCGGCGTCGAACGTTCGTTTCAAACGCGCGGACTCTAACTCTAGTCGCATTGCACGCGATAATTATTTCGAGTTGGAAACTGCGTCTTTCCTTCACCGTGTATACCGTTATCAGCGACAAACCGTTCACATAAAAAAATAATAATAATTAACAATTGGTAAAAACGGTTGACCTTCGCGGTAAAACAACAACGTTATACACACACGAGTACATTTATCAGTCATAAAAGTAAAATAAATATCTAAAAGATATGTAAAGGCAATCGGCAGCGGATATTTGTCTTTGTTTTGCACACGCCGAGCACAGTGAAACGGGACGTTTCTTTTATCTAGCTCAAGATATTTGAATTCGTTGTTGGTTGTCTACTCGAGATCGACTGGTATATTAACTTTTTCCCTTTGAAAAATTGCCAATATTCAATTTTCGGAGATAAACAAACGAAAAGTCGTTCTACAGTCGGTTTGCAGGATCTTCATCGATCGGTACGTTTGATCTACTCTCCTCGTACTATGTTTACTACTACGGTTCGCGCGTGCAAGACAAACACGGAAAACACCCGCTTGTCCTGATCGCCTTTCAATCAATAATCCACGTCATCTAATCGGATACAAGACGCCGGATTCGATTGCGAACCGGACGTGCAAAATGCGTGTTCTTAACACGAACACGACCAGCTAAAAACAGTGTGTCGTTATTTCGCTTTGCTACGTAGGACGGCCTGTTTTGACCGTTCCAGACCGGTGCCTGGAGTTGGCCGTGAACTGTGGGCCCGACTTTACAGGCCCGGTCGGGATTAGTGATCGGCCGATAGCCGAGAGAGATCTCGATTCACCATTATCACTTTATTAGACAATCAGCTATTATTATTATTATTATTAAATCTACTTTTTCCCGATTCGTACTTCGTCTGTGGCAGGAACGAACGCAGTACAAAATGTGCGAATAGTTTTATCAGATTATTGTAAACAAAAATTATCTACATTGATATACATTTTTTTTTATTAAACAGGCGATAAACGGTATACTGTTGTTATCTTGTGCTAATACACAATAATAAAAAAATATCATGTGAGGGGATATATCCTCTTCATTCCACCCCTCCCCTCCACACCGCCGCCGTGTTCGAATCGGGTGTTCATTCACTGTCCCGGGTCGGTATCTTCTAGTACGTCATTCGACATCTGAATCGCGGTCGAAAACCGGTCCATACCACGTGCATTTCAGATCGTTCGTTTTAACCGTGTCGATTTACATGATCGAATAACAATGACGCGCGCGCCGGGGTTTTGAGCGAGAAATAAAACGTACTTGTTGTTCCTGTGGTGAAGCGTATGTTAAACGACAACCCGCCGTTCTACGTGCGCTCGAACGGTTTTGACGACCGCTAGATGGCGTGTTTAGATATGATTTCGACATTTCCGAGTGTGTAGATTTCCGACGACGATTGATTTTCGTACTCGTGACGAATGTGACATCCCGACAAACGAACGCTAAATAATCATTGTTTTTTTCCCCCACAGGTTAGATCAGGTTTCCTCTTATCATTTGAAGAGGAACGCGGTCCTATGCTTTTCCACAGCCGACGAACTATAAGATAATATTATTATTGTATCGACGAAATAACATGCCGATCATGGCCTACGGGTTTTCTCACTATTTGTCAGCCCACACACGCGACCGTCGGCCTTTAAATCGCCTGTACTTCGATTTTACGCCATTTTTTGAATTCGCACGAACTCCGCGTTATTCCGGTCATTACTCATTGCCGTGTTGATGATCGACTCCAGTACCTCAACTACGCCGTTTATAAAAACGTGATCGAGGAACGCCACGACTATTTTCGTCCCCCGATCCGGCCACCAGGTAACAAACACGGACGTTGAATCGCGTGCGTCGTTACGTGCGATACGTTGTCGAACGGTTACGTAAAACGCGTTACCGGACCGGAAAGGAATCCGGCCGTTTGAACCCGCGACGTGGTACCGACGCGTGAATCCGAAATGTCGTTCTAAAAAGCCCGTCCAGTACTGGACGTGGTTACCGACCGCGTTACGCGCATATGTTAGGTTTCGGCCTCTGTGTTTTGGGACGATGTTTCGGTCGTCGGTTATCTTCGGAAAGGAAGAACCGTCGACGGCGAATATTATAATACGGCGTTGTCGGTGCGATCGAAGGTTAGAAATTGCAAGAAAAAAGATCAACGACCACAACGCCGGTCGATGGCCAGGCCGTATAGGGGGGAAGGGAGGTTTGTGGGTTCAACCGAACCGTTTAAATATTTATAATAAATTGAATTTGTTAAACTGAATTTTTTAAATGGAGACACAGGTTAGGTCAGACACGATCAAGTGTTTAAATCTGGTGGTTGAAAATATACGATTCGGTTTAAACCCCCCACCGAAAATGTGTTCCTGCTACGGCCTTGCGTCGTGGGAAACGGTCAGAAATATATTATTTGACCGACGGCTGGTCGCGTCGCGGTAACGTCGTCGCGGCCAGAAACCGGCCGGGCGGGTGAAGGAACGCGGTATGCGCGGTAGCCATGTTTGACGACCGTGTGCGGTCGATTACGTCGAACGTCGTTTTCATTGTACGTTTATTTTTTTTATTCGCGCGAACACGTTTTCAATCGGATTCAGGCACGTAAATTAGAGGGAGGGGTGGGGGGGGTGGGCGACGGAAGGCGACGATCGCGCCTCCCTTCCCCAAATACCGTATTATATAGTGAGCTGCGTTATTTGTATTGACTGCTGTTGCTTGTTGCTATAGATTAAATACTTGGTTACGTTCTAGGATTGGGCAAGATCGGCCGTGTGGTTTGACTTTACTAAATATTCGTCGTGAAAATAGATATGTCAGTTGATGATATAATCATACGCTTCGCTTCAATAATAATAATAATAATAATAATAAAAGAAGAAGAAATATCGACTTAATGTTATAATTGTGAATATTGTACACATTTACATTAATATACTGTATTCATTAACGAAATGTGTAACTACCACCTACTTTATATTGCATCACACGACACGATCGCAAAATTGCCCTCCACCCCCAAAAAAATAAGCACCTAATTACGCGTCTATTCAAGGATTCACCGACAAATAATATAATACGTGTACGGCCGTTGTACGGTTCGGGTTTGGAAATAAAATGTCCGTTACGCAAGGCGCACAAGTCATTTATTTTAAGTGTAGCGAAATATAAAAATTACGCTTCTCTCTCGACCCGTTACAAATTTACTAAGAACGAATTTCTGAGCAGAAAAACAAAAAAAGTCATTCAAAATAACACTATGATATATATTTATTGTTTAAATTGTTTTTACAATTAATATTTGTGTGTCTTTGTAAGTTTTAATTTTTCTCGTATTATTCCACTGTCTCCTCCCCCCCCACCCGTGAAATTAGGTGTAGCGGTCGCTACACTCGAGGGGGGGGGGGAGCCACCGGTCAGTTATGATACGATAACATATCAGGCGCGTCCGCGTTGACGTATGAATACGAGACGAAAACTCGTTGTCATCGTAAACGTCCTTATTGGCTCGTACCGTTGCGCGTCCCAAAGACTACATCGATATTGTTTTGCCCGAGTCGGAATGAAATGTCTTCACGACGCGTTGCTATGGCGCTATCTGTAACGCTAACGCGTGACAATATCGTCAGCTCAACAGCGTTTAGCGTCATTCGCGTGTACGTCCGCAGCGATTTTACGGCTACGCGAACGCCGTCGTGACGGGAATGCAGTGCGCACGTGACGTGAACGTTGTCGACCAACAACGACACGTTTCGGGTGCTCAGACATGGAGAACCATGTCGTCCGGGTGTGCGAATGGTAAGGAAACGTCGGCGACCAAATGGTCCGCGGACCTGTGGACCGACGGCGGGGAATACGGGTCCGCCCGTCTGCGTGATCGGCTGGACCGCGTCCAGTACTCAAAACGGAAATTCGACGACGGTGGTGTGTGTGTGTAGACTTGAGAGAGAGGGAGAAATCTAAGTGAATATTTATTTTTTTTTCGAATTTTCACATAATCGCATACAACGTAATAAAAAACCTTTGTACGTATACAACGTCGTTTGTTACCGTGAACTCGTTATTACGGTGCAGTATATTATTATTATTCGTCGGCGGCGTCGGCGGCGTGGTTACGAAGCGGAAATTTACGCACAGTTACGGTTGGACACGCCATACGCAACATTGTACACGTAAATGTACAAACGCACGTCAACCGCGTTAGGTATATCGTTCTGCAGACGCTGTCCAGGACCGATGACGTACTGGAAACACTGTGTTATTGGTCGTGACGCGAACGCCACGCTAAGAACGCAAGAACAGCGCTTTCGAACGACCTGTGGGATGATAAAAACCAAGGTGACCTTCGAAGGTGTACGCGCAGAAAACCGGAACGAGATACCAGGCGACAGCCGAAGACGTCCGGTCTGACTATCATTGTCGACGGACGGTTCGTCAACATATTTGGCAACGTTTTACAACACGCTACGGTCTTGACGCTGCAGACCCGTCCCAACGTCACTGTTGCACTATTTTTGCGATTTGCGCTTTCGTATTCCGCCGCCGTCGTCGTTATCCTAACGGGTTTGATCGCGGGGATGCTCGCGGAAACCCGCGGGAATGGAAATAATTCGGTAAACGCTACGCGCGGACCGTACGCGTTGCCTTTCTGTACGATTAGGCGTTAGGAAACAGTAAACGTGTCGTCGGAACGTTTTGAATCCACATTTGTTATTTTGCAACGATCGGTCGGCCCGTATTTGATTTGAACGAGTAACGAACGCGATGTAGGCCGTAGGGAGTTTTACAGTCACAATTACGTCATGTCAGGTTTTCGTTTTCGTCTATTGGTCCTTAGAAATTGCTAAATCGGACGACGTCAGCTGTCAGCATGTCTGCCGCGCCGATACTCCGACGCCGGCATAAAAAATGCATGTAGATACGGTTGTGAGTTTAGCTGCAAGTCGTCGAGACAATGTAATATTACAGTTTTCGCGGCGTGACGACGCGTTAAGACCAGCGAAATGCAAGACAACAATGACGTTTATATACGACATGAAAAATCACGATTACGGGTTATTATAAATTATTATCATCATTATTATTATCGTGCCGCGGCGAGGACTCTGCAACGTCGCGAATCGCAGTAGAATATATATATATGTGTGTATATAATACGTGTTTTGTTCGTCCGAACTAAAAATAAAACGATAGAAAAAATGTCCATAATGTAATCATAATTTACATGGATCGTCTCGTTTCACTCGGAGTAAAAAGTCTCGAGGCCATATTTATGTATACGTAAGGCCGCGACCGGAAAAAAAATTCCCAGTGGGGAGTTCATGACTTCGTGTTAAAAATAAATTCGTGGGTGGGGATTGGACCACGAACACCTCCGACTACGTATATATAGTATATACACAATGCCGGATTTAGAAACGTCCTGGGCCCGTCTTTAGTGGCGACCCCGTTTTTCAATTAAATGTATCCGATGTTAGTGAGTTGGTTACATTTTCTAACTGGGCGATATTTCGATTCGAATGTGATTTTTGTTGTAATGCGTTTGTGAATTGGGATGTAAAACAAAAAAAAAAATCTTATTATGGTCCGGTGACGTGTTTTTTGAAATTTTATCGCACGAACTAAACATTTTAATCTCCGGATTGGATAGAGATGGTTTAGACTATATGTCACCCAGTCGATAGTCACCGGCTGTTATAGAAACATTCAATATTCATTGTAGATCAGAGTTTGGCGATAACGATGATCACAGCTACCGTTTTTCGTGGTTGCGGTTCATTGGTACGTTATCGCAGAACTGATATTATTGATTGATCGCTACGACAATCGTGTGTCATGAATAGATCGTGAGCGATATCACGGTTCGGACATTTGACCGCAGAATACAACATTTACATATATATACGTATATTAAAAACAAGACGACGAAACTTTACATCAAACTAAATATCGTGTTGTCGTTTTGGGGGAAACGGATTTGTGTAATTTCCTATTATTTTTCCTAATTTCTTAGTTTTTCGAAAATAAATGTGCGATGCGGAATGTTTTGTAAAATAGGGTCCGGTAGAGAGTGTAACATAAGTGAGCGCACGGAACGCGGGATTACGTTCGGGATAAAACAATTGCTTGACCCTTTGCGCGCGCGGCACAGACCCTTTTCGACGTACGCCGGGTAATGGAATAAAATCGTCTCGCTGAAGAAAAAAGAAGAAAAACACGACCTAACGACAACGTTAATGATTTTCTTGCCGTGCCGCGCGGCATTGTATCGCGCGCGAACGTGTAAAATAAAAATTAATCGTTTTAAAACGCGTATTTTCGCGATAACAGGTCTCCACGCGCGGATCACACAATGCCGTGGGAAACGGGCTTTTTTTTTTTATATATATTACGTTCGCTAAAAACACACTATACACAATCGAAAATAACCGGTTTTCGTTTTGCGATCGATTGCTGCTGGTTTTCCGGAACGGAAATAATCGACAATCCGAGTCGCAGTGTACTGCACTGTTATTGTGCGGTACGCGAAACCGCGGGCGAAAAGTCGGCGCAACTTCAACGGGAAAGGATGTGGGGGGGTGGTGTGCGAAAGGTCCATAACGTGTGTCGGCGGACAACGCGAGTTTTCGACATGATAAATCACGTAGTGTTTTACCGATAAAGATTATTATTTTTTTTTTTGAACCCGATCGCGATGACGCGCGACGAGCAACATAAATAAAACGTCCGTGAGACAATCGTGATCGAGAACAACGAGTGATTACGCGATCATTCGCCGTTTCGCGATTTTCATCCGTCTCGATATCGGCCGCGACGTAAATAAATATTTCTCGTAACAAACGCGGTCGGGTTAGGTTGGGCCGCGTTCCCGGACGGTTTGCACCCCGGGGGGGGAAATTGAACACGAAACCTCCAGAACAAAACGAAACGAACGAATCGTGTGTGCGTACATATATATATAAATAAATAGTAATAACAGTCCCTTTGCCCACGCACGCACGCACGCACGTCTGACGGATCGTCTTCGGCTATATTGTAACTCATTAAATCGGTCGACACGTAAGTACGACGTATATATATATATATGTAAGACGCGCAACAACAACAACACACACGTGTACAACAGGTAACACACTCGGTGGTAACGCGTATAATTCAGAGGCCCCGCAAGAGCTGTCTTCTTGACTAATGACGGTAAATTACGGACGCGCGCGCCCGGCAGTAGTCTCTCTCGGATAGCGTCCGTCCGTCCGTCCGTCCGTCCGGTCTGCCGAAATGCGCGCTCGTACGGTAATTCCGTCGTCCCCGTATTATATATATATATATACAATATACTGTTCGCTTTAATGGCGTTATTATTTTAATAACATATCGGCGAAAAAACACGACAAAACACATATACACGTAAATAAATAATTACTGGGCGCGCAGTCAAGATTTTCCGTAAAATTCCGGACGTGTTTTTCCTCGAAAATCGACCAAACGCTGAATAAGCACGGAACGAAATTCCGGTCGGTTGTTGGCATGGCGACGTTATCGTCAGTATTGGCAGTACGACGAGACAATTATTGCGTCGGGCTTATTTCGTTGCTTTTTTTTATTTTTTTTCGTTAAAACGCAGCAGGATCGGTGCAAGCCGGACTTTGGGTACGCGCGCGTGTTAAAAACGATTTATACGAGGTCTTCACGTTCGTTTTGCGTTTTTAACGAGATATTTCGTCGAAGGCTTCTGCCGGGTCGAGGTGGCGTGTTTGAGGTTCATACGCGTGCGGCGTTGTGTTTTGTGCACTCCTCAAACGCGCGTTTTGCTGTCAGTGCTTTGAGGCGCGCGTCGCGCTTCGGCTGATTCCCTTTGTTTATCAGATAACGGTGTGTGTTACGGTCGTCGCCACGTCTCGTGAGCGATTTCCAGTCAGGAATTTTTCAATTGTTTTTTAATCCGAAAGGATTTCCTCTCGTTTAGAGATCTCGATGTCGTTTGTGGGATTCGGAATGGTTTTTGTCTGCTTTTCCATTTGCTTTATTAGTCGTTATTACACACACGTACATTTACGTTTGTCGTAAGTCCTAGTAATTCATTATTGGAATAATGAAATCGAAGATCGTATCGCAAACAAATTCAACGTGTCATTCGATTAGAAATATTAACGCTAAAATAATAATTCGTATTTTCTTACCACGCAACAAAATAAATGTGTTAATTTTTTATGAAAATCACGTGCGACGGCCAGACCTCGAAAAATGCCGACCTGGACGTGCGTGTGCCCGTGTCGCGTACCCCCGGAGCCGGGCCTGACCGTATACACGCACGAAATCCGGAGAAAACTCGTCAAAACGGTTGTCGACGCTTGAACCGTACGTGTCGTCGTGTCCGTTGCGACGGACGAGAGAAACGAAAACGAAAAATCGACTGAACTGTTCGACGAGCCTCGGAACGGATATAGGTCACGTGGAGTTGATGATCCGGTCGGGCACGTATAGTTTTGTTCCCATCACCCCCATCCACGACGGCCATATTTCACTCGATTTTTATTTATTTTTTCTTCCCCGTTTGTTCCGCGGACGTTTGTTTTCGTCCGCAAAGACTCTGCGGCGGCGGCGGCGGAAAGTTTTTCCCGCGCACCGTATACAACGCGAACAACACGCGCGTACCGCGGTGGTCCGCGACACCTGTTACCGGCCCGAGGTAGGTGTATACCGCGCCGGTATTGACGCGCCGCACGATCTCGCCCCGCCGCGCCGCCGCCGCCGGTCGTATAGTTTTCGGTCGACGTTACGAGATTATGATATACGCGATATTATTATTATTATTATTATTATTATATATATATACGTGTACGAGCGCGCGCGCGCGCGATTAAAATACGATTTCGGTTATGCCGCGTGTACGCCGTCAGCCTTTGCCGCCCCATACATATACATATTTACACACGCGCACGCACACACACACGCACGCAAGTCGAGCAGCTGCTGTCGTCGTGCTGTACGTAACAACGGCGTATTCAATATGTGTACGTACATATATACGTGTATACATGATACGTGCGTGTGTGCACGTTGTATTTTAATATCACGTAAAATGATATATGCTTGTACACGTCACCGCGCGCGTCGACAATTATGTATATATAATATACCGTTTTTTTTTTTTTTGAAAAATATCCGTCGGTCGAGTTTTCTTTTCAAAATTACGGGTTTTCCGTTTGGACGTTTTCCGATGACGATTTCATGAGGGTTTTTGTTTTTTCTCTCGAAAAATACCATTTCGCTACATACCGGAGTTGCGCGAAAACAAATCAAAATGACGAATAACAAATAAAAAAACACGAATACCCCGGATTGTTACGTGAACAAAATAATTATTCTGAATAAATCAGTTAAGCACGTCGCAATTGCTGCGCAACGAAATTATGGTAACAAACATAATGTTTATAACAACGCCGAATCGTTAATACCAAATGTAATAACAACGACAACACGAATAACAATAATAACGTAATAATTGATGATTTTCGATGTCCGATTTGTCAGGCTTTATTCTGAATTATTTACAAAAACGTTACTAAGACCCGACGTACGAGTAAATAACGTGTCGATAGCCCAGTTAGATACTACATCACTAATCGATGACAATAACGTTTAGGACTTCATTTCCGATAGCCCATAATATGTTATGAATACGGAACACGCCGATTTCAATATAGTCGCAACTTCAAGTAAACACGATTATGCGGAATGATCGTCAAAATTAAAACGACGAATGAAAACAAATGAGGATAATCGAACGAAGAATAATTTTTTATTCAAATAATGCCCAACTCTGATATTTATACATGTATATATTATATACGTATGACGTACTGCGGTATCGTTTTTCACGTACACGGAAGAATCCTTGGAATTTGTTTGTTTGTTTTTGTTTTCTTCGCCGGGCCCGTTGCAGATTCTATTTTCCCCCTACAGACGAGCAATGCGCAAAATATCGGAAGTCACACGTCGTTGCGGTCTGTTTCGCAAAAGTTTTTTTCGTTCGCTCGACAACGCGTTTGCATCGTTGCGTCCGTCGTTTACGCGTTTTGTTTATTGTTTTTATTCGCCGTGATCGAGAGTTCGGCGGTCGGGTCGTGCACATACTGGCTCGTTTCTGTCCGTATAAAAAAATCGCCGGACGATACCGGACGACGGCGGGACAGTCAAACGCACGCAAATGTTATTATTGTTGTTATTATTATTTATACGTTTATATGCACGCGCGCAGTGTACCGGGACTGCGGGGAGAACGAGAAACGAACAGATCGCGTTTATGCGATTACTATTATTATTATTATTATTATTGTTGTTGTTGTTGTTGTACGGCGTGGTGGACGACGATTGATGCGGACGGGACCTCCATAACCGTCGAAAGTTTTTTTTAAAATTTATTTAACGTTTATCTGGCGCGCGGGCAAACGAAAAAAACAACGGGCAATCGTTGTACCGACGGGTCTCGTACGGGGGCCACGCGGATGTACGATAGATAATATACCGGCGTCGTCATAACAAACGGCGTTCGTACGTGAAAACGGAGCGGACCACTGGATCGACGCCAATTCCGTAAAAAGAAGGGAGTGAAGACTAAAAAACAAAAAAAAGAACACGTACGCACCCTAACCCGATCGGAATTCGATAAGAACGTCGGAGAACCGGTGTGTTCGGTTATCGTGTTATCACGTCCGTGTCGACTATTGATATTCGGCGAAAACGGACACGGAACGGTTCGAGAAACGTGCCGCGCGGATGCGTGCAAACGTCGTCGGCGTTCATTCGACTTTTGTCGGACGCACGTAATCACACCGTTCGTCGGCCGCCGGATCTTCGCGACGCACAAACGCGTGACGTACAATCGGATAAAACGAGCTAACGCGTCCGCGGGTGACGCAAACGATAATTCAAAATCGGACGGACAATGGGCACGATGCGAAACTTTAAGACGTCCCCGATATCATTAAGTTAATGTGCCTCGCGTGCGTAGCGGTTGCCGCGAATAGGAAATTGCCAACGCGACGCGACGCGGGCTCGTCGCAATAATAGTGTCTCCGCGAATTCTCCGCCCGCGCACCCTACTCCGCAGCACCCGTTCGCGAACACATTGCCGTTGTTTTCCTCCGCGTGTACAAGTCGACTCGACAAAGCTCGAGGCGATAATCGTGTAACGTGCGTGTCGGCTTGTGAATTGTTGTTGTTTTTTTTTTGTTTCTTTTGTCAAGACAATGGATCCGTTCGGAACGAAGACGATTTGTCGAAAAACGTCAAATACGCTTTGGCACTCGTTGTTTCATACGTGCATACACATACATATGTGCATATATATATATATATACATTTAATAACGAGACTTTCACTGTGAAAAAAACTAACATTTTTCCTCTGACGCGTTCCCTTTAATAGCCGAAAGTCACGTGGAACGACCAGGTCTGGCCAACACGGGCGTTCGATTTTCGGCCAAAAACCGATAAGGCGCATATGAGCAGATGCAGTAGCCGTTTTCCCGCGATTCATACCGCGTTCTTCTTACTCGTGGTCCGAGCGTTGTCAACACTCGTTGATAACAACGTTGATTAACCGGTCTGCGTTTGAGGTACCCGTTCGGTCATTATCACACCCTTCATGTCGAAAAATACGATCGACACGGCCTCACGTTTCCAACGCGTGGTCGTCACATACGCGTCCGTTCACGCTGTTCAATTTGTTCGTGTGGCGAAATTTCGACGTAAGACGCGAACAACGTCGTTTTAACCGAAGCTCACGAACAAACCACCGGACGTAGACCGCGACTGGTGCGACGTTACATTCATAGTTCATAGACATACCGATTTGAAGCGTACCCGCTCTTATCGACGGTCCCGTGGTTCGATAACTACCCACACTTCGTGTAATACGCGTAACCATTGATCACGCAAGAAACATTATGTACAACGAACGTCGAAAACAATCGATACGATTATAACGTGTAAATTTAACGGGCGACTGAAAATGCTCGACCCTTAAACGGCCGTTCAACTCCTCTCGTCGCAGCGACGTATATATATATATATTTTGCCCGGAGCCTTCAGAACCGTTCGTGACTTTTGAACGGACGCCAAATTGTGCATAACAGCCCGATTTTTATCTATGACAGATCGATCCGAACATAACATCGAAAAACCGTCCGCGAAATAACGTCACCGTCGCGATCCGCGTGAACGCAGTCGATACACACGCGTGATAATAACCCCGCAACAGTTAGATAACGCGCATATATATATATATATATATTTATCCCGACCCCCTACGAAATAATTTTCTAATTGGATTATTTCCAAGACGCGTTATCGCTAGTCGGATATACGGATATAAAGAAAAAAAAAAACACGCACGTACCGGAAACACTGAAATAATAATATTCTACCTAACCCGACCTACGCCGTTATCGTTGTACCGTCATTGTGTCGGCCGTGTACGCGGCGCGCCGTTTCGAGAAGGCGTGTGCGTCTCTCGAAACTAGTCGATTTATGTTATACGTCGCCGGTGTTCGTCGAGGTTTCGTCCGGGAGGGTTGATTCCATTGTGATCGACAAACGTATGCACACGATTAACCGTCGGAAACACGCGCTGGCTCCTAAAAAAAAGAAAGGTGTTTCCGCAGTCGAACGTTACTTGGACGCGCCGCGGCATACGGTGTCCGTACACGTGAGCGTGCGAGGCGGTTCTTCTCGACGGGGGGAGGGGGCCAAGAACTGAGCTAAGGTGATCTAGACTTCAAACCCCCCCCCCCAACCCCGAATTTTTTCCCGTGCTAAGAACCTTGACGTGTGATTTTCATTGAGATCAATCGTCACGCAAAATCAACGATATGGTTCTGTTAAACCATTTATATATATATATTGTTCTATACGGTTACGAGTTGGGTTCAAACATAAAAACACCACAACATTTTTTTTTAATAAGTACTTTTTAATAATAACGGGCCATAAATTGTATCATCAGGTTAGAGCGATCGACCGGTTTGCGGTCGGCCAGTATGATGAGTCCGAGTCGGTATTGTCACAGGACCGAACCACGGTCGAAGCTGTGTTTTATCGTTAGACAATTATGAACGTAATATTCTCGCCGCCATTGTTGACGTATCGATGAGTGGGTAAGTACGACGTGATTTCGGTGTCAACTATTTTCGAAACCGCACGCTTACGTTCGAATGTTATTAAAAATCGGCAGATATAATATACGAGACCTCGAGATCGTCCGAGCGTTTCGTCGGCGGTCGTGAATTTTTTTATTTTTGTAACGCCAACATTTAGTACGCGATTCGTATGCCCGTTCACGGAATTCGTGAAAAAAATAAATAAAAAACGATTTTAGTATGGGTGGAGCCGGGGAAACGTACGTCGCGTGCGCCATTACCGGTCGCCGCGTTAGGTTAGGACGCGTTCGATCGACACGCACCTACGAACGACCAACACCGGTAACGCAAAGGGGGAAGGAAAACGCGGGGGGTTATTTTGTTTTTCGTTTTATTTCATTAAAGTTGTTTTTTTCGTATTCGGAACGGGTACGCGGCCGGGCCACAAGAAATGTACACGGAACTTGCACCGCGAGGTGGAATGAACATGCTGCTATTAGCATACGATAGCTGTCGATTTACATTTATACCGCACGCATAAGAAGGGTTAACCGTTCGACTCGGATCGCACACGTGCCCGCCGTGATTCGACGTACGATTTAAAATTCATTACGGTACGTGCGATGATATCCGCGCACGTATTCCGTTCGTTTCGTTACGACGACGTACGCCGGACACCCGATGTACATTGGTCGGGCAATGAACGTGGCACGTGGAAAAAGCCATATGTTGATATATATCGTATATTGTTCGCGTATTGTCGCGATCGTCGCACCCCGCGACCATAAGGATTCGTTTGGATTACGATTGCGCGTGTTGAAAATGATTTTTTTTTTATTTTATCGCGTTATACTCGTAACGGTCGTTGTTATCGTAAGCGTCGAACGTTTTCGGCCGAAAAAACAAACCGTAAAACACGCGCGCGCACACAATCTCGAGAAAGGCCGACGAAACACATTAAACATTGCACACGAGTATGACGACAATTTTATGACCGACGGTTTTCCATAAATCGAACGATAACAACACCACTGACTACTGACAAGGTGTATATATAAAAAAACCAAAATACATTGACTATAGCGCACGTTTTTTTTCGACTTTAAACGTTTCCGAGTTAATACACGACGTTGATGGAACGTCCGTATGTCCGTGTGTATGAATCGTTTTTCCACTGACGGCGACGTTTTATATCGATACGTTTTCGCCGTCGTCAGCCCAGACCGACCGACGATTGTTTTTATTCGGTAATTTTTTCGTCGTTAAACGCCGACGGTCACGCGCGCGCACGGGTCACAAAAAAAAAATACACGTGACGAACGTTCCGTAATACCGTTTTCGACTTTTCCCGTGTTGGCAATCGCGATTTCGCCACTCGCACGCGTTGGTTTTTGTGCTGCGCATAATAACTCGACGAAACATAACGATAGGTGCCGCGAGGGGGGAAAATTATCGTAATAATAATAATAATAATAATAATATCGTACGTTACAGACGGCCCGATGACGAAAACGCCGGTGGTTGTCGGCCGAATATCAAATGTACTCGTGACACGGAACGTGTAATAACTAATAGCCAGCCGTTCATGCTAGGTTAGGTTCGGTCGGTCCGTCGTGTACGCGTGTAAAACGCGACGGCGAAAAACTCGCCGGGCTGAAGCGTTTGTTTTTCGTACGTGAATACGAGGAACAACGACGTGGTCAGACCGGGCGTACTTAGACCTGATTTTTTATTTTTTTTTGTTGGGTGGGGGCGTTTAATTTTTAAATAAATAAATTGAATAACCCGAACAAAACAAGACGCATCGTAAACTTTAATAGATTATTCATTTTTATTCGTTACTATTTTTAATTAACATGTCGTAATATAATGAGTCTGAAATCGACTTGACTTAGCCGTATATACATAACAAATAAATGTAAAGATATAGTTTAGATAATATTTTAAAATATAAATTTTCTATTATTTTCAGAAAAAAATATCGATCGTCTCACTGTTTTGTATTGGTATTTATCTATGGATACTATGGACGAGCCAATCCATTCAGTCGATTTTCATTTAGTTCGATTAATATGTACAATATACATTAGTTTTCCGTTATTATTGACTAAAAACATACATATCATAAGAAATTAATTCTTCCATAACAATTTACTCGGTGGTTGCCCGTTATCGATTCACGTCGTGCGCGCTAAAACCCGAATTCGTCAAAATGTATTTCCGTACGTAATTCGTCGGTCGCGGATCAACGTTTTGAAAAATAACAACCGAAAAACGATCGACTTTTTTTTCCTTTCTAAAAAGTCGTAGACGTAACGCTTTCGGAAACGCTTCGTTCAAGAAGTACGTCGGGTGAATTTGTTGAGCGTACAAGACCTAGAGCTTCTAACATTCAAATTGGAACGTTGGTCCGCGAGACTAGTTAAATCCATGACCAGTGCTCGAATTGGAGGAGGATTACTACAATGTTCAAAGGAATGGGGGGAAGCGCTTATAACCGGTATACCCGGGGGACCATGGATAAAAAATCAAGGAAAAAAATGTATATTTGATATTATTATTAATACGTTATTGTTACATCAAGTACCTACTCGATAATGGAAATTTATTATCTTGCATATCACTTTTCACAGAATATCATTCGAATATTATTTGGAAATCGTTTTTAGATTTATCCACAAATACACTATAAAACCGTTTTGAAAATTCTCAATAATGTCATTTCCATGAATATTGTACGATTATTGACTTTGGTATGATGGTGTTTGTATCGGGCGGATTTATTTGGTATTGGGCCGCTAACAGCTGATATATTTTACACGATAAGATATTAGATATTATTATGACATTAGTTTAGGTAGGCGTTTTGTACGCTTTCCCTAATCATTATCAAAGGTTTAAAAATGTTTGTTTATATGAAACGTCGTAGAAATTTTTTTAATTGAAAAACGAAAAAGAACAAGGTTAGCGGTAAACCGTGGATGTGCGGGATGCCCACGGTCTGGCGACAGAGAGTAATTTATTTGGAACGTTGTTTTTAAATTTCCAATCGAGCTAACCCGCTGGTATACGTGTTCTCCGATTCGAGCACTGTCCGTGACGACGTGACAGCGGTTCGGTTACCGAGGACTGCGCGACAATCTTTTAGCGTGTGTTAATATCAACCCACACGCGGTGACGGGAACGCGCGAAACTAATAAACCGTACGAAACTCGTCTGGAAATACGATCGGCGTGATTGACAACTTGTCAGCGCCGCGATAAGACGGGAAAGTCGAACGGACGCGCGGGTTTGTGCCGGAACCGATAAACAAAAACAAACCTAACCGCACCTCCGATCGAACTGGGGGGATTGGTATATTTTATGTATCGAAAAAACACGAAAAAAAAAACACGGAAAAAAAGATAAAGCCTGAGAAAAAGTCTCGCCGACGCGTATCGAACGCGTAACCGGACGCGCGCGCATTTGCAATCACGTCGCGTTCGTTAACGGGCGGAAGGCGCTCGCGAAAACCTCCGGACCGAACAGTTCGCCGTCACAACGTGAACGAACGACGACGAAACGTTTGAGAACCGCCGCCGCCGCCGCCGCCGCCGAGTACTTCATTCATGATCGTCGTTTCCATTCAACAAAACGCGCGTTCTTCGCTTTTTCCCATCGCCGCCGTCCGTTCCGGCCTTCTCGTTCCTCCGGCCTCCGAGACCTTGCCCGGCGATTCGTGTATTATTTTATAGTGTACACCGTACCCGTTTGATAATAACCATCGTCGGTCCGTATCACACGCCGCGCGGTATCAATAACGCTTTTCGGTACGAAGAATTTCCATTACGGACCGAATCCGTGCACGTCGTTAATGCGGTCGTCGTACAATGGAGAGGACGATGACTTGCCCCGCGCGCTCTATGGTCGTGGTGGCTCAACACGGGCGGAGGGACGCCTCTACATTTTTATTCCGAAGTCGTAACACTATTCGTACTCGAGTCATCGATTCGGCCGGCCGAATAGCGCGAACGGCAAACAATCGGTCGTATTACGCACGGATACGCTAAATATCACTAATAACGTATCGTCGGAATCATTCTATACATGACGTGCTATACAATATAGGCGTCCGATTTGAACGAGACGAAAATCGACGACGTTCGTGTACAAGAACGAAATAAGCGGACGGACGTCACTGGTCTTATGGTTAGGTGCAACACACGTATCTACCTAACCTGACGAACGAACCGAGTACCTGGAAAACGCGTGTACGGCGTCTAGAAATCCGTTTCCGTCGCTGTCGGGTCGGTCGAGTCTGTGCAAACAACCGTGGCGAACGGGCAAAACGCGCTTTCGGTTAACTCGACTGTTACGCATGCGAAATCATCCGATAACGCACATAGACTTCTGTCGCTAACGAGCGCGTTCTCGAAATCCTAAAACGGCGTAGGAAGACCACAGAACAAGCACAAATTCAAATCGAGGTCTTGAGTCGCTGCGCTGCGCGAACCGACAACGACCACCGGGTCGTGAAACGCCTCGGGCGGGTCATCGTGGATACGCGTTTCCGACAGTACCGAGTGCCCCGCGTCCGTGTTTTTTTAACGCCATTAGAAGGAAACTGGACCGGCGGCACCCAAAGCACGGCCATCATGTCGGCCGACATATTACGTCGCTCGACCGTCCCAAATACGTTTACACACACACGTATATATATATATATTGTTTGCGCCACAGAGGCCAAGGAACATTTCTTAATTGTCGAATTTTACATGATTGCTATTATCATAAATTTGTCGTTAGTTTATTTCCGTACATTTGCGTGGCGTTATCTCCCTATCGATACGTCGCCCTGTTATAATGAAGAGAATACGTCTCGTGTTAACATTATTATTGATATTGATATTTCAGTGTCGTCGTCGCGAAATTTATACTATTTCATTATTCTTTTTTTTTTTATATAACATTATTTGCGGTTCGCGCGATAAAACGTTGTCGGTTTTGTGGTTTTGATTCGCACGCTTATGCATTTGTCATCGTGTAATCGTGAATTTTATATTCAATATTCCTTTACGTCGTTTATTCGTTGTTACATTGGATTTCACTATTGATTCGTCAAAACACAGTCCACAGATCTCCTGCACTGAACTCAAAAGTGTTTAGACATTCGTACCTTTTGGTTTGGCACCGGACGATTTTCCCCTAAAGCGTTTGTTCTGTGGCCAATAAACATCGAAAAACAACAACGACGGTTCCTAACCTAACCCTATTGTTTCGTGTTTGTGAAGCCCGCCGTCGGCAAGACGGCTATCGGCTTGTATGTATGACCGACGCGTCGTACCGAGTGACGTCGTGAACGCACGCGTTAATGAACGCGTCGGGTTAGGTTCGTCGGCCAAACGACCGTACGCCTTGCGCGTCAAGTCCGATGATTTGTCGAAATTGACGGGCTCTTTCTCGCGTTACGTTGCGGACGCGATCGCGATCCCGTGGAAATCGGGCCGGCCCTCCGCGGGGATAAACGTGACACGTCCGAACAACAGCCGACGAGCGAGTCGAAACGTTTCGCGACCAACAAAACAAAACGTATTCGTCCGTGCCAGTGGCGTATTTACGGGATTTTTTCCATTTTTTTCTCTTCGCGTCCCGTCAAACGTCATTGCGACGTGCACGTGGAACCGTTAAACGTTTCGTACGAAAACGACCGAGTTTTTTTCGTCACGTCCGGACGAATAATCGAGAAACGCACGCGTGCTATGATATTACGTACGCGCGCCGCGGACAAATTGAATTATTATTATTATTATTATTATTGTTGTTGTTGTTGTTGTTGTTGTTGTAGTTTTTGTTGTTGTTACGGACGAGGTGTGCGTGAAACAATGAGCCCATTAGCAGCAGTCCGTAGTGCGCTTTTATTTCCACGCCCGTCGTCCGCGCGCGCGCGCAACACCTCCTCGCAAGCGTCCGCGCACCGTGTACTCTTTGAACCCGACCGCCTCGCGCGACCGCGTTCCGTCATAATTATTATCATTATTATTATTATTATCATCATTATTATTATTATTATATCGTGTGCGTGGTTTTTATTTTCTTTCTCCGTTTCCCGAAAGCGGCCGCGTGAGATTTCTGGTCGTCTTCTGGTGCGCGCGCGCGCACAATACCATTCCGGCCGTTCTCCACGTGCCGCCGACGTTTCACCGCCACCGCATACACGTTTCGTATACATACGTACGCGAACGGGAGGGGGGGGGGGTGGAGTCCTCCTGAAAAACGATAGCCCGCGTCCTCCCCGCCCCGACACGACGCGACAATATAATTACATGCAAGCACGCACGCATGCCACCGTCGCGGTTCGTGTGTACGTGCGCTAGTCAACGCTAGTCAACACGTGTGTGTATAGGCGGCCGTGCGACGCCATTTTAGAATATCTCATTTCCTCTCGGCCGCTGCCTACGCGTGTGTGCGCGCAACATATGCGCGACACGTAATTTAGTTTTCGTTCCGTTCCGTAACTACCCCGGCGAAAAAAACCGAAACGGCAGAAAAAAACACGAACGCGCGGTCGAGATCAGACGTGAGCGTTTTCACGTTTCCGGGGCGCGTATCCGGATTGACTACGACAGAATTCAAATCACGAAAACAGAAAAACTAATAATAAAAAACGAAACGTCGGTTTTCGGACGAGTCGTTGAACGTGACACGTTCGCTCACTCGTGTTTTACCGTTTCGATTTTCGGACGCGAACGCCGCGAGCAATCGTCGAATTTTTTCGGTTTATATAATTCGCTGTGCGTCATATCGTCACGACGCGTGGCGAACCGTTCGGGATGATTGTTTATCGTCCGCGTCAATGCCGAACGAACGTTTGTCGAGAACAAAAACGTTGCGAAACATTCTACCGTAAACAACATGTCATTATCGTATCGTAACGTTCGTCGGCGGCAAGGTAACTCCGCGGTAACAGTGCACGACTAGACGCGAAAAAACGGACATTGCGTAACGTCACGATGCCGAACGGACGCGCGGGTATCGCCGAAAACGACTCGTAATTATCAGCGCGTCGCTCGGATTCTGTGTCCGCGGGACCGAACGTTTTGTTGTTTGTTAACCGTTGATTTCCGACTCGCGACGAATTTCGATCGACCGCCAACGCACACCGTCAATAGACCTATTTCGTCCGAAACGATACACGCGTCCCTGGTTTGAGAAGGTTAGGACCGCCCGAATGAATCCGCCTGTGGCGAACGACCAAAACAACACGTAACATTTACGCGTTTCGTAACTGTTATTGGTATTTGATTCGCCGAGGTCGGTTTGGTTATCAGTTGGATTACGGGTCGCATGAAAATTCGTCGAACCGAATCGAACCCGAGTTCGACAAACGACATCACGGCTTCGGAACGAAAGGCGTCGGCTCGGAAAACGGTGGCCCGGACGTCCGGCTGTGTCGTTCACACGTCCCGCGTGCGGGGTTAAGGAGAAACGGACCCGGGAGAATAAAGCGAGACGGATAAACGTTGGGGGGGTTGATGGAAAAAAAAACCCCCGCCCCCGCGCACGGCGACGTCCGAGAGGTATGCGCGCCGTTTACACGCTCGGCTTCGCGGGCGCGGCGTGTATCACACGGAAACGGAAAAGGAATTAAGAACCGTGAGATCGCACGCAACCGCGACGTCGAACATATATATATACGTACGTACAAAACGTCGGGCCGAAAGTCTTCCGTTCAGTCTTTCCGTTTTTGTTTTTTTCCCCTTACTTCACGTATTTTCTTTTTTTTCCACCCCCCCTCCCGTCATCCGTCTCCGTTGCCCGCGACCCGAGCGACATTGTTTTCCACTCTTACAGATTTCCCCTCAGACAGACCGATCGACAGCCCGAGAGACACGCATCACGTGCGTACAAAAACCTGGTGCGTGCGTGCGCGCACCGACGCGTCGCGCGTTTTGACGGAACGAACGCGGTGCCGTCGTACATTCTCTTCGCGTTCGTCCAAAACGTAATTCAAACGCGACGACCGAAAATCCTTTCGAACCTTTTCCGTCGTGCACGACACACACGGAAACTATATAACAACCGGCAGAAGGGGACGACGACCACCACTTAACCGGGGGGTTAAAATCGCTTTTCGGTTTGTTTTGAACGGACGCCAAGCGAGACATTTCTCGGCGTTTCATTTTTTTCGCATACGTCTTGAACGGCTCGCGCAGTTTATTCGCGTTTTTTAACGCGGCGTCGAATTTTCGAAACGCGCCAGAAAACAATACAAGCATGATGTCATTACGCGAAACGTGCAAATAAGATGGTCTTAAGCCGATCGACCGAACGTAGTGGTTCCCGCGGTCCGGGAAGCGAGGTCACGACGTTACAAAAAACGTACAGGTGGACATGTTTATTTTTCCACGCGATCGCCGTCTCGGATCGATGCACTTCCGCGTAGGCGTGGCGTCAGCTTTCGTACGGCCGCGTCGAACGGCTCGCGCTCCACCTCCCCCCGGCCGTCTCGCTCGCTCTCTGTCTGTCTGTCTGTCTGTCCGTCGACGGACGGGACCTGATCCCGGCGCGGCATCCCTTCTGGCATTTTGTCGGGTTACTGTTCATAAAGAGCGACGACGCGCCGTCTTATCTGTCTTATCTGTTCGGTCTTATCTCATCGGCCCGCGTGTTCCAGTACCCGCTTTGTACTGTTTTCTAGAAACCCGCCGCGCGTAAATGTAGTTGATAACCGTACGCGCGGCGGTAACGACGGTTACGGTTTTCGTCGTACGCGATCAAACGTGTTTGTGCGCGTGTGTATATATAGTTCTTTTCTTTTCATTTTTTTTTTTTATTTTCGCGCGCCGCGTCGCAGGGCGTCAGTACAAACCCTCCGAGCGTACAAGTGCGCGCGGTTCGAAAAAAGGAAACGGGGTGAGAGAGAGAGAGAATGAAAAAAAGACCCTCCGGGCCGGGGCTTCGTACGGAGGGGTTCTGCGGAGGGACGGCGGGGCGGGGGAAAAAGTCAAGGGTGAAACGGGGCCGGCCGACGGCCATTAATCAAAATCCCGTGACATATTGCCGCCGCCGCGTACACACAAATACTACATCGTTGTACGCGTTCGCGCGCGCGGCCCGAAACCCATTGACCCACTCTCCGCCGGTTTCCCGTCAATCGATAATGTTTTCACGCGTTCGCGGGTTTATTGGTTCGGCGGCGGCGACGTGTCCGTCCGTCCGTCCGTCCGAACAACGACCAGCTCCGTGCGATTTGTTTCCGCCGTGTTCGTCAGAACGGCAAACAGACAACGGGCGGCCCGGAACACGGACTCGGCGCGCGTCGCCCGTTCGGTTTCATTGGTCCGCGGCCGCGGTAACGCCGTAACTCGTAACTCGAGGTCGAGTTCGTTTCGTCGCACGCCGTCCGTGCGGTGTTTCGTTTGCCGGCGTCGAACGACGACACGTTCGCGAACCGATCGTCTCCCGTCCGGCCGGCAGCGGTCGCGGCGGACGCCTTAGCCTCGTGTGACGTCGGCCTCGCGAGACGCGTCGGCAGTAGAAATCGCGGTCGTCAAAGCAAAAAAAAATAAATAAATAAAAAACGTTTTCACGTCACACTGGTTTCCTCCACCGGTTTCGCGCGCGTGACGGACGTTGCCTTTCTTTGACGGGAAAACGTTCGTCCGACACTCGCAGTACAATAACGTCGGGGTTTTTTTATTTTTTATTTTTTTTATTATTATTATTATTTTAATAATAACTACAATTCATTACAATCGTTAGTAATAATAATAATAATAATAATAATAATAATAATAGCGGCGAATATATTTAATATATAATTAATAATATAATAAATAATAATAATAATAATAATAATAATAATGGAAAAAAAAAGAAAAACATATTGCAACCGTGTCCGTTTTTTTTTCTTCAAAACGTTTTACAACAATTTTGTTTTTGTTTTCTTTGCGCACTGCGGCGATACAAAACGAGCGATTTCTACTTAATATAAACATTGAAAAACAGGCGTTAATTTTACTCACCCCCCTCAGTAACGTTCATAGCGGTTCACAATCGGAACTAAACGATAAACGTAATCGTAATAATCATTAAAAAAAAAAAAGAAAAAAACGCGACAATATATTATATAAGACAACAATTTCTAATAATATATATATATATATATATATATGATTTATAGTGATAATTATTTTGTACAAGACGTATTTAACACGAGCAAAACGAGGAAACGGTTGTTTATATTTATATTTCGAGCACGACGATAATCGTACTCGGTTTTATTATTACTTACAATAATAATATAGTGTGTATGAGTAATGTACAAAGTTCGCGTGTCCAACACCGTCGCCGTCGTTTTTACACACGGACGGTATTCATAAAGAACACAACAACAACAACGACGACGACGACGACGACGACGACGACAAATATTTTTTTTTCTCTCGTCGCAAACAACGATAACACGGTATGTATAAAAAAAAAAAAAAACGAAACGTAACGGTCCAACGTGTGGTGGGGTGGGGGGAAGGACAAAAAAAAACACACACGTACACGCATAAAAACGATAACGTGTCGACGGCACAGGACGGATCGCACGAATGGGACAGGACTCGGGGAGTCGCACAAACGCTCTCCGAACCTAACCCTAATTTGACGACGTCCTAATCGCGTGTTGTGTGCGCGCGTCTTTGTAAACGTGAACGAACGAAAACGACGGAAAAAAGAATAATAAAAAAAAGAAAAAATGAACGTACGATCGTGAAAACCCGTTTCGACGGACGACGACGCCGGCGCGAGAAGCGTCTTCGGGCGGACGGCTGTCCTAGTAGTAGAGCGAATCTCAGCTGAGCTGATAGTACTCGGGCGCGAACTCGTTGGCCAGATTGCTGAGGAAATTGAAGTCGGACGAGCTGTTGCTGTTGTCGTGCACGCCGCCGTGATGGTGGTGATTGTGGTGGTGGTGGTGGTGCGGCTGCGGCTGCGGATGGTGCGCCATGACGGCGGCGGCGGCGGCGGCGGTGACGGGGGCGACGACGGCCGCGTTCGACTGTTGTTGGTGCTGCTGGTGCGGGTGGTGCTGCTGTTGGTGACAGTGCTGCTGTTCGCCGCCGACGCCGACCGTCGCCGAGACGGTCGGCGGCGCGGACGCGGCGACTGCGGCTGCGGCGACGACCGCGCCGCCGTTGTAGAAATGATGGAAACTGTTGAAGTCGGACGAGTCGGCCGCGGTGGCCGGCCGCACGACGCTCGGCGGAGTCATGGCCGCGGACGAGCCGTGCGCGTGGAACTGGTCGGCGAACGCGGCGTCCAGTTCGGGCACGGCGGCCACCATCGTACCGCCGCCGGCCGCGGGGTCCACGTAGTACTGTCCCTCGGCCGATTTGTTGTACCTGTGCTGTTGTTGGTGCTGCTGGTGGTGCGTTTGGTGTTGATAGTCCATGTTGTACAGCGAACCGGAATGGTCCTGTTGCTGTTGATGGTGGTGGTGGTGGTGCTGGTGGTGCTGCTGCTGTTGCTGTTGCTGCTGCTGGTGGTGGTGATGGACGACGCCGCCCATGTTGTGTCCGTTGGTCGCGTAACCTTGACCGGTCGCCTGGTAAGCGCCGGCGTAACTCAGTTGATGGTTGTGATAATTGTCGACGCCGGCGTTGCTGCCGCCGTACGTGGCGCCGACCTGTTGTTGTTGTTGTTGCTGTTGTTGTTGGTACGTTTGACGGTGATGGTAACCGACGGCCGTGGTATGTTGGTACGAATCGCCCGTCTGATAACCGTTGTTGTTGTTGTTGTTGTTGTTGTAACCGTTACAGTACTGCTGTTGCGGACCGTAACCCTGGTACTGTTGGGCGCGGCACTGTGCCGAGCCCGCGACCGACTGTTGCTGCGCCCTGCCGCCGGGGCTGTGGACGGACGCGGCCGACTTGGACTTGTACGACGAAGACGACGACGCCGGCGGCGGCGGCGGCGGCGGCGACGTCTCCGGCGACATGTACCAGCGGCTCTGCGCGGCCACCGGCGTCGGATACTGCGACACGTAACAGTCCTTGCCGAAACTGTTCTGTTTGCCGTACTGATGTTGTTGTCTGTAACCGTCCGCGACCCTCGAGTACGGCGACTTGGCCGTCTGTCCGTTGGACGGCGTCAGCGGCGTCGCCGCGGAATGTTCGATCTGTTGTTGTTGTTGTTGTTGCTGCTGCTGTTGTTGCTGCTGTTGTTGCTGTTGTTGCTGCTGCTGTTGTTGTTGTTGTTGGTACATGGCGGCCGCCGCCGAGCCCAGCGGACTGGACAGGGCCGTGGACGGCGTGTCGGGCGTGGACGGCGTCAGACTGCCCACCGACGTGCCGCCGCCGCCGCCGCAGCCGCCCTTCATCGACTTGCCCACTTCCGGCGACATGTTGTCCGACATGAGCCTCATCGGGTCTTTCGTGCACATGCGCCGCCGCGGTCGACTTCTTGCCCGCGTGCTGCAACAGTTCCGCTTTGACGGTGGCCGCGGGCTCCCTCTTGACCGCCGCGGCCGTCACGTGCATCGACATGGCCTCGTTGGAACGCGAGTCCTCTTCCATTTTCGTGTCGAACGAGCTGACGCTGCCCGCGCTGCTGCCGGCCCCGCTGCTGTTCCGCGTCACGTGTTCCATCATTATGCCCGGCGGCAGGTCGCAGTTCTGACAGCTCTTCTTGTCGTCCGTTTGCTTGTCGCCGCCGCCGCCGCCGCCGGCCGACGACTTCCCGTGCTTGCCGGTCGTCGTGCCCGAGCTCTGCGAGTCCTTGTCGTCGCCGTCCTCGCCCTGTTTGTTGATCGTTTGCCGTTTGTGCTTCATCCGCCGGTTCTGGAACCACACTTTCACCTGAAACCCAACGCGTAACGTGTGGTTATGATCGGGTGCCATTTTTAAAGGGACCGGCCTTCTTGACAGGTCCGTCGAGACCTCTCCAAAATCTGGTGAGCATACGTCCGGGAGAGCCTGGGAGAGACCGGACTATCGACCGAACGCGAAGCGACCACCAAGTCCGCCGTAAGACTGGCCGACGAACGAGTGGCGACTTAGAGAACTTAGAGAACGGAGCGTGATCGCGGAGCCGGGCAACGCACGACGAATCGCGGCGATGTTCGCGAACGTAAGAAAGAGGAAGTTCAGCCGCGCTCTTCGGGAGTCGTACGCTACGCAGTGTCAGAACGACGCGGACGTCTGAATACGTGACGACTGCGGCCCGGGTTTTCAATCGTTCACTTATTCGTCAGATCACGGACGATAAGTGTTTTTCAATGCAAAATCTATGTCCCAGAGTAGGTAGCGGTACCGATACGTGTTGGTTATAACAAGTTTCCCGGGGTTTTTTTTTTTTTATGATTGTGATTGGTCGACGGTATTTATTTTTTTTCGATGAGTAATTGGCGGTATTAGTAAATGATAACAGAAGTAAATATTTTTTAGTTACTATCTGTTATTAGTTTTTCACGTGTGTTTTACTAGTTAAAAAATAAAAACGCACGCATTTCATAATGCGACGAGATGGAATTGCTTTTGAACTATTGCACTGGGGGGAAAAAAAATATATTAAAACGTTGAATCGACCGTTTGTGTTTGGACGACGCGCGTTTTCAGTGACCTCGGATTGATTGTCTGACTGGTGAACTCGGGGACTCCGCGGGAAAATCGGAGCGAACGAGACCGAATGTTCCTTGGGGACGCGCGCGTGACGGATACGGTCTCGGCAGAAAACGGAAATAAACGGAGTCTGAGGGCGTGTGTGGTGTCGATGACCGGCAGCCGACGAAGAACAAAGGCGAGGCGCCGGACTCGTGGGCAATCGACCGAAAGACCACATCGTTACGGACGTCGACAGGCACGGCCGGAAAGTGAGGCGATGGCGACGTGGTCGAGAAAATACATGTTTTCGCAAATAATATTTTATATGTAAATAAAAAGAAAAAAGAAGAAAACGAAATCGTCACGCAATTATCGTAATAGTTTTTGAACGTTGTGTACGGTTTACTGACGATTAGTTGTAAGTGATAATTATAATTATCGTTGTTGTTGACGAGAATCGAGCGTTTTAAATTCTAATTCGGCGATTTTAAAGACTACAAAGGATTTTTTTTTCCGTCTAACATCGTCTCTGGCCGCGATAACCGGTAACCTTACTTTCCGGACGACCCTCGTGTACGTATAAAAAATTTCACAAAACAAATACACACACGCGACGACGAGTATATGGTACTCTGTGGTATTCAGCTCGTATTTCGAAAAAGACACACACACACGATCGTATTGTTGCCATTGTTACGTACACGTACATTTACGACGGAACTCATTGTACCCATGGGAGCATGACACGTTTTTTTCATTTTTTTTTTTTTTTTTCGTTCTTTCTGTTTCGTGTGTCCGTCCAAATTACAATTTAATAGGACCGCCAAACGGCCGTGCCTCCTACACACCTATGACCGCGCGCTTACCGTATTGTATATTATCTGCCGGTGCCACGCGTGCACGACGCGTCCAACTAGCACCCGCGCGTATTCGCCCACCAAAACGTTGTGCGCGTGATGTGGCGTGTGACCGTGTTTCCGTTGGCGTTGCGTCGCGACGGATTTCGTCGTCTTTATCGTTTTGGTATTGTTATTATTATTATTCACGACGACGACGACGACTGCACGGTCGGACGGGCCGACGTGACGACGTTTTCGGTTTACGAACACGCGTCGAAAATCGCGCGGTAACGGTCGCGGACGGACGCGCACTAGGGAACGGGGAACGAGTGTGGCGGAGATGAGGAGTGCTCGGACGGACGAGCGGAACGACGAGAGACGACGGGACGCGAGGAACGGCGGACGTCGACCGTGGGTCATGAGATGACGGACAACGGACTCGGAGGCTGAGAATGAAGAGCACCGAGGGAGAAGTGGTCGGACGCGATCGTGTCGAGTGGATGTTGTTTAGGACACGGGCGGCCGGCCCCAAGTAGCCGGGACGGAGACGTGGTGGAAGATTGTGACGTGACGACGAGACGTTCCGTTCTATTTTTTTTCATCTCGTCCGAAACGAATCGTTTGAAGTATTGATTTTCGCGTTTCGGGATCGGATTGTCGACAATCGCCTTCGCGATGGCCGACGGAAACGACGAGAATCCGGATGAAACAAAAGCGTTATGCTTTCCCCCGTTTGATTTTTCGTACGGCGGAATATCGTCGTGACGTTTTTATTTTCTCGCTCTCTGCGTAATTGACCGCGGCCAGCGTACGAAACCCGACGACGTTTTTCGGGAAATGATATCATTATATCGTATCGTTCGAGGTCCGTCGAAATACACGCGCGGCAATCGTTGGGAACCGCTGCGGTTTCGAAACGGCGTAATAATAATAATAAACACGACGCGATAAAAATATATATACATACGATTTTTCTTACGACTGGTCGAGACCTGTAATTTAATGTCATTTAATTTTTTTTTTTTTTTTGATAAACACGATTCGAGGCCGTGTTTCTTTTCACTTTCGTTTGCCGCGATCGGAATAAAAATAAGTGTTTCTCTCTCTCTCTCTCGTTAGCTCGTGTTGTTCGATTTTTCGGATCGTTATTTACTATTAACGTGCAAGCCCCAAAATGTCGTTGAAAACGACGAGACCGGCGGATCCGGCAAAAAAAATCTTCTGGTCGGTGTCGCGCGGACCGTTACGCGTGTACGACGGGTTTTTTAAGCCACCCTCCCCCCCCCCCCAACTCCTCCCGCGAGGACCCTGACCGGCGCGTTCGTCTCTCACCTGTCTCTCGGTGAGGTCCAGAGACGCGGCGATTTCGATTCTCCGGGGCCGGCACAGATACTTGCTGAAGTGGAATTCCTTCTCGAGCTCCAGAAGCTGCGTGTTGGTGTACGCGGTCCGAAGTCTCCTGGGCAGCCCGTTCTCTGAAACCGGAAACAGTGGTGAACAATCGTTTAGGACAGACCTGACCCGGCGACGGGAAAAGCGTCGTGTGAAAATCCGTGTCACAGATGACGTGCGTGCGTGCGTGCGTGCGCAATCGGCGGCGGCGACGGCGGCGTCTTTTATGTTTTTCGTTTTCTCGGACGGGAGACGAGTGGGGGATTGCTGGCGGCCACGGACAACGACCGGGAGAAACACGAGACGACGTCCGTACGGGGCATATTGGTTTCGACGTCCCTAATGACCGACGGCGCGGAGATGAATTTCGACCCGATGACGAGGCGCATCCGACGCCGTAACGTCGGCGTGTGCGAGGCGAGAGGCCGGCCGCCCGGACCGCATTTGTTTCCGTCGAAAACGGACGCGTGTACCGTATTGTCGAACGTGTTGTTTTTTTTTTTTTTTTTTGTCTGCCCGTCCCGCCCAACCCCGCCCGTTCTCTTTCCCACGGGTTCGTCTCCCGGCGGTTCGATGCCGTCCGGACAACGTTCGTAAACGCATGACGGTTTTAGACGGGTTGGCAGGACGGCTACGGCCGAATTCCCAAGAAAATTCAGTATATATTTTCGATTTCATCCTTTAGTGTGACGAAAACGGTGTCGTGCCTGCGCCCAAACGAGTTTTCAATTCCGTCGGTGTAAATCGTTTACGGAATTTTAAACGTGATTTTGATTTTTCGCGCCGTCTCCGCGCGACCAAAACGATAACGCGCGTTCGTGTTCTACGCTGCTGATTCCGCAAACCCGTATAGATTTCGATTCAACTGCCCCGACAAGCGCGGACACACGTCTGGTGTACGCAACGCACGCGTACGGGACGGTGCACCTCCACTTGCACGCCACAACGAAAACCGTTTATATTTCCCGAAACGAAGATCGCGTGAATTACGCGTCTGTTACGACTTTAATGTTGACGAATTAATAATCACACGGTCAGGATAATCGAATCTTGAATCGAACGACAGTACTCGTACGTTTCGAATCAATTGAAATCCTTCGAAAATCTGTGTATCAATATTATATGACGTGACGCGATCGTAGTGTCCGGATTGCCAGTAAACACGAAAGAAATAAAACCTTTGTACAACGTACAACGTCTGACCATTGCGTGCGTCTGTTAACAACAAGTGTCACGAGTCGTTCAACCGATAGAGCATTAGGTTTGTATTGGAATAAAATAGACAAAAGCGTGTACGTAAGTCGTTGAACATTGTCTGTTCCGCCAGACAAACCAACAACAAATAGGGCGTAGGGCGTTTGCCAATACGAATGCTTGCTTGGCCACCGCTGATGCTGGACGCTCCGAAATGGGTTACTCGGTTTACCGGTCCTAAGCCCGAGCGGTATGCAACAGCGTGAATCAAGCGAAGCGAAGAAAAGAACGCAACGAAAAGTGGTCAACACAACCTAACCTAACCTGCAGCGGGCACTTTTGCATACGTTGTTTTTGGTCCGGTGCGCGTGTAAACGGCTAACGATCTGCTCGCACGCCATTGGCCGCAGCAGGGACTTCACGCGCACGCGCAACTAATCTCTAGAAAACCGGCGGGGACGCGGTCGAGCGGGTGGTCTACTCGCACGCTATTGGCTCGCGACTTAATCCCGAGATAAAGTGTCGTGACGCGCCGACCGTGACGCGCAAAAATCTTTCCTCTATAAAGAAGAAGCTTCACTTCAAAAAAAAAAAAATGTGTAATCTCTACAGTCGGTCGACGGATTACAGATGTGTTCGAGACGGTCACGCTACGCGACGCGTACTTTATGAAAACGTTCGGGTTTTCATCGACGAATCCAGAGGTGGTAGTTTTCCGAGTGTGATTTGTGCGTACGTATAAGGCGACGGAGACGTATTATTTACAATACGTCATCAACATTCTCGGCGAATAGCGGGAATACTGGCGAAGCCGGTGCCGCCGTCGCCGCGTTACGAAAACCGATCGAACTCGCGCGCGCCCGAAAATTTTAATAATGAGAATTCAAACCGGCCTGAGGCGCGGTTCATATTTCGTACGCGTTTCGAGGCGTTCGCGTGTATATATAAGGGTGGAATTTGATTTTCGAAAGTCCCCCTCCTGTTCTCCTGTTATACCTATACACGAGACTCACTCGTCTCGTCTCGCACGACGACGACGGATATGACAGAAATAGATGTATAACGCCCGGCGGAAGAGCTGGATATCGAAAGAGAGACGGAATAATATTATATAGAACCGTTTCTGGGCGACATGGCGAGGGAGAAAGAGTCTCCGCGGCGTGCGTGTGCTGCTGCTGTTTCGTACGACGAGAAATCGACCGGATGGCCGAAGGGGTGGCTTGTGTGTGTGTGTGTGTGTGTGTGTGTGTGTGTGTGTGTGTGAGGCATGTACGGAGGTCGTCGTCGTCGTCGTTGTCGTTCATCAGTCATCGTCAAATCTCATATATACGTATAATATAATAAATATATACGTGTGCGCGCCCATATGTCGCCAGGTAAAATTTAATATCGTCCCGAGGACGAGACGCGACGAGAGTTTGACTGGATGACAATAAGCGCAACGACCGCGTTCCGACTTACGATATACACGTTTTATTATTAGTATTATTATTATTATTATTATTATATGTGTGTGCGCGCGTGTGTGTGTGTTTGGGGCGACGGACGAGTATTGTATTTTGTTATATATATATATATATATATATATATTACGTATACTCGTCGGGGACATCATTTATTGGGGTCCCGTTTTCGGATTTCGTTCGTCAGCGCCGACGTTGTGTTATACACACACACACACACGTATACGTATACGTATGTACCGTAGGACGGGAGAGACGAGGAGGTCGAGCATTTTTGTTTCTGTCTCGCGGCGAACAACACAAAACGTTTCTTATATTATTCGCTTTTCCAATATAAAACATCCGAAAGTCATCCCGCACCCCTTCCGCCCACGACGTGTATATATATATATATACACACCCCCGACACCACATAAAGTTAAGAAAACTTGCCGTATTCTTTTTCATTTTCATTTTCATTTTTTCTATACGAAATCGCTCCCTTTTCGCGTCCTCCGCCGGCCGACCTCTTTTTACGCGCGCGTTGTGTTTGTGTTTTTCTTTTTTTACAGACCGGTAAAAGAATTTTTGATTAATGATATTACATTGATTTTTATTTTTTTTATTTTTTCCTACTCATTCCCCCTCAAGATTTTTTTTTCATGCCCGTATATATATCTTAAGTTTTTGTTTTGCATATTTCTCTGGGTATTTTTCCCAACGGGCGCGCGCGCATCCGCGTAGAACCTCGAGAATTTATGCGTTTGACATGACTACCTACGCACACACACACAATATATATATTATTGTTATTTTTCTCCCTCCGCTTCGTACCGCGTCGCGCGCGCGACACGAAACGCGGACGCCAAATCGCTTTTTTTCACGCCCGTTCGGTCGAATGGAACGTCACGTCGCGAAACCGTTGTCGTACGGCGGCGAAGACTCCGGCGCAAACTCTTGACGTTTTCCGCGGCTTTTTCGTCCGGGGACGAGTGGACGGTTCAATATCATCGCCGCGGGTTCGTACGGACGGAACTTCACTTTAAGACCGCGTCGCCTGTTGTTGTTACGAACCCTATTGTTCGTCCGGCGCCGTCTCCTTCCAGTCCCGGGTCTCCGCATAGTTTTGTCGTAACGTCCAAACGTTGTGTACGACCGTCGTCGAATACCGCCGGACCCTTGCTTGGACCCCGGAGCTCGCTCGACGCACAGAACCATTCGTTTCCGCCGTCTTTTAATTCATTCCCGGACGTCCGCGGTTAGTAATCGCTACTGACTTGCATGCGTCGTGTTTCGCCGGTTCTGTCGGACGGTTCCCGTTCCGTCCGTCGGTTCTCGTCTTTCGCCGGGACGATAATCACCACGTGTCGTCAGGAACGGTTGGCACGTCGACTCGAGCCGCGCGCCACGTGCGCCGCACCCATACGTACGTTGAAGCGTCGAGAAACATGGCAACGGTTCATCAGCATTCGCGTCCCGTCATTGGTTCGTCGCCTGTGCGGCGGCGGCGGAACTGTCAATCAAACGCGCCGCGCCGCCCTTGCCCCGTGCTCGCGCCGCGCCGCCCTCGGCCCACGGCCCTGGGCGTACGCACACGTGTCGTCCGCGGTACGGTTCTCGTCAGGACCGTCGCGCGAGAAAACAAAATGAGTGATCCGCTGCGGGACGGACAACGAACCGTTCGCACAACCGCGTCGGACGGACGGACGGCGTCGATAAATCGGTCGTTCTCGTCGTCGTCTGCCCGCCAAACGCTGCGTATGACTTATCATGAAAATATGCTAATGTCCTCGCTTCCCCCGTGCGCCGCCGACCGGAGGACACACACGCAGACAGAGTGAGAGAGAGTGAGCTCTCGTGAGCGCGGAGGGTGTCGCGTCGCGTGCGCGTAATGTATGCGCCGCTTGTGATCGGCGGCGGCGGGGACGAAACATCCGAAGTTTCCGACCGTGTGCCGTCGTCGTGCGTATACGTACGCGGACCGTCCGCGGCGGATACGTCCCCGAAGGTTTTTTAACGCGATCGGGATAACAAAAAAAAAAAATAACGGGGGAATACGAAAAGGCCGATCGGATTTGCGAACCGACTCGGCGCGTACACAACACCGTAACGCCCGACGTGCGCGTATAACGCGGCGGCGCGGACCGCATTATTTCGCGGCGCACCCTTCTTTTATTCGTCCGTGTTCCGTTGTTGTGTTTTATGTTCGTTTCTTTCCCCGTCCGACATAACGCGTATACGTCGTCGTGATATAATACGGGGTGAGAAAAAAAAATAATAATAATCTATATATAAATAAATGCGCGCGCGCGGTAGGGGTCGGAACGGTTGATAAACGCGTGTCGAGAGATAGCGCCGCGCGACGGCGGAGCCCGAAAAATCGCGTCGTTGATAACGGTCCGCGGGCAGATGACACGGAACAACGTAGTTTTGCGCGTCGGTCCGAAACGTAAACGCGCCGAGCGAAACGGCCACAAACCGCGATTCGCCGATAAATTTGACGTTTCTCGATCGTTCGCAGGACACGTGCTTCGAACGGTTTCGTTTGCCCGTTTAGCTCTTTTCTAAATTCAAAACGAATACAATCTCACGTTGTACCTGTTGTTGTTTTCCTATGCCGTATGCAATCGCGCGACAACAACGCAAACGTTCGAAAGCAAGACATTATCATAACAATAAAAAAAAAACGATAAAAATATTGAACGCGGCAAATTTAAAACGCACCGATCGGTCTGACGTCCGGGCCGTTTCGAAGAGCTGATAAAATTCGTCATAGTTCGTGTACGTACACGATATCGATCGCTCGCCGTTCCCACGCCGAAAGAGCAAAAACCGCTGTTTGCAAACGATCGGAACAAACGCGCGCGCACGTTTATCGATCAACGGCAAAACGCGACTGGACGGAACGGGACGCGATCGGTCCGGTTCTGTTCTTGTTCCGGGCAAAAAAACAAAAGCCACTTGGTATGGGGTATACAACGGAACGCACGGGGGTTTTTTTTGTTTTTAATTTTTTGATATTTCACTCCGCAGAGCTATTTGAAATTCGAACGGATCGATTAACGGTGTGCACGAAGGGAAATTGTTGTAATTGTCGTTTATTTCGCTGTTTTACGAAAATCACCACGAAATCGCCACAAAAGCGACCACCGGCGCTATGACGAAACATCTGTCGATACGCGTTTGTTTGTTTGTGTCCGGTGTGAACGGCATTTGTATTCCCGCGACGAGCTGCTGCTTAGAGAGAAAACGCTCTCTGAGCGCGCCGTTACGGTATCCACCGTTCGCGTTTGCACGGCACGAGCACATCTCGATTTCCTAACCCGACGCCGGTTCGTATAAACTGTACGATTTATATATATACGCGCGCACACGAGAGCGAGAAATATGAATATTATGTGCGGCGCGTGTATAAAAACGTATATATTACGATAGAGATTTCTAAAATCGAAAAACTTTCGACTGTTGCTTTTTTCTTTTTTCGCCCCAAGTACTTTTTTCGCAGACGCGAACACGCGCGACAATATCGTACGTGCATGTGTATACGCGCACGTCAAACTTTACGCGTAACTTTTGAATGTCGCATTATTATTACACCCGTACAAACACATCGGCGACGTACTCGGGTTAAAAACCCCTCCAGGACCAAAGAAAAAGGTCGAATTAACACGTTCGACGCACACTCCGCACGTGCACGCGTATACGTATATCCGTTTTCTTTAATTTATTGCTAAAAAAAAAAAAAAAGTCCACGTCTCATTCGGGACTCGTTCTCGCCCGGAGTGAAATCGAAAGTACGCCGTCGAAACATCCAGCGGGAGACGGGACAAAAATCTGTCGACGCGTTGATGACCGAGACGGAACGCTCGCGACCGTTCGCGAATAGCCGGTGACGACCGACAATGAAAACGAAATTCGCACGTTGAAATTTCGTACTCGAGATGATCTGATTTTACGCGCTGCTAAATGCCGGTTGACGTTTGCGGATCGATCGTTTGGGCCGCACCGGCTTTTGAACCGGACCGGGTGCTCGGACGTTATCGACTCAAATCGTTTGAACTGCGTGCGGAGTTCGGGTGGTTATGATATCCGAACGGCGCACGCTACTTCCTCCGGCGATTTCCGTGCGCGTCCTCTGGCGAATATTAACTCACCCTCCGGACGCCGGAACAAAAGACACGTCTCTCCCTCTCGATCGATCGATCGGTCTCCGCGCGTATACACGTTGCGACGCACGAGATCACGGACGAATGTCGGAGTCGGAGGTAATATATTCCTTGGTCCGAAACGAATAATAATTTTGAAAAACTAAAAACGAACGGAAAATTGTCTAAAAGCCCGCCGAACAATTGTATCGAGGGATTTCGAGTCGTCGGCTCGCGTGGTCGGTCGAATATCCGATTCCTTCCACGTTATCCTCGGGCACGCGGGGGACCCTCGTATCTCCCCGATCCCGTGACCACGCGTTCGCCGTGACGTCAACTCCGATCGCCGTCGTAATTCCGATGGTGGCGTTCCAAAGCTTGAGATTGCCCTCCATTAGTCGGTACGAGAATCGATGAGACGGGGTCGTCTGAACGACTGTTTGCAATCGGACCGATCGTTCTGAACCGCTCTGTATATAACGTGCAACGTCCAGTCTCGTGCGTCCAGACGCGCGTGTGCCGTTACGTGTTTTGCGCCAATAAACGGGTCGGCGGAGTCGCCGCGATTACCGTACATTTCCCACGTACCTATATAGGGTTTTAATGACAAGCCCGCGGACCGGACATCCCGAGAACGTGACGAGCCGAACAAACGACCGACGTATTCGACACACAAAAAACGTTGCGTTCTGATTCGTAACCGACCTGTATACTACCATCATCGTCTCGTGCATTCAATGCGTTCATCGCGTTTATCACGTTTCGAAATTGCACCGTGTTCCGTACAAACTGACTGCATTTTTTCTTTTTTTTTTCTCGTCTCGTTTGAAACAAAACGCGTCGCACGGTACGCGCGTCTGATTTTCGAATTCTATTTTGAACACGTACACCGTGACGTTTATTATTGTTGTCTTAAGATCTGGAACGACGGCTCATCACTATCATTGCGTACGTATTCGCCAACGCAGTGGCGACGAGTTCGCAGCCGAAAGAGGTGGTTCAGTTTTGACTAAGACCGACCCACCAACCCATCCACCTACATTGACGGTGTTCCGCGCGGTGGACATTTTTCTAAGACTCGCTTTTTTTCCAATAATATTCAATAAATAGGTGCACACAATATGTGTACGGTATTCACTATAAGATCAACAGCTGGTATGAACAAAATTAAATGTCGAGAGTACCGCCAGCTCCGCCCGCCTTAAAACGTAGATGTTTTGAAAATTAAATAAAACCATATTTTTACTTCCCTTCCACAGAGAGAGATGCTGTAAAAACAAAACAAATTTGGTCCGTTCGAAAATAATCATTAATCGTCGCCGGTAGATTTCAAAATTATTAATTCACGCGTCGTAACGATTAGGCGAAAACGATTGATTCGCTGTACACGATATTTATTATCATTATCGTTATTTTTTATTGTTGTTGAATGAACACAATCGAGTTATCGAGACGTGAAATGCGTGTTTTTTTTTTTTCTAAACCGCACATATATGTGTGTGTGGTTATGTGTGTGTGTATGTCGCGCGCGCGTGATTAACGCGTTTTTCAATATAATCGCGAATATTGTGTAAACAAATAATTACGAGGGTGAGGGGTGTGTGGAAATAACGAAAAACCAATACGCGTATCCCGAACGAATAGAGCGAGATATCGTACGCGAAAATACAAAAAAAACTCAAACTCGTTTTGTTCCGCGTTTCGATACAAAGTCAATACGTTTTGTTTATCATAGTATGTTGTTGTACGAGAGAAATTCCAAAAAAAAAATCGAAAATTAAAATCAAAATAAAAAAACCACGACGACCAAAACAAAGAAATCGCCCGACCGAAATCAACGCGCGGGCCGTTCGGACGCGCGTTTCCGGCCGGACGACCGGACGCCGCGGGGGGGCTCGCGGTGCCGTAAAAGCGTCAGGCCGGGCGACCGGGTGGGCGACACGCGCGGAACGGACCGGGTGTCCCCGTTTACCCCGTGGACGGCCAAGCTCAGCCGTTCGAGTCGGAACGCTAAACGGTTTTCGATTCGTTCGCCAGCGGGTCGTCTGGCGCGCAACGGTCCCCTCGGGCGTTCACGCGAAACCGGCCCGGCCGCGCGTCACGTCACGTCCATCGGGACATCGCGTGAAAAAAAAAAATATAAAAAATCCTCCCGCCAAAAAAAAAAAAAAAAGAACGACGAGCACGTCTTTTGGGTCTTATCGTTCGAACCGGTTCGCGACGCGAACTTTTTTCGTCACGCGCGAATCGGTTACGTTTTGACGGCTGCCGCCCGGAACCGTTTGTCTCTTGATAAGATATCGTCCATCGATACACGCGTGCGTACTATATATATATGGGAAATGTGTACGTCATGTTCTAATCAACAAATACGTACGTAATGATAGCCAACTCGAACGTGTTTACAAAAAAAAATTACTCGAGTCATCCGACACGCTCGACCGTACGTGGGCGGTGTTCGGAATCGGTTTTCGCCACGCGGCCGTCTGTCGCTCGGTGTCCTGCGGGACACGTTTCCGGTTCTATAGGCCGTCACGTGGCCGAAGGATTCGATTCTCGGTTGTGGATTGACGTGGACGTACGTCGAAAACGAGAATGACGGTGATCGAAACCGCCCGGCGGACTCGGCCGGTGTCTCTTCCGTTACGTGCGGTGGGGGTTCAAACAGTTTGAAAATACGGACTCTAAAAGTCCCCGAAAGATCGTTTCGTAACGATACCGTCGAAATAAAACACGCTGTTATAAAAGAAATCGCAATTCAGAACGCGCCACCCGCTAAATTGAACCCGGTCCGCTTTTCTCGATTTGTTTCGTTTTTTCGTCTAATTTTTTCAATCACCTGATGATTGTCCGCCGACGTACGAGACTCGCCGATCGCCGACAAACGTGGCGGTTTCGGTCGGAACACGTTGTGTGATACGCAATACGTATATGGGGACGTATGACCAAAAAAAAAAAAAATCCACCCTCCGATCTAAAACGACCGTTTTCAAAATAACTGTTAGTTAAAAAGAAAAAAATCAGTCGTTTCGATAACGTTTCCCGCCGTTCGAAATCCAAAAACACACTTACGCGCGCCACCGTATACACTCGTACGTACGTACGTACCTACGTATATATATATATTTATTTATATACTTAGATCGATCGACTCCGTGGACTGTCTCTGGGTCCACCGCCGCCGCGTCACGCGGTCCGTAAGGCGGTTGGGGTGCCGGCGCTGGCGGCGGGCGGGCGGAGAGGCGTTGATTGCATTGCGTTTATTAGCGGAAAAGACGGCGCGCGCGGTCGGGAACGGTTTTTTGCGACGCGCGCGCGTTTATCTCGACCGGGGCCGCGCGCAAAAACGGAATGAAATGTATCGGAAGGAAACTCGCACCGCGGCCTCGCCCTCTCTCTCTCACACACACACTATCTATCACTATCTCTATCTCTCTCTCTCTCTCTCTCTGTCGCCCCGCGACTCTTATCTGCTCGCGTATACACACACACACACACATGTATACGAAACGTTCTTTTTCGCGCGTATACCGTCGTCGACGTCGTGTATAGTCGTCGTCGTCGTCGCGGTTGAGGACCCCGAAGAGCTCGACGGGCATGGGGCGAGGAGGGTATCGGGAGGTTGAAAATATAAATAAAATAAGGGAAGTGCGTATATGCGGTCGTTGTTACGCGCGATATATAATAATATTATCGTGTAGAGGTTCTTTTTTTTTTTTTTTTTTAATATCGTTTATCTCACCGCCGTTTTTTATGACCGATATATATATATATATGTATGTATAGGTTATGTTTTTTAACGTGTGCAATACATGTATGTGTGTATAGGTCGACGTCGTCGGCACATCCTTCGTGTATACGCACGCGGTGACCTATACCGCAAAGTTTGAGTTTCTCGCGTGTATGATAATACGTGACCCACATCGGAGAATGTTTCTTTCGTGAAACGTTAATAATAATTGTCTACCGTATCCGTATAAGTGAACACGAGAGATAACCAGGGGGGGCGAGTCTAACTGAACTAAAAATGTATCGATTGTAAACGCGTTCGTGAACAGTTAATCGATATCATCGTATGATATGAACCTCCGCGAAATCCACGTGGTAACAGCTCATTGTTGCGGACGTTCGTTGTTCGTTTGGTCGTTTCGGCCAAATCGTCGTTTCCAAACACTGTTGTCCTGCGGTGTCGTGATGCGAACGGAATAACGACGACGACTAACCAATCCGAACTATCACATTAACCGTGCATGACTATCGCGAACATATTAATATTGGTATTGTTTCGCATTGTCTCGCTCCCGTGACGAAACGCGTACGAGAATATTGTTTGTCGACCGTTCGTATACGAACGATATCTCGATTAATAGCGAAAGGAAACGTACACGCGAACGATGAAAAATCACGTTTTAAGATGGACAAAAAAAAAAATGTAAAAAAAAATCCGGAACGCGCGTGGTATAATTATATATATACTCGTAATATGATATTAAATAATGCGTTCGAATTTTCAACGATCGTCGATGGCAATCGCCAAACCAGACGTGACTGTATAAATAACATATATATACTTCCTGCAGGCGAAATCAACGTATTTATGATAAATAGTAGCGTATTAATATTTAAAAATATGTTTTTTTTTCTCTTCGTTTTTGCTGTTGTTACCAGTCGTTTTTACTCGATTTATCACAATCACGCGGTCGTATATTCGTCTGTATGTAGAGACGACGGACGACGGACACACACGCACATTCGTGCACGCCGACGATTTTGCTCGATTAAAAATAATGGCTTAAACGAAAAAGGCAATTATATATATATCGTCTACGATGATCTATCGCGTACACCTATACGTACACACACGCCACGGTCATTATACACACGTATTTGAATTTTTCTACACGATATATATATATGTCTAGGTAAAATATTATATTTGACTTGTGTCTTTTATCGAATAACGTTTTATGATGGCAACACCACATTTTTTTTTTCGAAAACGAACGCAAACGAAGAGAGGAAAAATATCTTTGTCGACCGGTCGATAAATTTCGATATGAAACCACGTAGAACTTTTTGCTTTTACTCGTGTTTTGTTGGTAAAAAAAAAAAACAACACGGACGTCTTAAAACCCATTAAACGGTTTTTACTTTTTCCGAAAATCTTCCGACGTTTCGCGTGTAATTATTTTATACACGTACGACGAGCGGACGCGAACACGACAACGACGGGCCGTTTTCCGAATTCAGTTTTCGTCTGGACGCGCGCGTAGAGAAAATACGTAATCGTAAATGATTTCCACGACAGGATTTCCGACTGGAGCGACTTTTTACGGTTCGCGCGTGACGATTAAAAAAAAAAAAACAAAAAAACCACTCGTACGCGCGTTTATATTTTATACGTCGTACGCGTTTCCGGCGACGAATAAACCGGTCGCCTCCGGTACATTATTCGTCGGCCCGGCGAGAAGACGTAACGTTTCGTTTTTTTTTTCCGGAAATAATTGGCAGTTTCCCGCGCGGTGAGTTATTATTTTATTCGTCGTCGTCGCGATATTTATGCCGTCACGCGACCGCGGTTCCCGTTCAAAACGTTCGTTGTCGTCGTCGTCGTCGTCGTCGTTACAACGCGACGGCGGCGGAGAAATCGTCGAGGCGCATATTATTTATATATGTATTCAACGCATGTGTATTAAGAACGAGAAGAGAGAGAGAGAAATAAGGTAACTCGAAAAACGAAAAAAACAAAAAATAAATAATAATAATGTTAGAATAAAAAAAAGAAAAAATAAAAATGGGAAAGAAAGAAAGAAAAAAAGAACACGTCAATCGGGACAAATTGCCGTAGGCGTTCCATTTGACTATCCAGTCAGGTGACTTAGACAAATTTCGTGGGCGTATCGTTCGATTTTTAGTTCAACCCGCCCGTCTCCGAGCCGTACTATTAAATAATTTTTCAGGATTTCGGTGGATACAAAAAAAAAAAAAATAATAAAAAATCGTACACGAACAAAACGTAATTCGTTATAATTAAATTCTGTCCGTCTCTCGCTCACTCACGCGCTCTCTGTCTGTCTGTCTCTGTCTGTCTGTCTCTGTCTCTCTCTTCGTATCCGTGCGCGCATTATACGCGTACGGGACCGCAATCGCCCCGCGTATACCTCTACAGGTACCGGGCAACGACTAATAATAATTATTAATTATTGTTTTATATAGCGTCTGGTACGAGGACGACGGCGCGACGATCGGAAACGATCCCGAAGACCGCAACGTATATGATGTAATAATCATAGAGGGGAAAAAATTAGTTTTTCGAATAACGTAATTGTCTAAATGTCGAGAGAAAAAAAATTAAAAAACCCGCGCCGCCTGACGGATACCAACCACGTGGTATCACAACGCGTATTCACAAACGTTATTCGAAACTCGCGCGCCGCACACACGCCGATTGAGTATTGCCGCGCTCGTCAACGTACCGATTTGGTTTTCGTCGACCAGATACGGTTGCCGGGAGATCTCCGAGCATTAGAAATCGATACACACGTCGTATTTGGACGTACGGGGTTTTTTACGAAAACGATTTGCCGTAAAATACGATTACACGCGCGCGTATAGTCCGATACGGTATCGACACGATAAAATTATAGTGCCGCCGCGTGATATAACACATCTCCAGGGGCGGACTGGCAGGGCGGGTAAGAGGCCATACCCGCCCAGGCCCTTTAGACATTTTGTACTTGGGCCTCAAGCTATTTATTTTATTATGGCCTATTGGCTTACACAAAATAATATACCTAATAGAAAAATTATTAAGATATCCTAAAAGATTTTTAACACGGGTATTTGTTATCTTTCACATATCACACCGTAATCGTTGCCAAATGTCGATAACCGAAATCGAAAAATCAAAATTTTTGTGTATTATTTCACACTTTTTTTAGTTCATTTTTTTCGAAGTCGGTTTTATTTTGATCCAATAATTTTTTTTATGTGATACATTATCAAGTTATTTATTTTATCAAGTCGCTTGTTTGTATTAATTACGTTAGCTTAAGGCCTCCTAAAAACTTACCCACCTGGGCCTTCAGAGTCTCAGTCCGCCCCTGCACATCTCGTCAGAAAAATCGACGAATCCTTTTTCCCGGCCGGACGTGTATGATTGTATTTGTCATGATTATTATGGTTATCATACGGGAATCGCGTCGTTTCGACAGCAGAGCGTGCCGAGGAAAAGACAACTTATGGGCGAGACGTTTTCGCTGTAAAAGGTTTATAGGGGTCTCGGATAAGGGTAAGTTCTTTTCGAGAGATCATAAAATCCGTGCCAAATTATTTTAAAGGGTGTAGCCGGTTAAAAAAAAAATAAGTGGCACGAAACCTACGTTCGTAATTCAAAGGAGTTTTTCCCCTTTCAAGGTGTTCGGATTCGAAACGCCAAAAAAAAGCAAAAACACACAACGGTTTTTTGAAAGGATGCTGTATAATATTTTTTTTTCCGCTTTTTTTCACGCGGTTAAATAATTCCGTCGTGAAATGATAATTATTCGTTGAAATCGATTAACCGAAGAACGTTCCACGCACGTGATTTCGCGTTTGTTTTCGTAAATTTTTACACAATAATTTGAAACGCTCGACGTTAATAAATGGCGTATTGTCGTCGTGCGCAGTGATAACATCGTTGTGATCTCATGGATTGTTTTTTTTTTTTTTTTTAGATAAACTTACGGTAATTTTATCATCTACGAATTCACTATGGACTACATAACTCCAATACGGTGTCGTCCTTCGTTACGCTCGCGCGGTATTCGCAGAACTCTAACGCTCTGAGGACACTTGAATAATGTATACGAAAATTAGTGTTTATTTACTACTATTATTATTATAATCCATACGTACGTCTACTTATTAGCCGAAGTCGTTAGGTTACGCACTTGTACGCAATTTCGAACGCGCGTAACGTGACCCGGTAACAATCGTTTCTCGTGCTAATTAAACAGGTACGTAAAACGGAAGCGCGCCCAGGGTGGCTTTTCAACGCGATCCGGACAACAAACAATACGCAGTTAATAACGATCGTGTGCGGTGTATAGATAATCGCGGTCGAACTATGCGTTGTTGTTATCGGAATTTAAAAAAACAATGCGTTTCACGCCGTCGGTTTTGGACGTTCGTCCGTACGGTGATAAGACGGAAAGGTTCGATTTGTCGGTGAGGATGTCGGCGAGTTATAAATTACTCCCGTGCGCATCGAATAATAATAATAAAGACAGCGGTCGAAGTGGTGGCGGAGGGCGTCCGTCCACTTGTTTTGTTCTTATTTACAAAGATTATCGATTTTTTCGCGACTGCTCTTCGAGAAAAATCGTATTTTTTTTATACGAAACGAGATTTATACTTTTTACACAAGAACGTGTACGATACGAATGCGATAATTCTGGCGATCGAGTTGACGGTGACGGTAAACCGTATACAAATTCGTTTACAATACGTGTACGGTCGATAACGTTTATTGCGAATGATTCTAATTTTTAACGGTATTTACGGATTCGCCGAGACAAACATTAGACGGTCGATTATTGGATCGGTCGACCGAGTGCGAATGTGATACGGAATAGGAACGTAGGCGTGCGTCCGTTCGTTTTCGTTCGATTCCGAACCGACTCGGGGGGGAACCAGGTATTGTCGTTAGGCCGGTCAGTTAGGATTTCGAATCCGGCCGTTAAACGTCCGGTCGGCGTTTTTAATTAAAACGGTCCGGCGGTTGATTTATAATAAGTCGCGTGCCGAGAAAACGTACACGGATCGCGCGAATAATTTATGTACGCGTAATTGCGCACGGGCGTTTCTTGGTCAGCGCCGCCGCCGGTCATTCATTCGTTTTCGCGCACACCCCTTTCCGGCGACTACGGCGACGACGACTACGACTACGACGACTACGACGACGACGACAACAATAACAAGCCGTCCCGCGCCCGACACACGTGAACGTTTATTCAAATCGAGGAGGTATGCGCGCGTGTCTTTTATGTAAATGTACGCGCGCACTTTCGGCGCCCGGGTCAGCGGCCCGCAAACCGGCGTGTGTGACGGGGTGCGAACGGGACGCCGGACCTTATTAGTGGCTGGTCGTCGTTTCTTGCGAGCACAATGTGTGTCCGGCCTTTATGTACGCGCGTGCGCGTGTGTGCGCGCGCGTGGGGACGCGACGACAAGAAAGAGAAACGCTGTACATAATGTCCCACTCGACGTCACGCTTAATAAATTATTCGGGTCGTACACCGTGTTCACGTGTTCTGCGGTCGCTCGTTTTTCGGCCGCGGCGGTTTGTTTATTATTATTATTATTTTTTATTTTTTTTCATTCGCTCTTTGGACGTCACGACGTCGCCCGTTTTGAAAACGAGCGGACGAAACGCGAGAACAGACCCCGCGCGTACCTGAAGCCGCAACATCGTCACTCACCGACGGCCGATAAAGACTATCCGAGGTTAGGTTCGCCCGAACGCCCCGAAACGTTCGACCCTGTGCCGTTCGTCCACCGGCCCTCGGCCGATTGTCCTTTATTTCGTTTTGAATCGGCGTTTTCGGGAACCCGACCGAAACTTTTAAGTGTACGTTATTGTTGTTCGCGCAGAGTGTGGCCGTCCGACCCGATCGGGCCGCACTCTGCGACGGTTATCGCGAACAACGCCGTGCTCGTTTGTACGTTCGTATCGATTCGCACAAACCGTGAAAGTGTCGTTGGACACTCGTCGAAACCGTAAAACGTTCTACAAACAATTTCTTTCCGAATATGCAATTCATACGTTTTATTTCGCAACCGGCTAGTTTGTTTTTGTTTATCACGTAAATGTCGACGTTAACATTTTTACGCGAACCATCGAAACGTTGAAAAAAACGAAATAATAATAACTGAAACGACGGGAGAACGAAAAACAACGAAATTACGCGCGTCTGTTTCTCACAAAACATATTGTTCCCACACGACGGCGACGTTACGATGTTATCGCGTGTAGACGACGACATCGATCTCGAGCGGACACGCGGAGCACGCTGAAAACCGTCGTCGTGATCTCCAGCGCGCGTTTTTCCGCGATTCCCTTACACACGCGCACACGCGCACACCGTTTAGGTCCGTCTTGGTCCGTGTGCGCTTTCCAACGTGAAACGATCGTCGCGTATCGAACGCGAGATACGTCCCACGAGATGATCGTCCGAACGATTACCGCGCTGCCGCGTAAAATCACGTCGTCGTCGTCGTGCGTCTTTACGTGTACGTATTTCGTGGTTCTTTTATTTTTTTTTTTTTTGATTTACCGAAAAAAAGTTAAATAAAAAATACGCCGCCGCCGGGTAAAAAAAAAAAAAAAATGGACGTTGTCGTTACACATATATATAACCACACCCGCGTATGCCCTATACGAAACGGGGTAAGGTCGTCGAAACGCAGCCATATTACAGCCAGATTACGTACGCGATTATACCTGTATAGTAGCAGTAGTTATTATTATTATTATACGTTACCTGCGTGCGCGCAGGTCGGTCCGGGTTTCCTTTTTCTTTTATTTTTTTTTATATTCGTTTTCACATAATTACAGGTCTGGTCTCTTATTGGTCGCCTCGGACGTAGGTACCGCGTTTACTATTATTATTATTATTATTATTATTATTTCGTCGTTTCGGCGTATCACACGGCCGGAGACTGGGAAATATTTTTCCGGGCGTGCGAGACGATATATTTTCGTTATTAAAACCGTTGACCCGCCGGGCGTCGCGTACGAGAAACGCGAGAAACGTCGACGGACGAACGTCGTTTTCGTACACACGTTCGGAGTTCGTGTTTCGTTGTCGTTCCGGCTTGACCCCTCTGCCGCGTCGGCGCCGTCACCGCGTCCACGGTCGGTTAATTTCTCCCGTCCCCGTCGCAGGCAAAGTAAAAAAACAACAATGACGTTAACGCGTCGGCGGACGAGAGAAGAAGAACGAGAAGCCAAAGACATAAGGCGACGCGCTACGGGTTTCCCGAAAACCGTACGCGCGCACACGCGTGTACAGACCGCGACGCGATAATAATTCACCGCGAATCTTTCCCCTTTTTCCTGAGGAAGCGCCCGTTTTGCATTTCGCTCGCTCCGCAGGGGTGGAATTATATTTAATTCTAATATTTGTCGGTTTTATCGTCGTCGTGTACGTATACTACGGCACACACCACCGTCGAAAAAACAAAAAAAAAAACCCCTCGCACCCCCCGGAACGGATCCCGTCGCCGAACCGGGTTCGAAATTTACGATCCCCTTTTTTTTTTCTTTCTTTTTTAAGTTCCCGTTTTTCCCGTCGACGACACTATCGCGCGTACGGCGCACGGCGCACACGCGGCCGTTCGTATCTCTGTTAATGAACTCTCGACCGCCTTATGTTCGTTACGCGGACGGGATTGTTTTCACTCTCCTCTTTTCGTTTTTTTTTTTTTTTTGTTTTTCGCCCCCGGTTTATTTTTCGGCTCCCTCGTCTGTTTTTTTCCTTATTTTTTCTTATTTTCTTTTACGATCGCGACGACTCTATATTAAGCCCGCGCGCGCAGATTAAACGGCCAATTATTTCCTTAGGTGCTCTCCGTCCTCTCCGGCTAAGTGAAAAATAACTCGCGCGGCCCGGGGACCCATTACCAAGGTCGTAAACACGGCTTTTGCGGACAGCGGATAAAGCCGCGACGATAATCGTTACAACGTATACGTCTCTAATGTATGCGAAAACCGTTTCGGTCTCGTCCGTATTGTGTTTATTGCGTTTCGATTCCGTCGCGTTATTCCGCCGAACGGGTACGACGATTTCCTGTCGAATTCGAACATTTCTCGTGTCGACTTGGCGTACCCCGTCGAGAACGATTACACTATCTCTCTTGAACACGCGCACACGCTCAGTTCGAGCCCCGTACCGGTTACAACGTGATTGCTGAGCACGCGCGGCGAGTATGCGGTGGACGAACGAGAGAAACACCGCCGACCAAACGGCGAGACAACAGAGTTTGTCTTTCTTTCGGGAGTTTATAAAAACAAACGTCACGTCGCCAACTGTTGCGACCGCGGTTACCTCGCCGCGCGTCGCAAGAGGACCGGTCCGAAAACGGGGACACAAACACGAGAAACGGACGAAAAGCCGACTCGACGTCGGCCGCTCGTAAATCAAACGCCGTTCTTTAGCTACCCGTGTTCGGCCGTTACCGCCGGCGGCGGGTCGCGCGGGGAAACCATAAAAAAAGCATCCCCCACGCCTCGTCGCCCCGAACGAATCGCACAACCTTATATCAACAACAACAACGAAAAAAGCGAAACGTAAAAACAACGAAATACACGCGAACTCGCGTGCGCGACGCTATTAAATACGTCACGCGCACGTACGTAATGATATTTCTCCTCAGAGACCAATCTTAACCTTAAAGCGTGTGTCGTCGTAGAGGTTATGCGTTTGATAATATTTCGTTAACGTGTACTCGGTGTGCGCGCGGCCGATCGCCGACGCGAAATATAATCGTTGAAATATAAAGTCGCCGCGGGGGGAGGGCGGCTCCGTCTCGCGACAAACAAACGAAAAAAAAATAATAAGAATACTTGATGAGCCGTACGCCGTTTTTATTGCCCGGCTGACATTTTTGAACTTCCGCGCGACTGCACCGCGCGCGCGTTTGACATTCAACACGTCGCACGGCGAAAAGGCGCGGAAGACCGACCGACTGTTGTACCTCGCGCGTACCTTATAAAAAAAACGAACGGACGGACGTACGGACGTCGAATTTCGATTCGAATTCGAATATTTTCGTTTTTACAACATATACATATATAGTTATATGAAATACGTGAGTCTTCGACTTGGGCATGCTCAAGAAGGGGGGGGAGTTATGTGGTACAACCTCCCCCCCCAAACATTGGCTTTTGAAAATATATTGTTTTTACGTACACAACTGTATTCTAGATCTCATATCTAATATCAGGCCATTTTCAAAACATAATTTTTTTTTCTTCTTATCAGTCCTGTATTATTTGATACAAATTTTAATCACAAGCGATATTATGGTAATAGCCTAACCATTACATACCCAATGTTATTTCTATTGAAATCATGATTAAAGTATAATTATTTAACTACAATTATCAATATTATATCGTCTTTTTAATTACATATGAAAAAGGCTTCATAGATTCATAGATCAGGCATTTGACTTGTCTTATAATACCAAGACATGCCAAATAATATGAACTAGCCGTATAACTCGGCGTTGCCCGGATTAGATTAATCCGTTTTCAATATTTTTTTATCTTTAGAAACTTTTTTGTAAACAACATGACAATCCCGCGCAACTTCGTTTGCCCTGGTGTTTAGTAATTTACACATTCTATATCTACCGTTTTTACCGTTTTTACCCTTTTCGACCCTTTTAGGGGTTAAATTTTGGAAATTTTTTTTCTAGTTGGGTCTCATAAAGCACAACTACCGACCGAATTTCATATTCATAGCATCAGTGGTTTCGGCTAGGCGATTTTTTCTATGTTTACCCCTTCTACTCTCTTAGACAATCTTAGAGATTACCTACGTCATAAATAGCATAATCTGTACGCTGAATCTCAGCCCGATCCGTCCAGTGGTCCGAGCAGTCAGGTTTCTCTTTTATATATACGGATGATAGTAATAATAATAATAATAATAATAATAATAAAAAAACATTTCAACCCCCACCCAATTCGAAATTTCTGAGCACGCGTCTGGTCCGCGGTTATATTATCTCGAGCGAGCTCGACGGGCGATTAGGGGTGGGGAGGGGGGGTTGTGGAGGGACGGAGGGACGGAGAAAGTAAATAATTCATACTCGAAACGGCCGTCGCGGCACAGGTACTGCTAATTGCTCGGGACCGTATTGCGGCGCGGATACGTACAGACGTATTTCGCGTAGAACTTCCGGCGCGAGATAACCGATAATAACGCGGGCCGCGGCCACCAAACGATCTAAATAATATATATATATATACGCGTGTGCGTGTGTACACAATAAAACAAGAACGGTGTATCGTCGTTAATCTCCTCGGGGTGGTCGCATTTTTTCCTCCCCCGACCCCACCCGCGGGCCTTAAACAAACGGTACGGCGGCGGCGAAAAAAGAAAAAAAAAAAAGAAAAATATTTCGAGTTTGCCGCCGAGATATAAACTTTTTCCTCCTCGTCCGTTTACAGAGAGACGTTTTTACTTTATTGTTTTTCATTTCCTCTCGCCGCGGTTCCGTACGCGTTTTCGCCCCGCGAAGTTTGTATTTATATGGACTTTTTTCTCTCCGCGTGTACCGCGTACATCGTGTACGTCCCCGTCGCGCGGCCGCGTAAGACCGCAGCCGCGACGGCCACGCGAAATTATCAAGAAATTAGTGCGGAGAGATAGAGAGAAAACGGGGAAAAAAAAAACGAAAAAAAAAAAAAATAAGAAGAAGAAGAAAACCGCCCGGCCTCGCGCAACTCGAGCGGAAACGGAATCTTTTTCTAATCTTAATCTGCATACGAAACGGGGGCGGTTTTGGAAAATTCAACAGATAGCTTTTTACCGCCGCCGCCGCCGCCGCCGAGAGATAGTTTTTAAGCTTAAGTTAGTGGTAGCAGTAGTAGCAGTAGTAGCAGCAGTAGTTTTTTTTTTTGCCTCCGTTTTCGTATTCTTTACTGCGCGCGGAATAAATCTGAATACATTAAACTGATGCGACGACGACGACGACGCGGAAACATGTCGACGGCGATTCAATCAGCCGCCGCGCGCCGAACTCGTATTTTGTACGCGTGCTCGCCGTAGACTCGTATATATATAAAAATACTTTCCGATTTACACACACACGAACGCAAACGTGTGTTTTGTACGTCGAACGACTACGGGGGAGACGGCGTTAGGTTAGGTTTGGTCTGGGCTCGCGTTGACTTCGACAGGCGGCGGGTCGTTGTCGTCGGGGTTAATCGACGAAATGCCGCCGGGATACACCTAATGTTCATCGCACGACTGTGCGACGGTCGCCGGCCGAAAAGTTCTGACGGAGATTGTCGAAATGAACTCGGTCGCGATACAACCGGGAACGTTAGGTTAGGTTAGGTTAGGTTAGGACGATCGGTCCAAATGATTCCAAACACGGCGTGCTTGTTGTCGGACGCGTACGTGAAATTCTATTGTCGTTTCTCGTTTTATGGGTGTACACGTGGTCTTTGGTCGTTCGGGTGTGTTTATGCGATTCGGCGCTAAGACGAGTCCGTCCACGTTTTCACGGTTCAACGTAAGCAATCAATTTACAATAAAATTAATCGCGTCGGACGGGAAGCGGAACAGGAGTTGTTCCGTAACGTATACAGCGGCGTATTCGACTTCGATTCACGGCGGGGGGGGGGAGGGGTCGAAACGAACGGTTTTTATTTCCTAATAATGGCTTTTTATCGAACCCAATAGTACATATTATGCAAACATAATAAATTATATTTCTTGTAATGTTTTATACGTACATAAATAAATATGCATAATACAATAATATAATATATAACATATCATTGATCCATGATTGCTACCTAACCATGATTGCTGATAGCGTGACGGCTGTAGTTTATGTTTGGAGTTTGATAGGCACTGAATGTCTGTTTCATGTAATCACGGCAAAGAACAATCGTCTCCTCTGTATTTCAAATCAAATTTAAAACGAACGATGTTTTACCAAATACATCGGGTTTTCGACGTCGATGTAATTTTTCGATATCGTTAGCATCGGCGATTTGAACGAGATGCCTTCACCCTAATCGTTACGCGCTCACCGGCAGCGTGATAAACAAACACGTGAACGACGGACTAGCCTAAGACTTCGCCGTTACCATTGATATAAAACGTTGACGTATGAGCCCATAGAGTAGTTAGAATCTTGCTTTGACCATCAATTTTTTTTTTTTTTCTATTTTACTGATCAATATTTTTGTAATCCAGCAATAACTCAATAACATTTTATGTCTTTGGGGGGGCGATCGTCTCGAACACGGTGTTGTACGTATATATACACATACGTATGCGTGAACGTCGGTCTGTCGTGGATTTTGTTGTTGCTTGTTTCTCAGTTTTTAACCCGGATCGACCTCGGGTAGACGGCCGAGAGAGAGAGAGAGAGAGAAAAAACCCCTCCTAAAGACGTGTGCGGTTTTTACGCTAAGGGTTGCCTGACGCGTGGTGTCGGTCGTGGTGTACTGCTGTGTATAATAGACGCAATCGATTACGAAAACAAATTAATCTTCTCCGGCGACGACGACGGCGACGACGACGACGACCGTCTACACACGTAATGCGCGCGTACATACGAACCAAAAGGGGTGAACGGAACGAGAATGGTTTTCGAACGCGATTAGTTGGATATGCCCGACGCGCCACGAGTGTTTTATTAATGAAAATACGATCTATACACACCGAGTATATTATATAAATGTATACGACGCGTGGGTTTTTTTTTTTTTTTTTGTGTAACTCTCTCTCTCTCTCACTATGTTTTTTAATAATAATAGTGATTCATTAATGCTCGTGTACGTATTATACGAGTATACATATACGCACGGCGGGTTTTACACGGTATACGCGCGTATGCCGTACGACAAAGCGAATTTTACTGGGTTTTATTTATTTTTTATTACCGTCCGCGAGCGCGTTACGTGTGCGTACGGGTTATTATTATTATTATTATTATTATTTCTTTTTTCTCGTGCTGGAACACCGGTAGCCGCCGTTTCGAAACGTACGCCGCTGTGGAACGCGATCTCTCCTGGCGGCCGCGCGACGTACCATTTCTAAATACAACGGACAATAGAGATACAACACGCGCGTACACGTCGTTTTATATTTTTTTTTATTTCCCTCCCCGCCCCCCTCTACTCGCTCGCGTTTGCTACGTCATCGCGGCCGCCTTTCACGGAGTAAAAAATAATAATAATAATAACCGTTTACGGTGGCCATCGGTAAACATCAAGGCCTCCCTCCTCACGCGAACGTTCCGAGACGGACATAACAACCAAAACATAACGTACGCCACGCCTGGTGAATACGAAATACCGGCCCGCGGTAACTACGGCCGTCGGTGATATTTACGGGCTAGCGCGTCGACGGGCCGACCAAGCGAAGGTCGGACCGGACCCGACGGCACCACCACAAACGTGCCGACGGCTTCCTCGCGCGCTCAAGATCACGGCGGACACGTCGATCTCGCCTGACCGGTGTCGTCCGACAAAGGCCCGCGGTGGTCCGCGTACGGCGGAAAAGGTCCGTCGATAAGACGAGTGGACGGGGACGAGCGAGGGAGACCGCCGCGGTCGGCGTGTGCGTGCGCGTGCGCGCGCGTAAGGTCGAAGAGAACGGTCAGGGGATATAAACACGACGGCGGCACGGTGAAAGAGCACGACGAGTGTACGCGCGCGACGGAGACGGAGAACGCGAGCGGTGTGCGTACGGCGAGAGAGAGGGACGGAGAGAGAGACGATAGTTGACTCAGCAAATTCGTTGATTAATGATGGCTGCGGCTGCCGTTTTGGGGGCCGCCGCAGCCAGCGCGCACGCACACCCACCGCACGGAGAGATCCTTATGAATACGAGTTAACACGCGGCGGCTTGTTATGCATGTGCACGGGCCGCCGCCTCCGGCCGGGAAGCCCTTTTCTTTTCCTTTTAAAAACCTTTTACGTCGCTTTTATGCGCGTATACATTATTATTATTATTATGTGGAGAAGCTCGGCGGCCGTGTTAATGTATGTGTGTATAGGACTGTATTATGTTGTGCCGTTGTACGCGTCGCGTTTAACAAGTCCTACGGTCCAACGACCGCGGGTGAAACGGTACACGCACGAGAGAAAAACCTCGTCACGTGCGTAGACGACGGAACAGACGTTCGGGACGTGTTTTTCGTTCGTGTTTTTCGATTTCTGATCCGTTCGTCCACGTTCGTCCCCGCGAGACGTCCGCTAACGTTTTTTCGACGCTCGCGAAACGGTCCCGTCCGCAGGCGGTGTTTTCGAAAGAAACGGAACGTCTTGCTCCGTGAACGTTGTCGCGACGACGCGTACACGTGTCCGTGCGTATATCGACCGACGATGACGCGTGCAAACGACGGCCTCGTTTCGGGATCTCGGCGCGTCCCGTCTGTCGCGTCCGGTCTTGGGCCCACGATGACTGGTCGGGTTTTCGTCTCAATCGTCCCGCCGACGAGGCTGTGTCTCTCTCTCTCTCTCACTCACTGTCTCCCCTTTCGGCCGTGTCACTCCGCCGCACATCCGTCAACGTCCGCGGTCGTTTCGTCTACGTCCCCCTCCTCGTTCGCGTTAATTTATACGGAATCGATCGGCCGACCGAATCCAATAGTCGCACACACACACACTTTAAACGTAGGGAACGGTCTTCTCCGCGAAAACAACCAAACCGAAACGGCTAATCGTTTAGCAGCGACCGCCCGATCGTACGGGCCGAGGGGGGCGAGATCGTTCACGATATTAACGGGCGGACCGTCACGTTTTTGTATTCCTATACGCTATCCAATTGTTTTTTTTGTTGTTTTTTTTTTTTTGTTTTTTTTAGCGTAGACAAAAACGGTACGAAAATCCGCAGTGCCGACAAAATACCGGCCGACACGTTAACGAACGGTTAGGATCGTGATCGACGTCGTTTGGATTCCGTCCGTCCGCCACCGTGTGCACGTGGTTCGAACCGCCCCGGGATTCAGACGCGATGCCGGTCGAATGGAACGCGCGGACGTCCGCGTTTTCCCGTCGATTTCGACGACCGTTTCGCACGTCCCGGTAAAACGCGCGTACCGTACCGAACGGTCCCCGGGACTACGAACGACCCCGCCGGAATGGTCGCAGGACCGTCACGTCACGACGCGTCTCCAGACCGCCGGAAGTGACGGACCCGGGGTTGGCGGAAATTCGGCCGAAACGAAGCCGCGCGTTCCGTTAGGCGAGACCGTGAGACGGACGCGCGGGGCACGGTGGACGGTAAATAACGGGCGCGTTCGCGCGCCGGACCGCGTAAAACGATAACGATTTCGTTCTGGCGAGCCGGCCGGCAAAAACAAAAGTTTTCCGGACGGATGAAAAATCGACGTCATCAGCGGAACGGCGAGGGCGCGCGCGCGGAAACGAAAAAAAAAAAAGAAAAAGCAGGACGGGCCGCGGGGTAAAATATAGACGAGAACCGCCCGGGAACGCGAGGGGCCGGAAACCGTGTGGGAGACGGACAGGTTTTTTTCCCCGTCGACCATTTGTCTTCGCGCGTCCGTCCGTCCGCTTGTTACGCCGAGACGCGTACGATATTTCGTCGCCGCCGCCGCACGAGGAGGAACGGTTCGTATTGGCGTCCGAGTGAACGAACCCCCGGGAACCTGTTGAACGTTCAAGTACTCGCGATAACGTTCGTCTTTCTTTCTTTTTTCGAGTCGAAACCGATCGAAACAGAAACGCGATGACGCGACTTGAACCGATTTGTTCATAACGAACTCTGCACGTCCGGTATTCGATTCGGTTCGCGTGCGATTCTCCTTGACGTTGTCCAACGGCGGCGTGATCGTGATGTTCGTGCCGGACGTATTGGACGCGAGTGGATAACGACGGAAACGATCGCGATGATGTCGAAAAGCAAATAGAGTCTCTCGCAGACTTTCGGCAGTTTCATCGTTTGCGTTCGTCGCGTGAAAAATAACGGTACCGCAAATGATATTACAAAGATAGCTAAATGCAATTCTAGAAATTCAAACGAAAATCACATTTTACTGGCCGTTTTTTCAAACATAACGTGCAAAACTACATGGTTCAATCGATCGAGGCCTTTCGACTGTTATATGACGTGGTAAACGTTGTTTTTATGTGAATATCATTACTAAAGTAACCTAACCTTCTCGATTTTTTTTTTCGACAAGCACTCGATAACTTCCTCTGGATCAACAGCAACGTCCCAATGAACTGAATGCATGACGAGCGCGTCTAGTTTTTATTATTTTCGTAGTCAAACGTCGAAACGAAAAACGAAGTAAAATAATCGTGTCGTAATCGTTATCGCCAGTGCCCGCGAATTGGAAAATATAAAGTAGCGGAGCTACTATTGGAAATTCAAAAATAACGTTTCAAATGAAATATTTTCCGTCACAAAACCGAGTGGTTTACCGCTAATATATAACCTGATTTCTAACCGTATTATTTTTTTTTTCAATTGATAATAATTTATTTGTCGCTTATGGTCAAAGGATGGTAACACTTAACAATAGATTAGAAAATAAAATAATAAGGTCAGCAATGGTATTTTATGTCAAACTTTAGTATGGTTTAACAAAAATTTTCAAATATTATGGGGTTAATATAGTAACAAATATAAAAACGAATAATTTAAGAACACTATTAGGAAATACAAAGGATAAAATAGATGAAAGAGGGAAATCGGGTATTTATAAAATTTAATGTGAAAATTGTAATGAATGCTATGTAGGCCAAACAAAAAGGAATACAAATGTTAGGTTTAAAGAACATTTAAGAAACGTTAAAAATCGAGAAGACGAAAAATCTCCTGTCGCGGAACATTTATTGAATACTAACCATAACATTAAATCAGTAAGACTTTAAAATAGTGTAAATAATTATAAGGAACATAAACGTAAGAGAAGCAATAGAAATGTCAAAAAATAGAAATAACTTGTTAAACCGGGACTCAAGTCCATTGCGAAATTCGTTATTAAAATTAATTTGACGTGAACCGAATGGCGACAACATAGAATTCCGGTTTGCGTGGTTGGATGACTCATGATCAATCGGAGGGATTTTGTGTTGACGTCATAGGTAATAAAAACTGTATAAATACGGATGTATACAGCATTTGACGGTTAGTAGCTCGCGCTGATGATGACCACGTGGTTGTCGAAATAAGTATACGCGGATATTGTGTATAATTTTTGTGATTTCGGGTTTTAAACATTTGTAGAATAGTATTCTACAACGTTTTATACGAATAGCCAACCAATAAATCTATTTCAATTTCAGTAAGAATAATAAAATGTAAAAATCAATTATATGATAATGTGCTATCACAACTTATATATATGAAAAAAAAAATCATAATGTATTAACATGCTATACAGAGCGTACATCGGCACATGATGAAATAGAATTTTGCAAAACTGTTCGCCATTTAACGACGTTGTCACGAACGCGTACAGTTTTATATGATGTACGAATAACAATCCTGTGACAAGTGATATACAAGACGATAAATTGGGTACTCGATACAGCAATAACGTATCGATAGCAATGAAAATAACATCAAACATACAATTTTCTTTCGTGATTTTTTTTTTTTGTATTTTTTTTTTTTCGTCTATGGTGTCTAGGTAAAAAAAGCGCAGTAAAGGGACGCTACATTTTTTTCAAACGCGATAGAGGAGCTCCGTGCCCTCGCGTCTCCCAAACACCGAATTCGAGCACCGGTCGTCGTCGTGTCGCTCGGTCTAACCGAACGCGCGACGCGACCCCCGCCGCAGAGTCGGGACGCAAAAGAGAGAGAGAGAGAGAGAGAAAAAAAGGGGGTCAATCGAAAAACGAAACATTCCGTTTTGGCCGTCGTGTGACGTTTAATAATAATACCGTGTGATAACGTCGTGGTGCGGCCGTCATCGCGGCGGCGGCGGCGCAGGTCGACTAACGAACGATTCGCGTGCGGCGTGTCGGTTACGTAAACATACACGCTGTTTTATCCGTTCCACTCGGTCGCGTTTCCCCCCCCCCCCAACCACGTTTTGTTTACGCGTACACGAATATTTTATAAACAATAATAACACGGCCGAGGTTTATGTTCCCCCGCCGCCGCCGCGTTCCCATTCCGACGATTTATTTCGTTCGATAAGTCAGTAGCTGGGGCGACACAACGTGTTTTGTTCCCGAAACTCGCACGACACGAGTTTTTTTTTTGTTATTCGCCCGATTACCGTTTACGGTTCAACATTATTTTTTCGGTTTTTTGGACATTTCTGTTGGACGGCGACCGGAAACAACAATCCCGACGGCCCGGGCGGCGAGTCGACGACGTGGGGGGGGGGTTTCTTTTTTCGGTTTGTTTTTCGATTTGCCGAAATCGCGTTTTCGTCCGGGTGTTGGTCACGAAAAACACGTCGAAAACCCACCACGCTCGGGTCCAGTCGATCTTATTACGCGCGCACGTCGACTGACGCGTTGGACGGTCTCTATGGACCCAGAGACGGTTCGTGCCGAAATCGGTCGGCAGCAAATCGAACGGAAACGAAACCGGGGACCATGCCGATCGATCCGCGCGAAATCGTCAACGCCGGGAAACGGTGTTATCACGGACGGCGTTCGATATTTTTTTACCTCTTTATATTTTTTTTATCTCGCGCGCGCGCGTTCACGCGTGTACGATCGGCGGCGGCGGCGGAGCAGACCGGACCCGAGGCTTCAAAACCGGTGCGGGACAGGGTTCGGTCGGGAGCGCGTCCGCGGAAGGATTTCCGGGATAATGCGAGCGTATTACGTACGTATTACCTAAATAATATATACGTGTATACGTGTGCGTGTGCGCGGATAAGGGACGTCGGGGCGGCACGTTACTATACCGATAGGCTTCAGCCGTCCCCGATACATAATCAATCACTGCCGTTCGCGTTCCGGGCCGCCGGGTGCCGTCGCCGTCGCCGCCGCCGCCGTTAACTAAGAAACTTCGCTAGTCGTCAAATTCATTCATGCTAACCGCCCCCCTGTTTCGATTCCGTCCGCCGAGCCCGTCCCGTTTCTCCCGATCCCCGTTCGCGCCCGAGTGTATAGACCTATTTATCCCTTACAAATTAACTCGACCCCGTACCGGCGCCGCCGCCGCCGCCGTTAAATTGATCGAACCCGCGACGACGAAAACGAGAGTTCGGTCGCGCGGCGTTTTGTCGCGGGCTCTTCTCGTACGCGATTGTCTCGCACGCCGGGCGACTCGTCGAAACCTAACCTCCCCGCCTCACCGTTTAAACGTTTTTTTTTTAATTTTAATTTCGTTCGGTAAATCGCGTAGATCGCGATTTAACGAAAATCGAGTGCGCGGCGGGTTTCGAAACGGACGAACATTACAAGCGACCGACTTAGGCGCGACGAAATTAAAGGATTTGAAACGGTCGCCGTGAGGGGGGCGGGCGTCGACGGCGCGCCGTCAGCGATCGGATTACGCCGGGGGTGGTGGTGGGGGAGAGTTTAGGAGTGAGAGAGAGAGGGAGAGAGCTTATTTAATTTCGACGCGGAAATCTATAGACGAGAGGACGACGGTATTGTTGTGTTGTACACCGCGTAACGACGGAGATTGTCTCGGAGCGAGTGAACGAGTGACGGCGGCGGGTCGACTCTGACAAATCGCATATGATTACGGAGGTACGCTCGGTGTTATTATTATGTCATTAGCGGCGAGACCGAAGGGTGCGTGTGCGTGTGCGTGCCCGCGTGCCCGCGTGCGTCCGAACGCGGCCGTACGCGACGTGACCCGGCGCACGACGTTACTAGCCGCACTCGGAGCGCCTAGCCGAAGTCGACGGCCGATCGACAACCGCGTACGCGTTCCGGCGCCGTTTTCCGACGCGATCGATCGATCCGACGCGACGACGAACAACGAGAACGGTCGCGGACGTGTGCGCGCGCCTGGATCCCGTCACCGGCCGAATAGATCGTCGCGTTCAAGTCGGCATCGTTCCGGACGTATTTGCGCGCGTACAACGTGAATGATCGTTGTCGAGCGTTTTTCGGGGGGAAACCGACGACGACGACGACGACGACAAACAAACGGGGTAAGAGGGGGGAGAGAGAAAAATTAGAAATTCAGATTCGCGAAATGAAAAAATATAACGTGTGCGTGTCGCCGGAAGAGCGAGGATGGGACACGCGGACGGTGAGAAGAGGGCGAAAAACGATCGAGGGTGTGCGCGCGGCGGCGCGCGTTTAGAGCTTTTTGCGTCTGAGGCCGCGGCCAATTTATCAAAAAACATGTTCGACCCCTTCACCCCTCCGGATGAGGGTGAGGGGAAGGGGTCAACCGCGCCCGTCACAACCTTATATATACGCGTGTGTGTGCGCGGGACGGGCGGCGCTCGAACAGAGTGAATCGTATCTTCTTCATGATATTACCACGGTGACATTTCGCCGTCATTTTTTCGTTTTACGGCCATTTCTCTTCTTTATGTCTTTGCTGCGCGTAAACCCACCCAACCCACCCCCTGTGCACGAAATCCCGTCGGCATTATTTTTGACTTGCAAAACGACGTGAAAATCGAACCGACGACTCGCGTGTCCGCGTTTCCATACGCGTAAAAAACGTACGCGCAAAGTTTGTGTTTTTTTACCGTCGTACGTTCGTACTCTGTGTGCGTGCGTGTACGCGGCGCGACGGCGCGTACAAAAAAAAAAAATAACTAAAAAAAATTTCATAATAAAAAGGTACCGGACGTTAATGACACGTCTGCGACTACGCCGCCGCCGCGGTACGGCGGCGGCGTACAAAAGTTTATTATTAATATTTTGTGTTTTGATTTTCCCGCCGTCGCACCCGAAATCCGAATCAACGGAAATTGGTACGTCAATCAATCGGGTTGCCGGCAGGAAGCGGCTTCGGGTGGAAAACAAAATAAGAGAAAACGAAAACGATAAAAAGACACCGCGCGTACACCACCACGTTCGAGTGGAAACGTTATTAATAGTCTCCGCGCGGTATCACCGAGATTGATTATTATTATTATTATTATTATTATTATAGTGTTGTAACCGCGCGGCCGCCTCTCGTGTTCTCGACAAGTCGTCCTTGGTCACAACGCGCGCGCACACACACGTGTACTTGCCCTCGGGTCGTCCTCTACGCGGCGCCCTTCACCGTCTTCGCCGTCATAGCCGTCCGACGTTACGCGTTTCGAATGTACTTTGAAGTCGCCTTTCCGACCACGCGCGTCACGACGCGGTTCGAAGTTTTTTTTAGCGACCCGGTCTTTAGGAGCGTGTTGACCGACAGACGTGAATCCTCGTCGGAAATAAATATTTTCGCGAAAGTTGTTTCGTCGGTTTTTTTTTATTTTTCACTTTTTGCGTTGTCGTGAAGTTTTGAAGAGTCGGAACTCTCGAAATAACGTGACGAGTGGCCCGCGTGTCTTGCCGTTTCAAAAGAGAGGAAATGTCGTCCGACGGCCCAGACCGTCGAACAAGCGGTGCGACTATGTCCGGAATAACTCGCAAAGTTCTGTTCGACGAACTCTAACCGGAGATTCGGGGACGACAAAGGGTGGCCGACAAATTCGTTTGAAAAATGCGCTAGTTTTGGCTTTCGCCCGAACTATTCACCCGACCGAGCGTTCCGTGGCTATTTTTTTTTGTACCCCTCCGAATGAAAAGAGACACGAAACGAAAGCGTCTCGCCAACGGTGCCGAAGCGAAGAGAAAAACGAAAAACTTCGTGAAAAAAAAATTGAACGAATAAGATTTGTGAAAATTATCCCGGTTTCTTACTGGGTAGCCCGTCAAATCAATATATTCGCGACGAAAAATTAACGCCGTGCCCGTGGGACTTCGCGAGCAAACACTTCCGTATTACGCGATTTCGTACACACCCGTTCAAGTCTCTGCTAGAGACGAACGCTAGACACCGGTCCGACTGTATTTTGATCGCCGTACGACCAGAAAGCGCGCGGCCGCTCGGAGAGCAGGTCGGGAATATCGTCGAAACCGAAACGTTTACGGATTCATCACGACGTTTCATCGCGTCGCGTTCGTGGCGCACGGACCGGGTTACTACGTCGGACTGGACGTGGCTGGCGAACGAACACCGTCGGGGTTATGTCTCCCGACGACTTCGGCGTAGTACAATTGCACGGTTCGAAACGTGATTATGTATTCCGTGTGCGGCGTAAGTCACGGCGGTCGGACCCCGAAGGCTTACGGAACGGTCGCGTCCGCAACACAATTCGTAAGACCGGCGCAGGCACGAACTCGAAAAGTTCGTCGCTGGACGGGGTTAAAAAAAAATACAAAACACGTGTGAACGATTGGAACGGACACTAACGGTTCCAACGGCCGTCTGGTAACGTCTGGTCCGTCTTTACGGTATTGTTTAAGCGCCCGCGTAATGATACGATCGCGCGTCGCGAACAAGTGCACGGCACGCGGGCCTAAGTATATGACGACGCGCGTTTCAACAACAACAAAAAAACAGCGCGCGTATGGCCGACAACACCCACGCCATATGCTCGGTCGAACGATATTATTATCATCATCGTCCGTTTTTGTTGTCTACCTTCCTGTCTGGCGCGCGTCCGACAAGTATACGCGATTCCGCACAAAAGACCGCGGCGGCGGACCCGTTCCGTCCCTGACCGCGCGCGCGTCTCGAAACCCGTTTCGTCACGTGCACAATGTAAAATGTCAGCACACGCGCGTTCGCGAACTCGCGCGCGTATTCCGAGACCACGGTGTGCCCGCGACGGCGTTATCGCGTGTGTTATCGACGTGCGTGTTTTGACGGCATCCGGTCGGTGCGGCGACGAGACGCCGAAACGTCGTCCGCGGAATGACGTCGGGCCGACGACGTTCGAACAAATGTTTTCGCGCGGAACGCACGCGTTCTCGATCCGATCCGGCTGAACGTCCGGTCCAACTCGCTGGGATCGGCGGATCTGAAGTTTGAACCGGGTACGGTTACGCGCTTTTAAGCCCGTCGTCACGACTGACCCCCGAATGCAGATCGTTTGAGGTTCGAACGGCCTTCGTGTCACGGATCCCGTAGGCGCGCAAACAGTGTTTGAGGTTCGGCTGAAGTCCAAATCACAGGCAAAAATCATAACGATTTTTGCAAAACGTAGCCCCCCCCCCCACGATTCGCGTCTACGGTGACCATATGGCTTGCAAGAACATCGCGCCGGACACGGTGTTTAATTAATGTCGTCGGCGGCGTCGGCACGTACACGGCGCGTTTCGACTTCCACGCTCGACCCGGCCTACCCGTCCGGGACCTTTTGGATGTCCAATCCGGGACGCGGTCGCGAACCGTATTTACTCGTTTTGTTATTAGGCGCGCGGGTCCGTTAAAATGTCGTGCCGTACGACCGAACGTGTTCGCGTGCGTTTCGGATGGTCCGACCCCGCGAGTCTTCGCAATCGAACGAATCGAATTCGTCACGGTTGACTAATCAAGGCGGTGCGACACGTTTAGACGCAATTCAAATCGTACACGACACGATCTAGTATTCAAATCCATCGGTCGAACATATGCGATTCGGTTTTAAAACGTGTTCCTGCTTACGGCCTCGCCACGTGTCGACGTCCAAACGTCGAGAAAAACGGGCGACTCGAAAAAAAATTTAATCTCTCATTAAATATCGTTTTTATTATTATTCGATTATTCGTTCAATACTGAAAAATCGCGTACGTTCGTTATTAAATGCATATGCGACAGCACGTACCGAAATTCGATTATTCGATTATTCGCCAATACTGAAAAATCGCGTACGTTCGTTATTAAATGCATATGCGACAGCCCGTACCGAAAACATTCGCGCGAATAAAAATTAAAAAAAAAAAAATCCCCTTTTCCTTTTGGCTTTTGCATATATTTTCGGGAATTTTTTTTCAAAATCTCATCTCCGCACGGTGTCGTCATCGAACGTTTCATTTGACCGGAATCCGACAAATTCTTATTTTTTTAGCGCTACAACGCGTGCACAGTTATCTACGATATTTGTTGTTGTCGATATTCACGAAAACAGTCGATCTCGGACGTTGGAAAACGGCCGTGTTCGTTCGATTAGCGGTCGCGGTTACGCGCGAGCACAGAAAACACACGTTATCACCACGACATTCGCGCTCGGCACACATTTTTAATTTGCTGAAGGCGAACGATTTCAATAAGGTTACAAACACGGCTCGTATTTATTCATCGCGCGGTTTCCTTACGCGGCGGAAACGAATGGACCCTACTTGTTGTGTACAACAAATTTTCTCACATCAACACGCCTATCGATCATATTCGGCTTGACAGTACAGCGCCGTGCCGTTTCACAGGCTATCTACGGCGTACACAATACGTAATAAATTTATTCAAAACGATCCGTATTATATGGACACGCGGTACACGAACAGTACTCGTATCGTTATGAAATATGAAGTGGTAAACACTATTTGTTTTTTATTTTTTTCGCCCAAATCAACGCGAGTTGTTCGGGGTGGTTTTTTTTTTTAATCGTTCGATATAAACGCGTGTCGGACGAAATCAATTAAACCGTTCGACGTTCTCGTGTATTAATCGTTTTGGGCGCCGTAAATGTCGATTTCGAAAAAATACAAAAATCGATCGCTTTTCGACAGATCTGTCGAATTTTTGTGTTTACGAAAAATGTCCTGATAACGTAACAGCGAGATTTTCGTTTTCCGATAAAATCATGTGTAGGACCGGCTTGAAGGCGGCACGAACGTTGTGCTCTCGCGCTTCTAGACGTATCGTTTATTTTGTTTTACATGCGTGTTTTTAACAATCATTATGTCGAACCAAACCCAACTGAAACATCGAATTGATTTGAAACATCTGAGCGACATCAGTTTGGTTTAAAAAGTCGGTCGAACCAAACAATTAACCGACGATTCACGAGATAAACAGTACGGGTATATTTTAGTGTTTAAAATCCGAATTCGTTCGCGGTATGATAAAAAACGGTCCGGTCCGGTTCGCGACCACCACTACGACGTGTTCGTCCAAGTGTTCGGTGCACTCGAGTGTTTTGTTTGCATACAACAACCGGAGTTCCCGTTCGGAGGCGCGCGACGAAATAACGAAATCGGTTAGGTGTTTAGCGGCAAGCGGCGTTTCGAACGCACGCGGGCGACCGCGCCGACGGCTTAAACGTTCCAAAATTAAAACACCGTGAAACCGTCTCGTCCCCGACGACGTCATTGATCCGCGCGTTCAACATCAGAATGATTTACGATTCGACGGGGATTTAGGGGTTGTAATCGTCGAGGGCGAGGGTAGAGTATAACTCTTCGGTAGTCATAACAGTGTTTATTCACGCCACTTATGTGCGGAAATCCCACGGACGTCGGCAAATCCAATCGGGTTTTCGTCCTTCTCGCGGTCGTCTCTCTAATCGTTTCAATTATCCTTTTTTTTTTTTAATTTTTTTAATTTTTTAATTTTTTTTTTCTTGACAACCTTTCCGTTTTGACTTTGATCCGTCCGCCGTCTTTACAGGTACGCCGACCGACCGATCGACCGCCCGTACGATTCGTCTCCGGACCGCGCGTTCACAGATAATGATAAATCGACGTACGGCCGAACCTCCCCGACGGGTCTGGGGGGAAAAAAAAATAAAAAACAATCGCCGCGCCGATAATTCCGTTTTTGTTGTTTTTTTGTCGTTTTTATAATTTCGTCGTCGTCCGTCGAGACCGATTTGCGAGGTCCGTTTCGGCGAACGTAAAACGACCGCCGAAACTTCGTGTAACTTCGCGCGGAGGCGTTCGCTATTCACGACGAATCTCGCCGCCGGGGGATGCCGGGGCAAAGGCCCGGCGGGCCGCGAACACTACACACCCGAGCGTGACCACTATGACCACCATGGTTGCACGCGACCCCGGAATTCAATCCGGGCTGTTTGTTTCCGACATGACAGGCGAGAGTGAGTATGCCGCCGACGTTGTTGTTGTGCGTTTTTTTAAAAACCTAATGAATTCGTATCGGTTACACGAAGAACCCCGTAGAGACGACCGTCAAGACCGTCGAAATGACGTTCGCGATTTCACGTGCCTAACGATTATTATTTATATGACGAACAATTGACAAACGTGAACCGTAGACTCAGTGGCGTACTTAGACCTGAACTTTGATGGGGGACGGTTTGACTTCATATATATATACATGCGTATTGTACTTTCGGCGTTATCCGCACATTTTGGTTTTCTATACATCAGCGTCACGATCAAATAAATTGTATTCGTTTTAAATTGTTTTTATTTAACGGAAGTCTAATATATTCGTCAGTGTCTGATAACATTGTTTTTATTGTATAACATAGCATACGTTCGTGATAAATTATAAAGTATACTAACACGAATTGAAACAAAGATATTTCGGAATCTCTAAGATTTGAAGAAATCCTGCATGGAGTACTGCGTTAAGAAAAAAATGCATTAATAGTATAAATAATAAAAAAAAACCACAAACTAGATATTGTACGAACTATTATTTTATATTATATCGATCGTCGGTTAATATCGGTCTCGTAGAGATCTTTAAAAATATTTTTCCCCGGGCCGCAACACAGCGCTGGTCCAGGACCGTTCGCGTACGTCTGTACGTCGGTCCGACGTCGTTTATAAAAACGGTATTGCTCGCGTGAAGTCCCGATATTACGTTATTACGGTAAAAAAAAAAAAAAAAATAATAATAACAATAATTTGACAAAGGCCGAGGGTACGGGGAGTTTATGTGAAAAGTTAGAATGTGTACGTAATACGGCGTGGGATTTTATTATTATTATTATTAAAAAAGACCTTCTCTCCCCTTTTGTGGTCCAAACACACAATAAACGGGGTGAATTTAAATTTATAAAGTGATAAATGAAGTAACACGTGTATGAGTCGTCGAAAACTTTTGATGTGTTCTTGTCGCGAGTGTATGTACGTACGGTGATATATGTGCTCAGCGCGAGAGTCGAGAAACGACTACGTAACAGCAATATGACGTGCGTACGAAGCGCTATTATTATTTAACAGATTTCACGTTAGAATCGGTTTTTTTTTTTATAAACATTTGTTTCGTGAACGAAAATTATTACCAAGTCGTTTAAACGTACGCGTCATGTTGTTTACGAAAAAACGTTTTAAAAGTCTGACCGTTCCGGGCGACTCAGTCCGAACGTCAATTCGCATATTTGTTGTTGTACACACACGAACGATACGTTCGCCGGACGAAAACGTGAATTATTTTTTTAACTACTGTCCTAAGCATTCATCGATTCTGCAGTTACACGTCGCGCGGCAAATTCGTCACGTATAAAAGCGTTTTTCGATTGTTTTCTTTTTTTGAAAATCTATCCGCGATAAACGTCACGCGTGTTTTTCGGCCACGTCCGTACGTGGTGCACGTTTCGCACGTTTCATGTTTCCCTACTTCTATCTTCATACATATATATATATATATAGCGATACCAAGTACGGCTGACGGTCTCGGAAAACCGATTTCGAGACGTCTGATCCGTTTCGCCGGCCCCGGGGGGGTCTTCGCGACCAAAAAAACACGGTCAAATACGTTTCTATACGGCCAAAAGAGCTATTCCGCGATTCCCGAACGTTCTGTTCATCTAGTCGACTAGGTTTTGTTTTTCTCCGTGCCCGACAAACGTTCCCGATCGCGCGAACTGAAAACCATTTCCGGACAGACCGCCGGCGCTCGGCTTACCTTGATGGTTGTTCTTCCTGGTGGTCTTCTTCTCCTTCATCCACGGATACTCTTGCTGTCCCGCGGCGCCGACCTGCTGGTCCGCTTGCATCTGGTACATGGCGGCGGCGGCGGCGGCGGCGGCGGCTTGATGGTGCTGCTGGTCGGCCGCGGACAGGTTCTCGTTTACGTGGTGCATCATGTAGTCCGGCACCGCGGTCGGCTGATAGTCGGCCGCGTGGTGGTCCATCTGCGGCCCGGCCGCGGACACGGCCGCCATCCAGAACCCGTTGCCGTCCTGCAGACCGGCCGCGGACGCCGGCGAGTCCTTCATGGCCATGGCCGCCGCCGCGTACATGTCGTCCTTGCGGTCGACCGCGCCGCCGCCGCCGCCGCCGCCGTCGCATTCGTCCTCGTCGTCCTCGTCGTCGGCGGCCGTGGCGGCGTGCAGCGCGTCGGCCAACATCTGCGGGCCGCCGAACGCGCCCAACATGAGCTGTTGCTGTTTGCCGGCGCGCAGGTCGGCCTCGGCGTTCTTCAACATCATGTTCGCGTGTGGCACGCGCGCGCGCGCGCGGAGACCGCGGCCAAAACACACGGGTCGTTTGGTCGTCGCGCGCGAAAACGGGTTCGGGTTCGGGTTCGGGTTCGGGTTCGAGGGGTTGGACGACGACTACAGGCACGCACACAAAACGCGTCGGACGGCACACGCGCGCGCGCGCGCGTAAAATGTTTTATCGACGACGGTCTCGTTTCAGCAACGGCAGACGACCGCAGCAGTCGCTTGGTCGAACGTGGTCGGCCGACTGTGGTCGGCCATCGGACGCGCGCGTCTTCGTCGCGTTGATGGCGGTGCCGGCGGTGGCGGTGTCGGCGGTGGCGGTGTCGGCGGTGGCGGTGGCGTCGGTGGCGGTGGCGGTGGCGGCGACGGTGACGGTGACGGCGGACGTGGCGGACGTGGTCGCCGCCGCAGCACGGTGTGGTGTGGTGCGTGCGCGCCGACGATGGCGCGCGACGGACCGATTTCAGTTCGTTTTTATTTTTGTCCCGTCCCCCCATCCCCACCACACACCCCGCCACCACCGCCACGGCCGCCGCCGTTCGCGCGACAGCAGCACGCCGCGCGCAGCGATCCGGCGGTCGCGCCTGCGCGCTCACCGTCGGCCGTACACCGACGGGGGCCGCCTTTTCTCCGCCGCCGCCGCCGCCGCCGCTGTCAGTCACCGCCGCCGCACAGCAGCCGACGATTTTTTTTTCCCGCGCACCACCTGTCAATCATTACGACGTGCGCGACGACGTTTTCCCGTATGTTCTCGGAGAGTTATTCCTGTTCGGAACACTCGTTTCGGAATTTGTTCGTAACCTATAAATCGAAAACCACCGAAGCCGAGACGTGATAAGGGAATACGGTCGGCAATAAACCGTGGTTCAGCTCAGCGGTTTTATTTAATCGTTGATTAAACTCTTATCTACTAATGGGTTTTCAGCACGTTCCCGATAGCGTTTGGATCGAGTGGATCACACCGAACGCGCGACAATCATCATTTGATTTCGTTACGTGTGATTTCGTACGGTGAGCACCAGGTGAACGGCGTTACGCCGGCCGAACGAATCGAATGTTTCTAACGTGACTCGGTGAATCAGCGAATCCGATGGTTTTTCGTTGACGTCGATCGTGTTTGCTCTGTGGACCGACCGGCCGTTGTTGTGTCGGCGGACGAGCAATAGAACAACGACAACGAAAAAAATCGACCGAAATCCGAACGCCAGTGTTACGACGCCGGACTTCGTTCGTTCCGTGCGACTTTCGGCCGTTCCGCAAAATTTGACAAGCGTTCGCCACGACAAATGGGTTTCCGACATCGTTTCCACGGACGGAGCGACGTGAACTGGGACCGTGGTATATGGAAGGGGCGAAATCACTCGGAAATGTCGTTTTACACACCGAGAGTCCCGCATGCCCGACGGACGCGCTCTTCGACTGCGGCTTGCGACTCTGTGGACCGTCTCCTCTCCTCGGAACGCGCCCGAGCCGTCTCGACGTAACCACTGTCTCCAGTGCCGGATTTAGAAACGTGTGGACGGACGCCCGGAGTCCCGTTTTTCCGATGTGCCGGAAGTGCATTTACAAGCGCGTCGTCGTGTTGTACACGCGAAACGCGACACAATAGTTTATTCGAAAAATTAACGTTGAAAAAAACCCGATCGCGTCGCCTAAATGAACTGTGAGTGTATTAATTGATCGCGCGCCGATCGGTAATCGCAGTAGTCGCGAAGTGGCGGTGGGACGAGGAGATTTTTCATCACTCCGCTTGTTTTTTTGTTCGTGTAAAAACGATACAACGCGATACAACGACACGGAACAATCTCGTTTAAATCGGATACCTATTCGACGGACCTAAAGCTAAACCTGAACGTCGTTTCTTATGATTTCATGCGAATACGAGTGCGATAATTCTGGACGATTTACAGACTTGCTCTTGATGGTAAACCGTATCGTGGTGAGTCGTGACCGAAACGACAAACGTACGTGTGATAATAATACTTGTATTATCGCGTTTCGCGTCACTCGCACGCTAGAGTATCCAATCCGCCCCGTTATCAACGTCCATATTGACCTAACCTAACTGTCGATAAACGTCACGACTTCGGAATGACAACGAAGGGAAATAATACACCGTTCGGTAAAGTTACCGTCGTAACCGCGTCGCCCGTTCACGTTTGGACACCAAATCGAAAATCCCATTAGGACTCGTTTCGAACGAGTTTCGGCGTTTCAAACCGAATCGCGTGTCTTCGACCACCGCTGCCCACGCTTTCGATCGGTTCAATTTCTAACCCCCAAAAACCCTGCTTGAAATTCACCTAACTCCCGGAGATAACATTCGGACCGTAACTCCGAGACACGAATCGGACGGTTTCCGCGTGGTGACCCTTGTGGACCGGAAGAAAACGACGCCGCGGGAAGAACGGACGGACGGACGAACAGGTGACGCGTGCGTGCGCGCGTGTGGGACGGGTGTCGCGGGGACGGGCCGGCCGGCCAATCGGCGACGCGCGGTCCGTCGGCAAACCACTCCTCCGCCGCGTAGTTCGTCCGTTTTTTTCGGGTGTCGCTCCGAGCGGACAGCCGACGCCGCCGACGCCGCCGCCGCCGCCGCAGTCGGCGGTTACCGCGCGACCCCGACCGCCTCTCCGCGATTTTTATTTTTTTTTACTCGATTTTATTTTCGAAACGCGTACGCGCCGCAAATACGCGTCGGGCGTTTACGCACGTCCGGCGGACGACACTCCTCAAACAATGGAATGTTCTTGGTTATGTTCGGATGAGCGGTTGCCCCGGCCGGTTACGCTTTAGGCGGAGGATCGTCTGGGAGGGTAACCGTGGGACGCCCGTAAGTCGTCGTTTGGACCAATTACCGGTCGGACGCGGTCGACGGAGTCCGATGTGCATACCAAAAGGGCTGACGGGATTTTCCGTGTTGGTCGAAAAACGTGTTTTTAAATTCTTCTTCTTCTTGACTCGCACGCGGTAATGCGTTATCGCTATCCAAGACGCCAGACGACGACGAACGGCGAGCGTTCAGTGGAACATGTTACACGAACCCATTCGTTACGTTCGGAAAGCCGAAGGGACGAAAAATCGTTCGAGATACCGGTTTTCACGGCGACGATGATCCCGTCGTAATCGTCGAACGCGAAAACGACGATCCGTTAGGTTAGGTTAGGTTAGGCTTTATGTTTCGTACGGTAATAAGCGGTAAAAGGGGGATGTAACAACCCTCCCCCACCCGTCGTTTTGTTCATCAAAGTACCTTGGACTGGGCAAATCTGAACGTCGTCGACGTCGGTTAGAAGCGAAATCCGTATACGACCGTGTATTATACCGTGAATAAATACCTTTTCGAAAATACCGAATCCGTTTCTATTCGAAACGATCGAACAAATAAAATAATAATTTTTGTGATTTGGTTTCAAATAAAATAAATTTTTGTCGACAAACGCTCGGACTCGAACGAATCAAAAACAAACACGTGGTGTTCGCCCGTCTCCAAGTCGTCCTGTTCGCGGACGGTTCTCGCGCGCGCCGTTACCGGCACCCGTAAGCCATACGGTTTCCATGGGCGCGCACAACGAAAATCTAATTGCGTTTTGATGACCGCCGGCAGGAACACGTGCGGCGGACGCGCTCGCGTTATAAATATTCGTGTAGGGATATTAAAAAAAACCCGGGAAAACGGTGCGCGACGTTTCGAGGGCGAGCGAACGAGCGCGGCCGGCGGTCGAGTCCGGGCCGCGTTGAGTCGGGCCACGTTGAGTTACCACGATCCGTGGTAACGACCGTTCTTTCGTTCGCGTCGGCTGCGTCGACTCCGAGATACGCGACCCGGGCAAGTCGGGCGTCGACAAAAACGTCGAAACGCCGAAAAACCGTGTTCGTGTTCGTTGATAATAATCCGGACGCGCGTCAATCACGCGGCTACGGGGACAACATCCGCGCGATCAATATGTTATTATGATATTTGATAATTGAAACGTCACTGTAAAACACGCTTTATTAAATCTAGTTTCGTCGTCAATTAGGCGTCTTTGAATCGAAACGTTGAAAACACATCTCTCGGCTCCCCGTTCACCGAACGTTTTTCGTCGTTCTCGTTCCGGAAACAATTTGCCAGCAACAAAAAATATTGTATCGCGTAAACACGTCCGTTTTGGCGTGCTACCAAACACCGGGCGACGAGGGTTTTCTCGCGGAAAACCGCGCAGCCGAAATACAAATACGCGTTGTAGAAAAACACTACGTCGCCGCACCACGCGACCGCGGATACGCGATTGTGGGAAACCAGGCCTTCGCGTTTGTACCTAACGGCGCGCAAGAGTCTGTGATTCGACCGGACACGCGTGACGGCAAATAATGCGGAGCAATAACGACCGGACGGCGTGTATTTAGCCGGGAGGAGACGCGCGGCAGTAGACGACGGACCTAATAACAATAAAAAAAACCCCAAAAAAAACTACGTACGATTCCGCGCGGAGAAAACAAAACGAAAAGACGGACGAGTAAAAAAATCGGACCCTCCGTCGAGGGCTGTCGGCTATTACAAGCCCATAAATCCGCGGCGCGCGTACGCACGCGTAAGCACACACACACACACACGACCCGGCACGTACACGCACTGTCGCCCCGTACACGCACACGCGCACACGCACGATATAACTGCGTGGGCAACGATTGCCGTGCCGCGGTTCTCGCGTATGGACGCGACGCGCACGTCGTACGACTTGTTGATCGTCGTCTCTGGTCGTGGGGCGTGCTCGAGGGGGATCATACACTCCCCCCCACCCACCGTTGATTTTTGAAAATTTATTGTTACGATTGGTGTTCTAGACATCAGACAATACTCGTCAATATCGGTCAGAGGAGCTCGACCTGACGATTGACAAACTGCGTTCCGAGCGCAAGATTATCTCAAAACGAACCCGTGGGTTTGTACCTACCGCGATAAAACCGATTTAAAACGAAAATTACATCTCAGCCGCGTACGTCCCGGATTCGATCCACGTAAGTAAATGTGAATTGATTGTCGGTTTGATATGGAAAAAATTCAAAAACGATAAGTGAAAACCGAGAACACCAGCGTTCGGCTGGACCACGGATACGTACAACAATTCCATTGTACTACTGCACAGAACCCAACGTGATTGTAAACGAACTGAAAACGGATTTCGATTAGTTGTAGTTGGGGTGCGCAAAAAAAAAAAGAAAAAATAGTAAGGTTAGGTCCATCCCCCTGTACACCCCCCGCCCACTAATTCGATAGCACTGATCGGTCCTGTGTTATTCGATAACGATTTCAATCGCAAATGATACCTACGACAACATCGGAAATCGCGGGATTCCGGTGAGATCATCAGTTTTTACACCATTATCCGATTTCCGTATCGAGACGGCGACGATGCGTTTCTAGGACACGTGCAAAGGCCGTCAGTTGGGATCGACGCGCGTACAGAAAATCGTACCGGGACGAAACGCGGCGGAGGGTCCGATCCGACAAACGCGCGTGAATACAATAGTCGGCTGTTCTCGTGCGGTCAAACTTCGAAAACGGGGTCGGGGTCCTCGAATAGCAGGCGCTGTCGCGAAACAACTTCCCGAAAAATCCGAATCATTTACGCTCTGGCCGCGGCCGGACGTCGAGCCTTTCTCGCTTGTCGGTCGGACACGTTCGCTCCTCGTTCGCGTTCGATTTCTCGTTATTAAGACCGACGTTATTCGAAATGTAGAGTTTACATTTAGAGGTTAATGACGAAAGAGGATCGTGTAACGCCAAACACGTAAAAGACTTTTTTTCCAGCGTCTCGTCCCCCCGGCGTGCGCGTTGGAAGTCCCGTCCGACGGCGCACGACACGCTTCACGCTCGTCCCGGAATCCGGCTGGTTCACGCGACGACTACGCATCAGGCCGAAACTCCGCGTGCGCACGGCGAGCAGCTACACGTCTTACGAGAAAAAAAGTAACGTGAAACGAGATAAACGGACGCCGTCCGTCCCGACAAACCGGAAAACGATATCGGGCGACGAGTACGGACGTTATCTCACGGACGTTATCTCACGGTCGTTCGGCGTTTTATTGATTGTCGGCGAGAAAACACGTCTGGATCGTGGACAATCTCGACGCGGGAAAACGCGAACGAACGATTCGTGCACCGTAGCCGTGCCGTGCGTATTCCGACCGTAAGAAAAGAACGGGGAAAAAAACCAACCGAAAAACGCCTGAACGTGTGCGACGGAGGCCGGGAACCGCCCGTGGGTACGTTCGTTCGTACGCGCGATAACGAACGCGTGGGAAATATTTCAATATCGCGTGATAACACGCGGCGTGCGGGGGAAATCGCGTTATAATGACGCCGCCCGCGCGCGCGTGTGTGTTACTCACACGTGTGGGGAAATTCGGTTGACCGACGCCGGCCGATCATGAGCACTCGCGGCCTTCACGTAATTGTTGTTTTTTGGTTTTTTGTTTTCGGTCCGACTCGGTCCGCGAACCGTACGAAAATTTCAACAAAAAAATACATTCAATACCGTTCGCAAAACGATCGATCGAACGTTCGATTTTTAACGTTCGACGGTTTGTTTTACGACTCGGACAGACCTCGCGAACTCCGTTTCGTTTCGTTTCGTTTCGTTCCGTTTGGTTTTTTTTATCGTTATTATTTTGTTGTTGCTCGTACGAAACTCTGAGGTATTGTCCGCGTGACGCGGTATCCCCTTTCGGTGGGTGGTCTCGGCACATAAATTTAATTGCACATCATCGTCGGCCGGGGTCATAATAAACGTCACTTCCGGTTTTTTTTTTCTGCCTTCTTTATACTCTTCCCCTACGCTGTGTCTGTTAAAAAAAAAAAAATAGAAAGAAAGAAAGGGGGCCACGCCTATGCATAAGAGACGGTTCGCGGATATATTCAAACCTGGGAAGCTCAGAACTTCCGGTTTCCACATACCCCACGGTCGGACGATAACTTTAAATACCTATATATATATATAACCTTCCTCCTCGTGATAATAATTTAAAATATTTTTGTTTTATACTCCCTCGCGAATATATACCGTACGACGGGTAAAAAAGTTGTTATATAATACTCGTAAACCTTATACGAAAGTTATACGTTTAAAGCTGTTATACAATGCGTGTGTATATCCTATTGAAATACATTTGAATTCCCCGTTTCACGAATAAATAGGAATAATTGAATAACAATAATAACACTGTGATTATCCGCTTTTATACGGAATCGTTTGAATATACTTTTTTTTCTGTTTTTTTTTTCAAAACGACGCTCCGAAATAATAATTCCGTCCGTTATCGAATTAAAGCAAACGTTTGTTCGGTCGATAACAGAAAATAGTTTGAAAGCAATTTCGTTTACGATTTTATTCTGGTGTTTTATCGAAAAATATCACGCATGTTGCCAACGACGGGCTGAAAACATTTTATTTCACATTACAATATCGCATTATCCTTATTCTGACTTGTTTCTTCTACACCGTCGACGTTTCACCCAGAAACTGTGGAATGGGAAAACCTGCCAGAATCCTACGCCTCTGGATATAAAAAAAATTTCAATCGTTAAAGACTCAAATACTCCAGGTTACGTACCTGATATCACGTCATTCCTTCAAATCGGGGCTAAATAACAGCTCGTTTCCTCTAACATCATAAGACTCATTTTTAAGCACCTTTTTTCCTCTCTCGATCTGAACTTTTCTTAATGCTTTTTTCGCCAATAACCTAATCCTAATCAAACGAATCCTCAATTTTACACCGCAGACAGACGTAAAAATTTAACAGCATGAGCTCTAGCCGTTCTTTTCTTCCGTGTACGTGACTATTAAAATTATTTTTGTGCTTATTGTTAATAGTCGAGGTGTAAGACAAGAAGCGGACTATTTTCCCTAACAGCCGCTCCCTCTACAAAAACGACATGTATCGTTTTTTTAAATACTTTCTGGCTTTTGTTCTCTTCCGAGTTCTGTCGTCTAAATTCTAACCGATATTTTTCACAAATACGTCGAGTAATGAAAATTTATCCATTTAGTACACGTCATCCGAAATTACTCATTCGCCACGGCACTGCGAGGTATAACGGTTTTTATGGTCAGAATCTCATCGTGTCGTCGAAGTGTCTCCCGAGACACGCGCATATACAACGTACGCCGTTCGCAATTCGAAAAGCCTAACCGGCCAGCGGCGACTCGCCGCGATAATTGTATACGACGACGACGACGACGACAAAACAGGGTCAAGAGTGTATATAAAACGCAGGCGGCGGAGCCGATAAATTTCGCCGGACCGCGGTCGGTCTTCGGACAAATTACGAGGACGGGGTTGGCAAAGCCGCGAAGCGCACGCGGCGCCGGACCGTTCAGGATACCGAACCCCGTGCCGGATGCGGTCCCTGTGCTGTTGGCCGCGCAAACTTTTCCGCGGTCGCCGCGACGTTACCCGGGATGTTATTTATACTCCCGCGCCCGCCGGCAACACATGTTCGATATTTTTAAGCCTTTTGGCCGCGCACCATCGCGACGTCCACGCGGCCTGCCGTCGTCTGTCGGCCGAGCCGCCCGAGCACCTCGGGTCTTCGAGCCCGTCGGCTGTCCGGCCGACCGTTTCCCGTGACCGCGAGGCGCGCCGAGAACCCCCCGAAGGCCCGGCCGGGTACGTTTTTAGTAGGCCTCAAACCGACGTGATCGACAGACCGGACGGTTCTAAAAAGTCAGACGTAATGCACAAACATCTTGCCGAAGTCGGCGCCGGATTCCGAATCGTCTCGTTCCGAATACTGAACACATACTTTACGACTATCATTCAACGTATCGGGTGTTATATCGTTTCCGGAGGGCCTGGACGGGTATGGCCTGACGACTTTCCACACGCCCGTGTCACATTGACCCAGTAATACGGCCGAAAAGCGCGACCGACTCGTCGTTTAGATCGACTTTGGATCGATTTTCATCAAATATTATCGCCGATTTTTCGACACCACGGCGACAGGCCGGTTTATCGGAATGACGTAATCCGTCGTTTTCTTACTTTTTTTTCCAGTTTTTTCTTTTACGAGCCTGCGCGCGACATTACGTACCGGGATATCCCCGCGTACGGCGCGCGACTGAAATAAAAACGACAATAATACGTGCTATCGATAACGAGGGACGACGGGGGGGCCGTATAAAACGTGAAACGACCGTACGCCTCGAATCACCGGCAGCAAATAGAAAATCTAAACGACCGAAACGAACGTACGCGGTGACGTCCGATTCCGAAACGAGACTCGCGCGCCGGCGGCGACATCGAGTTTACGACGTGATTGTCGCCCGCGCTCGCGTAATAAATAATAACGACAGCGATACAACGTCGTCGCCCTACTAACAAAACGAAAATAAAAAACGAAAAAAAACCGCCGTCGCGCGTCCGCGCCCCTCGCGGCGGACAAACGCGGACGTATAAAAACCGTACTACGGCCGCGCGTTTTTCCCGCGAACTTCGGCCGGTTTCGGAAACGTGCCGAAGACGGACAAACAACTGCGTCGCGAGTCGCTGGAGACCGTTCTTGCTCGCCATTCGAAAGCCGCGCGCGTTTTGACGTTGGGTTCGTTTAGGAACGACGTCGGGGTTTCGGTTAAAACGCGAACGGCCGATAGAAGCGAATCGACTTTGGCGATTTTGGCGATTCGCTACGCGGAAAACACGTTTCGCATGGAGTTTCGGGGGCGGACTGGCAGCGCGGGCCTATAGACGTTTTCGTTCGCTTCGGCCTCGAGCTATGTGTTTTATCATGTTTTATCATACAATACCTAACGGAAAAACGGTTACGACGTTCTAAGAGATTTTCAGTACCTTCCACGGATCACACCGGATTCCGTTCAAAACCGAGAATCGTAACGTCGAGTCATTTTGTTTGTGATCGGTCCTGAAAACCCGTAGCCGCCCGGGCCTTCGGGTCTTGACGCGCACGGGGGGGTTTCTGGTCGTCGACGCGTCGCCCGTTCCGTTCCGAAGGGAAATCGAACGCGGTGACGCCGGCGGAGAGTCACGAGTGGCCGTCAAGAGAACGCACTGCGCGCCGTTGGTTTTCGCCGTCAAGCCGAAGTTCAAAGCCGATACTTACGTGTCGTTCTTTTGAGAAAGAACCCGCGGGATACTCTCTCCCGGATCCCACCGAGAACTCGACGTTTCACCCGCGCGAACCTCGTCAGAAAACCAAACACGCCGTTAGGTTAGGTCCGCACACTTTCTCCGACGCGGCACACCGGACGACACATTACACGTTTTGCGTCGGTCGTGGCGACTCGTGCAGTCGATCGGCACAGTTTTTATTGAGTTTTTTTTTTTGTTTTCGTATAGTTCAAAAAACTAATAATAAACCGCGTGGTCGCCGGGCGATGGACTGGCGACGTTTTACACTGTAAATCACGACCCCGTCGCGGACGTCCCTCGAAACCCCCAAAGGTCAATGGGTTTTCGCGTGAGCGAGAGAGCGAGAGAGCGGGTTTACATTTCGACGGTCACGTGCGTACACAACATGAAATCTCGTCTACGGAATATTAATTAAAAACGTCGGCGAGAGAATAAAACCGGGTCGGGGAGTTTTTTTTTCGTGTTTTTTTTTTATTGTCCGGTGTCCGTAATAACGGAACGCGATGCGGCGACGAACGTAAAAAAAACCGGCGACGTGACGCGCGTTTTCGCGTCGTTTGTGTTCGCTCGGCGGACTAAAATAAAAAAAAATAAAAAAAATCGGTCGACCGTAAAAAACGCGCGCCCGTCGCTTTCGGGGCCGCGGGCGACCGATTTTCGTCGAATACGTTCACGCGCCGAACGTTTGTCACGGAACGCGCGCGCGGTCGTCTCGCCGGACCCGTTTTCACGGTTTACACGCCGTTCTCGTCGAAAACGTTTTCGCGAAAACCGAACACGGAGAGCCGCGCGTTTTGTCCGCCGTCCCCGTTGTACGCGTCGCCGCCGTTGATTGATCGTCGTCCTCCTCCTCGACGTCCCGGCCGTTTTCGGTTTTTACACGCGCGCGCAATCGGCAAACGGTCGTCGTCGTCGTCGTCGTTTGTTATTTCAACCCCGTTTTTACCGCACGAATTCGATGGTCTGCGCGATCGCGAAACAAAAATTTACACGACCGACGTCGGCGGACCTCTTCCGTTTCCAAAGCGCGGTTTTTTTCATTTTTTTTTTTTCGCTTTCTTCGGCCGTCGTCGAGTCTCGTGAGCCGTGCCCGTCGCAAAAACTCGAGACGCGCGAAATCGTTAACACCGCGTAGGATTCGGGTCGGAACGGGTTAACGACGGTTTCTGAGGAGGGGGGGAAGGCCGACGACGACCGGTAATCGCCCGGTGGCGCGTCTTCGAGGGGGAAAAACCGAACGGTCGAAAGAAAAAAAATCGCGTTTAATTTTCTAACCGCCGAAACGTCGAACCGATCGATGTGTACGCGCGCCGCGTGTGTTGGTAGTGCTCCGGATTTTTTTTCTTTTCATTTCATTTTCGTTCGCTTTCTGTTCCGGTCTCGACGTTTTCCCCGACAAGCCGGTCAACGCGGTTCGTAAAACGTAAAACGTAAAACCAATTGCCCGCCGTCGGACGCGACTTCTCCAGCTCCGGCGGGGGACGAACACGATATCCCCGACGCCGTTTTCGCGCTCGTAAACACCGCGGTCGGACATGGTTCAACGCGAAAAACTCGGACGCGCGCACGCGACGTTTTCAGAACATCACGGCCGCTCGTCACGTTTCTCGTGTCGCTGGTGCGATTCGCAAGCGACACGAGAATAACGTTGTTTGGCTTGTACGACGGACGGGACCGACCACAACTAGACGCCTAGATACCGTCCCGGCGCGCCGAAACAACCGCCGGCTGACGGGCGCAAACCTATTTCGTCGCGGTCGGACCGTCACAGTCGAAACGGGACGCGTTTGAACCGGGCACTCTAAGACAGCACGGAGTTCCGGTGTGGACGAGATCTGTGAGATTAAAGCTTTGTTCGCGATTTCGTTGACGTGCCGTCGGAACGTTCTGCCGGAGCGTCCGCGAAAATACGGATTGAATATTTCCGAACGCACGTGTCCAACGCACTTTGGGTTAAGTAGATATATGATTTTCGCGTGAACTCCGAGCGAAACTAAACGTTAATCCCGTCCCTGTTAGGAAGTGCTCGCGGGAGGGTCAATGTGGCGGCCAGATCGTCCGGGTCGTCAGACGTTCACATAATTTCATAGGTAAGAGCGAACGTATTCGTAAATATCGTCGAACAGATCGTACTTGATCGGGAAAAACTTCCGTACGTATCCACGGCGTGTTTTCGGAATACGTCGAGGCGTAAAATATCGGTTTTAGCGAAATACACGTCTACACGAAAGAGGTAAAACAAAACGAACGAAAAAATGCAAATGAACCGTCCAGTGAAAAAAGGGACGTATAATACGTATTATTCATATAAATATAGGGGGATTTACGTGGTTCCTCCCCCCACCCCCAAAGATCCGTGTGATTAAAAACGCATTTTGAAAGGACGAAACATAATATACGTATATATACACGTATACCTCTATTGAGTCAATATATATATATATATTTCGTGATTTCAAACGACCAATAAAATCGCGGGCGTAATATGAATTTTGTTATAAAAAATAAAAAACGAATAACAACTTTGCTACGTTTTAATGCACGTACCGTATACATTATATATTCGTCAGTGATACTGAAAACGTCAACGTCTGACCGGTCGAAATCCACATGCGCAGCTAGCGTACGAGACGATAACGAACGCGATTTTCTTTTTTGCGGGCCGGACGACGACTCGTCCGAACGTTTCGACGCGAGGGAATCGTTAAGGGATCGGCTTGAGACGGCGTTGGCGAACACGTCGATGGACATTCGGCCGAGGGCCTACTGACCGCGTGCCTTATATCAACGACTCGATCGAACCGCGGGTCGTCTACGGACCACCGGGTCCCAGCCCTTCCCAGGAGGAGGAGGTCTCGTGGTTTGCTTACTATCCGGCCGCCTGTCGCACAACCACCGCGTTTCGGCCGAGACGGGTCAGGTTAGGCTCCTCGACCTCGCGGGACTCTGCGTCCGGGAACGGCCAGCCGATCAGGTTTTAAGCCCACGTCGGCGGGTCCGAGACGCCAGTCGACGTGTGGGCTCGACGGCTTAACCGTCGCAACGAAACCCAGCCCGGATGGCTACGGCCACGAGGCTTTGGCGTCGCCCGTGCTACTGTTCTTGCACGCGTGGGACATGCCTCGAGCGACATACGCCTCTTACGCTGCGCCCGGGGAAGGATTTATGTCCTTTGCTAACCTACGCCCCAGCTAGGAGGTGACGTGTCCCGCGCGCGCTCGAGTTCGGTCGGCGAGCCGGAGAAACCCGAGCGGCCTCCTCCCCTAGCAGAATGCGTGCTGGCAGCTTGCTCTAGTCACGTCGATGGACGCCAGGCGAATTATTACTCCGGTAACTCGCAGTAACGTTAAAAACCGATGTCGGTGGTAAATAATATGAGTAATACAAAAAACCGTCCTAGAAATGTCGTTATTGCCATGGTCGTGATATTTCCGACGGTCTCTTGTGGAAGACGAAGTTGCTCTGGCCCCGTACATAGAAAAACAGACTCACGTACTTTATTTATTTATTTTTTTTTTTTTTTACTAGTTATAATCGTATTTTCGTACTAATAGTTTTTGGGTAAACACGTTTGTATTGTATTGTTTTATCGGGTTCTCCACAGAAGCCGCGGTGAATTTTATTTCCCCACCGGATTCCAACACGTCGGACGACGGGTATGATTTGTCGACACTCCGCGACGCTGACGCCCGGTGTCGTTCACGGCCAAGCCCAACCGGATCCTGCTGCGTCCGTGCCGTACCCGAGGCAACGTTACGTTCGAATGGATGTTGGACTTGTCAATCGGAAAACGATAACACGGACCGTTGAGACTGCGATCGCGGCGCACGCGAACGCAGAGAATGACGGTAAACGTGACGTCTAAAAAGACGGGTGTTTTCGTGAAATCCGCCGACGCGTTAATAGACTCGCCGGTCGGCCGTCGAACGGGACGGCGCGCGCACGTCTCGCGTCGCGCATATTTTCGGGGCGCGCGGCGGTACACGGGCAGACATCATTATTTAACAGTTGCGCGCGCGCGCTCGAGGGTCGGAAGTCGGCACAAATCGTCCGTTTAAGCAGCGGCCAGGGATTTCGGGGATACCGTCTGTCAGGTCCGGAAAGATGGAACGGTCCCCGGAGACGCGATGCCGGAGATTTTTTCCCCCTGTTTTTTTTTCTTTCTTTCTTTCTTTCCGTCTTTCCGTCTTTCCGTCTTTCCGTCTTTCCGTCTTCCTTCCCCACGGTTGTTTTTTTCGTTTGCCTTTTTCCGTATCGGAAACAAAACGAAAACAGAAGCCCCGCAGAGATATGAAAAACTCGTACGGACGATGATATCGGCGAACGGATATTCGAGTCTACTTTGTTCGTCTGTTTCCAGTTAATCTCGTTTACCGTTTTCCGGACGTACCTCGGAGAATCTCGCCCGGACGTTCCTCGCCGGCAAGCACACCGAACCCGGACCGTATTTTTTTTTATTTCCCGTTTCCTTACGCGGCATTCGACCAATCCAATCCTGTCGGTACGACCACTCGTCGACAACAGCGTACTTAATCCGTTCGAACGACGCCTTTTCTAGCGAAACCGGCCGATCGACCGACCTAACCTAACCGACCTCGACTACCCGGTTTTCGTACGGCGAACGTTGGTGACGGTTGGCCTCGCCGTCTGGATTTCGAAAGCCGAACGTTTCTTTCCTCCCTCGCCCGTCGAAAAGAAAACGAAGAAGCGCGGCGACAACTGTGGCGCCGCGTCCGCGTCCGCGGGTGAGTGGAGGAGCGGCACTCACGACGACTCTGGACGACGGGACGGCACGGAAGGGACACGAGTCGAAAGAGTAACGGGAGAACGGAAACTGCGTGGTAGCAGTACGTATAGACGGAACGGGACGGGACGCGCGAACTCGTGGCGGGGTGGGACGGAACATAAGGCGCGAGAAATTTAATTAAGACGATCCGAGTGGCGCGCGTTGTCCAAAACGCTGTCGGAGAGTTTTCGGGGGGTCCGAAAGTTTTCGTCTTCATCAAAAACGACCCGTTCGCCGGTCGGTCCGTCACTCCGCGCGCCACGCTGTCCACGGGACGGTGCGCGTACACGCACCACGTCGTTTTCTCACCCGTCGAGATCTCATTATCGGCATCGTGTTATGCGAAAAAGTTTCCCGGCCACGGCGCTTTTAACGGTTAATTTATTTTCGCTCCGGGCGACGTTTAAAAAGAACGGAACGCCGCGAACGGTCCAATTGTATTGTGGGGGGGGGAAGGGGTTTTTTTTTTTTTTTAAGCTTCAGTTTGTCGCCACCGGAAATCCGTGACCAGCGCCACCGGTTGTGTTCGCGTGTCCGATGGGTTGCCGTCCGTCGGTCGTTCGAGGTGAAAATCGGTTGGGCACGACGACGCGTACGTAACGTGTCCTGAATTATTATTATTCATTTGTTATTTACTTTTTTTTTTTTTTTGTGAGGTCAAATAAAATATAAAGACAAATAACCTAACCTAACCGACGGCGTTGACGTTCCGACACGGACAATACTGTTATTTGAAAAACGTTATCGAAAACGTACTAAAAATACATTAGGAGATAAGAGTTCTGGTTTTTTTTTTTTTTGAAGCAATAATGGTTATCGGCCGGACGCCGCGCCGACCGATTTGAAATTTAATCCGAACGGGTAACGACGAGGAACAATTTTTCATTATCCGAAAATGATTTTATTCGATAGTCGATACCGATCCAGTGTTTGTTACTCGTAAATTTCCATTACTTATTTCATTTGTACACGTTCGACGTTAATAATATTATTTGACTATGTTTTCAAAAATATCAATACACCAAAATCAGTAACCGCCATCCGCGATATATTTAAGGAATTTGTTATTTAAGCAACCATTTAAATACTCATAAATCGATAACGGTTAAAAAAATCAAAATCACCATGTAATAATAACACTACTGCTATTTTGTTGTGTTTAGCTTACGGCTGCAAACGGATTTTCCGGTGCTCCGAAATGCTCGACCAAAACTTTTTTTACCTTGTTCAATTTCACGTCTCGTCTTGTAATCGTCATCAAACACACCGCCGCAAGCCAAACACTCAACTTTTGTTCTTTTTCTTGTATTTAATTTTGTCCGTGTTTTGGGTATTCATTTATTGGTTAGCACTTATCGAACAACTTACCTAACCTAACCTTATCGTTGTTAAATACCGGTCTATCACTATTTCATATTATTTGTTGTAGCGAAAAGCCCATAGACTCTACGTGTGCGCGTACAATACTCTGTGCAGGCTGAATGTTATTTATTGTTGATCAAACTTAGCGTGAAATCCATTTTATTCCATGACGAAACGTCATTGTTTTATGTCGACATTGCAACATTTGCCGGCCGAAACGTGCTGAATATTTCCGGTCCTGGTACGACGTCGTAACGACGACGCGTGTTTAGCGCACGCCGCGCTTGTACAAATCGACGACGGCCGTAGACGTTAAAAATGATTCGACTGTAGAAAATAATAAACGTCTCGGAACGTTAAAACGCGTATCGCGTGGGTCTGAAAACGCATTTCTATGGAAATGAAACGATCGAACCGACGCGCGGCGCTATAACGTTATCACGAATAATTGACTATCCAAAAACTTTTCGGTTCGTATTTTTCGTTTTTTCGTTTTCATCGCGGTTAATTATTACGGTTATCAGGGTTTGGTCACAAGCCGCGGACGAAACGCGTTCGATTCGACGTTTCGATTTTACGGACGTTTCGTAATCCGGTCGTATTGCATCAACGCGCTTTTTGTCGACCGAGTTAGTGTAATATTTCTTGCCCTTTTCAACGGTCGTTTCATTTATTTTCAAATGTCGATCTTCCCGTCGTCAGTCGATTCGTTCTCGTGAACTCGATCACGTCTTGCACACATTCGATACGACAAGTTCCGTCGTTCGATCGATTGGCTCGACACGTTCACGGGACGTTTGCCGAACCCGGACTATTTCGTCCGACCCGCTCGGAACGAATTCCCATTCGCACCGACAAGACAAACACGCACTCGCGTATCGATTCGGGGGGCACGTTTTTTTTTACGTTGTAACGCCGGTGTCACGTTACAAACGAGTCGTGACGTTGCGACATCGCTTTAGTGGCGATCTGTTTTGTTAGACGGTGAAATGAACGACAAAACGTGAAATATAAATACGGGTTTCCGTATTTCTGTTCGGAGTGAAATATTAAAAATTTCAATTTTTTAAAAACCGTGTGATCGACGAGAATAGAACGTGCGTTGTTCAGTGGCCAGACCTTCCCGCGAATTCGCGCACGTCGCACGATCACCGCCAATTGGCGACATCGCCTTTGGATCCGTTCCAAGTCTTCTGAAGATCGCGTTTTTTTTAAATTTTTTTATGACGAACGTTCACGTCGTTCAAACGCGTTGGTTCGTTTTCAGAACGGACTAAAGGAAAAAAAACCCGTTTCCAAACACTTGGCCCGTGAAGGGGGTTTGCGGGCGACATCCGAGGTTCGTTTTCATATGTGGTGGTCGCGCGAACCTAACGGCCGTTCGTCCGGGATTTTTTCACGTCTTAGGACAACGAGTCGTTTTCGTCGGTTACCGTGGAAAACGGGACCTGGAAAAAAAAACACGCGCGACGTACAAAGCTCGCCGGACCGGTCGTACGAACTTATTCCCTCGGTGTTTGAATGGACGACGAATTGAGAGACGAAGGGGGTCGTCGTCGTCGTCGTCGTCGTCGTCCTCGTCCTCGTCCTCGTCGTCGGTCGGGGTGTGTCGAATACAAAACGACGTCTGACGTCACGACGTTGACGGCCGCGTACAGTACAACACGACTCGGTCGCGCGAATGATGGATGGGCGGCTGTCATATTTATCCGGCTGCTGGAGGGCGAACGAGTTTTTTTCATCTTTTTATTTTTTCGTCCGCCCCACCCTAGGCCCGCGAACCCCTCGTCTTTCACCGTACGCGTTTCCCATTGTATTTAATTTAGCCGCCGTCGACGGTGCCGAAATGTACATATACGCGTGTACGTGTATATTCGCGCGTACCAAAAAAAAAGAGAGAAAAAAAAAGGGGGTTTGAACGGGGTAGCGGCGTGTGGAAATAGGGACGGAACGCGACGTCTCAATAGACCGCGCGGAAGACGTTCCGCGGACGAGCTCCTTCTGGCCGTCGTCGTTTTTTTAAAATTTTTTAGGTTTTTTTTCTTGTCCACTCCGCCCGGCTCGCGTCGTTGCGAAAAACGCTATCGTCTACGTACTTTAAACGTACGTCACACGAGACAAGAGTTCTGTTTTTTTGTTGACGCGTAATGTCGAATCGGCCGGCCGATTCGACGTTTCGAGATCCAAACGACGAGGAACAATTTTCCATTGTCCGATAACGATTTTATTCGACAGCCGACGGTACCGATTCGGGTTGTCATTTGTATTTATTTTGTTTCGTTCGCACGCGTTCGATATAAATAATATTATTCGACTGTTCGGCGACGATTTTCGGGAGGTCATAAACCCCTTGACCTCCCGTCCCCCGGATACGCCTTTGGTATCGTGCGTTCGGGTTTTCGCCGCGTCTCGACGACAGCTCAGGGCGGACAGCGGTGCGCCAGCGTACGGTAAAAGAAAGAATCGTATGGAACCGTAACGGTGTCTGCGTGTCGTGCGAACCAGACACGTGCCGAACGAACGGGTGGTCAATGCGGTGAACGGAGACGATCCGGATCGCCAATATTTTTTACATTTGCACGGACGGTTCGCGGCTGTACGACGTGGCGGGCCGCAAAAAGCACTTGCCGTCGTACGATTAGCAGTGACGTTTGGATCCGTATTGACAAAACCAACCGTTTCGGCATGCACCCATGGATTCAATAGGCTCGATGCGATGATAAACCGTCGGACGGCGAACGGGTCTTCGAACCGGACCGGATCGCTTCGACGGACTAACGGGTTCGCGAGTCGCACAAATGTCGAAACGTTTTTCCGTCGACCGTTTTATTTAATCGAAATATTCGGCCTCCGTCGCCGCGTTCGCGAAATCCGCATTATTATGCACACATATCGCGGTGGTTAGGGGGGGGGGGTGGTCTACCCCTCGGGGACCAGTATAAAATATAACCAGCCGAGATTTTCTTAGTGCGCGGAACGACCGTTTTTTTTTTCCCTCTCATTTCGGGACGGTTATTCTTTATATATAATTTTTGGTTTTGTTTTTTTTTTCTTTTTTTACTCGGTTTTTCTGGCATCCCGTTTAAAAGCGTTTTTTTTTTTTTTTTTTTACAAGATTAATGACCCAGTAACTTCAAGAACATAACCACTGTTTATAGATCCCTTAACCCTTGTTATAGAATTATGTACATCGAACGTATATATATATATACATGGGCTAACCAGCCCGAAAAGAAATTGTATTAGCGACGTGCAGTCTCCAACGTATATTATATATTATTACACGATACTCGACAAATTAATGTACGATTTTACTCGCGTGCGCGTACATCAAACGTAACAACGTGTCGAATCAATTGTTCCATACAAAACTAAATGTTATGTCGTTGTGCGCGGAGTTTTTGTTTTTTGTTTTTTTTTTTGAAACGAGAAAAAAAAAATGGTTATTTTATTAACGATTTCAGAGATCGTACGCACACGCAGGTTGCAAGTGTTTTCGATTTCGGTTTATTAAAAAAACAATAACACTCTATTTAACCGGTCGAACGGTCAAAAAACAAAAATGTTCTGGTAAAGTATTGAACGACAATGTGTATTTCGACCGTCGAAATGATCAGAAACAGTAAACGCTACAATAGTCTACTTAAAAAAAAAAAAAATAATAAAATAATAACAATGCATCTCGTCATTCCGTAATCGACAGGATTTGACATGCGTCCCCGTGCACGTGTGCATTGCGTCTAGTATCAATGTTTATAATCGGTAACAGGTTAACAATAAAACAGACCGTCGACGATACGGACACACACAATGGTTTCTCGGGTCCGCTGGCTTGATGACCGCCGCGCTTGATCGGCAAACGTTTTCAGATGTCTCGGCGGGCTACCAGACAGCGAAGCGCGTGTGGGACGGACAGTTCCGTTTCGGACGTTTGTTTTTGTTTTTCTTTGGCTTCTTCCAAGACGGCGATATAATATTAGCTAATGGCTTTCAAAAACACCAACAACCGCACATCGAGAAACGATTAAAACCCAAACGAAAACAACATCGAACGTCGGCGTCAACTCGAACGGTACGATTTACTACAATTGCTGCTCGTTTCATATGAACGTTCCGGGGTGGGCGCACAATTTACGATTCCGAAATCGCAGTCCGATCCGTTTCTTCCGTCCGGGACGAATGCCGTGCGATTTGGATTTCACGCGTCTCGGACGTTGAAACCCGAAAGTCCGACTCGCGTTGAGCTGCCAAACATTTCAAGAAAAAAATCAACGAGAGATAAAATTAAAAAAAATATATATATAAAATGAACCCGTCGTCCTACCAATACCGAATTTCCCGTGCCGTCTGTTCTGATAAACCGGAAAATGAAATCAAGTTTACGCGAAACGTGAGCCACGAGCGTATTTCACGATCGCTAAGTTGTGACTCACGAGCGTGGTTTCAAAAAGCGTCTCACGAATCGTGAAGTTTAACATGATTTTAGTTCAGTAAGATGGAGTCGTCCTAATACTATTCTTTTCACAGCTTCGCCTCTAGCATCTCTATTTCTGTAAGATTGTAATTTAGCGTTCCATAGAACTTCTTCTTTTTCATAATAGTCTATAAAATGCATTGTTCGTTCGTCATTCATTTTCATAACGTTTTTATTTACACTCGTGTTGTTGATATAATAATAAAATAATAAATGTATTATAACTAAATAACTTTCAATTGAGTAAAATAATTTAAGTTATTACAAGTATTTTTAGTCAAAATGTTATAAAAAGATATACATAATCAGACAAACAGTACACCACGATTGAGCTTTCACGACTGAAATATCTAAATGGTTTGATATTGCACGAGCCAGTCGTGACAGGTTCGTGGACGATAATACCACGATCGTGAAATACGAATTGTCTGTTTACACGAACCGTGAGCCACGCTTCTGAAGACTACGATCGTGGCTCACGTCTCGTGTAAACGCACCATTATAGCGTTCTCTCGATTTTCGAGGGAAAACACGTCTGGAACTATAAACGCCCCCTCATGGAAAATCTTTGTCCACGTGTCCGACGCGAAAACCCCGTTACGTTTGTTACGGTAAAAGTCAAAGTCCGCACACCTGCGGACAACGATGTGTTTGTTCGTAAACGCGTGCGAGTTCGCCTGCGGATTTTAATAACGACGGGAATAAGGAAAAAATGAACACCGTCTCGTATATATATATATTCTTGAAAAATCTGAAAGCCCCTTTGATTTTTTTTTTCTCGTCCTCGTCCTTTCTTTTATTTTATTTTTTCGTTACCAAAAAATAACTATTAATATCTTGTCATACCCGTTTTTTCCCCTTGACGAAAGCCCCGGCGCGACTTTTTACTGGCTCGTTCGGTTCTCAGTCCGCCGTCAGCGGCTGTTTGCGGCTTTTTTTTTCTTTCTTTTTTTCATTTTTTTCATTCTTCTCTCCCGTCCGACGGCCTCTGTATACGTATTCCTTCCAGGACATTAGCCGCAGCGCCCGCGACCGCCACTTTTGTATTATTATTTTTCTCTCGCCCAAGACATTTTGTCCCAATAACATTACGGGCTTAACCCGCCCCGCCGTCCGTCGGCACGCGCGCACAACGTGCCCCGTGTTCGTCTATCTCTGTCTCTTTTAAAGTCCACCCTCTCCGTCGTACAGGTCCCGAAAATCCCTCTCGTTGATATGTGCGTTGTTTTTTCGTTTCGTTTCGTTTTTTTTTTTGTTTTTTTGTCGTTCCTCGGTAACGTTTTTCCCCAGTCACTGACGAACGATTTATTAAAAGATAATTTCTCGATTGCCGACGTTTTCTTTCCTTTTACGTTTTTTTTTTCTCGTCCTGTTTTTGCGTTTGTTTTATTATTGTTTTTTTTTTGTCTTTCTTTCTTTCTTTCGCACTGATATCCGAGTTTTTGCCCGAAGAGAGAGATACTAAATATCCTCCTCGTGTACACACACACACGTATATACGCTTGTTTTACACCGCAATAATAACGCCCCATTAGCGAACGCCGTTCTTCCGCCCGCGTGTTTCCCGCCCGGGGATTACACACACATATACACATATATATACACGGCGAAGTCGAGAGGCTGCCGGACGCCGGGCGTACGTCTAATGACGGTCTCGCTGCACCGTCGGACCGCATGCGGTTTCCACACGCGCGTTATCCGTTTCGCAGACGATTATTATCATTATTACGGTCGGTTGTCGCGAACGTGTACGTCAAGCGAACGAGTCGGCGGCGGCGGCAGCGGCGGCTTCGGTCTCGTACCGTCCCCGTAACGGAAAACGAAACGAAAACAATCGCCTAAAAACGATAAAAACGAATTTGGAAACGCGCCTCGGGGCCCCGTGGCACGTAGACGTTTCGACGGATAACCGACGTTCGTCGTTTATTCCGACGTTTTGTTTGTGCGTCGAGAGGTTAGCTATTCGGTTAATTAGACGGCCGACGGTCGTTAGCCGAACGTTCGACCGGCGTGCACAGGAATGTTCGGGCTTCGGCACGCGTTTTAATCGTCGCGGGTTACCAATCGTCAACGGGGAACAAAATCAAACGACGACTCGGCGTAAACATTGCCACCGTTTTTGGGCGTACGCGAGAACGTTTTTTTGTATTTTCGCGCGGTGATCGTTTTTCAATTTTTTCAATTTTTTTTTTTGTTTTTTTCCCCCTCGCGTCGGTATTGATCGTTTCTAACATCGCGACGACACAACGGTGATATCGCGTGATGTCGTCGTCGTGGCCGGGCCGGGAGACCGGATTATTAGCATAATCGGAATAATTCGAAACGGCCGACAGCTCCGGCGGCGCGGCGCACACCGCACGCCGCGACGTTATCTCGGCCGCGCTTCTCAGCCCGTTTTTATCACGTGTTTCCTCGTCCCCGAGAGCACGCGGAGAGAGAGATAGAGAGACGCACGCCCCCGTCCGTCTCGACGATTTCTCTCTTATTAAACGAGTCCTATGCCGTTTGAATTGTGCGTTTTTAAACGGGCCGCACGTTTCGCGGGCACCGTTCCAAAACAAAACAATATATATATGTATATCCGTCGACAGCCCGCGAGCGCGACACGAAAAGGGGAAAAGACAAAAAAATAACCGCGCGAATATTATATTCGAATAATATATACGACGAACGAATTATATCTGGAGATATTTTATTTTCGAAAAAAAAATCGTCCCCCCATCCCGTACCTAAGAAACGTCTGTATAATATTGCTCTTACGAATACGCGCGCGCGCGCGCGCTGTTATTAATTGAAGAACACGTACAAAAACCGTTTGAAACAAAGCGCTAAATAATCCGTCAGATAAGTACGGTGCACGCGGAGCGTTGAAAATTCGCGTACGAGAAAACAATCGACGATTTCGACGATTGAAAACGGGTCGGTCGGGATCGGCGAAAAACAGAAACTATTCGGTTCGGAACGCGTGTAAGTAAGACGACACGCTCCTCGAGAACTCGAACGTAGCCGAGTAAATGAATTCCGACCGATAACGACCGACGAGAGTCGTTAACGACACGAAAAAATAACGAAACAAAGCGACGTGACGCGAAATTCCGTAAATTCGGTCTCGCGTCGCACGATTCGACGGGGCAAAAACAGCGAAATTCCTTCGGCACTCTCTCCGCGTCACGGCTACCGCCTTTTCGAAATCCCACTTAATTCGCGTACCCGTGTTATGGACGCGCGTGTACAAACTAACCTAACTATATACACACGCGCGCATACGATTTCTCAAGAAATACCGCCGTACGTACGTTTTAAGCGAAACCCATTAGCACGGCAATTAGAACGTATTGTTTCGAACGTTAAACGCTTCCAGTTTTTTCTCTTTCGATACACACGCGTACGCACAATTATTCCGTCGGAATTTTTCGAATTTTCACGACATCGTATTTCGAAAATCGTTCATGATCGCCGAATGAGTCGAACGAGCGAATTTAATACGTACGGGGATATTTTCAACGAGAAAAAAAACACGCACACACACACACGGTTTCCAACGGCATATCGTCGCCGCTCCGGCGGACTGACACGCTAATGGAAAATGTTTCGCGCGGCTCTTGACGTTTCCGCGATGAATGGAAAGTTCGACGATTCGTTTTGACGGCTGAAAAGAAATTAAAAACGTCGTGCGATCTAAAGTTTTTTCTCTCTCTCTCGATTTATCCGCCCCCCCCCCTCGCGCTTGTATTCCGTCGATACACCACGTCGACGTGACGTTGCCCGGGGGTTTTTTTCGTCGTTTGTCGTTTTTTCAATTAAAATACACGCGTGTACTTTTATAAACGGTTTATCGTCGCGCGCGCAAAACGCGTCCGTCGTCCCGAACAGACGTTCCGGCGTTGCGCGCGTCACGCGGATACGAGCTGAATGGAAACGGAGAATCCGCGAAACGCGGAAACGGAAAGCATTTGCCAAAACCCGACCCCCGCGCCGCGCGGCGAACGTCATTCCGATAAAACGGAATTTCCGCTGGCGCGTAACGGACAAGATAAGGACCGGGAGCGCAGGCTTAGGAAATGTACCACGCGACCGCGGCGCGCAAACGGCAAACGCCGTCACGGAGATACGGAGCCGAGCGAACGCGTCTGGCCGACAGGAAGAACGTAACCGCGGTTCGGATTTCCGAAGAGCGCGCGCGTTTAGGCTTTTGAAAATCTCTCTCGCGTTTTTTCTCGTCAGACGTTTTGTCACGTCCCTCGCCCCGTCGTGTACACGCATGGATGACAATCAAACGGCGTCCGTCGCGGACTTGCGGAGGTGGTCGTAAATAGAAAAAAATCGTTAAATTTCATTTCGATTTTCGGAGTCCACCAACACACACTCCCCCCACCCAGCAGAGGCCATGCTTAACCTAACGTTCGCAGGCACACTGTTTATTTTTTTGTATCCGACGTGCTTTAACTTTAAAACCTACGCGGCTCGTCGTCGCGCGCGTATAATTGAGCCGGCGACTTATGTAAACACGCGGTGTGTAAACGAATAGCGTTTGACGTTCACGTCCGCAAATTAGAATGCGATTCGATCGCACGTCAATACCGTGTGTTATGTACACACGCGGCCGTCGTGTGCGGCGGGGTAGTTTAATAAAAAAACTTTTCCCGACACATGCGCCGCGAGTTCAAAAACGTGCTAAAAACACTGCTGGGAGGGGTATACTCTCTCTCTCTATCCTTACGGATTTCGCGCGCGCGCACACACGATAAAAATAAAAAAAAATATCCAATAATGTACACGTATATATATATATAGATATTTTTTTTTTCGACTTCACGTGTTCGCTCCCAATACGACGCGCCGCGCTCGTCTATTCCGTTTGTCCTTAATGTCCGTCACGTACGTCCTCGCGCGCGCCCTTCGCGAGCTAAAAAAAAAAAAAATGTGTCCTCGCAACGACTGCACCTGTTCTGTTTCCTCTCCCGGCGTACCCGGAACGGTATATAATGCGTACGTACGTGTACACACGTGTGTGGCGTCGACAACGTACGGGACGGCGTTGTCGACGGAGAGGAGCGGTAAAAAAAAAAAACAGAGTGAGAGAGTGGAAACCGAACTTTTTCTCCGCGTGCACACGCCGCGCGCATAATATTAGCGGCGGCGTCGCGGGGAAAACGTCAGAAAACGATATAAAAATGTTAATGCACTCGTTTCGGGGAGTCCCCTTCACCTGTGCGCGGGAAATCCGAGGGAATAAAATAATAAAAACAAAACAAAAAAAACCACCGACACCGACGACGAAAAGAATCCCGAGGTAAAGAAGCCCCGGGGGGACGGCGTCCCGTTCTTTTTCCCTACCTTCCCTACCGTTTTTTTTTCCTTTTCGACCGCGACGCAGACAACACATGGCCCCGCAAGTGCGGATACGTGGCCGGAATGTCCGAACGCGGCCCCGGCGGGTTAAAGTTTATCAATCGTTTTTCTTTTATGTCTGTTACGCGCGACCGTACTCGATGTGACCCGCGTGCGAATCCTTAAAGCTCGACCCTGGCCGTCCGGTACGCGCTGGTCGTTGACGCCGTTTTTATCGTTCTCTCCGTTTTCCGCAAACGTCACGCCGCCCGACCGGTTTCGGTTCGTCCGGACGGACAGTTCGCCGCCGTCCGACTGTCGGCCAAAACTCGATAACGCGGTGGAAAGGAAAACGTTTAGTTTCAACGTACGAATGATTTGATTCTCTCCCGCCTTTATCCCGGCTGGTTCGGGGTCGGCCACCTGTGTCCTGACACTAGACACGATCTCCCGCCGTCCCCGTATCGCACACCCAATCGCGTCCGACCACTTCTTCTTCGGTCTTCCTCTTCTTCCTGTTCATTCCCATAACCGTGCTCACGGCTTTCGAATTTTCTCTCCCCGTAACATGACCAGCTAAGTCCGTCCTGCCTCATCCCATCCACGGCCGACGCCACTCGTGTGCTACACATGCTACACTCGTTCCCTGCTCTATTTTCTCGTCGAACACTCTGAACCACACGACGTAGTTGGTCTCACTACACTCTTATAGAACTTACCCGCGTTTAATCCTACGTTTCACATCCTCGTCGAAACAGCCGTTCTTTTATACAAAGGACCCCGAATACCAACACTTTCAACCTCGTCGACCTCGTTGTCGCCAATTGTCATTGCACTACTCGTTTCGTCCAACTCATACTCCATACACTCTGTCTCACTTCTACCAATCCTTAGTCCCTTTCCGCACATCAAGCCTCTGGTCGACTTCTCCCTTTTTCTCCCGCCAAAACTATATCATCGGCAACGTTTGGCTTTGTAAGTTTTACGTCGACCTGACGCAACCTCGTACGGTCTCCTCCTGACCTCCTCCTGTGTGTGTGTGACGACACCTAAGCATGCACGTGCAAGCGCGCGGCGACCGTTCTTCGTGTCCGACGAACGTCGAAAAACACGAAGAACAATGACGACGAGTGCAAACCAATCGACTGGACCGCCACCACCACGTCCCCAAAGCCGACCCCGCGTTTGCGACGTTTCGCTCCACGGACATCTACCTGCGACCCCGGTATCCGGGACCCGGTAATTCATCCGGTTGTTTCGCGTACCTGTCGTGCGCGCCTACCAAATAACGATCTTAACGTTCCCGGACGCGGCACAATGAACGTCACGGCAATATCGATATCCGAACGCGCTATAAAATCGTTAACCATTCGCGACGACCTTGTTTCGCGACGCGTCGGTGCGGGGGCCGTTTGTCGCGGTGTCGGATTAACCGCCGTCTCGTTTCCGCCCGCGACAACGTACTTACGGCCGTCGGAACTCGCTATTTTTTGCATCATTTGATTACGTGTCGGCTTATCGTCCGCCGTCGTACAAACAGTGTCCCGTGCGCGACGGACGAACGTACGTCCGAACGCGGCAAACGACGTTTCACGCGGACGTCTATTGTTCCGTTTTCTAACAGAAAAATTGTCCGCGCGTCCGAACGACCGTCGTCATAGGGATTATTACGTCCGTGTCGTGCACACACGTGCACAGGTTATCAGCATTGTAGTGGCTAGGGATCGCCGGTAACCATTTCGACGACGAGCGACACTCGTCTATTGTTCGACCGATTTCTACCCCTACGCATCTTCATTTCCGTCACCGACGTCAATCGTCAATCGTCAATGCACGTCGCACGTGAAATTGTATAACGACTATTCGTTAATAAAAACGCGCACGCATATATAATCCGTCACTCGCGATCGTATTGTATTTTATTATGGATTCGACAATTTTTGTTTGTTTTCCTTCGTATAGACGTTTCGATCTTCGTGTTAAGGAACCGGGCATAATTATTTCCGTCCAAACCGACAACGGAAACCGTACTCGAAAAGGCGACAGACCGTGTGCGCGTCGCTAATTCGTTATTAATTCAATGTTGTTTCTGGTCGTACGACATCCGATAAAACACGCGCCGGATAAGCGGTTTTCTCCGATTACACGTACCCGCTGGTTTTGTTAATCCCCTGACGAACGGTCGTGTACGGTTAGAAATCGCTTTCCGACGTGCTCGCGGCGCTCGGACGATAACGTCCAACGTCTCGGCACCGTCGCCGTTTCGGTTTCACGCGTATAGTCGTCGTGCCGGGATCGAAAACAATAATGAACAAAACAAACAAGCAAACAAATACGTCTTTTCCATTTCAACGCGTTTTACATACGGCGCCGTACGTTCGGCACACCAGAGCTTGACTGACGGCTACAATGATTTTCACTTAGATACATCGCGACGGTTATTACGCGGACGCTCGTAGAACTCTAGTAAAACCGTCCAACACAGAATACCCGGCGCGTCCCGGTGTCGAGGTGTCGGCTGTTGGCCCGTAAGCACTCAAGTCGCGTCCCCCGATAACGTGCACTGTTTTTGCGTTACGTCATCGTAAAACTATATACTCTGTCTCTCTGTGCGTGTGGTATACCGTGGAACGTGTATGGGCCCGACAAATGAACGAAATTCTTCGTTTTTGTTCGCAGTTGTTGCCGCGCATTTCCGTATTTCGAGGTATTTTAATGTTTTACTGTTTTTAATATATACAACTCTACGAAATCCGTAGTTGGACAACTCTGTTCACGTTTTTCACGTTTTCCAATTAAATCGTACATTGCGTGCTGATAATTATGAACGCGTATCTTTCAAACCGTATTTACGTAGCATTTCGATCCACGTAAATCCGACTCTTTTAATAGTATTTAAAATATGATATTATTTTTCTCGTATCGCCGGCTATACGCAGACGTCTTATAAATAAACAATAAAAAAAAGAAAAAAAATGTAATTTTTACACGGCTACGAAAACACAATTGAAATTACGGATTTATTAAAATACAAATATACGTGCAATTAGAATAACGAATAACCCGAAAACCCGTCGCGAGCTACACGGCGGAGACGGTAAGTATACCACGTTATATGTACTACACAATTCCACCCTTTTGGTTTCGACAAAAAAAAACACACACACACACATTTAGAAACGGTTCGGATGTTTCAAAAGGCGGCGCGTTTCGCGCGTATCGTCCTCGTCGTGTATTATCGCAAACGATTCGTATATTTACACGCTAAAATCGTTTTTTATTATTATTTTTTTTTTTTTTTTTATGGCGCGTGTAAAGAACTCTCGTGTGCAGACGACGGCGCGCAACAACAGCGGCATATCTCACGCCAGACGACACAATAGAATACCCGGTTCGGCGTGTATTATCGTAGAATCCGGCATTTTTCGCGTACGACCCAACAACCCTATCGTCGTAGCGTGTTCAAGCCGCCCGCGTAAAAATCGTCCGTGGACTGATAATACGATTCCGCGTCGCCGTGATCGAGAAACAATGCGAACGTTGTTGAACGCGCACTGTCGAAACGGAACAAAGAATCCATACGTTCGGTAAAAAAAAAAAATCGTATTTCTACACCGTTTCACACTCAATTGTCGTAACCAATCCGTAGACGGGGACATTTGCACGTCAAATCGAATCGGCCGACAAATCGTGATATTCAATATCGTCAATTTATATATCGACACTATTATATATATACGAGGTCAAAATTTTTCGATTTGTCATTTCACCCGATTCGTCTGGAAGCCGGGAATAAAAACGTAGAAAAGTCGTGTTTTAAACAGACCGCGTTGTTAGGCACGTGTTCGCTCTTCGTTCGCGTGCACTGGTAGAGAGACGCGCAAAACTCGATTTCGGAACAGACATGCTAAACACTTATTCAACGAAAAAAAACATTACGGTTGCACGCAGCTCGATATGAGTTTCGAGCTCGAACGTCAGACGATATTTTGTAAAAGAAAGTGTTTCTATCCGTTTTTTAGTCGTAAGCGTCCCGACGAATACTCATGGGCGGAAACGGAGTAGAGTGTTGCGCGAGCTGTAGTAGTCCCGCCCGAAAACGTTTCAATTGAGTTTTTCCAGTTTTAATGTCTGCGTTTATTCTCGTCTGAGTAATTTATAACAAACAAACAAAAAAAACGAGTTCGTTTGTGGCTTGGGAAAAATATCGAGAAAATCGAGAAACGTGTCGAATAAAGTACCGACGATATCGGAATCGGAGAGCGTAGTGTTTGATCGTCGTACGCGAAACGAAAAAGCGGTTCACGGACAGAACGCATAAGGTTATTTATTTATTTTACGGTCTGATTTCGACCCGTCGTTCCGTAAACTATGCGTCTGGTGCGTTGCTTTTCCTCTGGAAACCGGGACGCGAATTAAAATATGACGCCCGGGGAACGTCGACGAGCGCGTAGGAAACGATCGCGACGAACTTTGCTCGCGGACGATTTTTCCATTAAACAAAACACCGAACGCGCACAAAAGAAAAGAAAAGAAAATACTCGACAATAGGACAAAGAGCGCACGGCCGCGTGCGAGGAACGCGCGGAAAAACGCGGGTGCGGCGGGAAAAAATCTTCCGGCGCGGGGCGCGACCATTCGTCACCGGGCGTCAAATTGTCATTCGGCGAGATAAACCCGCCGAGATACGGCTGAGTGACAATGAAAAATGAAATATTATAATTTTCTACGGCGGCCGAACTGCAACAAGAATAAAGCTCCCCGCCGACAGTCGACACGAGCGAAACAAAACAAAAAAAAAAGGAAAAAGTGAAAAAGAATAATATAAAATAAAATAAAAAAATACACCGAGCGAATATTTACATATTATACGGTCTAAAGGGAAAAACGAAAATCCGAAACCGGTGTACGTATATATATATATATACGTGTATATACGTGTGTGCGTGCGTGTGTACGGCGGGCGAAAAGGGCGGGCGAAAGAAATTCAAATGAGAGAAGATCCGACGTTGACAGTACAGTGTATATATGTATAGAACGAAGACTCGCGGGATTCGGAATTCTTTTCGGAGGCGGATCGCGATGAGAAAGAGGTGAGGTGGTCGCCGAGGACTTGTTACGCTCCGACAAAAGTATATAATTGTAAATTTTCTTTTCTCTCCCGTTCGAAACGCGAAAAATCGAGTCCGGAATGACACCCGCACGATCGTTTTCTAATAACACCGGACAGACGGACGGGGGGATAGACTCGGTCTCGGACAGTCCGCAGCACGCTGGGCGTGGTCTGTTGCAGAACGGTGTGACCAACCGGTCGACGGGACGCCGTCCGGATATTACGTAAAACTAAATAACTAAATAAATAAATAAATAAACGAATGAATAAAACGTGCGTCGGGGGGGTTCGAACGCGTTTGCTCCGCCGAATCGCGATCGCGGCGCCGTCCGAGGAAACCGTACGCGCGCGAACGCCGTCGACCCGGTCGTTTCTCATCGTGTCCGCCCGACCTAACGTTTTTCGACGGCACGCCGCGCGTCGTTGTTATTGAGTTGTCTTCAAGAGCGTTCAAACGTCACTAAACGTCTCTGCTCCCCGTCCACGTCGGCATGCATAACAGATCGCCGCGCGTTTGGTAAGCCGGCTCGTGCCGTTCCTTCCGTCCGCGAACGGATATCGTCGTGGTCGACATGACGCGTAACGGTTACAGACTCGCGTTTGCAGACTGTGTTGGGGTTTTTGCCCCCCCGCCCGCTCGCTCGCTGTCAACGAGTTAGGTTAGGTTAGTCGGAGCGTTTTGGACGTAAGCTCCCGCGAACGGTTTGAACGAACTACCGCACGTGCCGAGCGTTTGTCGGAACGACGTTGTCGACGAACTACTCGAACGCCGTACCCGACCGTTCAAATAACGCGTTCACTGTCCTCGTTCAACAACGCAGTATTCGGTTCGCTCGATCGAAAGCGCCGTTTACGGTACCGATCTGTTGTCCGGTTAGGTTAGGTCAGGTTGAGTCCCGACAAGACTGACATCGCGTGTTGTACACCCTTGGAAGCGTGCCGGTGTGTAATTTTTCTGTTATTTTTTTTTTTTTGATTTCCCGACCGCGTTTTCTCGGCCGCGGACGACGAGATGTCATAGATGCCGAGTCCGTTCTACAAAAACCGTGTGGGCACCCCACTCACAACCTGATTTCTGACCGTGTTCTCTTTTTTTTTTCCCCCTCCAATCAAACGAATTTCTCCGTGCGACGTTTCATACAGATGATAAACAACTAATAAAATCAAATTTACAACGTGTTCACGCCGCACAAGTACACGTCCAAGCACGATGATCGCTAATATCTTATGGGGGATTTTCAAAACGGTCCGCCAATTCGTGCTTCATACGGTGTTATCGAGATAATAAATTGCCGCTATCAATCGAGACCGTACTCGATACAACAACACAGCGTATCGATAATAATAAAAATATTGAAAACAATGACATCAGACGCGTACAATTTTTTCATGATTTTTTCGTTGTTTTTTTGTTTTCCGTCTCTATGGTCAAGAATCCACGCGACGATTCACACACCGCAACACGCGCACTTTGAAACACGGTCCGCGCGACACGATAACGTAAAAACATGCGTACACATATTCATTTCTAATCGTTTACTCGACGGCGATCTGTCGTGATTGTCCCGGTGCAGTTGTTTGGAACCATGAAAAAATACCGTCGTTTCATAAATCGTTCCGTCGAAACGCAAACGCGTATGTACGCGCGCAACATTAAAACGAATCGACGACAACAAAATTATTCACTTATCGAGTACCATATCTCTCGTCGTTGATGATAATAATAATAATAAATCGATTAAAAGTCATCGCCACGTGTTCAAGGTTTAGTATTCAGCAGCCCCTTTTCTACAAAACAGTTTGACGATCAAGAAATCCAAGTGGATTCATTGTTTATAACACTTGAATAAAATACCGTTTTTAAAATTGAATTTGCGACCCTCTTAAAACGTCATTATCTTAATTCGGATTCGCCTCACACCTTCATGCCACTCTTGTCGAGTAGCTAACGGACGAATTAAAAACTACGTCTTTCTTTTTCACCAAGCCGTTTAAGAACTGCCGGATGAGGATTAAAATTAGAAAGAGGACCCGTGTTTAATTTTATATGGAACGTGTTTTGTTAAAAAAAGACGATCTTCCACTAGTTTTTATAACATCGTTATATCAAATTGATCGTTCCGACGATTCGAGCCCAAAAATGTAATTTAATAAATATAGTACATTAAAACATACGAATTTATGATTGAGTTTGGAAATACCTAAAGGTTTCCGTCCTTCATAGGGTGTTCAAGAGTTCTTTGGATATTATTTTGTTTTTTAATTTGTGGGATGCAAGACGCTTGTTCACACGAAAACACAAAATCCGGACAAACCATTTTTAAACCGGAAAAAAACGATGATTTCCAAAAAATACGACATAAATATTTTGTTTTGTTTTACACACACATCGATTTCGACGTCGCAGATCTTGGCAATATCCGCGAACACAGTTAATACACTCGTAGACGAAAACGGCAACCGGACCCGGGGGTTCGACCTGGATAACCTACCAATCGGTTTGTCATCAGATGTTATCGCTGCGACACGTACGACGTGGTGTGCACGTCCCGTCGAAATCGTACAACACGCATAACGCGAGTGCCAGTGCCATGGCGTGGCGGGGCGGTGAAGAGATTTCGCGGACGTAATTACGTTCTAAAATCTAAATACGACGCGCGCGAGCGTTACGGATGATTATGTATGTTGTACGTTTCGGATCGCTTAACGAGCGACGGGCCTGGTACCTGTTACAATACGCGATTTAGACTACCCGGTGGTAATCAGCGGTTGAAAGCGATTCCTCCCCCCCCCAACCCCATAGACATAAAACGTCATTATGTTATCGCTGAATTACAAAAATATTGATTGGTAAAAAAAAAAAAACAAAGATTGGTGTGAGTTTATTGAAGCTTTCGTGGATCGAAATTTTATTGCTTGTGTGATTTTCGGAAATATCCGTGTTGTGATTTTTATTTCGCTTTCGTTTCGGAACCGTTTACAGGTTCCATCTTCAGAGTACGTGGTGCACGTTTGACTGTCGTGACTTCTGTCTACGAAGAATGTCTACGTTATCGTCCCAACGTTGTGGCCAATTGTTTATTGAAAACAATGAATAACAAAAAGGACGTGGCTAACATCTCTTGAACCAAAAACGTACCAAAAAAAAAAAAAAAATTTAATCAACAGTTTTTTTTTTTATGTGATGACGATCTAAAATTTAAACATTTTACGCGAGTAAGTCCTGAAACGTTCGATTACATTTTAAACATGGTCTTTGAGGAAATTCAAAAAGTTGATACTAACTTCAGAATGAGTATTAAAATTTACAATAATGTTCATGATATAACCCGTATGATAGTAGCGCAATGTCTTGACTGGTCGAATAGTGCACGTTCTATTTCGATCAAACACGATCAGTCATGACCAGAGATAACTAAAGAGCACAAATGTTTTGTTTTGACCGTGACTCGCGGGTTTTCACCCAATCGCCTGTTTTTCATTAGTCATAATAAAGCTGCTTTAGTCGGTCTGCCTTAGGTCGCTCCGAGCAGCTTTGCTCTTACGGTGTGCGGCCGGCCTAACCTCGTCAACAGTTTTTAATCGTTCAAAATTTTTCTCCTTCCGCCGTACACCATCGCCGTCTCTGTCGATTTCGTTCTCACGGCTTCGGCCGACTCGAAATGCGTTCACGTCGACGCGCCGTTTGATTTCGGAAATACAGCCGAAAGTCGCACGGACCGACTTTAAATTTTATTTACAGCGCACGAGTCTTGACGGACAATGCTTCGTTTTTCACACAAACACCTAACCTAACTTTCTTCTTACTCGGCCTCCGAATGTTATCAAGACGTGTTGCACACAACAATGTCGATTGCCATATTATTTTGCAGCCGTCATATCGGCAAACACGATCGTTTGTGCCACTAGAAAACACGTGACCCGTGACACGACGTCGTCACGACATGCGCACGTTCGTCAACAAACGAAAACCTTCGGTCGCAATATTTTTACCGGGAACGTTCAATGAAACTCGACGTGTCCGTCTGGCGTGAACGAGGCTGCTAACCGTAAGGGATTACTGATAATGATCACTATATGGGTCCGGGCGGATCCGCCTTTTGTTCTCGATATTCGTGATTCTTCACAACATTGGGCACACACGCCCAGAAAAATAACCTAACCTGAACACCCACATCCGGACGAGGAGCTCCGCACAGCTACAGAACAGAAAAACGAAGGAAAAAATTGCGCTCCTTGCCGACCCGATGACCCTCAAATCCGACAAATGTGATCTCAAGGAAGGAGTTCGCCTGAAGCCTGTGCAACGAAATTCATACGTTATTAGGTATGTGTACGAAGTATAACGTCTAAACGGATCATACACAAACGAATGACTTCATTTTCCGACGAAAATCCGGGGGACCGTGGTAGGACGCTTGGGACTCAGCTCGGATTCTCCCCGGGTCTCGACGGGACTTCGACGGTCGATGAGGGTATCTCGCGTCCGCCCGTCCGATCGACAACCGATTAAACGCGTATTTATCGCGGATCAAATGTCGTTTCCTTCGCCGTTTCGTTCTCTTCGCGCGTGCACTCGGCATTGTTTCGAACGCAGTCGAGAAAGCGGGGGGATTAGCCCGCAACGTCCTGTCGGAGACTTTTTTGTTAATTATACGAACGCGCGACGGACTGATCCGCTGGTCGTGACGTTCGTTATCGCTGGAAACGGTCGAATATTATTGATGTACGACAGGAGATATGACCGGAGCTGTGCTTTACAACGTTCATAACGTCCGCATTCAATATACACATCCGAAAACGTTGGCTTCGATTGTTTTTTTGTTTTGTTTTTTCCGTTTGTCCATTATCACTCGCCCGACGGTTAGATACGTGTCGGTACACGCGTCGGATATATTTTGCTTCCGGGCTGCTCGGAACAAATGCCATTCACGCCGACGCGTATGGATTCGGGATACGTTTTTTGCGTACACGGGTTTCCTTTCGAACACGACGCTAACCGAACGTCGTCCGAATCGCATGCCGTTTTCAAATGATCATGAACTATTCGAAGAAAAATATTAAAATTTTTAAAAAAATATATATATATATTCTAGTTGTCTCCAAATGAGCGGCTTTTGGCCGCGCAGCGTGCGCTGGGCCAAACAACAGTCGACGGCCCCGGAGGCGAGGAAAAAAACCGTCGACGTTTTGCGACCCGTGGTTTTCGATCGGTCGGCGCGTGCCTACAATCACGTTATCACGAGTATTATTTCGTAATCTGTCCGTCTAAACTTCACGCGGATATTGTCATGTTTCTGTGGCCCGTGGACTGTGGACCGCTATATATATATATATATCATATCGTCGTTGTCGAACGACAAAAAATACGATAAGGTCGTCGGTTTCGGTTCGTGTTTTTAACTCGATTCGGAGGTAGAACACGGCGAATAACGGTAATCGAATCGACGCTAACGAATGGCGAGCGTGATTTTTCGCCAATTTTATTCATACGACCGAACGCCGTGCCTGACCACGGGCGTGCTTTTTCGCGCGGGTCAAATGTTGTGGGCTCCTCCGTCCGCCCGCGCAAACGTGGATCTCGGTTGCTCCGATCGCTGCAGGTCCCTAACCGTTGGACTCGAATAACGTAAAACGATTAGTCGTGTGGTTCTGCGAGAAAAAACTCCTATTGTCTTGCAGAAAAGCCACAAGAACGCTCGAGTCGATGGACCGGTCGCCGAGAGCAGGCGGTCGAAGCAATAACACGCATTGTTCACTCGGTCCGGAAGAAATCGCCGAAGCCACAAAACTATACGTTTGATTATTTTTATCGGTGAATTTGTTTACATCGTTTTCCGCCCAACTAATAATAATAACGTCTATTTTGTTGTACCTAATATGTTGTCCGTGACAATAAAGAACGCGAACAGTTTACAATTTCCAATTTTTTCTGCCGGCGACCGCTGTAATCTGTGCGTTAAAAAAAAAAAAACTTAAAAGTTATTACGTTTTCTGGGAACGTTTATTAGTTGCAATACGGCTATGCAAAACATATTTTTCGCAATCTGTGCGCGCGAAACGAGAAATTCGGTCGAAATCCGTTGAAAATTTGTCGACGTATGAGAAACCGTTTTTATTTTTTTATTTTTCTTACAGTAGCACCGGGTTTGGACGTGCCCGCGGCGCGGCCTACTGACTAACTCGATGATAACAAGTCATTTTACAATACCTATACGATTCAAACCGGTCTTGGCGACTGCCCCTTGGTAATCTACACCGTCTACGTCGTTATCATATATTTCAATTGAATCCGGGTGAAACGAACACGAGTTTAAAAACGGCATTATATATTATTATTATTATTTTTTTTTGTAATACGTTGGCGCGCGTCGACGTGACACTCCGGGCGTACGGGGTCCCGCCGGGTTTCGCCACTGGGACCGCGGTGCTCCAGGATTCTGTCCGATCGAACGCTGGACCGTCTTCGTGGACCATCAGCGGCGGGCTTTCCGGAGCCGTGCAAATCCGGATCCCCGTCGTTGTCCTCGACGCGTCTCGTTCCGTACACGCATCCCCCCCCCCCGATCCGGTCCGGTCCGGTCCCGGTCGGAAGACTCCGCGGGACAGAGATGCCGCGACGGACAACACTGCGGAATGTGTAACGCGGGCGTCCGCGCACGTGCCGTAGCAAAGCCGACTTGCGTCATTGTTGTCGGGACGGTCGGTCATTGTTGGCCGAAAACGACGATCGCATCATCAATAAAAGCAGCCATTGTGCGCGGACGACGATTATATACCGTACGCGGGATACCGAACCGCCTTATCCCTCACGCGAGCGTATTACCCCGAGGTTTTCCCCCCATTGTCCGACGGGATTTTCCTACGAACGTTTTCCCGCCGGGCGCATTGTTGGTCGCTACGATACGGACGGTTTTTAAATCGCGGGAAAATTCGCGACTGTCCGCGCGCGCGAAAAATACCCACACACGCACGCGCACGTACCCTGGCCGAGGATACGACTACGATGAGAACAATATCGTGAACAATATCGCGGTTTTTCGTTTCCTCCGTACGCGTCATCATATTATATATATATATATGTGTGTGTGTGTGTATCGGTTTTTCCGGTATTATTAGAAAATAATTACGAAATCAAACAAGCAAGCCTCTCAAGATAGAGGAAACGAATAGGAATCATAGCGAGTTAGGACTCGGAACAGCAGAGAGATTAAACGGAATATTTAGAGAGTCCGACAAAATACAACAGCGATGCTCTGTTCCGCGCGAAGCGTACGAAAGAGGAGAATCGTTGAGGTTAGATGTTGTGAGCGGCGCGGTAACGCAACAGATATCAACGCGTGAACGGTCAAATCGCGCGACGGACGGTCCGTGTCGTTGTCAACCAAATCTCGTTCGGCACGTCCGGCACGACGATCCGGAGATCGCATAATCGAAATAAGACCGGACCGAGGAGCAGAGAGGACACACGTTTTACACGAATTTCAGGTGGATCCCAATGTCGTTGTGTGGAAACGGTTTTTTCGAAATTACTCTCTTGTTGTTTTGTTTGGCGCGTTCGTGCCGAGCCGATGACGATAACGAAATAGAACGTCAAGTTTCGCCCGCGACGTCGTAAGCACGTGTATCGTATGCGTTATTTTCGTACGACAGACTTTCCGTACCCAGGCAGGCGTACGTCGACGACGTGGCGGAACGAGCAGCAACATATATGTACGTGTCGGACACGAGTAACACGACTTTGTCGAAGTTAGGCAAACAAGTTAGGTTAAACAAGCCAATAAGTTGCGCACGGGGCACGAGGCACCTCTCCTCCCCCCGGTTCTAATTATAATATCGTTTCCGTCAGACAGCCGTAATCGCGTGGCCGTGTGCCGATCGCGAGCGCGTGTTACGTGTCGCGCGACGACGGGGGTCGTTCGTCGACGAGGGTTACACTCCGCCGCGGAGCGTCGCGTGATAACAGCGGACGTCACGCGTGATAGACACGACGGACCCGTCGGCACATTTTACCGGCTCGGACCGTGAAATCACGTAGCCACGCAAATGATGGCGTAAAAAAATATTTGTACGTCGAACGCGGTCGTCTATAACACAATACGATATTTAAAAAAAATATATATATATGTATGTATGTGTACTTAAATATAGAAAAAAGCCAATTACGTCGATCAAAGAAAAAAAAAACGAAGCATAAAAGTTGTTGTATATGTGTGTGCGCGTTTGTTTACTACCGGTTCCGGCAAAATGTCATCAATCGCGTCTGATACAAACAACATACAACAACAACCGAGTAATGAATTATTTGGTGAAACGATTTGGAAAAAATTGCATGGAGAAATTTGAAACACGACACGATTGATTCGACCCGAAGTCTCCGCGCGGCAAACAAAAACGTGACGTATGTATACGTCGAAAATATCTCGTGGACGTGGAGCGAAAACAAATACACTTGTACTTCTTCTTCGTTTGTGTTATTCCTATTATCTTGCACGGGCGTCGTTGTTGTTGTGACGTGCAAATAATAATTTCTCGAAAACAAAAACGTTTATCTGAATCCATACACGCACGCCAATAATCAGATAGCGTCGCGATCGTAACAAACAGTTTTGTTTTCGAAACGTCCGCGGATGAAAAAGTAAACAACGGGATTTAACCGCGTTATTGATTATTATTATTATTATTATTATTATTATCATCTAATTATTAGACGGGAAATCGATTTTTACCCCGAATGTTTATACTGAATTCGGACACGGCTCGTCGACGGAGTCCAATACATGACGGTGCTTACGCGTTATATGTTTAATCATTCGTTAAATCGCGTTATGTCACAATGGCGAACGTCGATGTTTTAACGACACACACTGAACGATTTATTAATTCGCGAGATCGAGTTAAAAGTTAAAAAGTTCAATTGATTTTAATTAAGTTAATTATTTATTTTTGCACTCAAGACTACATCATACGTATTATTATTTTTTCAATAATTGAACAGAAACAAACGTTTCATGAATAATACTGGAATGAATAACAAACACTCGCAACACGAACCACGTTTACGATACAATTTTACGTTCGCGGAACTTATTCACGTGACATTTTGTTTTTCTTCCTCACAAGTCACGACTTTTAAACGTATTTTTCGCGTCGACTCGTAAAAAACAAAAACAAAAACAAAAATCAATCGGTGCGGGGAGGGGTAGGGGAAATCGAATACGTCGGAAAGCGTGCACACCGAACGTTCGTCTAGTATCCCAGTACGTACGTAATCACGTCATATGCATACGCGCCGACGATGACAACGAAGACGACGACGACGGGGACGAGATAATACGTCGCGTCGAAATGTTTACGGTCCGTCCGTGTGATATCAACGGCGTCGGCCTTGGAGATTTCGGATAACGGTGTCGGTGTCGTCGTCGTCGTCGTCGTCGTCGTCGTCGTTCGTAATATATAGACGCGCGTTCTCGGGGCGCGACATTACAGCCGTCGTCGTATCGTTTTCGATTTTTCTCGTGTGTACGTACACGCACGCGTTTCCCCTCTTCGGACGTTTGCCCGTCGCCGACGAGGTCGTTTTTCGTTAACGACCGCGTTCGGTTATCCGTTTTTACACGACCAGCTACCGTGTTACGCGCGCACACACACACACGGACGGACGTCTCTCCGATACGGTTTTCGAAGAATATTACGTGCTCGCGGCCGATCGTCGGCCGCGGCCGAATGGGTAGAAACACACGTCTTCGGCGCACGAGGTCTGCGGTTCGATCCCCAGTGGAGTCAACGAGATTTTTCGCGTTGCCGACGTGTCAGGTCTCTGGTGCAAGCCGGCCCTAAATTATCCGTCCCGCGTGTCCGTCTTTGACTTGTCCAAGAACCATCTTCGACCCCCCCCACCGCCACCACCCATAATACGTGAAAGGTGCATATTTAGTGTTCGGGACGAATTAGAGATGGATGTCGTATAAGACATCTGCTGGTTTTTTTTTCTCTTCTCTTCTCTTCGAATCAACTAGCGACGGAAACGCATCGCTCCGTCGCACGGCCGATTAATAAGACGGGTCTCACGCTAGAACCCAGTGCCTAAGATTGTTGTGTTTCGCTACTGCACACGCACAATATTTCATTTATTACACCCCTACCCCCTTCAAAAACCTACGTCCTACGTCGATAAAAGTCCCCGGACCGCACAAAATTCAACTACGAAATTATAACGCATAAAAATATGTGTTAGATATTAAAAATGATGAAAATAATTAACCGTTTGCTATTGCACTGCTAGAACCGACTACGTACGACTCTCTCACGTCGGTGTGCACACTCGTCGGAGACGTCGACTGCAATTGTCGTGAATTCGATTTAATATTTTTTTTCTCTCTCTCTTTGGACGGTACACACAAACACTGTCTTTCTCGAATTAAAAGAATTAATTTTTCGGTATCCGTGATTTGAATCACGTCCTTGTAACTTCACTCCTATTAAAAAAAAAAGTCGTACCACCTACTGATGAAAATCCGAGCCGGCTGGGATCGAGTCGCAGGTCGGAACTAAACGCACGTGGTCGCACGATCAGATCCGGGTTTAACGCGAGAGCGCTGATAACGTTATCGAGGTCGGGAAAGTTCGCGCGCAACCTTCATTTTATAATCTCAAACGAGAAATGAATTTTTCATTGACTTCGTCATAACGCGGTTTTTTCGACGATTTCGAACGATTTCGAAACCGAGCACGTTTCAGACCGAACATAAATGAGCCGAAATTTCCAAAAGTACGAGTTCGGTCACGTCAGTCACGGAAACATCGTCGACTCGGGTGGACGGTGGCGGACGTAAAGTGTGTATTTATCAATGTACTTAGCACAAAAAGAAAAAAATATATATATACATACGGAGTGTTTCTGAACAGAATACCGTAATTTCGGGTGACTCGACGACGAAAGTTTGGAAATTTGTCTACTAGCATCAAAACCTAAGTTATTGGATTTTTATTGATAAACAATTGATATAAATGCGAAAACGAATACGCCATGATAGTTCCCGGAAAATTCTCGTACGAATCGACGTGTTTTTGTTCGTTTTCGACCGACGACTCCACACGACGAAAACACTGACGTAGGTCCGCCGATTGAACGAAAAACGGACGCACGAACGATAAACGGTGTCTTCGAGATCGTTATCCGTTATCGGTTGGTCCGACATGAATTTCTCAAAACGTTCCGTAGGCCTCTGAAGGGCCTTTTACACTCGAATCGTTGAAACAGTATCGGCACCACGCGGATACGGGCCCGTGGCGTGGCCGGTGGAAAATTCCCGATTGGAAAACACGCAACAAAAACGTTGGACGACTATTTACGTACACGTACACGGTTCCGAGTGAGCTATTATCGAAACTTGCGATAACGGTGGACGACGCGATACCGCGGTGGTGCGACCAGGTCGCGAAACGGACGGGACGACCGTCTCAACGTCAGTAACGTACACAACAATAAAATAGATTTTTATCGAGTTTGGCGGAAATTCCAGCGTCAATCGTCCGATGTTTTGTCGAAGGACACGGTGATAACGAGCGTTTTGTCGTATCGCCGTCGTTTACGTACGATTACATACGATCGAGTACGACGGCGCTCGCGTTTTACTTTTGAACGTGCAAAACGTCCGCTGCTACTCGACCACAGTATAAATCTGAGTAGGCACCCGGACGTTCGGGGCAGGCGCGGGGATCCAGAATTTATTTCCGGGGGGCTGGCATCTTAATCAAAACGACTTTAATTTTGTCGCATCGAGTAATGAAATATTTTCACCGAAATAAAACAATAAAGTCCGTATGTTTATCGAATGTCGAATCGCGTGGCGGTCGCGGCTGCTATCGGAACAATTTATTGTCCTCAATACGGAGATGTTCGAGATATTTTATTAGCCGTACTGTAGGTGTATTGTGTTATGTGTAACCCATCAATTTTTAAAGGTTCACGTATCGTTCGATAATTAAACTGCAATACATGTATGAAAAAACGATTATATGTACTTTGATAAAAAGAGGTATTTTATCTTTATTGGTTATCAAAAACGTTAAATCCCATAGCTACGACTTCATTTTAAATTGTCTTTCTATAGTGTCATAGATAAGAGTTAGAATTGTAAAAAACGATACTAACAAAAAAAATTTAACAAAAGTCTTCCTTGCCCCCCCCCCCCTTGGATCCGCGCCTGGTTCGGGGAACAACACGTTAGGTCCGGGTTTTTGCACGCGTCCGGAGTGAAACGACCGGGTGGGGTGGAAAAACTTTAACGGTGGTACGCGACGATCGTGACGCGGTTTTCCGTTACGAATTCGTCGCGAGAAGACGCCGTTAAAACACGGACGCACGTTGCCGGTCCCGGTTCTTGCTCGTCCCGTGTGCCGCAAACGTGCACACGACGAGCGGACGACAGTTTTCCCCCCCGACACGGCGAAAACCGCGAAATAAGTTCCAAACCATGACGTCTGACGGTAGCCGACGACGAGCGAAACCGGCCAACCGCCACGGGTGGTTTTTCGTACTGCGACGTTGTTGGGAGTCGGACGCGTTTTCCGTGGTTGTCGAGTCGAGAGAATGTTCGTACGCGCATTTGTCCACGAAAACCGGTGACCCGCGCGTGTCCTACCTGCTCGACGCCGCGCCCCCGCCCCCTCCCCGCACGGCAAAGCCGACCCGCCGGCCCCTCCCCCGCCCCCGTCCCGACCGCCGAATACGCCGTGCCGTGTCGAGCGCAAACACGACGACGCGTCGTCAGTCTACCGGGACGCGCGACCGACGGAACGCGTAACCGCACGAACCTCGTCGCGCCACGACCGTCACACGATGGACGTGAATTTCGGTACGCTGTTGACCTCGGACCTAGGCGGCCAACGACGGACCGACGGTAAGACCCGTCGCGTGACGTTTTTAACGCCGTCCCCGTCGGCTAAATTCAAACGAGATTTCTGTACGTTTTCCCGATAGAGCCAGCCGCCTCCGCCGATGTGGTCGTGGTCGTCGCGGCGTCCGGCGCGGGCAGCAACAGCAGCGGTACGCCGTCGGACCTGCCGGCCGTCACGTCCACCGGGACCAGCCAAGAGGACGTGCACGCCGCGGCTTACCTGTGCGCGGCCACCGACTACGACAACATGTTCGCCGGCTACGCGTACTGCAACGGCGGCGCGTACGACCCGTACAACTATTCGCAGACGTTCGTCCCGTTGCCGCCGTACACGGGTGAGTCGCGTTTTCGGCACGCCGTATTGGGCGGTAAACGATGCCACCCGGTCGGGTTATCCACCGGACTTGGTCGTCCAAGTTTGCGAACACGAACGCAAAAGAAATAATAAAATATAATAAACGCCACGTCGCCGTGCGCGTCCCGCGGCCGGTGCCATAGGTCGCGCGTGATTACGTACGTGAACGATAACACGCTATTGATGCACACGGTCTCGCGTCCGTTATTTTCGACCGGAAAATACACCGGCGCGGGGAACGCGCGTAAATTCACGCGGACGATCCGCGACCGGGGGTGGGGGGAAATGATTCGCCGGCCGCGACTGCGAACCCGGTGTGCGGGCCGCTTTAAATCTGGTTATCGGGTTCGCGGTTTTCGGCCGATCGTTTTTCAACGTCCGTCGTTGTGCCGTTGTCTTATCGCCGCCGTGACCGGCACAACACGGATCTCGATGAGCGGTGGCCGGTCTTAAGGCCGAGGGAAAAATAACAATAACAATAACGGCAGGTAAATAATAATAACAATAATCCGCGTTGGACGGTTTCGTAGGCAAACGACGATTTTAACGTATTTTTATAAATACGTGTTATCATCACGCGTATGGAAACCCGATAACGCGCGTTATACCAAATGAATAATACCGTTCCCCCGTCGCAGACATACGGAACGTCGTGCCGTCGTTGACACAGCCGCAGCAACACCACCATCATCACTATCACCAACAGCAGCACCAACAGCAGCAGCAGCAGCAGCAGCAGCTGCCTCACCACGACCACTATCACCATCACCAACAGCAACAGCAACAGCAACAGGTGACGGCGGCGCTGCTGCAGACCGCCGGCGGCGTCGTGCGGAAACGGGAGAAACAGAAACGCCAGCGGACCGCTTATACCAGCGAACAGCTGATGCGCCTGGAAGAGTCGTTCACGGCCAACCAGTACTTGAACCGGGCCAGACGCATCGACCTGGCCCGGACGCTGAGGCTGACCGAGAGACAGATCAAAATATGGTTCCAGAACAGGCGCATGAAAGAGAAGAAGTCCAAGAGAGATTCGGGTGAGTGCTGAAGCATTTCGAATTTTGAAGGTTTCGTATGCGCGCGAGGCGAAAATCACGACTCGTCTCGTTGACGTCGGCAAAACTCGCTTCGAATAATTTTTCTCTGCTCGACGTGGAACGGTTTAAAAATAAAGTCGACCGGCGACGGGAAGACGCGCGTCGTATCGAATTCCGAGAAAAGCGTATGTGTTATCGTGGTCGCGCGTCCGTCTGCCCGGGAAACGTGTACGACGGATAACGATTGTAATAACAACAATGTACGTCTTATCTCGTCGTACACGTGCCGCGCGCATTATTATTTCCAAAAACAACAATCGTTTTCGTATCGCTTACGTGTTGCGCAGGTAAATTTGTCCGTTGGGTAGCCCAAAGACTGATTGGTCCGAGTGTCGTCGTAGGCTATGGATAGAATCCGTCCGAGGAACTTGCGTAAAGTAGTAGGGGCGCGTGTGAGCCGTGTGTTCCACGTGTTCCAGAACGGCCAGGCTAACCCGTGGAAATCGAACGGTGAAATTTTTCTGAAGTATAACACGAGTCCGGTATAAATCGAATTGGCGTATTTCATTGTTTCCTTTCGTGCACAACTCGGTAAAACGTCCTAACGGTTGTTTTATCAATCCGGCGACCGTAACAACTCGTTCGAGAGTACGCTGTTCCTTTCGCCGTCCCTCGTTTTCGGTTTGGTAATACATTACCGGACTCTTATCAAAACGTATCGTAAATGTCGTCCGGACGGCAAAACATCGTTTTTGTTTGTTAAACGTAGGTTATTACTTTTGCTTGGTATATTTCGAACGCGATCATATTTTGGAACGGTGCCACGCGTACACGTCATACGTTTTGTAAACGTTTTTTTTTCCGACATTACGTCGGCGGGACTTTCGTTTGTAAGACTCCGTCGAATTCGTTATGAACGCGTCGCTAACCGTCGCCGAGGTGCTCTCGGATGCGGGATGTTCGGTTATAGATGTTTGATACGACTTATGAATATCATAATTTGACCGTAATTAATATTGGAAATAATGATTATGATCACGTTAACACAGGCGACAGCTGATGTTATCTAACCTCTTACGTTTCAATATGATTTTAAGCGTGTGAGGTATTTTACCACCCAAAAAAAAAAAAATTTGTCACGTGTGCGTGCAGGTGAACGCGGAAATGTTCGGGGGGACGTCTAGTACATCTAGAGCAGCAGCGTTTCTCAAACGGTTTCGAGTTTTCGTGGATCGCGAGAAGTTTTTTTTCTATTAACCGTATAGATCCTAAGAAATTCGTGGATTTTTCGATTTTCTGGGAGGAGAATTCGGGTCCCGCCGACGAGTCCCTCCACGGCGTTGTGGGCCGTGTTAATTCCCCGTTCGTTTTTATGCGACGGTCGACCTTCTCGTGCTCGCCGCCCAACGTCGAGCCGCGTCCACGCGTAGGCGTTGGCGTTTTTTTTAATTCGCGGTCGAATCGCGTGAAACCGAAGTCGACGGCGCGCCGCGTACACGATACAACGACCGCGGCGGTGTCCGCCGACACACGATAATGAAAAACGGTTCTGTTACCGCGCGCAGGCCAAGTGGAATCGACCAGCGGTGGCGCGACGACGCCGGCGGCCGACGCGGCGGGTCCTCCGCCGGCCGTGCCGTTGACCGCGACGACGGCGTACGGCGGCGTGCATTACGCGGACAACGGGTGCTCGCCGCCGCCGCCGGTCATGACCGCCAAGATGATAAGGTTCAGCCCGACCAGTTCCACGCCGTCGCCGCCGTCGTCCGCCGTCAGTCACCACCAACAGCAGCACCAACAGCAGCAGCAGCTCGTCGAACATCAGCACCAGGGCCCGTCGACCACGTTGCACCATTACTCGTCGTACGGCACCGTCACGGCGGCCGCGGACATGTACAACGGCGGCTGTCCGCCGCAACCGCCGTCGTACGAACAGGCGGTCAACGGACAGCACATGGTTCAACACTGGTATCCGACGTCGGTCATGTCGTCGCACCATCAGACGTCCGCCGCCGCCGCCGCCGCCGACGGACTGCAGTGAGGTTAACCTAAACGCGTCTCTATTTTATTATTATTATTATTATATATACGTTTATCAATTTTTCTTATATACGCGCGCACGTGTTACGTTATCACTACTATATATCTGTTTTCGTTATTATATTCCGTCTTCGATTTTATTATTCTCCTTTTTTTTTTTTTTCACTTATATATATATATATAATTACTTTTTATATCGCATACGACACTTACACATGACTGCATACATTTACTCTCTGTAGTGATCATAATAATAATAATGTAAAAAAACGTAAAAGAAATCCAATTGACGACACCGTACTCACATATTATTATTCATTATATATCGTATTATATCACACTATATATTACTGTAAACGCGGCAAACCGATTTCTCCATACTATATTTTAATCGACAACAATTATTACCATTATTATATTTTTTTTTTTTTTTTACTATTATTATTACTAAATGATAAGTATATATATATATATTATATTACAATAACGTTTTTATTTTTCTGATCAACTTGCAAACGTAGTTATCTTCCGCATATGTTATTTCCATTTACAACGTCTTTATTTTTTTCTCTATTATTTATATATATATAATTATTACTATTATTATTATTATCATAATCATTATTATTATTATCATTATTATTATTATTATATGACTTTTATACATGTTTTTTTTTTGTGGTATTATTAATTTGTATCCGTGATTTTGATGACAATCATACCTGTGTACTTTTTGTACACACACATATGTGAGAGAAAAAATAACATTTACAAGATGTATATTTCGATACGAATTTTTCAGTGTTAACATAATTAATTTAAAGGACGATAACGCGTATGAAAAAAAAAATTAAAACCCAAAATCGTTATATATCATGTGTTTTAAATACATTATACGTCGGACTTGGACACGACATAGTTAGCCGGCCGCCCGAAAAGTTTTACTCGTTACAAAATCAATTTTGTTATTCGTTTTTGTAAATGTACACGTTTTCGTGGTACGTTGGCCTGTTTTATTTTCCCCATCGTTTTAAAACCCCCCCGATAATATTATTGTCTTCTGATTCCGTTTATAATATAACCGGTAGAGAAAAAAAAACCGAACGTTTCACCTATTTTAGTCTCCTTTACGTCGTAGTAAGTATAACGCGATACACGTTTTCGTAGACCCCGAGCCGAGTCCGAGTGAGACGTTAAAAGTGCTCTTATTATTATATGTACACGTGTGCGTTACACACGTATTAACACACACACACACACACATGGGCGTTCATAGGATAATATTTAGGGGGGGGGACAAAATAATTTATTATTTTTGATAAGGAAAAAAAAAATAGGTTAGGTTCAATAATTTAATATAGTCTTGTGTTATTTCATCAATGTATGATATTGATTTCAATTTCCAATAATCATACCAAATTAAACCATTTGTATTTAACTGTTGTATTATCACAGAAGAAACAGAAGGGAAATTTGTTCAATAAACAAATATATTAATAATGCTTATTAATATATATATATAAAATTACTTAAAATATGTTTATTTATGTTAAAAAAATAAAACGTCGACCTTTACAATGGCAATGTGAAAATACCAATTTTAGCAACTATACTTATTTTCTAGGGGGGGGACATGTCCTCCCCTTGCCCCCCCCCCCAAACAATGGACGCCCATGCACACACACGAGAGCGACACAGTTGACCGAAAAACGTCTGCGCGTCGAAAATATCCTTCCCCGTCAACACGCGCCGACAATGAACGGACCTAACCTAACCCGTCGACGGCGAGTGGCACGGTCCGGTGCACGTCAGCTTATACTTTACGTGGCTCGACAATAAGCCGACAAAATGATTCGGCGGGATTAGGGAAACGCGCGAACCGTACAGAGGACAGTCGCAAATCACAGCCGGCAGGCAGACACGCGTCCCGAAGAGTCATTTTGAACTCGGTTCAAGAATAACCCGAGCGACCTCACCGTCGGAAGTACACACACACGTATATATAGTCGTAATTATTAATGAAGATTTTTGGCGTCTGAAGGCACGGGAACGACAAGAGAGACGTCACGCGGATTTCGAACGCGGGTTCGGTCATTTTTTTTTTTTTTTCTGTCAAACGATTTTTCGCAATCGTATTTCCGCGCGTAGCGTTACGCCGACGGATAGGTTGGGAAATTCGCGAAGACGACCCGTGTCCGCCGTAAATCCGAACGTACGGCGTTCGTCTACTCTGTACCAGAACCGTGGTTCGCGATAAATGTGAACGTGAAGAAGTACGCATGCATCAAATGTTAATAGCGTTGTAATTTACGAACCGTTCGTACGACGCGTTGTATTTATCGTTTCATTGTAGTTTCTATTGCAACATCGTACCGTGCGTTTTCATAACCGCTACGGTTCGTTTATGCGATTTGTTCGATAATACGGCTGGTTTTTGGATTGCAGAAATCAAACACGCCAATTTTTTTTTTTGCGTCCGACGCGTCGAAAAACAAAATGATTCGTTTTTCACAAACACCGTCCGGATTGGACGGGTCGTATCATGTATAGGAGGTTTGTTTGGTTTGAATTTCGGCGGCGACGCACGTGGACACGGGGGACGTAATCAGTGGCGTAGATACGATTTTTTTCTAGGAGGGGGGGGGGGGGTCAAAGGAACTTTTAAAAATTAGAATATTATCGAATTAATGAAATTTTCAATAAATAAATAGTAAATGCTTTATAATAATAATTTATATTTACGATAAATGTATTTATGAATGTTAAATTTTAGCTTCGTGCGCACGAAATCAATGACACGATATTTCAAAATTTTAAAGGATAAGAACAAGCTTTTTTAGTGTGCTGGGTGTAAACCCCTTGCACCCCCCCCCCACCACCACCACCGTATCTACGCCACTGGACGTAATAATAAAACGAACGTCTGCGTCGATACGTACGACGTCGCGGCTCGTCGGACGTTTCCGTTTCGCACGTCCGACTTCCTGTTACCCCCAGCGCGCGTTCGTCGTCGCCCGATTCCGCGTCGGCAAAGGCCGTTGAATGTTTGATGTCACCGTGACGTTTGTCCGTCTGAAGACAACCGGGTCACGCACGACAAGTGAAGCTGACGCTTTTTGCAAATCGTTTGAAACACGGTCCAAGACAAATGCGCGTCCTTTTTCAAAAACAGCCGCGTAACGCACCGTTTGTTGATGCGTTTGTCATTCGGTTTTTGGCCGCTCGGAAATCTATTGTGCACGCGTTCCGAACGCAATACGTGCCGCGATAACAAAATCAACTGTATTTCCGTCAAAATCTCTCCGACACGCCGTCTGTAAGGTCGCGTTCCGGCGGTCTGTCGTCGATAGATCTTCGGTTACGACGTCAGTCCGTCGGCTTTGACCGTTCTGGCCGTTTTCTCCCGATAAACGAGACTACGTACCCGCGCAGTCTGTTTATGTTTTGCGTCGCGTCTGCATTTCCAGACGAAAGACTGGTCCGCGACACCGTCCTCCGGAAAGTCTTCCGGTCATCGTGTCTGGCCGATTATCCGCACGGGTCGCTGTGGTATAATAAACGGCGTCTCCGGACAACAGCTCGCGGATCTAGGGAGATCGATAACGCCGAGATAAAACGTCTGCGTATACAGTCCTATTTGTACGTCGTACACATCGGAACGCGTCGTTCTCTCGGCTCGTACATCGGTCGACTCGTTCTCGAAATCCAAACGACCCCGTTCCCGCCTGACGACGGCCGGGCGCGGATCCAGAACTTATTTACGGGAGAGGGGGGGGGCATCTTAATCAAAACGACTTTAATCCTCGTTTTGTCGCATCGAGTAATGAAATATTTTCACCGAAATAAAACAATAAAGACCGTATGTTTATCGAATGTCGAATCGCGTGGCGGTCGCGGCTGCTATCGGAACAATTTATTGTCCTCTACGGTTAGATGTTCGAGATATTTTTATTAGCCGTACTGTAGGTGTATTGTGTTATGTGTAACCCATCAATTTTTAAAGGTTCGATAATTAAACTGCAATACATGTATGAAAAAACGATTGTATGTACTTTGATAAAAAGAGGTATTTTATCTTTATTGGTTATCAAAAACGTTAAAACCGAAAAATCTCATAGCTACGACTATAGTATCATGGATAAGAGTTAGAATTGTAAAAAACGATACTAACCAAAAAAATTTAACAAGAGTCTCCCTTGGCCCCCCCCCCTTGGATCCGTGCCTGACGACGGCCTCGGAAAGTCGCGGAAAACGCGACTATCTCTCGCGCGCGCCGTCGTAAATTGATACGTTCGCGCGTACGTATCTGATGGTATCCCGTTCGGGGAGAGGCGATCCTTCCTGCCTGACCGCCCGTCCGCCCGTCCGCCCGGCAAAGGCGTTACAGGGGGCGAGTAGGCCGGGGAGAGTTTATGCGGATTACCGCGTACAACGCGGAGGAGCTTTAATTATAGATCGTACACGCTCACACACATATATATATATACGTATATCTTTCCGCGTCTCGTTTAGAGCACCGCATTAAGGCCCTTAAGCCCGTCCGTCCGCCGCCGCCGCCGCCGAGTTTCGCGTGTATAATACACACGCGCACACATATATATAAATATATTATACGCGCGCGGTCTAGTGACGAGCGATTTATATATATTTTTTTTTCCGAATAGATCTCCGGGAAAATCGCCCATGACGCCCATCACATCGTATTGTTATGTCGCGCGTCGTTTTTTTTATTATTTAATTATCGAATACTATCAAATCCGAACCGTAAGAACACGCGGCCAATAGTCGCGGTCCGGCGAACAAACCGTTCACGCGTTTTGTGTGCCACGTGGTTACCGCGGTGTTTACAGTGTTTCGTTGCAGGCGCGGATACTGAACCGAAATTTTTGGGGGAGCGGGGGAAGTCATTTTTTCGAAAAAAATCCCTGTGAAAAAAAATTTAAATTGCGATTTACGAGTAAAACGTAAAGTACCTAATTTTGATGTTTGTTGGCAGGGGGGGGGATCATGACCCCCAGCCCCATGGATCCGCGACTGTTTCGTCGTCGACATCCGCCGGGAGAAAACGACCGTACGACATTGACAGTGTGTGGGACAATACGTATGGGTCCGCCGGAGATGATAATGACTTTTGTTCCAATTGCTAGTGATCAGGTTACTAGAAATCTGCGATTTAAACAATTTTTTTTCTTTTTTGATTTTCGCGAAATCACACGGTGTACGAGTATCGTCAAAACTAATGGATTTACCATTTTATATTTCGTTCGATTCGTTTTCAATCGATTATATATCATTTGTAAAATGTTTCGTCGAGTTAAATTTTCTTAGATTTCAACCGAATGTTAATATCCGAACAATATAACGTAGTAATCGACATTTAATTGTACCTCGTTGTTTTTATACATACACATATATATATATATATTATCTATGGCATTCATAGTGCGATTGTTTGGTCTAAAGTTAATTTTGCCCCTCCAATTCAAATCCGGTCGGGCGTCGCTGAATGCGATTTTTGCAAAAAACATTGATTACGTTTTTTCTCGGACCGGCCAACGGTCTCATAACGACCGACAGCCAACACACGTTTTCGCACGCTAGACTCCGCGTTCGTCGCATGTTCAATGAACGATCATCCAGTACACGCGTGTGACGTAACGTCGAGCCAAAAAAAAAAAAATGTAAATAAATAACATTCAAATATTTTCAATAATATTTTTATTTCGTCCAAGTCCAACGTCCGTATCATTTCCTTGGAGATCTCTTTATAAAAGCCGGTAAAACGTATTTTTCAATATCTTCAAAGTCTACATCGTCTTTGTTTACATTAGCTAGAGCTAAGCCGTTTAATCTTTCCTCGGTCGTTGAAATAAGTTTCGAGTCGTTTTAAAACCGAAAATGTACGCTCAGACGTAGCTGACGTTACAGGCAACGTACCAAACGATCGTAAACGTTTCTTTACGTTTTTTGACAAGAGCTCTGTATGTTGAAGTGGCAATGAAAAAAAAGCCGATGGGGGACTACGCCACTGCTACACCACGACCGAAACGTTACGACGTTTTCCGCGTTCAAAAACATTTAACGTCGATTTTCATTCGTGAAACCCGTTTTCGGGACAGAAAACGAACGAACGCGTTCGTTTGTTTTCGTCTGTTAATTTTTAGCGCGTACACGAACGATCGACATTCCCACGGGAATTACGCATTCACCATTATTAATCGTCCGGGCAATTAGTGTGGAATGTTTGGATTTCACCAGCGAAAAAAGGCCGTCGTCGAACGTTTTCTAATTATTATTATTATTATTATTATTATTATTATTATTGTTGTTGTTGTTATTGTTAAGTTGATTAACATTGACTATTAATCCTATAAAATAAATGTTTGAGGAGGTGTTTAGTGTTTAAAATCAAATGGTTTTTTTTTTATATATATTTTTTTTATTGATCGAAATTTACAACTTCAACGACAAAAGCACATTATATTTACGTTATGTTTGCTTACACGCTGTTTGGATAAAAATGTATTTTTTTTCACGTTGTTTTTATATTTGTACGTTTGATTACAATTGTTTTTTTGTTTTTTTGAAATCTCCTTATATAAATTGGTTTGCTTAAAAAAAATCGATTAGATCTAGATTTTGCTGGTGATCTGGAGTCAAGACTACGGTATATCGATCCGACCTTGAGAACATATTTTAGAAAATCGGAGGGATCGATTCCACGGGTTTGGACGTCCAGGGCGGATCTTCCCTGGCCGTCGAGAATCCGTGCTAGTGATTCTGGCGTGTCCTATGTCTGTATAAGATCCTGTAAAATGTCCGTTCTTCCGTTCGATTTTGGGCTTTTGCCATCTGCGCGTTTCTCTTTTAATTCCATTCGGTTTGGTAATCTGTTTAGTCCAAAATAGCCCGCGGGGCTAGTGAGAAAAAGTCTTTTACCGGCATTCGCCGCCCGGAAAGATCCGTGTTTGAATGCTTTTGAAACGTAACAACACGCGTAGACTACATGTGAAAACGATATTTTGTAGTTCTTCGAAAATCATAAATGAATACAAATTCGAATTCCACCGATGTCCCGAACGTTTCGTCGTTCGCTTGAAGCATTACAAAATATCCACGCGAACAGATCGTGGAACGTGCATTTGGACATTTTTCATCAATTAATTTTTTATGTAAAACTTATTGTGTTTGCCTGTTGGCTAATAACCCCTGCCGTGTCGAAGCATTTAGATTTAATAAAAATTAACAAAATGTTCAAAAATACAAAAATTTACACAGTTTAAATTCAAATATTAAGAATCGATTTCCACAATAATCTAGAAAAGAGGTTAATAAATTCAAAACTTTTTTCAGAATTTAATATTCGGTTCACTTTAAAGGTTTTGTCTACATTTTAAGTCTAAAACAGTACAAAAAAATACAATGTTTCCTATCCCCTTAATTAAAACTATATTGACAATCGACATTGATGATTGAACATGGTAATGATTTTTTAACACAACAAAATATTTTTAATATCAATGTTGTTTTGTTTTTTTATTTACCATTTATATATCACATTTTTTTCTTGAATAAAATATAACTAAATACAATATATATGATACAATTTGCATGTGAATCATTGATAAAGTATCTGAAATATCTGAAATCAACACAGATTTGTGCAATAATCTTAATTTTGTAGTTACAGATTTTTTATGTTCTACCAGTGGCGTACAGTTCTATCTGAGCATTCAACGTTGAAATGAGGTGTGTACGGTGTAACTAATTTTTTAAAGCTGTCTCATATCTGAGGTGATGGAGATTTTTAGGAGGTCTGCTGCCCACTATGTCCCTTCTATATACGCCACTGGTTCTTATCATATATGACATAATAATAACAAAATATTAAAAATTCATTCAGTAAATGTTAACTGAATCGTATACTTGTACATTATGGTTCCGCCTAACCTTAACAATGATCCAAATCATAATTTAAACCATAATTTATGATCCATAATTATGAATATATATTTAATAATATATAAGTATGCTATCGATAGTCATAAATAATACAATATTTTAATATTTAAAATACAATTTTAATCGAGGTAGAGGTATATCATATTTTTTCATTTTATTGAATTGCATACTTTTAAGAATAATTTTTGCCTCTACCTTAATTAAAATAGTATACTAATATTGTATATTTTGATTATCAATTTAAAATTCTACATTTAGTATTTAATCATATACATATTTAATACGTATACATGAATATTAACCATAAATTACTGTTTAATATGATAACATACAAGTATTCTAAATTGAAATATCTCTTCTACAAACATACGTTTCATACAATTTTTCAAGTTTAGAAAACTAAAAAACTTATAATTAACTACAATTTAAGTAATAACAGTGTTTCTTTATTCTGCTTGTTCAGATCTTGTTGACAGTGATAAATATATATGAGCGTTGTTGACATTTGATAAAATTGCACTTTTCTTGAATCATCGTATCTTGACAGATATATCTACAAAAAAAATTGGTTGATCACATTTACATATTCTAAAAATCACTTTTCTAATAAAATACCCACTTGAATTCATATAAAGTATATAATCATTTGAAGTGTAATGCAAACGGTCATAGAACGCCTTACTCCATTTTCATAATATGAATCCATTTACTTCGTTTTCCAGCATCATTCTTTTTGGAAAATGTTCAACGTCATGTGCAATCTGAGATCATTATCTGCTGAAAATATGTGGACATTAAACATTTTTAAATTTAAACACAAATTACTATTTTTTTTTTAAAAAAAAAAAAAGGTAGAAATATTCTATTATTATAACTTATTGTAATTTTCTGCTGTGACTTTACCATATTAAATTCAAAATAATAAATCCGTTGTATTGAATTACATTTCGCAAAAACATAAATAATGATCAAATAAATTTGAAAACGTTTTTTTTTTGTTTTTGTCATTCTTCCTCTTCATTGGCTTATTAAAACCGTTTAGATCCTTGTTCACCGTTCGACGCCACGTTAATACTGAGTGTGGCATTAATTCCGGTCACATCTATGTACGTCTGTTACACGGTGTCTTAATACGTCCATCGTTTCTTGTCTTTTCGAAACCTCCTGAATCCCCCACATCGTACGTACGTTTTACTTAATATTTGATATTTTTCTTCGTCCCTCATTGTGCCGCGCCGATTCGTTGTCATCGACACGTTCACGCGGAGCTATTTTCCGTGTGTGCTGTCGCCCGGATATGACGGAGCGACGAATTCGATTGCCGGGATTTGAAAGCCGCGTTCGGATACCGTTCGCGTGCGTCGATAAACTTCGTGCCGACGAGTTCCATTTTGTCGTCGGCACCGCACCGCACGTACACTCGAATCACTAAAAAACTCGTTTCCGAAAACGCGACGACGTGAACGTTACTCGGACAATGCGATCAAATCAACATCGGACGCGCGTTACGCGATAAACTGATAACACGCGACGTCTGAACCGCGCGGACGACGCGGCATCTCGCGAACGGTTTCGGAAACGGACGCGATCGTTCGCCATATCCCGGAGAGTTGACATTGAGAACGGATACCGGACGACAATGAAATCGGCAAACGCCCAACAACCTACTCCGTTCCTTCGTCGATTATAAAAAAATATTTATTTCAAAAATAATACGGTTTTACGCGACGGGCGGCTTTTGTTAGTAATCGGTGCGGCGCGTAAAGCGATCCGATAGATCGCGCTCCGTATACCAGTGGAAATGTGACGGCGACAACCGTTACGGTCGAAGTGGCTCGAAACAAGCGGAATGTTGTCTACGTTTTTATTTCGAAGTCATTATTATTTGTACTTGAGTTCGATTCGGTCGACCAATCCGATAAAGACGTGTTTACTAATACCGTAACTTTAAGTCGCTATTAAGTGACTATTACGCACGCACGATACACTGAATATTCGTAAATGCATAATATAAATATAATGTAAACTACCTATTTAATATCTTGGTAAATTAAATACTAATAAAAGTAACAAAACGTATCGATAAACGTACTAAAAATACCGAAAGAAAAAGAATAAGTTATCAGAATTATTCATAAGTGATAAGACATAACGGTATAAATGGTATATTTATTGTTTTGGTCACGACTACGTCAACGGCCATACAGCAAGTCCATAAATAACTCGATCGTCATGATTATTGTATTCGTTTTGCATTTTCTTATCGACATGAAACCATACTAAACCATAAGACTAGTGTAAAACATTGTTCTATTCAAAATCGCGTTGAAATCGTACATAATCCAGTCGATTTTACTCGTGATTTCGATTCCGTGCGCGATGAAAAATTGTATTTACCGTCCGGTCCGGTGACACGACAGTTGTTTAACTACCGTTAACACGAAGCGTATTGACAAAATTATAACACCAGCCGTCGTAGTACGGCCGCGTATATTTGTAACGGTTATATCAGAACGTGACGAACCCGAACGGCGTGACGGGGAACGTCGGTCGGACGAGGTTATTTTCACACGCCCCGAGAACACGGTTCGTTTCCGAAGTGTACGTCGGCAGCCGTCTCGGCGGTCGGCTGTCCCGGAGTCGGAAAACGGAGCGGACGGACGCGAGGAGGCGTCGGGTGAGCGGCGGCAGTCGCGTTCTCTGGGGGGGTCCCCGTCCCGGTGTAAATGTTTCTTCCACCCCCCGCACCCGTGATCGGCGCGATCCGTCCCGTCAAGGGCTGTCGAGGGATGATCGATGAGGTCCGCCACGCCTCCGCTCTCCTTCGACTTCGGTTCGGGGGCCGCCGGGTGAAAATAAAATAACATTTGTACGCGCACGCTCTCGCCCGCTCTCGACCGTTCTCTGTTTACGAACAGAACAGAACGCACCTAGAGCGGCGTACGACTACGTTGATCATGACCGTTGCTTGACGAATGGAGACGGTTAAGGCTGAACTCACACGGACCACTCGTGAACGATTTTTTGTGGTTATAACGTGGTTGTACTGTCGGCGAAATCGACCACTTTTGAACAACTTTTTTGTGCTCGTTAGAAGTCCGAACCGACGTCGATATAACCACACCGCAGTCACAAATAAGTTCTTCATTTCTATTTTACATGTTTTAGCTTTTGTAATACGATTACTATAACCATTCGAAGTATAATCCCAAATACGCGGTAAATTATGCAATTCTTCGATAGACAATTCTGTGTCAAATGCGTCGTTTTCACTTTGTCCGGTCATAATTTATCTCGTATCGAACACAATACTCGTGAGCATGTACTACAACTGAACCGACTCAATGTTATGATAATATGTGTATGGATTATATAAATAGCAATGATATTATAATGATAAATATAATATAATAATGATAAAATGTAGTGCTGGCGGCAAGTGCAACATGTGTGTTACGCTCAACCACCGACGACCACAATTTCCGCGGGTGATACGGTCGACACGATGCGACTGAGTTGAATTGCATTTTTCATATTATCTTATATGTTTGTAATAGATTAACCACAATCGACCACCGTTTTTCGGTCGTGACGTGGTTCTGAAGTGGTCCGTGTTGAGTCTAAGAGCCTAAGAGTCGTTTAGAACACCGAATCCGTTCGGTTCGCGAACAAAACCCGATTTATTTCACCACTCAGAAACGTACCGTTGTTTTCGATTAAAACCCGGTGGCGGATTCCGGCGGGAACGTTTAGACGGCCCGACTAGAAAACACGTCGACGAATGTACAAAAAGAAGGCAACTGATACACGATGGACGAACGGCCGGCGATCATCATTTCATTAAAACGACCCCACGCGATATTATCACGTGCGCGCGCGCAGGTTTAAACGCGAGTTCGTCGAAAATCCACCGAACACGCGCTTTGTCGCGCCGACCGACGTTTCTACGCGATATCTTCGAAAAAGTTGGAAAACTAATTTGTCCGTCTCGAGAAATACCGTGTCCGGGATACCCCCGGCGACGGAACGCGTGCGTTACACTTTGTAACGAATATCATTCGGAAAAACAATTCAACGGGAAATCGTCTTTTACGCGCCACGTCGTCCGCGGCCTGGTATACGCATATATATTTCTTTTTACAATAAACGTGCCCTTACACAATTATATTTCGAAAACGTCGTCAAGATTATTAATTTAAAAAAAACGTTACGCGAAATCCATTCTGTACAGATTTGCTTTGATTGGTTGAAACGCGTGAGAGATAAGAAAAAAAACAGTAATGAAGTTCACACGAAAATCGCTAATATCCGTTGAACGTTGACAACGCAACAGAGCAGTCTCGTCTAACGTGACGTTTAAAAAACAAACACGCAGATTAATAAAAAAAACATTTCTTTGTGATATGAGCCCGACCGAAATCAGGCAATTAAAAAAATTAAATTTCTAGACTCCTTTGAGTGCTCCCCTCCACGGAAATCTTTAGTAAAAGGCGAAAGATTTTTTCGTTTTGAAAGGGAACCGGAGTTGACGTTCGGTCGGCGTCCCGGGGCTTATGTGCACGTGCGTCGCCGCGCGACCGTACGAGAACCCGCAGACGTACGGCCCGCCGGCACGCATTCCCGTTTCCGTCTGACGAACGGTCGAACGGCCGAACGAGTATTAAACGAGTACGTAATCGGCGTGCGGTCGCGAGTCTTTCGGGCGTATTGTGTATACAAACGATCGTTCGTTCCGCGAACGGCCAACGCGGCAATCCGCAAACGCCGGTACGCGCCAACGACATCTACCGGACATACGTACGGCCGGGACATGGTCGTTTTCCCGACGCGGGTCGATTCGATCGCGTTGCGACCGTCGTGACCCGCGAAAGGTGTTTCGACGAAACGAAAAAACGCGTGTGGAATGTATTTTTTTCTTTTCAATCGAATTTCGTAATCGCCAATAAGTAGATCGTTTCACTTGGATCGTCCGTAACGAAAAAAAAAAAAAAATGTCACCGCAATACGATTGTTATCAGTAAAATCCGTAAGCGATCGACCGTACAAACAAAACGCTTGTCAACAAGTCGTTAATAATAAACCGTTATCTAAACAAATTATGTGCTTAAATAATTAATAATAATAATAATACAAATGATTTATTTGTCGCGTATCAAACGACCCCGATTAAAAAATAATACGAACGTTGCGTATCAGACGATACGTCTTATCGTTGCGTAATATTCGTTACACGTGTAACAAAAAATTACTGTTTCGTTCGTTCAATCATAAAACCCCACCGAAAATTTTTATGAAAGAATTAATTTCTTATGAGTTGTATACTTTCAATTGATAATATCGGAAAACATAAATTTAACCCCCTCCCCCCCCCCGCCAAAAAAAAATTCACGTCTGAGTCTCGCATTGAACATCGGAAGGCCCCCGGGGACCCGTCTTTAGCCGGTGACCCGCGTGATCGTTAGGTTACTCAAAGTAAGTACGTTACGACTGCACGCGATGTACAACGATGTTACACTTTACTGCAAAACGAATATTTCATTCAAAAGCGACGGTTGACGACGACTGTTAGCGTCGGACAATAAACTAAAAAGTACACATCGACCAGCGACATTGCTATAACTAACTATAACTTGTATACATAATTGGCTCGATTGGCTTTATTCAGTCCTCTTTCAAATGTGCTTTACGGCAACAAATGATTAACGCATACAAGTCCGCGTTAAGTGAGACATTTTATGTCTTATGTGTGAAAATTTTTTTTTCAAATTCAAATTTAAATTTTTTCAAAACCAAAACAATGGTTGCCATGGAAACAAACCATAAGGGAGATTCAGGTTTTTTTTTCTGTAACGCTTTTTCGTGACAGTCCCCGGTGGGTATCTTAATTTAGGTAACGCTTTTCGTGGACACTTTTTGGTGGACACTTTTTCGTGACGGTTTTTTATTTTAATGTGCCAAAGTAAAGACATAAAACGTCGTCGATCACGTCAAATTTAATGTATTTTTTTTTTGAATTACAACGAACACGTACGCGCGCCGTGCTCGGATAATGTAAACGATTACGGTCACTCCTAGATTTCGTCGGCGTACATTTTTTTCAACTGTACCGTGATTAAAATCTCTATTGGAAATGCTGATAGTGTCGTCGTAACGCGTGAACGTTATCAAGCCCAGGCCGCGATTGTCGTGTGCGGTCCCGACGACGGACTCGCACGTTTTGTGACTTCGCCACGAGGTGATTTGCTCGCGGACCGCGGAGGGATGTCGGTGTCGTATCCGTCGCCGTCCGACGTGTGATCGACGAAACGCGTTGCGGACATCCGGTACCCGCGCGCGCGCGCGCGCGCCGCGTTCTGACGGTGCCCGGTAGATGGCGCGGAGACGAATCGATATTTGCGACGGACGGCGCGACGCGAACGATCCTGTCGCGGGGCCGTTCGAGAAATCGCGTCCGGACGGGGGGAACGCGTCGCGCGCGAAACGCCGGTCCCGCGTCGGCCGTACGTGCGCGGCCGTCCGGCGTCGGGTCGCGCGAAATCCGCGGCGCGTGCACGCGTCCCGACGGTTCTGGCGCGGGCCCGGAGCCGCGTGCGCGTACATAGGCCCCCTGGAAACGCTACCGGAACACTCCGGTTCCCTTTTACTAAAGATATCCGTGGAGGGGAATTTACTAAGGAGTCTAGAATTAGAAATAATAATAATAATAATAATTTTTGTAAAGGCCTGATCTCGATCGGGCTTACATCGAACAACACGACCACTCGCTCCCGTCACCCGGAGCGCATTATTTCATAATGGTCTTACGTTCGATCGTATCGGAGGAGAGATTATAATATCTTTACCCACCTCCTACTCCACATCGTGATTTTGACACGAACCTATTGTTATCAATCCGACGCACGAGAAATTCTCGACGATGTTCGCATGTTAAAGACAAGACTACCGTTACCAAACAAAACATTCAATTTACTCGCGTTACTTATCGATTATACTCATACTTTATTAATTCTTCAGACGCACACCGATGTCATCACGTTTTTTTATGATCAGTCGTCAAGTCATTACCACCACTGTATTTCTCCGTTGCCAAAACACCGAGACGAACCCGATACCATTTTATTTTTTTTACGCCTTTTTCGTTTCCAAACTCTCGAAATCACGCAAAACAATAGCCAACGTCGTCCTCGTTCCACATTATGCTCGACGCATTATTACCAATTTATCATATTTGTGAACGTTCTTAAAGGTTGTTGACCAAGTGGACGAGAAATTTTTTGCTTGGCCCGGACGCGACTCAATCCGCGAACGTTGCCAACGAATTCGGACACGTTGCTTTCGCGTGCAACACACAATTGACAACGCGGGCGGTTAGACGAGAGACGACTACTGCACCGCGTACCGCTTACCGTCGACAAAACATCAAAAACGTAGTGCAGTCGTGGAAATAACGATCGAGCGTACCAGCGTCACAAGAAATCGGTTCGACGCGTCTCTATCGTGCGCAACGTCACGTCGTCGAGTCGGACGGCAGCTTGTCGCAGAAAAAAATTCCCGGAGGGAGACATCGGAAAATGTACGCAATAATTTTTTTTTTTTTTTAAATATACTCGAGAGTATAAAAACTAAAAATTCTAAATCACACAGATCGCGGGGTTTGTGAACGCAAATCATGTTACAACGATAGAGTTGTTTGCGCGGACATGGTTGTCTGTATGGCCTGTATTATCACACGTACAAAAAACAAAAAAAAAACACTGAAAATTATGTTGAAAGGAATTATATCGCCACCAATTTCAAACAAATAATCAAATGAAATAACGGTGCCCCCCCTCCCCCCACCCGGAGGGCGGCCATGACCGTACCGTGCTATACGACGTCGTCGCGTTCTTGTCGTTGCGCACGATCAACAGAGACGAGATCGTATGAAAAGGCGCCGCGGCCGAGAACGAGACGGTACGCTTTCGGTACCGAGGTCACGCGCGCGTTTCTGTCCGTACCGTCCGGGCTCCGTGGGGTTTTTCCGTAGCGAATCGATCGAAATCCTCTTTCGCAGCTTCTTCCGGCTGGCCGTCGACGGCGGTTATCAACACGTTTTTTCCTAATAACATTTTCGTTTTTTCGTTTTTCGTTTTTTTTTTTTTTTTCTTACAAAACAATTAAACGGAGCGTGTGTTCGGACGATTCAGCCGACATCATTTTGATTATCGAAATCGACGACATTATTGTCACGTCGTGGAGACGATTAGAGAGATATTGGAAACCGTTAGTTGTTGATTTTAATTATTATCAAAAAATGCGAGACAATGATTTTGTCGTATTTGTCTCATATTTTATGGGATACTTTCAAATCAAATATACGATTATTATAGACATTAGAAATACGAAACGCTTTTTTTGTTGCGTAATTTTCTGGTACTACCGTCCCCTTAACGATTTACTTCGTTCACGCGACAGTGCGTGATAAGACAGTTTATTACTTGACATTTACATAACAGACGTTCTAGTCGAATAAATACTTGCTTAGATAGACGAACATTAAACGAAAATGTGATTTTGTAAAATATTTGTTTATCGATTTGTTTGATGATGTATATATGTATATATTTTTTTCTTACAGACTGAAGTTAATATAAAATAAACATTAAAGAATACAATTTTATGACAGCCAAAGGTTGGCAATAATAACAAATGACTCATTGAAAATCGGAACGATGCTGTCACGCAATATTATATCTCGCTTACTGACGTGTACATTATTTATAAATGTGAAATTTCGTTCAGATAATAATTGACGTGTAATTTGATCGAATGAAATGACCGGGATCCGATTTGCTTTAGGTTTACCATTCAAAAAATTCTTCTCCTTCGGTAACTGAAGACCATCGGGCGTGTAAATTTATGAAAAATTTTTTCGCGCGAAACAAGTACGTAAAACGTGGTCTAATTGTCGACCGCGCAAATTTTGTTAGAGGATTTTCTATATTATTCCGTCAGAGACCCGAAAAAAAAAAAATCATATACATTTCGGTCATTGAATCGCACGGAGTTTAAATAACGTCACAATGTCAATCATCTATAATGATTACAACTATTATTATATTTATCGTTTACGCGACGTAATCACATAAAAACGGTTTTATTTCCATTTCGCGTGTACGCCATAAAATGCATGACCTTAAACGCGACGTGATTGCGTTTTAACATTAAAAATCGTTCTAGAAACGTTATTCGAACGCGGTAAACGGTGTTTGTTCGGCGTCGATTCGGAACCCACGACGACACGCGGCGAGTGATAATTAAAATACAGGTGTTTATCACGCGGCGATATCAGTTATTCGTAATGCGGCACTTACGTCCGACGATTTTTCAAACCGAAGTGAATGTTCGACGTCTATAGTACAATAAAAAATAATAATAATAATAATAATAACGTAATCGCTTTGTTTTGTTGTGGTTCGTTTATCAACCTAAACCATTCCGCGTCGAACGTTTCCCCTGAAAATCGAAATCCGTCCAACTCCGCAGCGTTTCGCTTTTGTCGTCGTTTCGCCGCGTGCGGCCGCCGACGGTCTGGCCGATTCGTCCGACTATCCGCCAGATGGCGGCGACGGGATCGCGCCGTTTCGTCGGGGCGGTCGGGACGCGTCTCGCCGGCCACCGTTTATCGCGGCGCGCGGCCGGGACGCGGCCGGGACTCCGTGGCCGGCACGGTTCGCGGACGGTCGGATGCGTAGGACGGACACGCCGGACACGCGGCCGCCGGTACGGGAACGTCTGCGATGTTCTGCACGGCGTCGTCACCGTACGGACGATATAAAGACGGCCGAACGGGAAAACCCCACTAACTCCGGTTCCCCTTCAAAACGAAAAAATCTTTCGCCTTTTACTAAAGATTTCCGTGGGGGGGAGCATTCCAAGGAGTCTAGAAATGTAATTTTTCCAAATGCCTGACCCTCACGGGTCGGGCTCAGATCAACAGATGATGAGTTAATTTTTTCTTTCTTTCAAAATCGGTTGTTTTCGTTCGGCGAACGGTGCGACGGGTTTCCAACGTCGTCCGTTCTTCGCGTCCGATGTTTGACGGACGTATGAAAGAATGAAAACTTCACGCGCGTGCTACACAGAGTGTATCTACCAACATGTTGGTTGAAAGAAAATCGATGAATCATGAATTTACGTGAACCACGCACGACTTGTGTCATAGAGCAATGCAGAACTTTCACATTATATGCCATTAGAAAATAAACCGATGCTTTTCTCTAAAAGAACTTTCCACCGTGTATGACAAACAAATGGATGTCACACGTGGTCTAAAGTCGGCGATACCTTTATTGATTTTCTACCACAAATATCGTAATTAAAAGACAAATAAAAAAAAAGCGTTTTATTCAGTATCGTATATTAAAATCAAACGGTGAAAGCGGTTCTAAAAAGAATTTTGAGAGGCCGCCTTAACAGAATAACGGTGTCTCTCGGACGTTCTCGTTCACGTCGAAAACAATACCTCGTATGAATATCATTATTTACATAGCCGACATTTCGTGAAACGTATTTCTAAACAAATAATAATTTTTTACCGAAACCGTCACCATCGATATCGAACCCCCCCCCCACCACCACCGCCACCAACACCGTCATTTCGATTCTACACGAAACGTACACGACGAAATCGTCGGGTGTGGTGTGGTTGGGTTTGGTACTGTTTGTAACCGTGCAGCGTCAACACGACGATGTTTATTACGCTCCGTTGTCGACGTTTCGTTGTTATTTTTCGGCGTAACCGCAGAATGCGTTTCTTGCTTTACGTACGGGTCGCGCGATTTTCGTTATCATTATTTTTCAAATAGAAACAGTAACCAAACCGTTACACAGCTTCCCCGTCCGACACATCGGACAGAACGGTTTTAAAAAAGAAAAAAAAACGTATCCCGGATCGTTCGTGCTCGGTGTTAACGGGTTATTATTGCTCGTGTAGTGAAAACGAGGAACGAGTGGGACGATCTCGGCGAATGCGGTAAGCGGACAGAAACGACAGAGTTAAACTAAAATTACGTATAATTATCGATTATCTCTAACGTCGTAAGGCGAAAAAACAAAAACAGATCAATTAGGAGGCATATCTGACATGTTCTTGCTTCGACGAAATTCGTTTTCGTTTATCAACGTCGATTTCGCAACGTAAACGTTACAAATCGTTGATCACGCGTCGTATACTCGTACGTATTTATCCTATCGCGTAAACGTCGGACGGCAAGAAACCCACAGCCGTACGCACAGACCGGCGTATGTAACTGGAATTTTTCACGCGTTCTCCGTGCCGTTAGCGTGTCCAAAAATGTACGTCACCCACCGTCCGCGTTAAACGTCCTTTTAAACCGAATTTGACGGTCGTTCGGTCGTCTTTCGACGTCACGCGATCGCATCCGACGAAACCCGTCCGAATTGCCCACTGCACCCCCACGCCTAGATACTAGGAGACCGGGCCACTCAGGCGACTGCGCACGTGCGTTCCAACGGCGTCATTCGGACGGCGCTTACTGAAATCGCCGCGTCCGATAAAGCCGACGCGACTGCTCGTGTCGATCTCCTCGCCACTCGGGGGCGTAGCTACACCGATGTATCAGATGTGTCAATGATACGGGGCCCTCGAGCTACAGAGGCCCCTGACGTGTGTAAGCGAAAATTAGTAAAATGTTATCCACAATGTCACTTGATCTCGAGCTCGGAAATTTTAGTAAAAACCGAAAACGTCTTCGGCTATAGATGATTTAATATATCAATTTGCCGAAAGAAAGCCAAGAAAAGTGTATATTTAATTTGAATTGTTTGGCTAGCTCAATTTCTAGGAGGAAGTGATAACTTATGATCAATAAATATTTATTTCAATTTAATGCAAGCATTTTTATTTCTTTTGTGAGAAATCTTTACCCTTCATTTGGGCCCCCCCCAACTATACAGTTACACTAGATAATATACTAGACTTGATACAGGCCCCCTCCAAGGCACGCTACGCCATTGTCGCCACTCCAGTCGGCCGAGTCGCTTCAAACTTTATCACGATTCAATAACCGTCGTATTGTTATTTATCCTTGTATTAGTGTTGTCAATATTATAATTGAGCGAAATTTCAATTCGTACAACAAGGACTTGAATCGCACATTTCTTTTCTCATTCCGAGAGATCGCCGGAGTCGGTTTCGATCAAAAATCTTCATCCGCGTTTTTTCGTGTAGCTACTAGACATTACGAAATACTCAATACAAACGTATTTATACACTGATAATAAATAACCGGTAACGATAACGAAAAACCGGGTCGTCGACGACTATTATTATTATTACTATTCAGTGGCGTAGATTTGAGGGGGGTGCAAGGGGTTTACACCCCCCCCCCCAGAACTCTAATAAAGCTTGTTCTTTTCCTTTAAAATTTTGAAATATCATTTCATTGATTTTGTGCACACGAAGCTAAATTTTAATATTCATAAATACATATATTGTAAATATTTATTATTATTATAAAATATTTACTGTTTATTTATTAAAAATATCATTTATTCGATAATATTCTAATTATTAACCCCCCCTTCCCTATAAAAAAATCGTATCTACGCCACTGTTACTATTATTATTAATTACGACGATCGCGCGTACGTTTTTCCAACGGTCTCTATCGTGTTCGCGTCCCCGCACAATGGACGACGCCGACCCTATTTCTGTGCGATCGTTATTGCAGTTTTTTTTTTCTGTCCGCGCTCCACACGACCGTCGAGACCGTCCACAGCGCGCGATACGCAACAACGATTATAACACGCGGTTCCCTAAGCGCGTGGTCGCCTGTACGTTACACAATACCCTAATATCACAATACCCTAATATCACAATACGCGATATTGCGCGTACGTTGCAACGCGCGTGGCGGCGGCGTGTTTAACAATCGGTCTAACGCGGGCACGGAGAATCGTGGTGTTTTTTTTTTCACATTTATGTTACCTCCTCCCCCCACCCCTTACCCGTATTATTTGTTATTAGACTAAAACTCAAAAACGAAAGAATCAACTTGTCCTTCTGTTCTCGGCGCATGTGGAGTGACGTCTGCACGTCAAAAATACTTAAAAAAAAATAAATAAAAATAGAACACGCTACTGACGTCGTGCACGTGTAATAACATGCCGCGGACAAAACGCGAGCGATAAGATCGATTCGTCGTTCGAACCGACGAAAAGAAATTACTGTTTGCGGAACGGCCGGTATCGTATGAAAAAACACACACACACACACACTATTGTAATTTATTGGGACTTCAACGATCTCGAAATTAGACCCAGCTCGTATCCTCGGTCTCGACAGTTTGTTTTTTACACCGGTGTTTCCCAACCGTTTCGCCTCCGCGCGGGGACTTTTTTTAATCGCCCGTAAACAAGTGTGGACAAAGAAAAAAACCAAATAGAAAACAGAAAAAAAATTTGACCCACGGACCACCGCCGCCGGAAAACTATCGGAAAACGTTTCGCGACGTACCTTTTTTGTGCGACCCCCGTTACGGGGAAAAAGCAAACGCGAAAAAACCCAAACCGTACGCGTTAATACGGCGGGCGGAGAGGGCGCCGCTTACGGTCCGCCGCCGCCGCGGGGGGGGGGGGGCTTTCGCGTTTTATAGATTTAAGAGAGACCGCGGCGGCGCGCGCGCGCGACTTCCCGCGAGGGTGGCGGCGCCGCGCCCCGTTTTCCGCGGGCCGCCGCAGCATCGCGCACAGCGTCCGCGTCGTCCGGACCCTCGTCATGTCCGTCGCCCGGCAGCGTACGTCCGAGCTCCGCCGCGGCCACGTCACACGCGCTCCCCGTCACCGGTAAGCATGAACGACACGACACGACAATGACGTCGTCACGCGGTCGACCTGGCGTTGTGGCGTTGTGACCACATTCGCGCCCATTCCGCGTTTCGTTTCTCTTCTTTTCGCCGTGCCCTACGGACGCGCCGTCCGACAAATGGGTCTCCGGTCTCTGGTCCGCCATCGGCCGGCCGGTCTGCCGCGACCCCCGTCCTCTACGTCCGTGCTTCGCCGCGGCCACGTCACACGCGCTCCCGTCACCGGTAAGCATGAACACGTAACGTTATTACGACACGCGTCGTACGGTGTCTCCGCGGACAACGAGGTTAGGCACCACCCGTGGCCGTGTTGGCGTGTTACGTTTTCGTTCCGTTCTCGCGGCCTCCGCTTTCGGTTCGTCCGACGGACGCGCCGGGGGCGGTGGCGGTTGATGGTTGCCGGCGAGAGGGGGGTGGGGGAGGGGGACGCGCGATTTCGTGCGAAAACGATCGAACAAACGAGTCCGCCTTGTTTCCGGTCTCTTCCCCGCCGTCGGTCGGTCGGCCGGTCGTCCGCGACCCTCGCCCGGGGCGCGCACAGCATCCGTCGTGATCAATACGGCCGCCGCGACGGGACACCACCACCACCACCACCACCATCACCACCTACCCTCGCACGCGCCCGTCGATATACGCAGCAGATTTTTTTTTCTTCGTCGTCCGATGTACACTCCGGGCGTGCAAAACAAACTCGTTCATCACACGACGACGACGCGCGTTAGCTTTATACGACGAAATTAACAACGTTAATCATAACCTGTACGCATTATTCATGCTGAATTGGTACCGAGGGCGGCGAACGAATCTTGTCACAAGGATTGGTCGCTGCAGCCAGTCCGCGCGCCCGACCAGAACAATGCGATGGTGTTCACGGGCGTCCATCGTATACGTTCGCGTTATCGATAAACACGTACGTTTTGATACCTAAGCGTGTTGTCGCGCGAACGCGTTTCAAATCGCGCGTACGTTAATAAACGAATTCCCACACGAGTAATTAAAATGTAAAACGAAAGACTTTAATCGTATGACAGGCGGCACGTCGTTTGGAATATTGTCAACCGGTAAAGGCTATGTTTGTATAATATTTGATCGAACACACGTGGTGTTACAAAACAATTATGATTTATATAAATACGTAGATAATATGACGAAAACTGTTTTTTTTTTTTGACAAGTATTTACGAATGTACAACGCACAGGTCGGACACAACGTCGCTCTCGTCGCCGCGACGATTCCGACGTACGGTTTTCTTCGTTTATTCGTCCCGACCGTTTTTTCAGCTCGCCACGCCCGCCGGTCAGCTGCGACAACAGTGTAACGCATCCGTGATCTACCCTGTAGATCCGGGCTTTTGTAGATTAATCGATAAGTTCAGAAGCTCGTCTCTACAGGTATCTTACGGATGGAAGTTTACCCCGACCCGCGGTGGACACGACCCAACCGGTCCGCGTGATTCCATTGCGCACGCCGTACATGCATAGGCGTGTCGACCGACCGTCCGCAACGCCACAAACGCCACAGTCCTGACACGACTTGACTTCCTCGGTGGATCATTTCCTCTCGTGTTTAAACACGGGCCCTTAGTGTAGTTGTGGTATGCGGTTTTGTTCGTTTTTGTTTGGTGTTTGGTGTTGGAAGAAACGAAAAAAACGACGTTAACATCTTGTAAAATAGGAACGCCGGACGTACACAATCATCTCGTAGTCATGCGCGGCGGCGGCGGCGGCGGGGGAACGTTTATTCGAGTATATCGCTATATCGCCGCGAATACAACCGTAACAAATAATCATTGCGTCAGACACGTCTATGTAATAGTTTTTAATTAAACGGTCCGATTCGCCATCTAAAAGCGGGTGGTCAATTCATTTCTAAATATACGTCGTATATATATATATATCGGTCGCGCGAAAGTAAATCTGTTTTTGTTTCTTATCAAATGGCTATTTTTATCGATATGTCGGAAACCGTGCACGTTTTTTTTGCCCAACGCGGTGGTTGTTGTTCTCGAACGTAGTGAAACACGATAAAACTGAACGCCTCACGTCCGGACCCGGAATCGGGAAAACGCGCGTTTGGCTCGGGGGAATCGTTTTTCGATCGAACGCAACTGGAAACGGCGGCGGACGCCGAGCGATACGACGACGAGCGGGCATGACTTTTCGTTTTTTGACATTTCTTATCGGTCCAATACGATCGGAGCGATAAGACGCGGGCAAGACGTATGATTTTCTACCCCATGACATTTCGTCCGTCTCGCTCAAAACCCTACTGCGGCCGAGGCTCGTGTCGACACGGTCGACCAATGGTTTCCCGCGTACGGGGCTGCTTATCACGGTCGTACTACGATCACCTCCGCGACCACGACGCGTCCGCCGTTCTATCTCGCGTCGATCGTTCGCTGTTCGTTTTTGCTCGCGTAATTGTAGTTCGTGTCGGCTTTTACGCGCAACTCGTTGTCGTCGTCGTCGTCCGCGCACCGTCCGTCATAGACGGCTTACCGTTATGGTGGGACGGACGTGATCCGCGGTGTCGTCCAGCCCATCAGTTGGCCACGTGCGTGTCGTTTAATCGAACGCGTTCGGACGGGCGACGCGCGCCCGTTATGAGAGAAACGCCGCTGTCCGTACGCGAGATTAGTTAACGTCGTCGCGCCTAGCCAGACGTCTCCGGAGGCGCACCATCACGTTTGGGTGAGAGAAACCGTGTCCGATCCGCGCCGCCGTCCCGACGTACTTCTCAAGAATCGGCCGATTTCGGTAAAACATGCTTACCGTTTACTTGGGCGTAAAGCGTTCGATCTTTAATGTCTTTGGACCGGGCAATAATTACTGTTATTATCATTTTTTGTCGTTGTTCGTAAGATACGATTTTTGATTGTCGTCCGATGTGTTAAACATAAGGGACTTGCCGATCAACTGTACCTGTCTACGATGATAATAATAATAATAATAAGTATTGCCCTACTGTATGAGAGTACAGCATTGTACTAATATAAAAAAAAAATTTTCATGTTTATAAAATAAATAACAAATAATCAAAAGTCCATTGTCGTCTGCTTGGATCCATAATTAAAACACACTTACCTATGTGTTAATCGGTCATGTTCTTTCAGTCGCATCCCGATTATTTGCCATGTTTACCATTTCTGAGTACCAAGATTGGTGGCCGACACTGGATAACATGTGTTTGGACCGAACAGCCGTGATCGTGTTGAACACAGACATTGATAATCCGCCAAAGTTGGTCAGCCGTTTATGGAACGAATGTGAGTAGTGTTTTATTTCATCTCTTATTTAATTGTTGTTTCTTCGAACAACTCTAAAAATCTATAAACGTACCTGTCTCATTCCCATAATATTAAGTATGCTTATGCACATAGCACAGAGACATGTTGTGAAGGCTCGTGGATTCAAATAGTAGTGACCACATTTTATTTGAGTTATTTTTCATGATGATTATACAAAATTATATTAATTGTATTCACGCATAACACTATAGTTGGAGTGAGTTTCTTTTATCGCATAATACTAATAATCCAATGTTTATTTTTCAGCATGGCTCCGAGTGACCGTTGACGGTGGCACCAACAAATGGTACAATTTTGTTAAGCAAAACGAATTCAGCTATCTCAAAATCCCGGACCTCATTACCGGTGATTTGGATTCGGCTGACCCAAGTATCATTGAGCAGTTTGTGTCAAATGGTTCGATGATCGTTCACACGCCCAGTCAGGATGAGACTGACTTCACTAAAGCGCTCATGGAGGTGAAGAAGTACTCTGAAAGTAATTTTAACTCTATTGTCATTTGGCTTGTAAACGGTCGCTTACAATACCTACATCAGTGGATTGTACTCATTGTATGTTTGTCTTTCACCATTTAGAAAACCAGAAATCGATGGAATCTATAATCGTTATGGTTAGCATGTGCCACAGGATTGATCATTTCTTGTCGAATATAAACACTTTGTACAAATCAAAGTTAGAGGGCGGTCAACATTATTTCGATGAAGAAATATATCTCCTGGGCAGGAACTCGTTGAGTTGGTTGCTCCAAGCCGGTAGACATCGCATTCATATTCCTCGGTTGCTCAGGTCATTCCCAGAGAAGAACTATATAGGAATGTTCCCATTGGGTTCGGCATGCGACGAGTGTACAACCACAGGTCTCAAATGGAATTTGTGTAAGTTGTTGTTGTTTTGCCACCATTTATGTTTTTAACAAGTAATTGTAATTTATCAAACACAATAAGTAATTCTTTTAAATTGTCAGTCTCTTCGTTATTCCCCATTGAAATGGTTAGACAGAATTATACAAATATTATTGCAATTTATGATTTTTGGTCATGCACTTCTTTCGATTAAGAGAAGTGTGTCAAAGTATAAAATTCACACCGTTTTAAGAATTATATGTTTAGTTACATGTACAAATACTGATCACATTCGGGGAAACATTTTTTATCCCTTTTTCGTTAATTTGAATTTGTCTACCGATTCACTGTGTTCTCTGTGTGTGTGTGTCTGTGTGTCACGTTATCTGTTTTGTGTCGTTTCGTTAACATTCGTGATTTTCTGTTACAGTTGGCAATACAATGGTGATGGGAGGACTTACCAGTAGCAGCAACACGTATAATGGAGATCCGTTTGTCACGATCGCCAACAGTTCCCCTTTACTATGGACCATGACTATGGGTTTTGAAGAAAATTTCTGAACAAAGACATATTAATTTAATTAGATCGTGGCGCGTTTTTATTTCCACAGTTTATCCTCTACAATCGCTTCCAATGTCTCGCGACAATACAAGTTACTTAGTATGCACAAGGTTCATTGTCGATGTGTCGTTGAGATCTTGCCATCATGAGACTGCAGTAAAAACTAATTAATGTTATAAGTTTTTGTTACTCTTGTATTAATTACATGTATAGAGTTGTATTTTTTAGTATAATAACTTCGTTGTTTAGAAGATTCTCAAAACTGTGAATTATTAATTAGTGTCATTTCACATTAATTAATGTGAAAATTGTATTTATATTTTTATTTTCAATGAAATATATTGTATTTTATACCACACATTTAACATTTTTATGTTATAATAATATTATTTATTTATTATAAATACTTTTAACAAATAAGGCTAACATCATAGGTTGAAATTAAATTTCAGCCAGAACAATGAGGATCAAGTTTCTTACCTCCCTCAACGATTGATTGACGAGATGTTTTTCTATTTATCAAGAGAATGTGAACAATGTTTAAGACATACCTTAAAACATAAAAAACAACCTTGAAAAAAAATCAAAAGATATATGAACACTTTTATGTGTAATAAATTGTCCATTTTATGAATACTTATTTGGCAGTGTGTTCGATTTAATAAATGTTTCCACATTATTATTGAAACTGGCAGTTTTTTAAGTGGTTCTTGTGAAACTGTAAATATGGTTTTAACGGTTAGCCAATAAGTTTTTAGCCAACTGTTGTTGTTTTTTTTTTAAAAAAAACTAAAGAATTGTGCGCACTTTTTGAAACTTGTGTAATCACGATTTTTTCACTTTGAAGTTAAAATTCGATATATCTATGAGAACATTTCCTTTCCGTAATATATGTTATATTATGTTTACAAGGATGGCATGTTATTATATGGCTTGTTACTAATGTAGTCGTTTACATCATAAAATTTCATTTTTCAAAAATGGGATACATTTTACCATTCAATATTAGGTTTTTTCTTCAATTTCAACACAGTTACGGTTTTTAATCGCTTATAATTTATTTAATTCGTTTAATTTAATACAAGTAATGACTAACAAAAATAGAATCTCTTGACATATGTAAAAAAAAAAAAACTGTAAAACGGTAATATAAAAATATGAGCACATTCTTTAAGTCATTTGTTATGTGTATCGATTCGTTAAACATTAAAAATATTGTAAAGTGAATATTATCGACAACAAAACCAAATTAAATTATTAATTTTTTTTTTATATAATAAAAAAATTAGATAATGTGAAAATTTTTTTTCAAATAACAATCACGACCACAGAAAGGATCTTTATAAAATATATATTTTTGATTATCGTTTAACAGTAGTAATAATAAATCACAGTGTAATTCTATCGTATAAATATGATTAACTGCATAAAAAAAAAGTGATTTTTTCAATAGGTAAAAATAAAACACAATGTAGCAAGTAAAAAAAAACAATAAAAACAATATACAAGGTCGAAAACCATAAAAAAAAAAACAACTTTGAAAGTACTATTTAATGATATTCAACATTTTGCAGACCTGAGTGGTGGCGTAGAGATCAGATTCGAAACACTTTTGACACTTGGATCCAATAAACCATGCGGGCCGCGTGGATGGTAACACCATCAGTTTCTTGTCCATTTTGTGCGTTTTGTATCTCCTGTTCAATGTATCCAACATAAACCTGAAGTCTAGGATTGCGAGCGGAATTTTTTTGATGTACTAAAATATTACGATAAAAAAATTATTTGCATCCTAAATAGCAACAACGATAATTCACCTCTAATCACAGCAGAGAACAATGTTAATGCACTGAACATTGATACAATGAATTAGTCATCGTCTTATTAGGTCCTTGTTTAATACAGAATATCACACATGCATTTGTTGTCTCCGTCTGTTATTAACTATTAAATGGTCAACACAGCAAAATCACGCTATGCAGAAATTGTGGGTTGCATTTTAGGAGTGCACTCACACTTATTTATTAAACTCAAAGAGTAGAATTCTTTCGAGACAATGTCATTTGCGTTTTGTAAAAACATTGTTTAAAAAATAGAAATTATTTAAAAGTAATATTATCTTGTCTTGTCAAATAAATAATGAAATACTTGAATTTTATTATTATTATTCAATGTATAAGTTTTCAAAATTTGAAAGGTGATGAAAACAGAATGTACAATAGACTTACTATTAAAATTATAAGACTTATAAGACAATGACAAAATGCATACAAAAGCTACTTCATTATTTTGTGTTACAAATCAGAGTTTTTCACAACAAATCAATTTTTATCAATTTGCATTTTCCGTGTTGTACATCAGACAGAGAGAACAAATTACAGCGTTTCAGCCATTATCGCAATAGATTAATTATTAACAGTATGAATTTATATCATTACAAGTAACAACAATGAAAATTCATAGACATCTAAATAGCGATTTATTGCGTGTTCTAACTTACACGTTTCTTTTCGAGGTCTTGCAGAGCTATCCATATCCAGGTGGCGATTGAACAGTACAGTTTGTTGGTGGCACCAAATTTTCCGCAACTCGTCTTCATCATTTTAATCAGTTCTCTGACCATATCGGCATTTATGGCCTTCTAAAAAATGAAGTAACAATAGTTTGTTTAAATTGTGTGACACAAACTACACATTTTATCTATAAAACTTACCAACCAGACGATCTGTGAGGTTTCATGATATCTAAGTAGATTGATAAGCACTCGTATGGCTGGTTCACGGGCTTCAACACTTGGTTGTGATTGGTTGGAATACTGTAAGAAATGGAATATGCAATCCACTATAGTTCCTTCTATCGTCTTGACACATAGTTCTTTGGACAACGAAGTGCAAGTGTCTAAAAAACGGAAAAAAATTAAACACATTTAGTAACATACCACACATATGCCCAGCGGATATACTTATGCTCATGTTAATACACTCACCCAAATTCCAGTAGACTGTGGACAATTCTTTGTATGAGTATTCATTTTTCTTTTGCCTGTTTAATACATCCAGCACATCATTGTGACGCCTGGCCAATGTCTGAGCACCGTTTCTGGGCAATCTTCACTGTTTCCCGCCGGCATTGATACTTCTTCCGCACGCAATAACCTCTCCAAAAAGCCTAGTAAAAAACAAAAAAGTAGTAAACCACCAAGGCTTGATGATGTTGCAGATTGTTTGGAGCAAATCATTTAATTGGAAGGAGGGGAGTGTTTTGAAAAAATTATTCGTAGTATAAAATTCAGTTTATTATATGTAATATTGTAGTTTTTCAAAATTCAAACTACAAACAAGAGAATTGAATAAAGATTACTACCCCTACCCGTACAATTTGTTATCGGAAAGTGTAAACATCTGAGTATTATCCGAAAAATCGTTCAAACCGGTCCCCCAACAGACACGGAGACGAATACCAACACCTACTTGTATAGAAGTAGAGGCGCATGCCAGTCTTTCACTTCGCAACCGAGTCTTGAGATCGGGCATTCGCTTCCGAACCAAGAATCCACGAATGACAGCTTGTATTCTTGATGCAGCCACGCGTTGTTGCTGATACTCTCGAGCCTGGCGACGAGCCCGGAACGCGCGCTGCACCGTGATTGCGGCGTGACGGAGCTCCAAGAATTGTTGTCGGTTGTCATTGGCTAAATGGTTTCTCAACACCCTCTTGATCATGTTAGCACACCGGATCAAAAGACACCTACGGCTTGTCAGCTCGATCTTTAGTGTAGGCCATACACACTGCCGGAACAAATATGCCCGCGCGGCACTTTGCAGTTGTATCGTGCACGTTTTGAGCGTGGCATACCGTTTACACTCCATTTTCATGGCCTGTTTGGCCCGGAACCTCTGCTGCAACACAATGGCACTGCGCTTCAACTTGTTATACTTTTCCATTTGCGTTCTTGCCGCGACACTCGCACGGTACCATCTCTGGATGGCCATAGCTGAACACCTCAGTTTTTCAAAGTATAACTGTTCTGTGGTAGCTGGAAGATTTGCGCGCAGAAAACGTTTGATCACATTAACTGCTTGGGCTCGCCTTGTCCGTTCCGCTATCAGTTGGTTTCTGACACTCGGCCAGTTTTTTCTAGATGCATAACCGCGGTATATTTTTGAATGAGCAGAGTCGATTGTTTAACCATAAGATAGTCCTGGCGGTTCGACCGCATTGCAATTTTCGCCCTGTACTTCCCTTGGATAAATACAGTCATGTGCCGCAATGACGTGTACCATTCTCTCTGTGTTTTCATTAGCACATTAGCTCTCCATAACCGTTGAATGCATAACGTCGAACTCTTCAACTCCATGAACACAGCTCGATCTCGAGTTTCAGGCAATCTTCGCCTCAATGCTCGTTTCACCGTGTTTATAGCATTGATACGTTTCTGTTTTTCCATCACCAAACAATTTTGTATGTCAGGCCAATGTTTTTTAACCAAAAATCTGCGAAATGTCTTTTGAATCAGCAAAGCCGATCGTTTGGCATTGAGATAATTTTTCCGTTCGTTCTTCATGGCGGCATTTGCCTTATATCTTCGTTGAACAAACACGGTTGCGTTTTTCAGAGAGGTGTAACAATTCAATTGAAATTTCATCAATTTGTTTGCCATGTACATCCGTTGAATGTACAGTACAGCATGTTTTAATTGTAAAAAGTCAAGACGATCTCGAGTTTTGGGTAAATTCTGTCTCAATGCTCGTTTCACCGTATTCATAGCATTGATTCGTTTCTTCTTTTCTAACAGCAAATGGTTTCGCATGTCTGTCCAATATTTCCTCACAATAAAACCACGGTACATTTTTTGAATCAGTAAAGTCGATCGTTTGACTTTTAAATAAATTGTTCGTTCTCTGCGCATAGCAATATTGGCCCTATATTTTTGTTGTACAAACACAGTCATGTTTCTTAGCTTGGTATAACGATCCATGTTAAATTTCATCGATTTGTTGGCCAAGTACATATTCTCGACATACAATGTGGTTTGTTTTAATTTGAGAAATTCGAGACGGTCAACTGTTAACGGCAAGTTTCTTCTCAATGTGCGTTTAATTATATTAACTGCCGTAATTCGTCTCATTTTCTCTATCATTAAATCATTCTTGACCCGAGTCCACTTTTTTCTAAGTATAAAACCGCGAATATTTTTTTGAACTACAATTGCTGACCTTTTGGCCAACAAATATTTCTGTCGTTCTTTTACCATCGCCATCTTGGTTCTGAATTTTCTTTGAACAAATACGACTGTTCTCCTTAAAATTATAAATCTTTTTCGTTCATCTGTCAAGAGCTTCAGTTTATCTTTTAAATATTGTTTAATTTTGGTAGAGGCTGCATGCAACATTTCACGGTTTTCAATCAGTTCAACTCGTGTACACGGCCATCGTTTTCTAGTCAAATACCCACGAATGTGTGCTTGTATTTTAGAGGCTGCCAAGTGACGCTTAGCAACCTGTTTTACTCGAATTCTTTTTAATATGACTAGTTTGAGACTGCTGTTTCTCCACCAGTTTTGAATTTTTGTAGCAGCATCATTGTATCGAGGGGTTAAATACTTGTAGATGATCTGCCAGAACAATGATAAAATTTTCTCTCTATGACCATTCACAATGTCTCGTGTGGCTATGTTGCCCTCGATGGATATATGTTCAGATATCCGAGTGAAGGCCAAATTGACGTTATATATTTTCTGTAATTTCGATATAGCTGGAAGTCTGAGTTTCTGCGACAGTGGACTGCCCTTGAATAAAATTTCTACGACCCTAGTGATTCTAATGCCATCTCTCAAATCGTTTAGAGACTTGACGGCATAATTTACTTCATCTAAATGTGTTTGCTTGTAAGTCAAATTGTAACCAATACTGCGTAATCGGCGAACTATGTCTCCGTGTGCAATCACCATATCCGCACAAAAAGCCATCAGTAGGTCATAGCTGCTCTGTGAATTAAAAATATAAATGCTTATGATTTTTTAAATAAATTTTGTAAATTAAAAAAATTACTTACTTTATATGGAGAATCGTTTTTAAACAAGCATGGATCATGTCTGATTAATTGTTGTTCTTTAGCACGGTCCAAAAAATATATGAGCATAAGTATTTTTCTCAAAATAAATTTTTTCATAGCTATCTGTTGTAAAATAAAATAAAATTTGTTTTTTTTTTAAATTCTAAACAAGATTTTTTTTAAATTTTGAACAATATTCAAAATTAAAATATTTAGTATTTATTGGTTAATTAAAAAGCCAGTTTTAATTTTTCTAAAAAATAACAATAAAAATAATTAAGTTTTGTATTCATTTTACTTTTTCATAGTATGCTCAGAGGGATTTTAAAATTGTATTATTTGATTCATTATGTTAAACAATAAACTTAAATTCACTAATTCATATTAATAGACTTAGACATTTCACTTGTTTAATACTGTTATGTCCAATATGATAAGGATAGAAAGGTTAATTTTGAAAATAGATTTAAAGTATTTGTGTTTTCGATAATTGTAAATGAAAATAGTGTAATTCGATACTAAAGATTAAAATGACTTAATTATTTTAATGTAATAATTTGATATTTTAAACATAAAATTAGTTAAATTTCTTTTAGTTTGTGAGTTTATACTTAAAGAAGCCTACACACACAAATTTGGCAGCTACACAGTTTTTGCCTATGATATACAATTCCTAAAAATAATTTAAATATATATTTCTTCTTACATTGTAGGAAGGTTGATTCATTTGTAGTACAGTAGATTTCGCAAATTTGTGTTTGACAAAATTGTTGTTAAACAGATTCTTACGTACAAACCAACCAATACCGTCTAAATCATTAGATCCAGGTTTTACGTGTACAATTTGACCATATATCGCTTCCATGCCAATTCGAAACCACAATGGATTGTAACATTTAAACAGATCAATAACTTTTTTTTTTAAACCTGGCAAATAAATTGTTATTGTATTTAATCAAATAGGTAATTTAATTTTAAACTAAGCAAATAAACAAATAGTTCTTACTCAAATCTAAATGTATTTGACGATCATCTCGTATATTTATAAGATCTTTTTCAATAGTTATGGTCAATTTTGATAAAACAGACGACATATTTGTAGATGTAATAAGATTTTTTGTTGCCTTGCGCAATGCACTCCACTGTTGCGGTGACTGCCTGTATATTTGCGCTACAAACAAGTCTTTCTCGGTGGCGAATTGCATAGGTTTATTTTGATGACATGTCTTGGATGCTTCAACCCAAGCCATGGCTGCTTGCTCCAAGTCACCAGATTGTTCTTTGTCGACCAGCTTGTCAGTTGGTGTGAGCAGCGTATTTAACCAGCGAATCATATCAAATTCTTGGCGGTTCAGCCATTCTGTTTCATAGAACTCAGACCTATAACATATTTATTTTTAATAATTAAAAAAGAACTTTAAACTAATATGTAAATTACACACTTAATTATTATTATAATTTTGAGAAATGTTAAATTGAGTATATACACAGAGTACAATGTCAAGTTTTAGCTAAATTTAATCCAAATTACTATTAATTTAATATTATATAGAACTACATTGATTGAATAAGTATATATAAAAAAAAAAAATACAATTAGATATTTTACAATCTGAGTAATATATTTAGAAAACATATTTTTTTATTTATATTTTGTTCAGGTTTTGCTAAAACTTTATGTTCTACTTTATAGTGAATATGATTAATAAATAGTTTTTCTTACATTTTCAAAAATGGATCTTCAGCATTATTGTGATACAAGTGTTTTGGATTTGTTAAACTCTTGAGATACTGATCACACATATCCTGTTTCGGTGTTCTTGAACGCGTTGTTCGTAGACTGGTACCTTAAACAAGTAATGAATCAGTTCAATGCGTTTTGTACTATATAATAAGGTAATATCAAAGAAGGATAGGTTATAACATAAATCTGTCATTTTATAAATTGGTTTTTAAGTACACACCCATAATTGTTGAACCATAACGTAATAATGTATAGAGTATAACATTTACTTACTGTATTGTTTCGATTTATTCTTAGACATCATTGATGTTTTCGGACTACATTTGTAATAAGGAGAGTTTTTAATAGCAAATGAGGGCCTCTTTGATTTCATACCACTCCAAGTTATCACTGTAATGTAAAAAAAAAAAAATTATTATACATTATATTATTACTGTTAAATAATGGTCATAACATTATTATGCCATCCTGTTACTTTACTTGTTCGATGATTAACAATACGTGCAGTTGTGCATTCACACTCTTGTCTGATGTTCAAGAAATGTTTAACTTCTGGTTCAAAATCTGGAGAACATTTGAATAGTTCCGATTTAACGGTGTTGTACCCAAACTTTGAACATACTTCATTTTTAACATCAACTTCAGGCGTTTTCATAAACCGACTGCAGAGGTTTATAGATAATTCATTTGATTCTATATCTTTTGGTGTATAAGTTATAGCTGCAGTAAATGCATCTTCTGATTTTAAATGGGATGAATTTGACGAATTAGAAGGTAATATTCCATCAGTAATATCAAAATTTATCTGGTCATCAAAACTATTATACAGATTTTTATCACTGAATGGAGAGAGTAAATTTTCAGTACTCTTTAATGGTGTTAAACAGAATTCGTTGAATTGAGAATTGTTGGAAATTATTTTCATTAATGGTTTTTCTAGTGAATCATCACTTAATGGACTAGAACTGCTATTTAAATTCTTGAGGTTAAAATGATCATTGAAAACATAATCTTGACGTCTTTGATCTGGACGTTTAACACTACGCTCAGGACTTGTAAGAATTGTGTCTCGCCCTAATATATTATTTTTGGAAACTGGAAGATTCTCTTTTTCTCCAACAAGATAGGTTTGTCGTCTGATGGTTAATTGTGGAGATTTTAAACTAATGGGTTTTTCTACTATTTTTACAAAGTTTTTTTCTAAAGAAATTGTTTCTGCCATACAACTGACAGTTTTTGTTTCATTTGGAAGAATTTTTTTCTGACTATAGTTTAATGGTTTTTTAATGAAATTTGAATTTTTTGATTTTGAAGAAGCTGAAGAAGCACCCTAAAATAAATATATCATTATGTATATCATAAACTAGCTACAACAGCATTCAAAGTAAATGAAGAAAAACTAAATTACTATACAATAATAGATTGTTCTTGACTTAATTTACCTTAAATTCTTTGTATGGAGGACCATTACAATTTCCCAAAATAACAAAATCATATTTTCTATTATTATCTACTTGTTCTATTTTAATTAATTTACGCATATTTCCATATTCAGATGGTTGCCAAGTTATTGTGAGTTCACATTGGGAATTAGGTTCTAAGGTAAATTTGTAAACATCAAAGTATACACCATCACTTGGTGTGGGTAAAACATACTGAAAATATATAAATAAAATGTATAGATTTTCAATAAGAGTGATATGTGTTAAAAAAAAAATATGAATTTCTTTACCTGTCCAGGTTTATCAAGTGGATTGACCACTGTTAAAAACCTAACAGAGATTTCTTTTAATTTGATGTTGGTGAATTCTACTTGGGTTTGTTTTTGAAATGGTGCTAATACCATACGATAATTAACTATCGAATCTGGTAACATCATCTGGTTCAGATTTAATTTTCTCGGGCGGAGAAAATTCAACCTGCAAAAATTGTTACTAAAACTCAAATGCTTATAAAATAAAAAAATTACTTAAATTGTTTCTAATTAATTATTAGTCAAATAATGTAAACACCGGTCAATATTCAAAATAAAGTAGTTGTTTTTCAGAAATATTATACAAAACCAATAGCATATGAAACTAATAATTATTTCTTTGTGATTTTAGAGAATCTAGTAACATAATTTTGTATTGAATACTTTATAACAAATTTAATAATCATTACAAAAATCATTGTAATTACAACTGCAGTATGTAATATCCAGATTTTAATCATCTGGCACCACCGTATCTGATAGGAAATAGTGAAGAAAAACGATGGATTGTATTTGTTCACAGAAGGCAACCACCGCGATGTAACTGTATGCACTATTGTATATTTGTAAATCGACGGTAATTTTAACGTTTCGCGTCGTCATCGTAAACTTTTGAAAATGCACATTACGTCTAGTGTTAATCTACATCACGAAACGTTATAACCTATATTGATATTCGAATCCAGTATACGACACTATAGAAATTCGTATAGGATAACGATTATTATTCTGCGGACCGTTGTTGTTGTCGAGAGACGGAGTGTCTCTCGCGTCGAGTAAAAAAAAAAAAAGAAACACGCTTACCACAAACTTGGCCATCGCAACCGGACGAACTTATCTGCAGTCATGTAATATCGCGCACCGGCGCCATCGTCACTGATCGCGGCGCGTACACCGTAAATATTTAATAATAATAATAAAATTAAAAACGAGAAAACGAATCGAACCGATAACGATAACACGGCGTGCGGTCGACCGCGCGAAATCAAACGACGAAGCGGTTAACGAGACGGGTAATAATAATAATAATAACAAAAATAACAACAACAACAACAACAATAATAATAATAAATATTAATAAATATTAACGTGCGGCGCGCGGCGGAAATCCGTTAAACCGACCTTCTCCGCCGCCGGCCCGTTATCAACGGACGCGCGGCGGCGGCGGCGGCGGTGGCGGAGCACGTCCGACCGGGTCGGCGACGGTTGCTCGGCACGGTGACCGCCGGCAAGCGCGACGTTACCTCCAAACGCGGACGGCGGCCGGTCGCGGGGCGACACGTTTTGTCCCCGGTTGCCGCGTTTTACGAACGTGCCGTCAACGTGTTTTCCATACGGTTTCTCCGTGCGCCGCCGCGCCAGGCACGCCGTAGTCGTCGTAATGCGATCCCGCGCTCGCCACAGTCCGAACGGAAAACATGTCTACGCACGTGTGCGGGGATCGTCCGCTCTTCGATTTGATATCGTTAAAAAGAAAAGTCGCCCGACAAGTATGCGTCAAATGGTACGTGCGTGTGGTATTTTTTTTGTTGTTTTCGTTTTTTGAAAATCCGGTATACGCGTTGTTTCGTGCATTAATCCTGCGCCCGTACCGCTTTTCGTTTCAGCGATCGGTTCGTTGCCGAATGGTCGGTCATTGGCGTCTGTCACGATGTGCTGTGTCGGCAGTGCCTGGACGTCGACCAGCTAGGCGGTAGCGCGACCGACCAATGTCCAGTTTGTCACGCGACATTTGACGGAAAAGAAGACGTCAAAACTAATGTTGAAATACAAACGGCTTATGACGAAATGGAAGATTTCTTGTGGAAAATATTGGCTGCAGAGTGAGTAATTTTTTACATGTTGTTGCTAACGTTTTTCTAAAATCATTAAATGTATAATCGACCAGGAGTGGAACGTTGCGTTCGGACATTGAAAATTCGCCATTTAGAGAAGGGTCGAATACTAGGTAATTCAATCGTTATCGTAATGTTGTAATTAATATTATGGGGATTGGCCTCTTTGAATCGTCATACTTTTTAAAACTACTATTCGCAGTATTGTACTAAATTAAACAATTTTAATTGCTTACTTCATGTTCTTACATGACACAATTTTTAAATACATTTTAAGTTGTTGAACACACAAGTAGTATTAATTAAAATTATTTTATAAGTGAAATTGATCATTTTTAATTGGCCAGTGACAATCAAATGATGTTGAAACCTAAAGATCTAGTTCAAAATAAAATTAATGAACGAAATACATTTTTTATTTTATACAGAACAATCGAATCGGGTAGTATGATGGATATTGAATCAATTACGTTTCCACAAATTGATAATTTTGAACAAACAAAAAGCAATAATGCTGTTTATCAAATGTCAACAAGTGTAACTAGTGAAGCCGAGGAAATACAACGTGAAGAAAAAGAAAATTGTAAAGAACGTTTTTGTTCTGTGATAGTCACACCAAAAGTAAGTTACTAAAAATTCACTAAAAATCAATAACTTTATTTTTACATTTTTTTTAAATCAAAAAAGTATTTGTTTTTATTTTTTATTATTTACATAATTCATACCCATATTCAAACATTTTTTCAAATGCTGTTGGTTCAGTGTTTCTTTTTGGAATACACTGTTAGTTCCTTAGATCATTTTTAAGTGCAGACTAAATGGTAATTGCTTGGAAGTTATAACATGGTTAATCCCTAAACAAGACTGTGGATTAAGGAGAATGGAAAAAATCTCTCCATGTGAAATTGTTGGTATGATTTGCAGCAAAAATCCTATCCTTATATTATTTTATAATAGGTTCGCCATGATTATTGGTATCATGTCTGAAACATAGTTATAGAACTTTTTGCAATATGTCTGGTTTACCCTTATATTTTTAAATTTGAAGATAAATTAGTGGTGTATTTATGGAAGGGTAGGAGGTTTCAACCTTCTGTTTTAAGACTACAAATTTACAATCTTTCTATAATATTGTACTTTTATAATATTTATAAATTTAAATAAAACTCAAATATTTCATTATGATTACATCCCTCTCCCAATTTATTTGTATAAATAGATAAAAATAAAGTTCAAAATGGCCTTTGACATTTCAACAGAAATAAAATAAATAGATAATTGAGAACATCAACTAATTTACTATTTAAATTAAAATGAAAATAATTTCTTAATTAATCTTATAAGTAAGTTTATGATATAATGTGTTGGTGTTTTTTTTGTTTTTTGTTTTTGTATTTACAAATTAACAAAGTAGATAATAATTTGTCAATTGTTGTTTAAAAAGTTTAAATACGTATTTCTTATATCTATTACGACTTTATATTTCAATTGATTGGTTAGAACTAGAGCTCTCGGTTTGGTACGTGTATTGATGTACACGTGTACACGTGTTCCGTTCCTTAAATAGTACAATGTATTAATATCCGTGTATTAAAATTACACGTGTATTTAAGGTCCAGAAGTTTGTATAACATTTTCTTAAGAAAATGTAGGAATATTGTCGCGTAATTATGTCGTGCAGGGGCGTATCCAAGTGGGGGATTTTGGACCCCCCCCTTTTATTGAATTTTTAACATGATGATCAAAAATGTTTTCGTATTTATGCTATCAAATTTAATCTAATACAATTTTAATGAATATTAAATAATATTATATTAATATTGTACACGTATATTAAAATCTAAATTATTGTTATTTGTTATTTCGCATTGATAAATTCCCATTTATAGAAATGCGAACCTATTATAGCATGCCGCGTTAAAAATCTAAAGTTTATATTTAAGCTTTGGTCGACCTTGAAGTAACTAATGAGTAGAGTAGATACTAAATAGCGAAGATAACAAAATTATCGCAAATCTGTGAATTGTTTTTATTAATATAAGATAAATTACGAACTAAGTTCTTTTCATTTCGAGGGATTTTATTTCATTTGCGTGTTGTACATTATCATATGACATTTTTGTTTCCGTACTTAATTATATATATATAACTATTTTATTTATTCATAAAGACGAGTAATAAGTGTAAAAATTTGGTGTGGCTGTACACTAAACGCCAAGGTAATAAAGCCTACCGTGATTTGTGCACATAAAATGAAAACAATGAATTTTGTTGCGTTGGCGGAACAATAGGATCATTGAACAGACATTGGTCGACGAAATCGGGAAAACCGGTGTATTCTTGTACCAAAATTCAAATGCACCGTGGTTAGAGAGACGGCAGCCGAAATATAATAAAATGAAATATTGTTTTTCTCTTTTCCTATTGTGTGGGGCCATCCATCTATCGGGCGATTATTTTCGCGTAGCACGTTTTATATTGCAATGAGCTATCTATACTATATATAATTAATGGTACTATGTATTATTTTTTTTTTACGAACAACAATGGAAAGAGCACATGTCTCTTTGTCCCACTCTTAGATCCCACCGCTGATCATGGTCCACGGATACTGAATACATGTCACAGGTACATGGACTTTTAATTCAAATGTACACGGGTACACGTGTATTTTAATTACACGCAATTTAACGCCGTTTCCATAAAAACACGTACGTTCGTGTTCTTAAATACACGTGAAATAGAGACCACTAGTTAGAACATTGTTAAACTTATATAATTCATGCTTTTTTCAAAATCTAAAATAACAACAATATGATAAAACTTAATTGGAAATCATTTTTAACAAGGTTTTCCATTGTAACAAGCAGTAATTAGGACCAGAGATAAAAAAATGTATTTATCAATCATAAACTTACTTGAAAAGTCTAAAATTAACACAAATATATTAAATTTTAAAAGATACCTTTAAATGTGATAATAGTCTGTGTTGTGCACAGTATAGAAAGATAATAATAAAGTATAGTATAAAGTATATATATATAAATATTAACTTAGAAAATAATTTCTAATTTTAAGTTTTATATATTTATAATAAACTATAATAGCAAATTTGAACGGTAAAAACATTAACCTTGTATGGAGGTCACTATAAAAAAAAAGAGAAATATTTTTCCAATTATGTGGCTATACTGTTTTGTAATATATTCTTGTGTTGATCATATCTTACCTTAGAATCTATTTATTTACCCAAAATTTCTGTTTTGATAAATAAATACTTAATTTGTTAATTTTTGTGTTTACACCATACCTAGTAAATATCAAATATTAATGGTAAATATTAACTTTTTAATGTTGTCCACAATTTCATTCCATGTATTTACTTATTTTGTTTTCATGGTTGGAAAGAAATTATATGTCTGTTTTAGTTAGATGTTAATAATTGAAATGAAACTTGTGATGATGTTTTATTGAGTACAAATGTTAATTAATGGTTGTTAACTATATTGTGTTTGACATTTGTGTAATATATATATATTTATATGTGTATGTGTGTGTATGTATGCTATTTGTGTGTGCTTATAATTATATATTTCTAAATGTTTTGAAGTGAATTTATGACTTTTAACAGACGGACAAAGGAAAATATTCAGAAACATCTAAACCGGATTTGACAATTAACAATTTTGCAGTAACTAAAAACATTCAACACCAACAACCTAACATGAATGACATCAATGATCAGAAGAGTACCAACAGTAGTAGCACTGGTAGTAACAGCAGCAGTAGCAGCAGCGAGTCCGAAGAGGACTTCATTGAGGGAACCCCGGAGAGATGTCATGTTTCGTAAGTGTTTTTTATTTTTGTTTTGCATGCATGTTATATGTATTCAAATGTAATAAATTGGTTCAGACTTTTATATGTATTTCTATGTTATCATTGTTTTCAGTACTTCCTTAAGTTCTAACCAGAAAAATAAAAAAATTTTTCTCACATACACCAACCTTGAGACAGACGATGACTTGGACGTGTTAAGAGAGATGGTACATTTGTTCAACATACATGTTAATACAATGTGGAGTGAAAGAATCACACATTTAGTCGTGAAAACTGGTAACGACGGTAGTTGTCTTCGAACAAAAAAGTATTTGAACGCACTATTGTCAAATTGTTACATCGTCGTTTTAGATTGGGCAAAAGACTGTTTAAGCAGAAAGACATTATTGCCAGAGGTATTCACGTGTAATTTTGTAATACCATTTTCTTATTGTGTTCTCTCATTTGTTAAAAGATTGATTATATGCCACGTGATGCATCGGGCGAATCGTCTTCAATGGTATCATGGCGCGTCGGAAGAGGTATTATTAATTCGCCGATGGATTGGACTAGTAATTGTATTTTGTATTGTCATGAATCTGTTGTAAACAGCGAATTGTATACAAACATGAAGGTAAGATATACATTTTGCTCATGATATTTTGCACTATTATAATAAAATATTAACAAGTTAGTTTTGGTGTGTAACAAAAATGTAACATATTCTTTTTCTTTTTGTCAGGATTGGTCCAGAAAAGCTGGTTTTGTGTTGGCTAATGATATGGAAGAATTAAAAAGCAATGACTTCAAAATCCGTGTTATATTAGCCGACACGCCTCGTATAGACTATCCCAACTGCAGGTTGCCCAATGATGCAGAAGTCATGGGTAAAACAAAATGTTTTATAATAATTGTTTTTGTCTTATTTAATATAAGTAATATTAATTTGATTTGATTTACAGCTTGGGTATTTAGTTATAAGGCTGTGACATTGTTTGTGGATTGGTTCTTAGAGTGTTTGTTCAGATACAAATTCATTGTGATTAGTCCTCAATTCCAGGTCATGAAACTGGATCCAATTGTGTTGGACTACATAGATATGGAAGAATCAATGTTCTTATTTTCGGAATAATAAAAAGTAGTTAAGTTGGTAAACACGGACAGTTGTTATATAATATTATGATATGTTTAAAAAAAATATATGAATGTTCACATTTTGCTTAGTTTAGTACACATCAACATTTTATTACTTTTATTAAGATTTATATAATTGTAATTCATTTTTATATTGATATTAATTAATAATAGAGTATGGAGTAGTAAGTAATAAAAATTGAATTTCCTAGAAAACCCAGCTGGTTGTCGAGTTAAAATGTTGGACTCTAAATATTAAAACCTTAATGTCAGTTAACTTACAATAGAATTTATACAAGTTGTATTTTATGGTAATAATAAAAAAGTGATATTTAATGTAATAATACAATCGAATTCATTCATTCAAAAAAAGGTTGTTGTTTTTATTCTTTGTATATGATACTGGAAAACTGTAAAAAAAAAGAAATACTAATACCGTATGTGTTTTCAATGGTTTTCTTTAAGGTCAAAATCCAAATTACAATTAAGTAATTAAAAATCTGTCTATTTTTGTAATACATTAAGTAAACAACTACCATAGGTTTTTTTTAAAAAAGATCATTATAAAGAGGTATTTATTTTTGTTATCTAAAAATAACAATTCATTTTTGTTTCACATCAAAATGATCTGAGCTGATTAGTTGTTTACATGTTTAACCTAACCATTAATATAATGATTTATGTGTTTTTTTTTGTTTTTTGTTTTTTGTTTTCTTCGTAATTAGTTATAAGATTTTTATTATTTTAGTTTCAAGTTGTCCTAAAATTACTACGCTTGTTGTAACTTTTATAATATGTTTTATGAACTGATTTGATTATTATTTGTTTTTGTTTTTTTTTTTTCAATAAACCTATTTTAATTAACAGAATACTTCAGTGCTTATATGTTTGTGTTTTTTCTAAATAGTTTTAATTTATATATCTGTGTATTTGTTTTTTTTTTTTTTTTTTTGTTGCTAAATGAATTCTTTAAAAGGCAAAGAAAAAAAAATGTTATATATGTTTGATATACAATTGAAAATGTCGCCGTGCTACTTGATATTTTTTCGGAAAAACAATGAATCGTATATGTTTTCGGGAGTTACTGTTAGTTGTGGCCAGTTGTGATTTATGTCAACCAGAAGAATTTTTAAGTATTAATCGTAATTCCGTAGCGGTGTCAACTATTGTAGCATGGTGACGGTTTAAGTAGTAATAGCGGTTTTACTCGAAATTGGTCGGAAAAAAATAAAAGTTGTCTTCACCTTAAAAACATATATATGTGTGTGTGTGTGTGTGTGTTAAAATATTTTTTCACAACAGATTGACTGCTATAAATATGTATCTCGTTTACACAATTAATAAGGCAAGCAAACAGTGCTACGACTTCAGTAAATGTAAATGTAACGTCAGTTTATGGTTCGCCCGAAGAACGACCGACGAAAACGGTGTACACTATTTGTCGCGTACCGTTTAAAAACCAAACAAGCGGTCTCCGTCCGAGGTCGTCGTGGAGGTATGGGTTTTGCGATATTTTGATCACGTTACGAGAACGATGTTATTTGTGTACATTGTCGAACGTCAGTAATAGTTCCGCCGGCATGCGACAGACTGACGTAACGTTTAAATCCACACGGTCCCGAAAGGGAGTCCGCCGTCGTAAACCTCGGACCCCATCCAGCCAGCAGACAGTGGCTCTCACAATCTATGCATTCGTATTTTAATGCGAGTAAAGTGTGTGTTTGATTTTGTACATCGAGCTGCATGTCATATGAACGGTAAGTAATAATATTTTTTCAATTGATTGTAGAATGTTATGTTGATATTATTAACAAACGATTAAAAAAAAAAAAAATTTTTATTTGAATACGAAATGTTTGAATAAGCGCGGCAAATGGTTTTGATGACCATTACGTACCACGAAAAATCCGTCATGACCGCTGCTGTCACTTTTCGTGTCGCCGACCGACGATACCGTCCGTTTCCCGATCGGTGTGCCCGCGAATATATCATGATTATTAAAAATATTTTTAACGGTTCTCTTATCTTTTCCTTCGCTATTTCCTAATAAATTGTATTATCCACTCGGCGGTCGTTAGTCGTCCGCTGTGAAGTAAATTCATTATTATTACACGGATCACGTAATGGATCGATCGCCATGCACTCAAGTGTGTATAGTATAACGTTTTGAAAACGGGGCAAAAGAATGAAACATTCCGATAACATTTGCGCGTACACGCAAAAACGATATTTCGCTAAAAATCCGTAGTCGAAATATTTGCACGGTCTGTTGGTCGTGCGAGCGCGGGCGTGCTGTGTAATGTCGTCGAAGGAACATACGTTGGCGATACTACGGACGCCAAGACGACACGGGCGCGGATCCAGAACTTATTTACGGGGGGGGGGGGGCATCTTAATCAAAACGACTTTAATCCTCGTTTTGTCGCATCGAATAATGAAATATTTTCCAAAACGTTTTCTTGAAAATCGTTTGCGATACACCGAAATAAAACAATAAAGTCCGTCTTCGTATCTTTATCGAATGTCGAATCGCGTGACGGTCGCGGCTGCTATCGGAACAATTTATTGTCCTCAATACGGAGGTGTTCGAGATATTTTTACTAGCCATACTGTAGGTAGGTATATTGTATTATGTGTAACCCATCAATTTTTAAAGGTTCACGTGTCGTTCGATAATTAAACTGCAATACACGTATGAAAAAACGATTATATGTACTTTGATAAAAAGAGCTATTTATCTTTATTGGTTATCAAAAACGTTAAAACCGAAAAATCCCATAGCTACGACTTCATTTTAAATTGTCTTTCAATAGTATCATAGATAAGAGTTAGAATTATAAAAAACGATACTAACAAAAAAAATTTAACAAGAGTCTACGGGGGTCCCCCCCCCCTTGGATCCGCGCCTGGCACACGCCCAGGGCGGCATTTCAAGATTTGGTATTTCATACGTGATTTGTATGAAAATTATTGCACGTTATATTGTGTAATAAAAAATACGTACGAATCCATAAACTATTCTGCTATAATCGTTTACGACCGAATGACACATTGAACTCGTACAATACGCTCTTGGATTTGATATTCCAATAATAGATTATTAAACCACGCTCGTTTACGTGCGAGAGGACGGCAAATCTTAATCTCGCCTAGGCGTGTTTAAAACGTTCGAGCCGGGCCTGACGGCGAGTACTTAAAACGACGCGTCGCACTTGCCCGCGTATTTTATTTAAAAAAAAAAAAAAAAAAAAAAAAAAAAAAAAAAAAAACGTATAATAATAACAATAATAATTATAATAATAATCGCGATAATAAGTTGTCACGTTGTGATTAAGTTATAAACTCATAAATGATTGATTTTTTTTTTTTATCATTCCGGAAACAAACGTGTCGTACGGTGAAAAACATCGTTGCGCCCCCGACGCCGCGTTTCGTTTCGAACGTCCGTGCGCGCGGACGCCACCGGTCGCCGCTAGTCCGAGTCTTTGTTCTTGCCGTTCGGAAGGGCCAAAGACAGGAAACCGCTCACTGCGAACAGACAAACGTACGCGAACGCGTGAAAACGATAACGGTTAAGACTTAACAGCCGAGACGATTGACGGTCGACGGTCCGGGTGTTTCGATTGACGTGTTCCAGCGCGCGCCCGACGGCCTGCCGCAACATTTTCGCGTTCCGGTTTTTCGTTCTCGTTCGGTCGGAGGCCGTTGCTGCGTCGCGCGCTCTTCCTCCCATCACCACCCCGTCTGACCCAACCTCCTCGTAGTTTTCCACTGCTAGTATCGTTGGATCTCTCGTCGCTTTATCGGACCGCCGTCGTCCGAGTCTACCTCCGTTGCTCACTCGGGACCTCTCTCGCGAGCGCGTTAGACTAGACCCCCAGTACGTGGTCGAATTACTCCAGCTACGTGTGGTTCTCCGAAGGCGTTATATATCTTTAAAATTTGGTCTTATCCATAGGCGTGCGCAGACCTTGCTGGCAGGGGGGGGGCAGAAAAGTGTTGCCGCTTATCTATAAACACTCGTTATAACCGCGGTATCGCTTGTGGTTTGCTTAAAGTTGGACTACACAAAATCATCGTGCACCGCGCACTCTATGTTTACATATTATTCATTATATAAAAATATAAAATTATATTATAATGTTTTTTCAAAACTATATTTGGAAGAAAACTTTAGCCCGCAGGAGGGGCAGTTGACCCACCCTGACCCCCCCGTGCGCACGCCTATGATCTTATCTCATATATTTCAGTCGGATTTGTTCGCGTCCTCTAAAGTCGTTGGCCATGCTTCGCGTGCGTACGTTATGCCCGTTTTCCCGGGCACATCGTCCCGTCACATAAAATATGATGTTCTCATTGCGTTGAAAGTCCCGTCTTCGTTTTGTATCGGTCGGCTAGCTGTTCAGACTACAATCGTCCGCGCACGCTGTCGCGACTATTTCTCTTTTAGCCTTTTCAAACCTTCAGTACTCGGATCAGCACACGGATTGCATACGTAATAGTCATACGCATATGACCATACGGTTCGAAACGTTTCGAATGTAATTTTTCGAACGGACGTCTCCGACGACGACGAAGAGAAAAAAACACAAAAAACGAAATATACTTACTTATCAACAGCGAACTGAATATGATGATGAGTAGGATGCAATGCGAGTCGATGAGCAGTCCGAATATGATGTTGGCGGTCAACGATCCGAGACGACCAAAAGTCGCCGACGCCGCGGCGGCCATCACCCTGCGCACGAAAGATCATTTGTGTCAATATACAATCAATTTTTTGCTCGCATAGTCGCGTGGTTGGTTTTTTTTAACTATTCGGTATTTTGAACAATGTTTTCCCTTTAACTCTCCGCGACCGGATACAAGACCTGCTCGTATTTCCCCACTTTTTTTTTACCGATTATTATACGCACCAGATATTGAACAAAAATTTCCGCCAAACCGGAAAAAACTACCCTGTTTATCCGTTTAGAGATCCCGTTAAAAATTTTAAAATACGTTATATTATAAACACTTTGATTAAATTCGTGCAAAATACAAAAAATACTATGTAAACATAGCATTTTGGCGGATTTCCCCATATAAATAAATATGTTTTTTGTTCGTAGGTATCAGCCAGTGACGGGTTTAAGAATTAAAGGTCAGTTTGTAAATTTATGTGAAGAATCCCACAATGTTTACTTTAATAAAATGATACGCGTACCAAGTAATACTTTATCTAATGCGACTTATAGACCCATAATTTTGTTTAACGTAAATTTTAATTCCTTAATATATATAATATATATAATAATATAAAAATCTCATTTTTGTCATATTGTAAGTTAATTAATTTTTTTCTCTTTTACTATACGACCTTTTGAATATATATATCAGTTCGTTTTTTGAAAAAAAGAAAGAAGTGTTTATAAATACGCATAGGTACCTATTGTATTTAAAAAAAAAAAACGTTTTTTTCGAGACAAAATTGTACACAGCTTCAAAAAAGCACATTTTAAAACACGCGATTATTGTTAAAATGTCGTACAGACATAGACTTTTAAAGTTAAAAAACAAAAAAAAATGTATTGCTGCGGTCGGGGTAAGAGTGTTTAAAATTCGGTCGACTCACGCGGGTCTTCGGGACGTGCACCGTACTACGGCTACGAGTCCCCGGGTCTCGACACAACAATAATAACAATAATACGGTACCCACCTCATGTTCGTGGGGAACAGGTCGACCATGATGCACAGCAGCACGCTGATCCCCAAGCTGCTGAACGCCTCGAACAGACACGACAGGATGAGGTTTTGCAGAGCGTTCTTCACGAAGTACAGCGCGGCGGCCGCGACGCCGGACACGAACAGACACATCACTGTCGTAAATCGGTAAACATATTATGTTGTCGGGACACGCCACGACTTATCGTCGTCCCCTCCCGAATGAAGCATAATAAATATTATGAAGTAACTATGCCAGCGTTTCTCAAACTGTGGGTCGCGAGAAGGTTTTTTTAAATTATATAGATTCTATGAAATTTATGTTTTTTCAACCTTTTTATCCTGTAAATGTAAAACCGTCGCGATACATTTTCGGGGGAAAATTTGGATCGCGGTCGTAAAATGATCGCCAACCACTGATCTGCCGAGAGAAACGCTGAATTATTCGACTTTTCGACAGGCTGGCGGTTGGCTCTTAGAGCTCACTCGCTTCGGGCACGAAGAGGACCGTTCGGTATAGTACAGTTGGATGTGCCCGACGAAAATATTGATTGTAACGTCGACATTTGGGAACATTTGAATGCGTATAATGTCTCGTACGATCCGTTCTCGTAGACACTTACAAATAATGTAATTTGAGTTAGATATCAAAATGATCGATAAACGTGTTTAGACATTTTTTTTTGTGTGAATATTTAAAGATCGCGGGGGCGGTACGAATTGTTTTCTATGAACAAATTCGATTTTTGACTTTGGCATTCGACAATAGTCGAAAGTCGATACTGTTCGTCATTTGGGTACGTGTACACGTCAAGAACCCGAGTAAGTGTTTTTGGAACTGGGAGGGTAGGCGTGTATGTTATAGTACCGTCTGTCGAATACGAATGCAATAGTAACACACAGTAATTATAGTGCGGTACCGCGGACTATGTCATAGCGAATCAATATAATGAACAATTGACTGGACCGCGATCATTGAACATCACGTTCGCGTTTCACATTCTCGCGGTTTCCTTGTACGCTCATGGCAAGTAGGACTGCCCGTGCGAACCCGAATATTACACGTAGGCACGGGGTCGATCTCGGGCGAACGACCGCGAACGATATTTTTAATCCGGTATTGCCGCGGGAACATGAGAGAACGAACGAAATCGCACGTTTCCCCGGACGCCGACGTTCGACGTCGTAACACGATTACGGCGTATGAAATGTCGTTTGCGAGACGATTCCGTCGACCCGTAACACGGGTAAGTACGCGTAACCGCGTTTGTGACCCGTCGCGGATTCCGACTGACCGGACCCCGGCTATTGGGACGGAAATTAAAAACGAAAAACCAATCCCGTCGGATAAATATACTTTAGGGGGTTCGTCGTCTCGGCAACGCGCCCGTGGACGGGGTGTGTGACCGTTGTTCGGTGCGGACGAACACGTGTCGAGCATACGACAATTACGGTACAAGTGAAACGCGTCGGACAAAACGGAAACTCCTTTCCTGGACATAATTTTCGTGTCTAAACAATCCCGAACTGGTTTCCGTTTCATCTGTTCGTATAAAATTCGACCATACCGAAAATAGTCTGGGACGACGGTTTTTTACCTAAGAAAAACTTGGCTCCCAGCCGGTGCACGCACAGTGGCATCCACAGTGACGTGGGTATGCACGCTATGCCGATCCACAGGGTGTGCGTGTAGACGGACTCGGCGACCTCCGAACCGCACAGATCGGCCGTGTTCAGCACGCCGTTCTGTTCGATGTACACGGACGACACTTGGCACACGGACACGTCCTTGCCCGGCTGCTGCTGTTCGAACTTCTCGAACCTGTTGAACAGCTCCGGGAACCACATCATCAGCGTGTAGTAACTACGTACGTGAAACACAACGACGGATCAATGCAGTGTTCGCATATTTGGCCTACCCACGCGGCCTTAATCAACGTGATTATACACGTGTAGTAACCGCCGCGCTCACCTGGAGGTCAGTCCGAACTGTATGAGACACGTGAGTACCGTGTTCTTCAGGTGCGGCGGTTTGAACATCTCTTTGGTCTGATACCACACTTCGTTCAACAAGTTCTTGAGGTCCTTGGGCGTCTTGACCGTTTTCATGCTGCGCAGCGAACGTTTCGACTGTATGCTGATCACGCTGCACCGGACTTCATTCTCGATGAGACTTCTCACCTGAAACGTCCAGAAAGAAAATCACCCATGACGGTGGCGGCGAGTACAGTTAAATTTGTTTCGCCCGTTATCTCAGCGTTTTCAGTGCCGGTCTCGTTTGAGAACAACAAATATACAGTCAACATAGTGTGGTTATGAAGTCCATTCATATTCCATGCCTTTACATAGCCCGTACAAACGGGAACGTCTGTTTGTCGTCAACTTGATTCGATAATTGAGATCTGCGGTAAGTAAGGCACTTCGAATTCATTACGCGTGTTTTATTCGTACGGAAATTTACTATTGCGTTCCGTTATTATGCAATTATTTGCGCGTACACAATTCTTATGACAACATTGTTACAGCTGGTGCGTTATTGTTAATTGTGTTCGCTTGTTTGTGCCGCGAAAGCCGTCCGGCGTCTCGATAAACAAATGACGGTCGTTGGTACCCGTGCGGCAAAGAAGACGGATTAATTATTGTGACAGTCGCGGACGAAATTCGAATACGATTTCAAACCAATTATTCGCGGGGATCGGTAACGCTCGATTAAATGATTAAACATCGTATTATTTGTTCGCGACCACCGCGGACTGTATTATTATTATTATTATTGTTATTTTTTAAACGTCAGATCCCGTTGGTCGTACCGGATACGCGTCCTCGGGCTCGCCCGTGTTCTCCGCGTAGATCCGTTTCAGACACACGAGCGCCTCGTCGAACTCGCCGCACTCCAACAGGAATTTCGGGCTCTCCGGGAACCGGGTCAGCCACAGGGCCAACAGGATGCTGGGCAACGAGCACAGCGTCAGGAACAGGTTCCACGAAGAGTATCGGAGGACGCCGAACGTGTACGCGGCCCTCAGAGGGATGACGCCCCAGGCGACCACTGCGGACAAATAGTGTAAGTTACATATCAAGGCAAAAGAACGAGCGTCAAGCTGGCCGCTACCGTTTTAAATTCTGGTAAATCTGCAGCGTCCGAGCTCTACTGAAATTTAATGGAATATTGCGTTCTTATATGTATATATATATATGATTTCGGGGATATCGGAAAAATAATAATATTTCGGACAATTTTCTTGTTCCAACGCTTAGTAGTGGTTAGATACATTAAAAATGCATTCCGTATAGTCGGATATCGCCGCGTTCAATGTTACACGACTATACAAATATCACTTTGGAGTACGTACGTGGTAGTAATATAATGCCGACGGTCCAAAACATTTCCAACCACGACAGCACTTTTTCCCTGTAGATTTTCGGCTGAAATTCGCCCAAATACGAAAAACAAATGCCCAAGTATCCGGACACTCTGCAAGAATAGCACAAAATAAGAGTTCAGATTTCTTTTTTTTTTTATTGTAATTATTACGTTCTCATATATGTATAATACAACATTAGCAAACCTTGATTGAATTGTTATGCGTTTATGACGGAATATATTACATTCACTTAACGTATACATGTATATGTTATATTATACCATCATATTTTAATCTACTAAGAAAACGTACGTAAAATAATAATTATAACAGACAATAGCGGGGAAAAAAATGATATTTTTTCAAAATCGTTTAAAATTTTAAATTATTACGTTGTATAATGTAAGAAGAAAAAAATGTTTAAAACAATAAATTTCTCTCCGATCACAACACGCGACAACCATCACATTTACCGATTTCTAACGTGGGCGATATGAAGACATCACGATGACAGATAAATATAACTATGAAGACGTTGAGGTAAAACATTACAGTTCATGTAGTCGCGGGGAAAATTAAAATGGAGAATGTTTCCGAGAACTACCTTGATGGTCGTCTCGTAAAACGTCGACTTGAAACTAAGTTTACCGCATTGTTTTTTTTTTTTTTTTTTTTTTAATATGTTTTTTTCCCGTCTCGCGAACGCGACAACAGAACGGAGTTAACACGACACGCCATATTAGACGAGTGTGTACGATATGTGCCTACGCCACGTGTTGATGACAATCAAAAACGTTGTACTCACCCGAAACCGCTGAAGAATCGGCAGAACAAGAACGGCCAGAAGACCACGAGGAAACTGGAGACCATACTAAACAAGCCGTCCATCAGTAACGCTGCGATTAGCGCTTTCTTCCTCCCGTGCATGTCGGCTATACATCCCCAAAAGTACGCTCCCAGCAACATGCCTGAAAAAATTTAATTAAAATTGCGCGTGTTCGGGAAGTATACGTGAATTTCGACCGATACAACACGTTTTCCGCGAAAAACGACGAAATCGTCAAGACGGAAATTCGGTACCAGCGAAGAATCCATATGTAATATACAAACACTCACCCAACAACGGCACGGCGTTCAAGAGCCCCTTGTCCGAGGAACTCAGGCTGAAGTCGCATTGTGCCGATGGCAATACGAAAGAAACGACGCTCACCGATATGGCGCAGTTCATGTAGATAAGGCCGCATAGCGCCAACAGGAAATAATGGAATTTGCCGAATTCTGCAATGTGCGTGAATAATTGAAACGAGAATATAACGGAAAAAAAAACCCCCCCCGTAAATTGTCGATAAATTAAAACGTTATGATTTTGAAAGCATGCATTTTAATGATATAATCTCATCGTATAGCCGAGCAACGTTTACCTGCGCACGTTATGGCGTGCTCGAAAATTGAACCATTGTCCAAGAAATCCAAACCTACAAAAAAACAAAACAAAACAAAACAAATTCATTATTATTCAGACAGATTGATATAAATAATGACATAGTAATTCGTATGATATATCGAAGCAATTGAACACAATTAATTCCGTGTCAATAACAAAATAATACAATGCTTTGTTAATATTCGATAAATTATCGTTAAGCATAGTGTCTGCAGGCTATACGTCAATTAAAAGAAGGTTAAGAATACCAGTACCGTGTTTGATCGATTGTATGTACATTTTACACGTTTCCTTTTTTTACTTTATTTACAATTGAAAATTACGCGATAAAAGTTCTCAATAATACGTCGTTTGACGCCACGCGGTTTTAACCGTAAAAAAATTTCGTTTTCAATACACGAACTGTGCATTTTGTGTACTATTATTTATTTTTGTGTCGAGTTAACAACTTATGTACAATTTTCATATTTCCAAAGTTTCGTTTTGGTATTTTATCAGCGATCGTGAAAGTTGAAAATTACTTCGATTGAAATATGTGTTATGTAACTTTTATATATAAATATGATCGTCAAGAAATATGTGTTTGCGTTCTTCAACGCACGTGTGTGTATATAGATCCAACTTTAACAAATTTGGTTGCTAATATTTTGTGTGTACTCTATACTTTTAGGAAGTTAATAACTATTAAAAACAAAATGGAACTCTATAATAGGTTTTTTAAAAATATTTTTATCTGTTTTATTAACATGAGCATTTTCTATATATATACGTAATTTTTATTATTCAAACGTAAACATTTATTTACATTTATAATTTCGTCCAACAATTTTTACAACGTACGTTTGTCGTTTCTATGCGGCTATTTTTTCAACTTAATCGCATACAAATAGCGATTAAAGTATTACAACCTATTTAGATATAATATACGTTATGAACGATAAAGATATTGCCACGCTACTAATTAAACGGTATGATGGTAAAAAATATTTTCGATCACATGACGCGGATTCATTTCGAGTGCTTGAAGAATACGAAAAACAAAAAAAATATAATACATTTCTACTAAGACGATAGTTTCAGTCCGCTGAGGGATTAGTGGCGGGCGCTTCAATCCTTAATATAGAAACTATTTTGTTATTGTATAAGAAAAATAAAAATCGTATATAATGTGCGTGACCATTTTATCCCGAATGAAAAATGTAAAAACCACAAAAACAATTAGAATCCTAGAAATGAATTGAAATCCATGTTATATCTATTCATATTATATCTTCACATTAACGGAAAGAATGTAAATATTAATACGTTTTATCGCGTTTAGCCCGATCAAGTATACAGTTATATATATATTTTTATTGTCGTGTCAAAACGTCCGAGTTACCTCGTGATTGCTGTTTAAACGAAAACGCGTATCGAGGAACACAGTATGTCTGAAAAGTTCCCGATCTTAATTTCTCTAGTGAATATAGACAGCGTTATTGCAAATATAACTAATGTTTCCTATAGTATACAGTCTAACGAGTAATATTCGACCGTGTTCATGGTACTTTGTACGAGCATGCAACGTGGAACAAAGAAGCGTGATAAAATTTTGTGTTCGACTTCTTGTAGTCTTCTGTAAAAACTTATTCTATGATTACAGCAAGCGTTCGGCGATGAAGACGCGTCTCGTTCTACTACAAATACACGATGGAAACGGTTTGAAGACGGCCGAGAGTCGTTGGGTGACGACGAACGAAGTGGAATGCCTTCAACAGTTGTTCACGACGAAAATGTCGCGTGCGTTGCTGTTCGAACAACCTCGTCTCTCCCTTCGGATCGTAGCAGAAGAACATGTGCATCGCATTCATCGAATTCCGCCCGAGTACTAGTTCACACGACAACACTTTTAACGCGTCATTACGCTAAAAATCAGATCACCGGTTCTATCCCATCCGCCCTACTCGCCCGATTTGGCTCCAGCAGACTATTTTCTATATCCGAAACTCAAGTTGAAGACGAAAGGCCACTTTTCCAACGATATCCCGGCGACCCAAAGAGCTTGTACCGACGCTGCGAAGAGCGTATGACCAGGCAAGGGTTGTCTTGTTCGTTTATCTTTAAATCTGTGTTTCCGTTCAACTTAGTTCGTGTACATAACACATATTTGAAAATTAATCGATAATTATGAATATCGAATGTAGGTTATCGTCGGATATTATTGAAGGTCGATAAAAAAAAAAAAAATTCCAATTTACTCGAGTGTCCCGCAATCTAGATTTAATATACACAATATGTAGGTAACGCTGCTGTACACAAGCACACGTCAATGCCAATACCGAGGAAAAAAACACCGACCAAGAGCGTCTCAGCGCGGGTCCTTCGGGTATGATTTGTACCGCCGTGTACGGACGGCATGGCCGTCGTGAACGGAGGAATTACGCGGCGGCGGCGGCGGACCGCGCACGAGGAAAAACGCCGCCGAGTCGGTTGTCATCGAAGAACGGAAAAACAATTGGCGATCGAACGGGTCTGTGTGCGTATTTGTGTACGTGACGGCGCGCGACGTAACCGTCGGAGATAAAAATTTGTCGCGAATGAAAAGGACGCGGGATACGAATCGCCGTTAACCGTTCTGTACAATATACGTCGGCCGGAGCTCGACACGTAGAAAACATGTCGTTAATGATTTTTTTATTATTACGAAACGAACGAACGAACCACGTACGATTGTCGGCCTATTGATATTGTTATTGTTATCGCGTGTGGAGAAACCGAACCATAGTCATGTTACGACGACGATTGATTGTGTGTCCGCGTTCGAATCCCGGCGGTTCCGACGAACGAAAAACTCGTGACTGCCGGACGACAGTTCGTTTTCCGTCCGGACCGAACAAACCGGCGCGGCGCGTGAATCTAAGGACGGCGTTTTTATCCGCGCACGCCTCACGGGGCCGGCGAAGCCGATGACCTTACCCATATTACGTCCAGTCACGTGTTTGGCGAGTCTGCGGCACGGGTTTCCGCATACGGACGGACGAGAGTGGCGATGCGAGACGCGGCGACGTGGTCCGCGCGCGCGACCGGACGATGAACAACAGACCGACCGACGACGGGCGCGCCGAGATACCGCGGTTCGGCGAAAAAAACGGCGCGCGAACCGCCGCCAACGACTAAAACGGGGCTCGCGGACGGACGCGCGACGGGAAAACGCGGACGCGCGTCTGTTCGCCGCGTGGAAGGGGTCGCGGCGCGCGGCGTTCTTGCGCTAACCCGTCCTCCACGTGACGCGGGCGCGACGGCCCCGTCGAGCGCCCCCCGCGCCCCCCCCCGAATAACACGTCAAGCGACCCGGCTTGTCGACGTATCGTCCATGTTATTTCTCGGCCCGATTGATAACGCTGCGGTAATCGTTGTCGTCGTTTGTTGGGGGGGGGGGGGCCGTGTACGAGAGCTGATAATGCGCGTACGCAGATTAGACTCGTAACGTAGAGGACGGGGACGGTGACGGCGAGAAACTTTGTACAAACAACGCACTCGACGCGAAACCGTGAAGTAAATAGCAAACATAACGCTAATATCATGTACGCATAAGTCGAGATTCGACGACGGCGCGAATAATAAAATTCGCCGTTAATGTACCAATATTCCAGTCGAGTGGTTTTCGTTTGGATTATATCACGAGTAGTCTACTATCACGGCTCGTGCACGCCATAATCGACGGCCGAACGCGGCACGACGATAATCCGCTCGTTTGTAAATTATTACAAATTTTATACGAATCGCAATAACGTACGTTGAACGATAATAATAATAATACGACTTACGGGCGTACCGGGAACGCGATCGGGCCGCGGAGAAGAATAAATCCGCGTTTATCATGGCGAACGAGCCGAGACGTATCTGTTGGTTAAGTTTCCTCGAACGATTCCCCGGAGCTGCATTTACGGCGTGTGGCGAATAGGTTTTTTCTCTCGTAAACGTAAAACGTACACACACACACACACACACACACTGACGACGACGACGAGTTACACGGATTCGTATGGGACGAAATAAGTGTTAAGGAAATCAAAACTATTGCTAAAAATTACGCTAAGAACGTTAGTTGAAGACTTGACAATCGTTTCGTCCAACGTATCCGACGGGAAATCAAACACAATCATGTCCATGAAATACAACGATCGACGTTTAGTGTCCGCGATATCATATCGCGATAGTCATTATATGTTATAGTTCATTATTCCTAATGCTTTAGTTAAATATGCATATAATTTTTCAAGTAAATACACAATACACTATTGTCGTGTTTAGCCGATAAAACATCTAAACAAATTATATAGAAGATAACTACGGCGGAAACGAATTCAATTGTTATATTATCAAACGGGATCCTGAATAAATATCGCAATAGCTATACGAAACAATCAGTACGTAGTGTGGTATATAGTTAAATGGATAATTTTAACCGTTTTATTACAATATTTATTAACGTTTTATTAATCGAATTATGAATATCGATACCACTGATTTCTAGAATTATGTATTAAAAATTTTTTTTTGTTGATATTTTACTAATATATATGTATATATGTATACTCAATCGAGACGACTATATCGACGAAATAATATACATCATTTGATTTTGTGCGTTATAGGCGTTCTCAATCCACGCGAATATCCGACGATATTTATAAATATTTTCGATTTCGTTCTATTTTAGTATTATCAATTATTATAATATAACAATAAGTGTTATTCATAAATAATACACAACTAGGCTTCGCGACGACGGCTGTGATAAGTTCTTCTATCTAAAACTGTCGACGATTCTCAAACGTTATTAATTATTACACGCGTCATATTAACATACTCAAACAGTCAAACATGAATTATTGGTTTATATCGGAGCTTAGACTTACTAGCGTTTGCTATTTGTGTTATTGAATGAAATAGCATGATAAATTACAATTTTTACCTGTCGAGGAAATTTTAAGTTGTGTTTCAAAAATTTTGGGATTTTTAACGTTATGTTATGAGTTTAGTAATCGATTTTGTTTATTTTCATTTTTTTTCTATTTGTTATTTGTGTTTTAATAACGTCGTGTGACCTCGTACAATTTTTTTTTTTTTTAGAAAATATATAAAATGTGTGAATTTTCGACGATTTGATTTTTTCTTCATAGTTTCTAGATTTTTAAAGCATATTATATCACAAATATATTCGTGTTTTCAACAGTTGGAAAATTCGAGCTGTGATTTATAACGAATGAACAAAAACGTATCCGATTTACTTAAAGTATTTTTAAAAAAAATTTTTAATGTAAGCCAGCGTATATTGCAATTTTATTATAGGCGTAGCGTTATCGTTTCGTTTATTTTGTACTGCCATTTCTATGATAGTTGAAAACTGCATATAAAACTGCATTAAACGATTATCGAGGTTAAAATATCACAACAGTTTGGCCACAGACCATATGAATACACTCATTGTATGTTATTGATTTCAGATACAAACGAAACGAGTGAGGAAATACGATTGTCGATATCGTATATTAAATACCGGTTTCGATTGTGTGCAGAGACGATATATAATCTTATATAATTTGACATCCTGTCTCGGCGTTTTGAATTGTCATCATATCATTATTGTATGGGTATCGTATTTAATATATTATTTTAATACATCGCAACGCACGTATATACGACATGAAACACGTGCATTCATTGATATTTTGTTTTAATCATTTATACGTGCTCAAAATGTATAAGTCATTATAGATCTTCTTCGAGGACATCAAAAATACACACAGTCGTGTTTCTTTCGATGAATAATAATAATAATAATAAAAAGAAAAAAACAGTGCGAAATACTACGAGTTATTAGTTTATAATTACGAAAATACCGCGAGACAATACTACCAACACCTATTGTCGAGTTATTGTGATGTTCAAATGCGTGTCTATGCAGTCTATGATTGTGATACATTTTTACCGCGTAAGATTAAAATATTAATTTTTATCGGTCTTGCGAGCGAACACGAAACGAAAAAACCGATTTGCCCGTCGAACGACGCCAATATCTTCTTAATTCGAATTAAGACTGTTCGTTTTTTGAATATTCGTACACACAATAACCTACGTCACGGCGTGTACTTGTACTTTGATATCCGACGTCATGTTATAAGTTGTAACACGCCGAGTCAATTGTCCGGACGGTATACGCCGAACGTGGGTGTATAGGTAAATGCGAAAGCAAACACAAATCGAGAATTACACTTTTTATTACTCTAATCAGTACTTAGAAATAAATACGTACGTGATATTTACATGGTCGTTGAAACGTTATAGACCCGTTGATAATCATCACCTGCTTTTTTTGTTTGAAATATTGTACTACTTAAAGTACATTAAAATGTTGTTATTTAAAAGTGAGGGGGGGGACGACGACTAGAGAAACGTATTCAGTCTCCTTGTTATTTGCCTATTAACAGCGTTAAATTCAACAAATACTCAATCGTGTTAAAAATATTAAAAATCACGTACTGTTTAAAAAATATATTCTCACTCTTACGGTTTTCGACTATATTTAACGTATTTATAGTATAACGAACGAAATCGCGAAACGTTATTATCCTCGATTTTTATGTACGGCATAAGAATTAAAAAAAAAAAATAATAAAAAATAACCATAAACAGATAATATATATTATGAAACGCGTATGACCTCCGAAATGAAAAACTTGAAAAGGGTTTACAATTTTCTATCGTTTCTGAAGTGCCGTCGTGACGGCGAAAGAAAAACCGATTTTCCCTCTTTCTAAAACGTCTGTGACTTTGATTTTGATGTATTATAAATCATGTATTGTGTGTTATATACAATGTATATATTGTGTGGTAAAATTTGTATGCGATTTTGAAGTTTTTTCAATAGGTACTTATATATTTATATATATATATATATATAAACATACGTGAAAACTAGAAAGCATTTGCGCAAAAATCGAAAATACTTAATGGATTATTTTGCACCGCTGTTTCGACGAAAGCAATATCTCAGGCAGTGGAAATTTTCCAGAATCTTATTCATAATCGGTTTCATAATCACGGTTGTTGGTTTAGAAAAAATATTTTTATACATGTTTTAATTTATAAAAAGCAAGTGTTTTCTTCATAGTTTAGAAAACTAGTTGGTTCAAAATGTAAAATGTAAAAAACGTTAGCAACCCCATTAAATATAATATTTTTCCTCATCGCCTAAACGCGTGCGTATTCCGCAGTAAGTCAACAGATTATTTTCGATTTTTGAAGAGTTTTTTTTCGCTTTATATACTGACGCTGACCTAATTTTTCGTAATTTTCTTAAAAAATTATAAGTACATCGTTTTTCATCTTCTGTTTTTAATTTTTGTTTCGTCCGAATTGTCTCGCGCATCGAAACTCTTGAAAATTCTACAAATTGCACTTTCTAGTAAAATACATTCGACGTAATAATATAAAATATATCCTATAAAAATGTAAAATACGAATTGCACGTCCGCGTTATATACATCAAAGCTTTGACTTGACAAAGAATGATATTCTCGTTTTGAATAACATTTTACGTACCAGATAAATAAATAATGGGGAGGGGGAACGCAAATTCACCACGTTCCGGGCTAATATATTTCCTTTGACGCACGTTTATTTATTCATATTTCCGTCACGCAATTGAAATTACTTGTTAGGTCTTTTATTATTTATTTTTTGTTTCTTTTTTTAGTGGCCATTTAGTATTTTATACCCACGGGGCTCCAAGAATAATCAAGTCCGGGCAAGTACTGTGAAAGCATTTATATCGCGGTTTACGGTAGACCACAGGGGGAAAAGGAAACAATTAAGTCAAGAATAAGAACCAATAAGTACGTTTTTATTCGGTTAAAAAAAAAAGGTTAAATTATTAATTTTAAATATTACTTCGCTATTGATTCAGATTTTTTGAAAAAAAAAAATGTTTAACGTTACTAACAATTAATTTTCGTACACGAATCATTTCTAACGTTTCAGTATCTGCTAATACGATACGCGACTGTTACACGTCATGACATTATTTATAATATCAGTATTGTCGTACGAATCGTAAAAAAAACGAGAGCACGGTATCGCATTCAGTCGAGAAAACCAATGCCAGAGCTGTAAACGGATTAAACATATTTCACTGCGTGGGTTACGCGTGAAACGCGTTTATGGCGTGTCTCTACTCAAAGATTTAAAAAATGTCCTTCGCACTTCTTTCGAAAACATTTAACTCGATTATGATAAATAGTACGCGATAATCGAATACGTATGTTAGACAATACGCGATGAACGGTGAAACGCGCCTAAAAGAACAAAAACCACACGTATCGATTGACATACATACTTCATCCACGACGTTTTTACTATTATTCAGTGGTTCGGGATTTCCAGAACAATGTCAATCGACGATCTACAGAACTCTTATAACTGCGGTGATCTTTTGTATTTTGCGAGTAAATACGAAAATCCGTCGACGTCCTCGGGTTATCGTACTGATAACGATTCAGCCACATTGGACCTACGATTAGGATTTACAATTTAGATATAATAAATCTCATTATTTTTGCCGCGAGCCAGCGATTATCTGCCAAGATCTCGAGCAAATTTTATTTCGGTGTTTTCTAATCATTGTCTCAATCACATTTATATTTATAGACAGTTTTCGAAAACGATTTCCCTTTAAACAAACGTAAACCGTTGATTTTCCCGCGGCATCTTTAGTACCAAGACCAATAAACGCAAACGCTTTTTCAATTTTCTTCTGTTTTTTTTTTTCAACATTCCGCTTATGAACGGTTATTACTGCTCGCTCGGACCATACACGATTTGAAAATCGGCCGCCGGCAAATTCGCATAAAAATATATTCGTCGAGGATTTCAATAATTCGAAGTCACAGGCTATAACGAAATCGATTTGTGTTTCCCTAAATCCGGCTTGGCTCGCGGTAAAAACCAACGATCGCGAACGTCTCGCAAAACGAATATTACACAATCGGATGGATCGTTCGGCAACGGTCCGTCGGATAATAATATAACGACTACACGACCGACAGAACAATGATTACCATTAAATCATTATCATGTGTGCTATGTACACGGGACCCTATAATAGGTATGCCTATATATATATATATATATAATACATGCGTGTTCGAACGCGTTAAGCAGTGCGAGCACGTAAACGGACATGTTAAAAAAAATTTTGAAAACGAAACGACAGTGAGAAAAAAAAAACGAAAATTGTAATCGAACGGCGTGACATTAACACTAAACGGTATTGTTATTATATAGTATGTACGTCACACACACACATATATAATATAAATATATATAAACGTAAACGCGTGTACTCCGAGCGCGTTAGACCGCGAATAAGAATGAAAAGACGGTCGCGGAATCGTTCGAATGGCAAATAAGAGGGAGAAGAATGTACGATGCGTGTGTTGTCTATTCGGTTGGCGAAATTTTTTAATTCTTCGTCGTTATTATTATTGTATTATTATTCTTTGTCGATATTTGAATCTGGCGCCTGGTTTCGATAACAATTGATTCGTGTAAGTCTCGCGCAGTAAGCACGGTTTATGATTTGTCTTCGTTTTCTGCGTAATCAAAAAACATATAAGATAAGATAAGGAACACGAACATTTGCATAACAATCTTGGCCCGTTTCCATCATCACAGAATGTCATCGAACGATACCTATATTAAGACACGCCCTGTACGCACAAACATAACGTTTCCCGCGTCGTTTTCAAAAATATAGTAAATCTCCACATAGTGTTGTTATTGTTATGCGCGTGGACCAGAAGTCGTTTGTATTATTTTTTTTACGAATAAAAGTTCATCGCCGTGCCCTCCGCCGCGTCCAATCCACACAATCGTTTTTGATATCTCTTCGGATATTCTCAATCGAGATCGCGACCGTGATCAATAGACAACTTGAACGTAACAAAAGACAACGTTCTCGTAGCAATCGGAAGTCCGTTAGCGTACGTCCGTTTCCGTTCGGTACAGCCGCAGTCGTAGCGATTTGCGTCCCGATCGGGGAAAACGAGACGGAAACCCCGAACGAAAAAACCGTTTCGCGGTTCGGCGCGCCGTCGCGGCCGCCGCCGAATCGATATCCGCGTCGTCGCGCCGATGAGTCATCGCGTGTGTGCGGCGGCCACCGCGTGTAGGGGTCGCGTCGTCCGCGCCGCGGCCCTTTTTCACGCCGAATCGCGCGCGCGGCCGTCCGGCGACTATCGATGTTTCGGGTAAAAGCGAGCGCGCCGCGGCACGGGCGCGAACGGCGGTATCGATGCGAAACGACCGTCACGACGCGCGACGAATCGATCGATTGTGCTGGTCTCGCGGGCCGAAAAGGTCGAAACGGACCGCGGCGGCGGCGGCGGCGGCGGATTCAGTGTGCGCCTCGAGGGCTACGCCGTGCCATGAACGCCGGCGAATCGTACAAGGTGCTCGTGCTGGGCGACTCGAACGTGGGCAAGACGTGTCTGATGCACAGGTTTTGCGACGAGACGTACTACGACACGTACATATCGACTATCGGTGAGTAACTGACGGCGAGCGTTACCGTGATCGGGGCAGGTTTTTTCCCCCTTACCCTTAGTTTCGTCCGGTTCGGATCACGGGCGGAGGCGTTTAGAGACCATTCACGCAAACGGTAGTCGAGGACGCGCTCTCACTTCTCGACCGCTTCCGGCTTTTCCGTCGAAAACACACTAAAAAAAAAAAACAATGGTTCCGGTTTTGATGGACGTCCGACGATTGCGCGAGGGAACGAATAAAAATCGTCGTTTCGTTTGAAATCCAATAGTTGTTGCTGATTGTTGTTGTAATTGTTTCCGCGACGAATCCGCATATGTATTTGTTTTTTTATCTGTCGTTTTATGTTATCGTCTCTTCGCGCATAATCCGTACGTCAGTGAAGAGGACGGTAGATAATATTTATAGTTTATTGTTTCGATTGCCTGTTGTTGTCATTACGAACGGAAAATATTGTATTGCTATACAAATGAAAAATAACAGAAAAACTGGGCCAATCGAATGAATCGCGCACGCTATTGTTTTCTTCCAAGAGCGCGGATTCGAATAACGCGAGTCATGAGCGTATAATTTTGTTTTTTCTCGCACCGACTTTGCCTACGCGTACGTTTCGGTCACTTTATTATTATTATTATTATTAGTATTTCGTCACAAAGCGCGCACCGCGCATATTTAAACGAACGCGGTAATTCAAACACGTTCTCTTATTATATCACGTTTATATGCTGATGCGCTTGTACGACGGTCAAACTCGAGACGCGTTTTCTACGCGCACGACCGCACGGCGAATTATAACGATAATAATGTTAAATTGATGTCGACGTTCGTTTTTCGATTCTAGGAGTCGATTACAAACAAAAGATAATCCAGTTAGACGACAAGCCGGTCAAGTTACAGATATGGTAAGAAGACAATAACATAATATGATATTTGTGATAAGTCGTTATCGAATATTCCGGCGGTTTAACATTAGGGACGTTAAGGTACGTTTTCAACGAGACGAAAACATTATCGTAAAAACATGAAATATGTACGTACGAGGACTGTCTCAAAATCGACCTCCCCTCGTGTTACGATTCACCACACACGGGGCACTTCGTTCACTTGTTGCTACGTGTCGGGGGACCAGTACATTTATTCTCTCGTGACATGCCGGATTTCGACCGTTTTCGTTCAGTATTGTTCTGAATATTTCGCCACGACAACACGGAGAATACAATTTTATCTCCAGCCGCGCGTTAGGCGCGAAGTGTAATTAATTCGTTTTTTCGCAAACCGTAGGAAATGGGGTGCAGCTCAAATTCCATCGTCGGCTATGTGCCGTTTACGAGTGATTGGTTCGGCACGTGATTGGTGTAACAAATTGAAAAACGGACGCACAGATGTGCATAATGAAGGGGGGCCAAGGGCGCAGGTCGATCATGATCGAAGACGTGGTTCACCAAATTGACCGATTTGTTCGTGAAAACGGGCGTTTTACGATTTCGGATCTCTCAACAAGATTTTTCAAAATTTCTCGCAGTACTCTACACGGGAATCGTGTCTGAAAAATAACTTCTCCATGATAACGCGCGACCACACACTGCTGCACGCACAAAAACTTTGGCTCAACTGAGATAGTTTTTATCACCGACCCGATTTGGCACCAAGTAATTAGCACCTCTAAATTTTACAAGTAATGAGAAACTTATGAACGGAGTAGTAAATCAATGGCTCAAGACACTGGCGGCGCCATTATTTAGGAGGGTATACAATAATTCATCCCACGTTACAAAAAATGTTTAGAGTTAAACGGAAACCGCGTAGAAAAGTAATTTAAATGTCAATAAATAAATAAATTTTTTTTTTAAATATTTTTTCCTTCGGAGGTTGATTTTGAGATAGCCCTCGTATATAATAGGCGTTTCGAAATGCAGAAACGCATTTTCCCGCCCGAGCATTAATATTCAATATTAACAACGGCAGTACAATTGTACGCGATCCAATTATTCTCGTACATTTACGACAGTATATATATATATACACCTAACCTAACCTTAACTTTAAGCCGACTGTGCGCGACAACCAGAACGGTTTTTTAGGTTATAAACGGGTAAAACTGGCCCGTTCGCGTGATATTACGCGCATAACTCCCGTTTCATCTGCGAGTCAAGTACGAGTTAAACGCGAACGACAATATACGCGGAGACAATGTCGTATCGTCTCTCGCGACAATACCGAAAACACAACGCGCGTTATTCAATCTATTTGGGTTAGGTCTTTAACGGGCGTAAACGGAACTGAATCAATTCCGTGTCTACATAACACGACGAACGTGGATAATATTTTACTGCGCGTAGACTATACAAATCGCACTTGCGAAATGAATCCGATACGCACGAGCGGATACGAAATCCAACGATGACGTTGAACGATTCGAAATATACCCATAACACAGCTGTACTTACACTGACGTTCCCGCACTGCCCGTGTTTTAATCGGAATTTCCACCTGAAAATGTTGATCGGGTCCAAACAAAGATCGATGTGCGAGTACGTGCGGATGAAGCGAAACTCCTTTCAGAGTCATTCGACCGATAGAACATTGGGGGTTTGAATCATTTTCATCGACACCACGATTTGACGTGTCCGTAGATGCTCCGTGACGCGTTTGTCGAGAAGTCGTTGGCGTTTTGCATTTGTCGACTGACGTTGTCGTTTCACTTTCGGCGGTGCTCTTACAGTGCCGACGATTACTCGGCCCGGTGCGTGTGCGCGTACGTGCACACGGTTAATGACGCGATCACGGCGCGTGTTGGTGCGCACCGGCGCTATAGATACGGTAAAAAACTGGTGGGGCGGACGGTCGAGCGGTCTGCTCGCCACGCTATTGGCCGCAATTAAAACGAGACAACGCGCATGCGCAACTAATCTAAAGAAAAAATGTCGTGACGGACCGACCATGACGCGGAAAAATCTTTTTTTTCGTACCCTCCGTATTTAAGCGAGATAAACTCAATCGGTATGCCTAAGTCGTTGCACGTTTAGTTCGATTCGGTGCACATATTACGGATATTGTTCAGAGAAGCCCAAAAAACGGTAGGGAATCCGACGATATAATACGCGCTCGACCACAGGACGAAAAATTCAACGGAGAAAAATTTCTCAAACGAAATCGGTAGTCGCAGTATTTAGTGCCACTCGCACGCAGTTACTGAAAATTGTGCGCCGTTTACGATAACAGAACACACACATGATGTTGGCCGTTCCGATAACCCGAAGCCTTTTTGGAAACGAACTGCACGTAATCGTTTACAATCGTTTGTATTTCAATATGATATTAGTATACGCCGCATACGACAAACGTATCGGACATCGAACGCAAACCGAATTGTTTCGAACAAACGAAAACGACCGAAATAAACAGCCGTGGCTACAGTGTGTTATGGGTGTACGGTTAATTTGCGTTGAATTGTTGCGATCTGACGTCATAGAAACGTGCCGAAAACCACGCGACCACCCGAAGTCGATATATTTCGCGCGGTGGAACGAGCGGTGCGGGAGTTATTATTCGAATAAATTGGATGTTTTCGTCGTGCGGGTTTCATAACGTTGTATTGGAAAATCGAGAATTAGACAAGAGCGTATCGAATCAATAAATTTACATAAAAATATTCATGTAGTATATATATATATGCATTGAAAATGTACAAATATGGCAAAAAAAAAATTTTTAAATCCAAAATTAAAAGATAGTGCAAGTATTATATTTATAAGGTGCGTATTGTCTTCGTATGCGAAATTCGCCATTCTGTCATACGATATTTACTCTGCATCAGAAAATATCAGAATACGCCGGAAAGCACTAAAAACGTATCATTTAAATCGTAAAAACCCCGTAATAACCGAGAAATGTATGAAAAATGCAAACATATGCACTTGAAATCGTTGTATTTTATGTTTATAACGTCAACAACTGTATTTTATGGCGCTCGGCGATACGGATCAAACCAAATGAAATAAGCAAATACGTACAAATCCTCTATAAGCCGTATTACATTAATTTCGTTTATTCGAACGGCCTTTTCATCTTGTATGGTTTAAACTCGCACAAGAAAATAGACAATTCAACAACAACATCAAAAATATGAACATCGGACGTCGTAATCGATCACGACAGTATACACATACAATTCGTAAACATTATGATAGATTGAGAAATGTATTTTAATTTCTGTAGGTTTTAAATAATGCAAATAGCGCACAACTTTATAATTCGGGTGTCTACCGTTAAATACCCGACTTGACATTTATTTCATCGCGTCAGGACGTAAAAAGGTTTACACTATTATACCAATGCAATATTTTACTATAGTTCGGATATTATACATAATAATAATGATTTTTTTTTTTTTTTTTAATAGACATTTCAACTAATTATCCGTAAATAATAATAAAATAAGGGGAAAAAATCATCCTTAACATCCTTCCCGGCAGCCGTCCCGCGTACGTGGCACGGTTAATAAAACAAAAGAACAAAAAGTCATGATTACTTGAAAATTAATATTGAAATTTAATCGCGATCGTCAAAATTCCATATGATAATAATCATCAACCTTAAAAACGGTCGTTGGACATATTTAACGAGGGTTTTGACCTTTCGCCATGACGGTATAACGTAAGTCGAGCGCGGACAAACAATTGCCAACTCAATATTTCAACGGAGTTTTATAGAGGAATACGCGTGACAAGACGATAAAAAGTATATTAAATTCACTGTTGTTTCGCGTTCGAACGTTCAACAATAAAAACGACAGAATTGCACAACAGGGCGTAAATATATGTCCGCTATCTACGAGTTATATTATGATACGCACGCTCCTGTATTGTACACGAAACAATAACAACAATATTAATGTAGATAAACGAAATTAGTGAATCAGACGATTAGTTTTTTAAAAACGTGATAGATTCAAAAGAGCGTAATAAAATGACGAAACACGTTCAACGTTTTACGTCGAAATCATTAGTATTATTTTTCAATATTATCCGTTTATAGTCATTGCAAAAAAAAAAAAAAGAGAAAAGATTATACTCAACGTTACATTACGTTTGCGGCTTTACAATCGAATATTGCTATGATCGTAACTTCTAAAAACTTGCCGAACGAATTTCATAAAATAAATAATAATCGTAGTGTTTTACAACAGTTTTAAAAATATTTTCACATGTTGCGCATAAAGGGACACCGCTGGACAAGAACGATTTCGGACGTTGACCACGGCTTATTACCGAGGTGCTATGGGCATACTGCTCGTTTACGACGTTACGAATTTGGATTCATTCGATCATCTGACGTACTGGTTGAAAAACATTCAAGAGGTTTGATTTGATCGAGTGGTTTTTTTTTTTTTGTTCAGCGATACGAACGATATCAATAACACGACGGTTTTTTTTTTTTTTTTAATTTTGTTTACCGTACGCGTGATAAACAGAACGCTTCTCCGGACGTCATCAAAGTCTTGGCTGGTAACAAATGCGACAACGAGTCCTCGAGAGCCGTGGACAAAGCGGACGGCGAGAAGGTGAGCGTTTCACATCACACGAACGATCGGTGTCGTATGTAAAAATTATTCACTCCGCGAGGCTCGAGCGCGTCCACGCGCCCAAACCCGTCGAATAAAATCGATCGCGCACGGTTCTCAAATCGAATCGCAAAATTTTACGCCGCACAATAACGGCGTGTTTACGATTTTTCGGGGTTTTAAAAATGGATTTTTCGAGTCCTGGTCGAGGTTCCCGAGGATACGAAATTGTATACGATATGTCGATCGCGTATTTTCAGAAGTCGGTAAATAGTGTGGACGGGGACACGATTGTGGTTTCGACAACTGTCGTTCACATCACGTTTGCGACGTCAAATAGGTATTTTCCCGTACAACATGCCTATAACGGGGTCTGTTCGAAAAGTTCCCGGACCGTCGTTCCCGACAATAGACAAACCGTATTATCGTAAACGTCATTGGATCGAAATAGAATAGAGAGATAAACCACTAAATTTTCGAACGAACCAGAAACGTTTATCGCTATCCGGACCGTTTATTGTGCGCGCGTTTCGTGCAGACGAGCCGTTCGATGCGACCGATATTCACGAAAATCTGCCGACCGCCCACCGTGACGATTAAGACTCTTGTCTTACGTCACCGGATTTTGCCGCGACCCGGCCGTTTCGAGTCGTTCTACCGCGAATAATTATTACCAACTGTCCTCGAACGGTCGAATCGGACTATCAGAGCGCGCGATCGCGTCCGTCACACGAGCACCGGCCGTCGATAACCATTGATGCGTCCGCTCGTGAAAACCGCCGATAGACGCACGCACGATCGGTCCGTTTTTTTTTTTCCCCGGTAACGTGTCGAACAGATCTCGGTTACGGCGTACGCGATGGGTTATTATAATTCGGATTTCGTTTTCGACTGTTCTCGGCGCGCAGATAGCGGAATGCTACGACATGCCGTTCTACGAGGTCTCGTGCAAGATGGACGTGAACGTGGAAACGGCGTTCCAGGCGTTGGCCCGCATGATCAAGGAACGTTCCGAGCGCGCGGTAAACGAGACTCTTTGCAACGACGTCCGGACGTCCGTCGTGTTTACTTTTACTGACGGCCGTCGCGTCCGCGTGTTGTGCAGGCGGCGTTCGGGCCCAGGGACGAGACGCCCGCGGAGAAGTGTTCGCCGCCGCTGTTCGACAAAGCGTTCGCCGAGTCCGCGCGCAAGTGCAGCTCCTGTTGATCGAACGTGGTCCGTGCATGCCGTCCGTGTCGTCGTCTCGCCATGTTTTACGTTCGGGGACGAGTGCGGGGATCCGGTCGACGTGTCGGCGCGTCCGGCGGCCCGGGGAAACGCGCGGAACCGTACGCGTTGTTCACACCACACACGTCATAGACCGTTTTGTAAAAAATTTTTTTTTTATCGTCGGTGCTGTCGAAAAGCGTACGGTGTGTCGACCGACGGAACGATATTGTTTTGAAATGAATTCTAATCACTATATTTAGCCGCGAATCACTCACGTTTTGCCTTTACACGTTGATCTATCGTACCGCGTTTGTCATTGATATTTTTAATAATATATTTTCCTGCGAATTCACGTGTATTTCTTTTTTTGTGTGTTTTGTTCGCCTGTCCTCCTCCGTCCGACACACGGCAACGTTACCGATCCCAGGTCCGACCGGCCTGCGCGTACGCGGTAATGTAAATTAAGCAAAACCAACGAAAAAGCGGTTAACACGGATAAAGACGGCGCTTTCGTTTGGCGTCGTTTGGCCCGACGCGTGCGTGTATGAACAACCGACGACGTGATCGCGGTCTAAAATTGAGACGACGCGCAAAAACCTTTTCTTTTTTTCATTGTAAACAAGTTTACCACGTCGAAAGACGGTCTCTTGTACCTCGTTTGAAGCTTATCCGTCGCGTTTTTATGACGTAGCGGAGCGGGCGGTGTTAGGGGAAAGGTGTTCGTCGTCAGCTGGTGAGAACGTCCCGCACGGTCCGAGGGCTGGTCGCGAATCGTACGCACCGTGGACGGCAACACGACGACAGGTGAAAACGTATACAGCGTCCGAGCCGGCGAGAACGTCGCTGCGGAAACAAACGTTGCTGGCCGCCAGCCGTTAGACGATGTCGTCGTCGTACACACGCCGTGTATTCCGCGGGGGATTCGTCGGTCCGCGACGGCTGCCGCCGACCCGACCGAAGTCTTCCGCGAAGAACGCGATGGGCCGATCGGTGTACGGGCCCGTGACCCACGTGATTTTCGACATGGACGGAACGCTAATAGGCGAGTACGCGCGGCCCTCCGCGTCGATCGTACGCCGGCGACGTGGCGAGAACGATTTCCGAGGCGTTAAAACGACGAACTCGACCCGCTCGAATTGTTTTTCGTGAATCGTTCTGTCCGCACGATCCGACGACGCGGCGTTCGGTTTATTTTTTTTATATATTGTAATTGTTTACCGGCGAAATCGTTCGAAACGCAAGAGAGGTGAAAAAAAGCGATTACAAATACGCTTCTCGAGCGAATTCGTCGGTCCTTTAAACGTGCCAGAGCCGAAATACGTTTTTCTTTTTAAATTAAATTTTTCCCAAAAACACGTGCATGATCTCGGGCCAACGTGGCCGACATGTCCCCGTGATGCCGACAACGGTTGACAATTTTTATGCGCCTGTTGTTTTCGGTCCCCCCGTTGTAAATACCGTTCCGGAATGTTGTTGAAATTATACGACCTGGTGGTAATCTGGTCTCGGTTCGTTCGGAACGGTAGCGTTGTCGGTTCCCGTTACCGGTGTGCGCGCGCGCCCGACTGTTTATTAACGGAACCGTGTTTCTTCGTGCGGCGCACAGACACGGAGAGGATTCACAAAAAGACGTTCGCGAAAATCGCCAAAGAATTCGGCAAGGAATTCCCCGAAGATCTGCGCGTGAGGATCCTCGGGATGCAGGAGATCGACTGCGCCACGCTCATCGTCGGGACGCTGCGACTGGACGTGACGCCCCGAGCGTTTCTGGAGAAATGCCGCGTCGCGGAAGAGAACGAAATGGTCCACGTGAAGTTCATGCACGGTAGCCGTCGTTCGAACGCGATGATAACTTCTCGCGCGTTGGGTTAGGGAACATAGCGCGGCGAGATTAGGACGAGCGTACACGCAGGACCGGACCGGACCGACGGCGTCAGTAGCGGATTTTCAAAAATTTTCTGTGGGAGGGGGTTCAAAAAAAAAAAATAGTACATCAAATTAATATAAAAATGTATTGTAGTATTTTTGGTACTGGAGTCACTACAGAATGTCTGGGGGGGGGGGTCCAATACTCTGAGACCCCCCCGTAAATCCGTCACTGCGGGGCGTTGACGTGTGATTTTCAATGGTAATCGCGGTTATGAAACACGTGCAACGATGAACATAAGTCTAATAATACCATACGGGGTTTATCGCATTATCCGTTATAGCCATTTATAGTTTATACGCACCAACAAAATCTTCTTGTTGTTTGTCGATATTTAAGCGGAAATATTATAACTGCTTTATTATTGTACACGACGATGGCGTTCATGCGTAATTTGTGCACAAGACTTACGTGTATTAAATGACTCTGATAACTGATTGATATTTGGGGTTTGTGTCGTTACACAGATGTTTACGTGCCGATGTGTTTTTTCTTTATCGATTGTTTCGTTGAATCCACAAATAATTGTTTTTTGGTGTCTATACAATTTTGGTTTTTGCTTTACAAGTACCCATATAAGATGGGCAATTAAAAAAAAAAAAAATGTGTGGTCCTTTTAAGACACTCATTTGCACGGTAGACCTTTTTCAGGCGGCCCGACCCTGCGCGCACGTGGTTAGGTTCGAGCACAAGGGGTTGGACGTGTCGAGAAAATGCGTATACGAGTTGGTATACAACGACTCGGTCGGTTTCGAACGATCGTCACGAAAACCGCGTGGTTACCGTCGTCTTTTCACCAATCACGCGCGTTTGCAAACGTCTGATATCCATCGTTAACCGACCTGTGCGCCCGCCGTGCAGGAGTCGTGACGCTGTTGGAACATTTCCGCCGACACAGCATACCGATGGCCGTGGCGACGAGCAGTTCGGAGACGGCTTACCGGACGAAGACGCGCCATCTGAAGGACCAGTTCGACGTGTTCCATCACGTGGTCACCGGTTCTTCGGACCGGGAAGTGAAGCGCGGCAAACCGGCGCCGGACATTTTCAAAGTCTGCGCTTCCAGATTTCCCGACGGCCCGTTGTACAGCGAGGTAAAGCCCGCGTGAACTGGCCGACAATACCCGACCCGAGGCAGTGGCGCGACCATGGGGATGATCCTGGGTCCAGACTCTATTTATTTTCGGTCGTTTACGACCTCCACTACCACGGACCGGCCGGCTTCTTTAGGCTCTGTTCACGCCGTCGAGAGAATCGCGCCAAGATCCCAGCCGAACTTCACGGACTTAAAAATATGCGCTTACTTACTAGAGAAGCTAGTTCGCGTGCTATTTGGCGAATGTCGTTCCACGCTTTCTTGTCGTGGTATAATTCGATGATGTTACATCGTACGGACGTGCGTGGCGTTTCGAACGAAAGGCGCATTTCTTTCTCGTTCGTCAGCCTTTTTAACCATCGATCAATCGATTATAAAACGCGACACGCGCGGTACGTCGGGTTCGATATAGTACGTCGCCGGGCACGGCATTGCCGTAACGACGAACCGTTTTCTGTCGTCGTTCAGTGTCTGGTGTTCGAGGACTCGCCGAACGGGGTGTCCGCGGCCATAGCGGCCGGCATGCAAGTCGTCATGGTTCCCGACCCGACGTTGCCCAAACAGCTGACCGCCGACGCCACGTTGACGTTGGACTCTCTGGAAGACTTCCGGCCGGAGATGTTTTCGCTGCCGCCGTACTTCGTCCAGTTGTACCTGTAGCCCGTCGAAATAAAACGCGCGCGCACGCGAAATCGGTTCGGTGGTCGAGAGCTTTTTTTAACTTCGAGTTATGTGCCGGTGTCGGCAGTGAAAACAACCTGCTGCGTTTTTTTTTTTTTTTGAAAACCGCATGCACACTCGCTGTGAAAAACGCGCTTTGAGTTTGTCACAGGGCTTTGACTGCGGGCAATATAAAATACATATAAATTAAATTTTAATATTCGTTTTATTAACTTTTATTGCGAACATCGATACGAACGCTGTTATTCAATAGCGAACGGGAGATTGACATTAAATATGTGTATACATACATTTGTACATTACGCGTGGATTGTAAACGAGTGACTTTTCCGAAACCCCCAGACGCCTATAAAAATCGCCTACGCTAAAAAGTAAAAACCGCGTTCAGATAATTTCCGTCGTCCTTTGCACAGAATTCATCAACTCGATTTAGATACCTTTGTGCAATGTCCACACGAATGCCGACGACAACGAAAATCGATTACGTTTCAATTGTCCGGACGTAAATATACAGTGGTTATGCAATATTATAATGGTGTACACGACAGTGAATTTCGTTGAAAGTGGTGGACGTGTGAACAGGATTGTGTCTAGTTTTTAGTATATTTTTTATAATGGTTTGGACGAGTATAAAAAAAAAAAACGCCATTCATTCTGTTTGAATACGGTTTTCTCGTTTAAATATACAACAGTTGAATTATTTAATTTCACCGATTACCGGACAAACAATATTAATCCTAATAATAAATAACGTCAATCGGACATCGTCCGGTCGGGAATATCGACTTTCAGCGGCGACGCGTTTTGCAATACAATGTTAAAAATAATAGCTCGTGTCTAATAAGAAAATACTTAAATGCTACGACGACGTACGAGGAAATGCGTGTCGCTTAATTGGTTAATCACGTAATCCGCTCATTTGCGGCTGGGCGGGAACAGCTGATCGTAAGGGACCTCCAGGAACACTTGGTTGAGGATGGGTCTGGTGATCTTTTCGAAACCCTCTTCGGCGTACGGCATCATGATCTGGAATATCACCCGCCAAAACTGGTTGGCGAACGTCAACGCCATTTGGCCTGAAACGGAAACGAACAATACGACATGGTGTCACACGTTGCCGCGCGCGCGGACGATTTAATAAGCGGCGGACTCACTCAATTCGGGACTTCCGTTGATCATGTTGGTCGCGTATATTTTCATGTCGCCGACGTCCAGTTTCATGCCGACGTCCTTGATGCGCATGTGACGCTGTCCGTCCAGTTCGATGGCGTTGCCTCTCAACAGCCACGAACCGGTCACGTCGTCTGTACACACATAAAAAAAACAAAAACGGTATTTACACGATTTCCCGTCGGACCTGACGTCGGCTGCCGCCGATTCGGCACTTACAAGACGTCACGTTGAACACGCCTTTACCCATGATCGGGATCTGTCCGATTTTCCCCTCGCCCTTGAATTTTCCGTTCGATATCACTTTCGGCATGTAAAAGTCCACTTCTAATTCCAATTTTTCCGGATCTTCCACGAGAGCTCTGAACGAATAATGTTTTCGATTAATTCAACAACCGAATAACGTTCTGAATTTACCGATTAAAAGTTTCGTAACGGTAGTTAAGTAAAAAAAACCTATCGGACTACGATGATCTAACCTTAAAGTTCGGTATAACGTGAAATTCGATTTTGTCGAGAAAATAAAAATGTACGTCTAATAATCTAACCTGACGTCGACGATCTTGATGGCACCTAAACCGTAGTTGTAAACGTCTTTGAACAATGATTTCCCTTCGATTTGCGTAGACTCAAAATGCATCAGGTATTCGTTCAAGTAGAACGGGTCCAGTGTTGTGATGTTTAACTGAGGGATTCCCTCTAAAAGTTTCGTAACGAATTAGTTGAATATTCGAGTCATTGTCGTTTTAAAACATTAATGGTGCGTTATTTATACCTTTGCTGAATTTCGGAATTAAATATTGAAGAGTATTCTTCAAGCAGCCACTGAAGTTCTTGTCATTTCTTTTGCACGGGTCGGTGTAAGTCGCTGCAATAAACAATAAGAATCACGTTAAACGAACTGGGGACGACTCATGATATTTTTATGACGTGAAATGTCATAAATCGTATCTTTATGTGTTTTTTATCATTAAACATTCAGTTGAACGTATTATTTTGTAGATAAATAATTTATTTTCGTTCTTATAGTTCGTGTCTATCTACGTCTTTTTGAAACTATTATTTACTATCTCGGATGATACCTGCAATACGAGTTTAATTATATTTTTATTGTGTGTGTGTGTGTGTGTGTGTGTGTGTGTTTGTTTATTGTGTGTAAGCTGTTGGCCTTCGAACAAAATGTGTTCGTCTGTACACAAACACTACTCGCTAGTAGAAATCGCCGATTGACAGGGTTCGCACATAATAGTTCAGGGTCATTCATTCGGTTACAAAATAATAATAATAAGAATATTGAAGTCTTCCTTTAAATAACGAAGCTGAATACGCGACGTACGTTTTAATTGCATGTACATTATTTCGCATAAACTTAATACGAAATTCCTGTTGTAAATCTAGAAAGGGGTAAGGTGAAACACATTTTTTAATTAGACCTTAGCTCTCGCGTTGTCGTTTATGGTAAATTATTTTTACTCAATATTCACTTTCGAATTTTTCACATGATCGTTATATACATATCATAAACACATGCATGTCAGCGTACCCATTTACTTAAACGTTTTTATTGTTATTCAAAATTTGTGTTCTTCGATCTCGTTTAACCCGCGGTCATTGATCCGGCCATATACGAGATACACATACATATAATGAAAGTGTGACGCTACCTACAGTAATTTTTTTTTTTTTTTAGGCACGTCTTGTCATTAATTATTATTATTATTATTATTACGGATACTCGTAACACGTATGCAATATCAACGAGTGTGAAATTGATTTTTATAGGCATGAGTATTTTTTTTTTTCATTAATATATTTCATGTTTACGTTGTCTTTCTCGGAGAAAACTCAATGAACTCTCTCCCAATTATAGATTTCAAAATGAGATAATCGCGCAGAAAACGATGGCAATATCGCCTCAGCTGCGCGCCAGTTATTGTTCAACGATAATCATCTAATTATACGAGTTGATTAACTTCACATCGTAAAACGTTCGTGTTAAGCATAAGACTACACTATTGTCTTGGTTTAAAATGTTTTATTAAAATGCGAACACAGGGGTTTCGACGAGATAGCGGTGTCGATATAAACTATTTTCGATATTTCAATAAACATATATTCAAAACACTCCCCAAAATATATACTTAAAATTCAACTAAATGTTTTAAATAGGGTTGGTTTAATCGACGCCTTTTAGACGTTTAAAAAATATCATAGATAATTCAAATACATTTTTAGCATATACAAATACATATAATAATTGTTTAAAAAAATTAAATATTTTATAAATCTAGAAATATTTTTTGAGTTAAGACGATAATTAAACTTAAAAAATTTGACAAAATATAATGATATTACGAAAATTATGTAAGTTTCTCCTGTCATGAAATATTGTTTTACTTGCCAACAATAAAAAAAAAAAATCAGTAAACAATGTTTATGTAACTATGTCAAGTACATTATTAAAACCGGATTTTGTAGAATTGTGTAATTTATAACTATAATATTAACTTGTAAAAAAAAAGACAGTTGAATTCTTACATACTACTGAGTGGTAAAATGAATTGATTATGTAAAATCAGTTTTGAAAAAAAACTAATTGGGTGCAGTAATTCCGGTTGGAAATTGCTGATTAAAAATTAAAATGTAGTCGCGAATATGTTAAGATTCAATTTTTAATTGTTATGTAAATAAAGGGTAATTCATAATTAATATAAATAATAGTGTACTCCTTTTTTTTTTTTATTTATATAATCGCATTTAAAACGTATCGTTGTTTCTATAATTTTATTGAATTCTTACTTACAAAACTTTTTAAATAACAATAATAAAAACAATTATCGTATTACCACTAAACTAACACATTATGGTTTTAAACTATTATAATTGTACGTCATAGATTTAGTAAACTGAGTATTATATACATTTTAAAGATATTCAAAATAATGCGGTGGATTAGTTATAAGGTCTTTTACTTTTAATAACATTATTAATTTGCTGTCTAAGATTCTATTGATATCATATATTACGAATAGTATTTGACCATGAAAAGTCAGTGCATGAGAAGTTCATCCAGGACATAATATTTTAATAGCAGTTATTATAATTCCTACATGATACTTCATTTTTATTCAATGACTGTATATAATACCCAAGGAAATATTTAACTGTCGGTATTTTTTTAAATAAAACACAACAACCATATAATACATGTGTGAGACACGTCTTAAACATATATAAAATGTATGCACGTATCGTCTCGAGGTTAACAATGTTTTCAAGAAAAACTGTTCAAATTACAAACTCGTGTTTATTAAAACATACGAGGATATATAGTTTATTTTAACTGTTCACGATTTTTAATTAAAATATTGGAAAATATTTTAAAAGCTTTTGTTTCCGTATATTGTATTTCTTCCTCTTTATAAAACATTTATGAAATGAAAATTATGAATTGAGACATATATGTACAAATATGTAGTAAACGTATTATTTAGCAAACTAAAAATATAATTTTAATAAATAATACGAGAAACGAAATACAAATTATTATTTAAATAGGTACCTAATTTTAAAAAGTCGAAGATAATATACCACCTTTTTTTTAAAAAAAAAAATCAGAATAAAAATTAACTGTTATAGAAGTTAAATTTATCTCGTTACTGAATGAATAAATAAATAAATAGCATGAAAAACAATTAAAAAATGATATTTTTTGTATAAACAATATAAATATTGAAAGACTAGATGTATGTTATCGAAAATGAGAATTCTCCGTCTCCTGTAAGACCTATAAATTATTACGGCTATAAAAACTGTCTACACTGAGCAGTAAAAAAAGTATTCATAAAACGTGCGTTGTTCTTTCGGACAAAAAATCCAACCCAATCGAAACACCGGTGTACAAAGTTAACGCGTTGAGTTTCAAAAAAAAAAAAAATCAACGTAAAAAAAAAAGAAGGGTTCGATCTCAACTTTTCACTGGGTTCGTTCAAACATAAAGGTTATGCGGCAGGACCGAATTCAGGACGAAATAGGTAGGTTGGTTTACTTACGCAACTCCACGCCGCCGGTCCTAATGATCGCCGCCCTGGCGACCGCGGAAAACGCGGCCAACAAGAGTACCACTCCGGCACGCATGTCGTAACGTTCGGTTCGTGTCGGACTTGTTCGCGCGTATACAATTGTGTGTGTGTGTGTGTGTGTGTGTTGCGAACGGCGGACGAGCTGTGCACGACCCGACGGGCTCGGCGTGCGCTTTATAGACGAGCCGAGTTGTGGAGAGAAAGTACGCGTCGTCGTCGTCCGCGCGGGAAGGAACGAACGTCGTCGGACATTACGTACAGACATGTTTTGTACGAGGCAGAAGGGGACGACTACTGCTGCCATCGTACTCTCGTTCGACCTGTTCTACGAAACGTTTGTACGAAAACAACAACAACGACGACGACAACTTCCCTTTCGCGGTGTACCGCAAAACAATCGTGTCGTGCGAGATGATGGGCCGCCATCGGGACCGGACGAGCTTTTCGCGCGCTGTTTTTCTTTACAGTTTACAACGTTTTACATTACGTGCGCGCTTATAACACGTGGTATGGGTACACTTACAACGTAATACCGCGGGGGGTGGGGGGGAGGGACTTTATTTTATAGGAGTCGTATATCGTGTACGGGTGTTAAAAATTCAAATAAACGATACAGAAGAATTCGGCACGGACAATGTCATCGCGTACACCTCTGGGCAGTAGACGTTATTTTAAAGCGCAGTTGAGCGCACTTTGCGCGGTTTGAAGAAGCCATCGCGTACTCGAAAATCAACGTTGGAATTGTCAAAATTGTTGTTTTATGATCGCAGAGTCGTCAGGCACTTGCGACTAAAACGTTGTCTTCCGGTCGAAAAATGAATAACTATTTACAACGCGAGCTCATTGTTTTGAATATTGAAGGTATTAAAGTAAAGATAAAAAGTAATACAGTTAACAAGTACATTAATATTTTTTATTTGGAAAACCCGTTTATATTATTATGGATTGTTATTTAAATTTTCAATAACTGCGTAGATATATTATGTAACTTAATCGATGGTTATCTATAACTAGGGTTGCCATCTGTCCCGACAAAAAACTAAAATGTCTCGATTTTAACTGCGCATTGCAAATTTCGCAAATTTTGTTTTATTGCATACGAATATGCGATGGAAAACAAAAAATTATGTTTTTAAATTTGTACGACTCGACGTATGCGATTAAAATCCAATTAAATCGGTCATATCAAAATAATGGCCATCCAAGTACTTCTGCAATAAATTAAAAATATTTTTTTATATAACCTATATAAATAAACAAATATTTGATCTAAAACAAAGAGTTGTAATTTTTATTACAAAATTGAGTATTTTTATACACTCCATCCCAGAATTCCTAGAACGTCCCTAGCCAAATATGGTAACCCTATCTATAACCCATCACTAATACATTAATCGGCGATTTTAATATTATTTCAAGTCCATAGAAGTATTCCTATATCGACAGTTGGTGATTTCTGCTGGGAAAATCGTCGAAAATGTATTTAAAATGGCGGGAGAACGTGGAAAATACATGCAGTCGAGAAGCCGTTGGAATGACTCTCGGTGTCAGTTAAAACTCAGTCAGTACAGGCGTGTTGTGTATTACGTGTTATACGGTTTGTTTTACTTTTTTGTGGTCGTCGTCGTTTTACGTTTGAACGTTACGTAGTAACGTATTACGTCCGCGTTTTGTCGCGTGCGGCTTATGAATTTTTCGTCTGAAAATCGACGGCTGAGAGAACGTCGTTGTTCCGTTACCGTCACTCGCCGCAGGTATATTATCGTGTCTTTAAAAACGCGACAGTGCCTGACACGCTCGAGTATTTGATATAAACACCGTTGATATTCGTTCGCGGTTATTTTCGGATTTGTACTCGTAACTCTCGCGCAAACCACGAGTTTCGTTCACAACGGTCCGACAACATCATCAATTGTTCCGGAGAGTTTTTTTTTTTATCTCTGGATCGAAATAATCGATCGCTTTGTTGTGTTCGAAAATAAAATCATGATATTTTAACCGGCCGCCACTTAACGGCGCAGAAACCCGTCGTCGGTTTTCGTTTATTATCTCGGACATATCATGTTGTACCCACATTGGACGTGCGCGGTGATCGGTTTGAATTCGTGTGATTTCTAGACTCGACAATGCATGCCACGCCGCAGCAAGTAAAAGCGTACAACTGTGATGTATTTGTACATTTCACGACGGTTACACGCACTCCGATGCAAATACGATCGGACGACAACGATTTCCGCGGCGGGAGAAAGTGGAATACAAACAAAAGCAATGCGTTTCTCGATCGCACTTTGTTATGCTCGATACTCGGGTGCACGTATATGAATAACATAGCGCGAGCGTTTTTCCCATTCATTTCATATGGATATAAATCGTTTTGTTGTTGTTGTTGTTGTTGTTGTTTTATGATTTATTATTGAAATTGCTCACCACTAACGTATTTACATTTTTCGGCACAGTCTAATTTGCGACGTACTCTCTTCCTTTCACTCTGAAGCTAAAATTATGTATATATATATATATATATAATTAATAATAATCAATAAAAGCAATTTACATGAATTATATAACCTTGAAGATCAAACACTAGTTGGTTATTAATTAATGTTGTGTATTGTGACGTCCATGATGACGATATACAAGTTTGATAATTGACTTCTGTGAACGGTGACATTATTTCGATCATAGGTATTGATTACACACTTAAATATATTATTATTATTGGGTGAATATCAATGGTACAATGAGCCTACAACAATTGTAAATAGGTATAGTCCGACCGGTTTATTTCCGATTCCGAGACCTTTAGCCATAAAACAAAATTAATAAACTTTTGGCCTAAACGTTTTAAACAAAGTTTTTAAGTTTTAAGAACCATAACCGGCCGAAGCTGATTGCATTCACATTCACGTTAATTCGTATAAAAGTTTGCTTTTTGATATGGATACCAATGTGACTTTTTTTTTTTTACTTATTCAAAGTATTAAGCCATTGCAATGACTATAATGTTCCTTGAAAACAAGTGTAAGTTATTTATGCTTTTTGCGCATTAATGTATCAAAACCTGCTGATGACAAGTGAATCGATATTGAGAAATTCAAGGACACGTTATTTACCTATCCGGTTTTAGGAGGCCTCTGAAAAAACATACGATAGAGTCCAAAAATCTATTAATTATTCACCGATGTGATGTTTATTAAATATAATCAAAACATAACAATTCATAAGAACATACAAAAAAAAAAAAAAATTAGTACCTTTATAATATATTTATATTATATCTTATACGTTTTACTTTTGAATTTCGATTTTTATAAATAATCTAAATTGTATTATATATATATTCCATATTTTGACTTGCAATATGGCGTATGAAGAACATATATGTAAAAATAAATTAGATAAATAACTAATTTTACCATAACTTCAACAATGAAGGAAAAATTTAATACAATTTAGTTGCGATCTGATTGTAATTTATTCAAATGGGTTTTGTCAAATCACGGAATAACAATTTATCTTTAACACGATTAGTAAAAAAATTATTTTATGGTTTCCAATTTATTCACAATACGACCCTGGGCAGTTAGTCGAGTCAAATATTATTGTTTTTCCTGTTTTTACTTTTATCACATTACAATCCGGCAGATTGTATATAAACGCTACAAACTAGTCGAAATTGGAATATGACAAAGTAATTAAAAATTTTAAAATGCGTTATGACCAGAATAGTTTCAAATGTCGGTTTTTGTTATAAATATTATTTAACAATAATATTTATATTAAAATAGTTATTAATATAGCGCCAATGCTCTTAGAAGCACTTTCCGAAAATAAAAACATGAGGTGTCCGACGTAGTTCCACCATAATAATATACTTAATTAAATATCAAACCGTTTTTCAGTCATACAAGTTTAAAGTCAATGATTTCGCGATGAATATTTTACATCGATTTTATAAAAAAAAAAAAAATAGATATTTAGTAGATAACATAGTACTGGTTTGTCTGCGTGCCACTAACGGGTTTAAAATTCAATCTTACTTGTAACTCCTGCCGCTGATAATGACAAAATATTATTGTATTATAGACTTTAATAACGGTTTAACGTGAATTCAAATAAAAAAAAAACCCCGAAATATCCGTCCGTACTCTATGAATACGCATAACAATATCGTAACCATTTGCCCGACGTGAAATAATGTACGGCGACATTGTTGGTTCGTTGTAATCGTAGTGTACAAGTACGTGTATAATATGACATTGAACGCTTACCTTCGGTCTGGCGGACGTTCCGCCGAAGATTTACTATGTGATGACAGACGAACTCGCGCAAAACGTAACGATAAGTACAAAGACTAAAATACTAAAAAAATTGTAGACGCACACGAGACAAAGGCAAACGAGAAAACGTGCATGGAATGAAACCGATTCGTATAGGAACCGGGACTCAAATGAAACGGTCGTCGGACGACGTTTTCCTTTTTGGAACGGAACGCTTTTACAGGGTATTTACCGCGATGACAGCGGTTACCGCGGACACGTTTCCGCGGCAGTAACCGCGCGGTGACCGGACCGCATTGGTTTGCGCGTTACGTTCGAAATCGTCCGAGTCCGACCGGCCGTTTATCACCAATCGGTCTGACAAAACATTGTTTCGTTCGATTGGTGATCCCGTACGTTGAACGATGTCGAATTCGTTGCGCGGTTCCGTTCGAACCGTATGAAACAAAAACAATCGAATAATATTTGTAAACCATCGCACGCGCGAAACACCGGGACCGCCGACATTGGTCGGACGATTGTTGATCGTATTATTTCGCACCGCGTCTTCGCGGCATACAGCGTGCAATACGGGCGTTCTCGTTACGCGTTACGAGTATTAAACGTCGGACCCACGTGCCGTCGGTTGAAACGGGACGGACGTGTCGAGGTTTACTGGAGAAATCCTGTTTGTTCGGAACGGATTCACGCGATCGAAACGAGGCCCGAAAACAACTAGACGAAGCGCGCTTCTATTTTCGAAACAGTACGTTTTCGAATTGTTTTTTTCCTTTCTGTCAGCCGGCGTTTAATGAATGATCCGCACACATCGTGTTCGACTGAACATCTTACACGCGCGGAATACGTAGATAACAATCGTACAACGAAAACCTCGAATGAAATATAATCACGTTCGCCCGTTTCGGAGTCGTCGATTTGAACGAGACGTGAAACGTGACTCGGGCGTCCTGAGCAAACATTATTACTCGGTAAGAAACGTCGAATAGCGGCCAACGGATGACGAAATCGCCCTACCGCCGTTTTTTAGGCGATCTCGTCGACTCGTTTCCCGTTCGGCGGAGTGTGGGCCGCGCTTAGATTTGTCCGTTAAATCGAAATCCCAACCTTCAAATCTGTCTCTAGTTGAATATTTTTCTCACGTTGTTCGGTTTCGTCGTCGAGTCTTCGTGGAATGAACACCCATCGCGGATGTAAGAGTTCGCAACTCGTCGATTCTGGTGTTTTCATTCCCTCCTCCCCCCACCCCCTTAATCCAACGAGAATTTCTAAACGATTCCCGTCCGACTTACGGCCCACGAACTCTCCTTACAACCCAACGCACATACAATTCACAAACATCGCCTGATCGTTTACATTTTATTGTTTTATTGTATTTCGATCAAATACATTATAGTTTCACTCGACGATCAGATTTTCAATTTATATACTTACATTTATTATTATAATTATTTTACGGAATTTCGACGATTTGAAGTGTTCGGGACTTATGAAGTATAATTTCAAAAGTAAGTTCGATCGTACCATCATTTTCAGCGTCGGCCGATGTGTAATACCAATCGAATAAAATACAATAATTGAACATTTTCGGAAAATCGAGGTTTCTTATCGCTATCATTTTGTACAACTTCTGTGCAAGCAAAGGATGAGAACACGCGCCACGGACAAAAAAATCGACGTTTCACACGTCGCGTACTGAACTGCAGGTTCTCGCCGAGCACACAAAATTAAAAAACGATGCGGTGTCGGACGCAATGTCCCGTTTTGACACGCGGCGATCGTGTGGTACTGAAACGAGTTGTAGACAAGTCCGCCCGAGAATTTCCTACGATAAAAACCGGAATGAAAAATACCGAAAAGCGTTTGGAAATCAAACCGACCTTGGACGAGCCACACGTGAATAAAATAATGTGTGCTGTGCAGGTGAAAGTGTTTCGGCCGCGAGTTTATGTAACGCGCTCAAGATAACAGCGTAACGATTATTCGTCGTCTTCGTTCCGTATGCTCTAGTGTCGCTATGTTGGAAACGAGATCCGAACGGGTACGAATCCATCATGTGAAGACGCTCGCGATTGTGCAAACGGCCAGTACGCGCGATTGTCGTTTCGAAAAAAAACATAAAAAAAGATGGTCGTGGCTGGACCGTAGTTGTGTTATTGTTTTGGAAAATGAAAAAACGATTGCGTGCCACACTGGTATTTTATTCCAATTACCTAACGAACGCAACGAATATATATGTCAGCGCTTTTTCAACGTTTCCACAAATTTGTAAAACATTTTAACGACTATTGGCGTTTGGCGTGCGTGTGTGTATAATAATATGTTTTCTGGAGAATAATTGGAGGCGTATTTTTTTTTGAAAAATAAAACGGACAAACAACAAATTATTGAAATAAGAACAAATCATACTGACGGCGAGAATTTGTAATTCGAAAAACATTTTCTAAAAAGGGGAGATGTCAATAACCCTAGAGATTTTTATAGGACTAAGATCGAACCTGCCAAAGAGGTAAAATAACATCCAACCTCACTGCTTCTATACAAAAGAGTGTTTACCGACAAAAAAACAATACATTCTTTGCTTCGGTCAGAATCTAAAAAATTAAAATTTAAAACTGCACACTTGAAAATAGTATCCAACAATTTTTTCGTTCGATTATATTGTACATATATAATTATAAAAAAAAACAAAACAATGGTGTGTACAACAACAAAAACTGAACATTGCATTTACATTATGTGTCAGATAATCAATTTAAAGTGTGTCTTCACGTAATACAGAATTTGTTGGTTTTTTAGAGATAACCATCTTGAGAAACACGTCATTCATAAACGCGTCCCTAAGGCATTGTTCCGATTTCTGAGCAATATCCTTTATACGTCGGCCTTTTTTGCCCATCACTAGCTTCTCTATTCTCGGTGTATTGCAGTAAATCAACACGACAATATGTATATTACCTGTGTATAACAGATGTAAGTATATTATACATGTATTATTGTACAAGTTATATCCAGAAAAAAACAACTACAATTACCTTCGCGCGAGGTTTCAAAATATTCCAGCTCTACTTTTAGATTATATGGAACTTCGTTAGGTAAATTATCATACAATTTTGATTCAACTATACGCTGCACTAGTTCATAGTCATTTTTGTCAGACATTACATTGTTGGGAAATATCCATGGAGATGGTTTGCTTTTTTGTAACAAATACTCCTAAAACCAAATAAATCAACAATTTATCACAAGTCATCAAAAAGGATATAAAACGTTCAAAATACTATTTGAAAAAAATGTGTTTTATGTTAAGCACTAATTATTCTGTAAATAATATTATCATATTTACAATGACAAAAGCTATATAAAAAATGAGTAATAAAATTACATTTAATAAATCATTGTTAATCTTCAAAAAAATATGATCTTTAAACTCAAATTAAATTAAAAATATTATATAATGGTGGTTTATATTTTATGTTTATTTGATTATTTTTACTTTTTGCAAATATTTTTCATATATGGTTTTTTTTTAACATATTAAAATGTAGACACACCAGTCATTTATTCATAAACAACATTTGATAAATAATATCAACAAACCAATTAAAACAACTGACCCTAATATCTGATGATCCATGACTGTGAATCGCTGATACCATAAATACATCATTAAACTTATCCCAACCAACAGAACGTCTGACTTTTTTTCCCAACGCCCTCTCTTGAACCTTTGAACTTTCGTCAGCTGTTCTCTCTTCAGAAGTCATATCGTATAATTCGGGAACATGAATATGTTGATGTTTGTGACATGTCAATAACTGCGCCAAATTCAAGAGATATCTTTTTGATTTCAAAAGATCTATCTGTGACATAAAAGTATTGTTTATACATAAGTACACGAGTATAAGTAAGTTGTAGTTTATAAAATTAATATAAACAAACATATTATATTATAGAGGTTAAATAAACACCTACTTTATTTAATATTAAAAATGAATCTTTGTTAGGATAGAGATGTAAAAGTCTTAACACTTTAGGATCCAAATGGCTTCTTGTATATCGATTGGACACGTCATGAATAACACCAATGATGTCGGCATCTTCGATCGCATTGACCGAATCGTTGGCAAACGCTTTTTCCAAATTATACCTGAAAATGGTCATGCAATATAATTAACACGAAAAATTTGGTTTACAAGAATAAAAAATGTATACTTTTCGATCTCTTTAGAATCCACTAGACCGGGAGTGTCTAAAAACACCAATTGCGTGTCGCCGATACTGTGGATCGCTCGAGCACTACTCCTTGTCGTGTGCACTTTACACGAATACGGACATATCTGCAAAACAACGGTACAAACGATTATAAAGTGTACTATTGTCGAGATTAGTCGATTTTAAAGAACGCGAAAAACGTACGGTCCTCTGGACGATGGAATTGATCAGAGAACTCTTTCCCGCGTTAGGCACGCCTATAATGGCTACTTTCAATAGCCGCTGTCGGTTATGTTCGGTGTCGCATCTGTCGCCGTCACTGTTGTTGTCGTAACACCGTTCCGGATCCGTGCCGTACCGACGTATCGAGAACAGCGCATGGACACGATTCGGTGTCGCAACGATCGGCTGTTTCGAGACGAGCAAACGAAAGACGGTACTCAGGCACTTGGCCATTGCAATCTTATGGGAAACTGTTCCGAACGAAACGTTCGCCGACGCACACGACCGTTAAAACATCAATGACTGTCGTTTGCAATATAACAATTAGCAATGGCCAGCGGACTTTAAGAAGAGCAAAACGAAAAAAAGCTAAATAACGAAACCGTTCCGCGACTGGGCAGACGTATTGGTCGCTTTGCCTGTTATCACGTTTTATCATCAGATTGGTTTACCGGTTATCACGGAACGATAGATTGGTCGGTGCGGGTGGCGGTACGGTTAAGTTGTGTGGTCATGGAATGGTTCATCCTTCCCATCACGACGGCCTATACGCCCGTGAAGAGCGCTATCTAGCGGTAATAGTACATAATAGAAAATTCGATATTCGTATCCATTTTGAGTCGGCGGTTATTTTTGAACATTTGAAATTCTCATGTTCGTATATTTTCTTATTGATTTAAGAACGCTTATAAATTCAATATCGCCCCGCAAATGGTCAGAAAAACGGAATCCACGACTTGTAACGATATAATACGAAAAGTAAACGGGTCGTATGTACAGTTGGCGTACAAGACGTGAGTAAATATTTCAGAATTGTAATTTTTTTTTGTCGCCTTTTGACGACGATGAGTTGTCTTCGCGAAAGGAGCACATCCGTCTATATTGGAGAACGCACATATAACCATTGATGACATTGTCGTTTATTTCCACCACGGACCATGAGATAAAATGTAGTGGACGAGGTTGAGAGGAAGTCGGGTGTCTAGGATCCAGGTTACAGAAGAACAGTTGCGAGTAACACATGAATCTTAGGGTTAAGTGTGGACAGATGAAGTAAAGTGAGGCGTGAAAAAATATTAGGCTAAAAGGTAAATTGTAAAAGATAAGTGAAACCTACAATGATGCAATGGTTGAACAGTAGATAGGAAGATAGAACAGAGGATGAAAATGTTAAGGTGGATGAGTGGAGTAGACGAAATAAGAAATGAGTATACACAAGAGGTAGTATGAGAATTGGCTTTGATAGTAGACAAAATGTGAAAGAATGGATTAAAACAACTCCGGTATATTTCAAGGAGGGAAGAGATGGAGAGATTGTATGATACGCTATAGACATTAAAATTTTTTGTTTTTAATTTCATCGTTTCTCACCTGAAATAGAAATACAATATTTCCGGTCAGTCATAAGATGGTCATGCTGAGTAGGTGCAGACTATTGAAACGTTTTAATTGATATGTATACTGGACACGATACACTCGGTAGTTAAACTATAATAAATAGTATTATAAGAAAAAATAAATAAAGACAATTTTGTTGTTGTTTGTTTAACAAATCCATGTTATTATTTATTATTAAAAAATACACATTCCTAAAATTTTATTTTTGAAAAAAAAAAATTATACACAATAATAGTTGACTATGAGTAGTTGTGTGTTAGGATAATATTGTATTGCACTGATCATATTAGATGATTTAGCTTTTGGGATATTCTAAACATAACACGGAATGATGATGTTTTTAAACATTAATATTTTATTTATTATTTTATCATGTTTTACTACCCAATTTTCGACAACTCATTCCACGTTACTGAAAAAAAAAAAAAAAAACAAGTACTTAACGTCACTAAATTAAACATGTACATATACAACGTCTTTATATAGTATATTGTATTAAATATTATCAACAAGTTTCAAAGCTTTTTTTAAAATCTATAAATAGTTTAAACGATAAGTACAAGACAGTATTATTGTCTCTATGCTATATGAAAAACTTCATTGCAATAAACAATATACTAAAAGAGTATACTATATAATATTAGAAGGAAAAAATTAATTAATTAATATGCGCGTTAGTAAAAACAAAGCCATTTAAGAGTTTAATGTTAGTAGAAAAAGCAAAGTGTTATGTCTCAAAAATCGTACACCAAAAATTTTTTTTTAAAAAATCTTACTGAATAGTAATCATTAATCAAGATATCACACGTTCATATAAATTGATATACCTGTAAAATTACTCAAAGCTAAAAAAATATGTATATATAGTTAAATCATTAAAAAATCCATTCATCAGCTAACCCAATATAATGTATAATATACGTACATTTAACTATTATCCAAATATAAAAAAGTTTGTAACAAGCACACTAACATACTGAAATAAGCATTCAGTTGAAACTTTGCATTAGCGATATTCTTTTTTCCTGTTATTAATCGTTGTAGATAATTTTTCTTAAAAAATAATATTCGGTCGTATAATAAATATAAGCAAAAAGCTAAATAGATAATAAACTAATTTTAATAATAAAAAGCACATTAATATTGCACATTAAGTAAAGATCACATATTTTTACATAAATCATGACTAGTTAAGAAAACAACATACAGTTGTTCGACTACTATACATAGTTTCATCAATTGGTGTTAACGGAATAAAAAAAAAAAAAAAAAAATGTTTTTAGTCGTGTATTAGCTATCATCTCCAATTAAAAGAAAACCACTGTAAACCCGATTTATTATTCTATGTATTTATAATTTCATAAATGAAGAAAAACATGCCACATTGTACCTTTCCTTGTCAAGCATTCCTCAACCGCAATGAAAAAAAATACTAATAATAAAAACCCAGAAATTTTTTAATAAACATAAATGAAATCCGCCTTTGCAAGATACACAAACGACTAAATTAAATAGAAATTAATCATAATAATGAAACTATATAGGAGACTAATACAAGTAATCATTGAATACACTAAACATGTAACTAGAGATACATTATTTATTTCCTACGAATGGGCTGCTCTTATATAGTTTAATTTAATCGTTATTATTTTTTTTTTTTTGAAGCTAATGCCCATAAATTTGTTTTTATAATTTATAACGTTGTAAGACAAAAATCTTCTTGTTCAGGTACGTACACAATGCGCAAAGTGTTGGTGTATCCGGAACCTTTTTTCCATCCTGTGACGACTACTACCGGATCACCGGATTGAATGAAACCACGAGCTTTACCGAACTTGATGGCGTGTACCACACGAGTGTCCACGTCTTTCAACCAGTCGCTCAGTGGTTCCTCTACAACAATAAAATTTAAACATTATAACAGGATACTGAACACAGGACAATATATATTTGTTCGACATTTGTTACCGTTGTAATATAAAGGCAAGATGCCACGATAAATATGGCATTGACGAGCGACCTGAGCGTTCCTGGTCAGAGCTATGATAGGACTGCGGGGACGATATTTAGATATGAGATGTGCAGAATGACCGGATGTTGTAAGCACAACAATGGCTGTAGCTTTGCTCTTATTAGCAGCATCCACAGCAGCAATAGCAGTTGTGTGAGAAGCGTCCAACGGCAAATGGACCTTTAAACAATTTGGAGATTTCATATTTACAAAATCATTATCAATATTTTCTAGATATACTTACATCAGATGATAGGTCGGCGAACAACTGTTTTTGCCAAACAGCTGTCTCAGCTTCCTTACAGATGGTGGCCATGGTTTGTACACACTCTAATGGGTATTCACCTTTGGCCGTTTCTCCAGACAACATGACACAATCGGCTCCGTCTAAGATGGCATTGGCCACATCAGAAGATTCTGCTCTGGTAGCACGGGGTTTCTTAATCATCGATTCTAACATTTGAGTGGCACAAATAGCTGGTTTTCCGGCCTGTTAAAACATTTCGTTATTAGTTTCATAGTCATTTTTTACTTCTGAATATCGATATACCTTGTTACAACGAGCAATCATGGCTTTTTGAGCCAAAAAGACCTTTTCTGGTGGGATTTCAATACCTAAATCTCCACGAGCTACCATAATGCCGTCAGAAGCTTCAATGATTTCTTGCAAGTTTTTCATGCCTTGATGATTTTCGATTTTTGAAATAATCAAAATGTTTTTGCCTTTTTCACCTTTAAACGGTAATATTTAATTATGTTTTAATAAAAAATATAAAAAATAAATAAAACAATCTTTCATTGATATCTACCCAAGATATCTCTGATTTCTTTAATTGCAGCAGCTTCTCTGATGAACGATGCAAAAATCATGTCCACGCCTTGTTCAACTCCAAATTTTAAATCACTCTTGTCCTTTTCGGATACAGCTGGTAAATCTACAGGTACACCAGGCAAGTTAACGCCTTTACGACTTCCTAGTGAACCGCCGTTCTCAATGATACACATGACGAAATTGCTACCTATTATATAAATGATCATGTCACAAATAATTATAGTTATTTCAACTGTAATTTGAAATATCGATGATGGCTACATACCAATTTCTTTGACAATCAAAGAAATGAGACCATCATCAACGAATACTCTGTTGCCAGGTTTCACCACTTTGATAATGTTGGAATAATCAACAAAGACACTGGTGGCATTTCCGCTGTTTTCAAATGCTTTATCTGTAGTCAAACGGATTTGTTCACCTTTCTTCAACTCTACTTCGGCTGAACCACCCTAAAACATAATCGTAAAAAATTGAAAATAATATACATACAACATGTGCGTATTTAAAATATATAACTTACTCCTTCCAACAGACCAGTTCTTATTTCGGGTCCTTTGGTATCTAAAGCAATAGCTAATGGACTATAAAGACCAATCTTCTTACTGTAATTCTCAGCAGCTTGTCTTAAGTTCTTTATGGTATTAGCATGATACTCGTGTGAACCATGGGAGAAGTTCAGACGACCAACATTCATGCCAGAATCAATCATGCTTTCGAGTGTTTCTACAGCAACCGAAGCAGGTCCTATAGTGGGAAATAATGAGTGTCATTTATATACTCTACTAAAATTTTATAAAAATAAAAGTAAGTGACGTACCAATGGTACAAATGATACCAGACAGACGAATAAATTGCGCTTCGACATCAATGTCCAAGGAGCTCATGTAGTCCAAGTGAGTAGTGGTGTTATCATGACTCAATACTGTTTTAGCCATCTAAAATAAATAATAATTAAAAATTAAAATTTTTGATTAACTATAACGATCAAATGAATAATTTAAACATTCAGACTTTGTGCGGTTGATTGAAAAACACTGGCCAAGTAAACTTATTGTGACCAGTTGTGTGCAATGAATTTTTACTGGTCATCAACAAATTACACAATTTTAAAGTATGGTTTTTAAACTTAATAGCATTGTGTTCAACAACAAAATAAAATAGAAATAACATGGTACAACAATCCAAGTCTAATTGCATAAATGTCAAGCTCAAGAACAGATTATTAGCAGCCGGTATTTTAGCTAGTGTAAGGCAGTGCAAAAATAATAATAGAAAAAAAACATTGCAGTCGTGCCAAACTTAACACGTGGTCTTTCATCAATTATTGGCAACGAGTTTAAATATTTTATATTCTATTGTCCAAATAGTACAAATTAACAAAATACACATAAATATTAAATTAATATTTTAAAAACGTATATTCCGTGCCCGTGTAAATTAGTCAAGAAGTCATTTTGTACAAGTTCTATTTTTTTAAACATAATTCAAAAACTATTAAGTAATTAGAACAACTAAAACAATTAGCATGTATTAGAAGACCAGTATGTATGGGTTATAAATACAGTACACGGTTGTGATAATCCAAACTAATTATTGGTATTCTTTGTTCAGACTATTGAAGGTTAAAAAAAAGTACATTTATATAAAAAATAAAATAAAAATAAAACATATTCAAAGTTATAGATTAATGAAAATGTATTTTATGATTAAATGCATGTACACAAATATAATTAATAATATATAATGTGTTTGAACAATATAGAGTTTGAATTATCGTGAGACCATACACCCAGTTAGAAGGACAAAAGTTTTCGCCGACACTTTTTGTCTGATTGTATACGCGCTGTATAACACAACATATAATATTCTTTTGAAATTGAAATATTTGAAAAAATAATTGACCTATATCAGGTTGACAGACACACAAGCCAACGAAAATATTAGCGAAAAGCAAACAATTATATGAAATTGCAGGAAGGAGGGAAAAATATGAATGCATTTTTATTCATAATCGATTGTTATTGATATGATGTCGATGGACTTCACGATGCACTCGAGCTACATCACAGCCAATTAAATAAATGTTGGTGTTGATGATGAAGCAGACATATTTCAGCCGATTGGAATCGAAAGTAGATTAGGATTTTACTGACCTTGGTAGGTACTCAAGGTCATAAACTCAAAAGTCATAAAATAATGAAGCTAATTAGACAAGAATATAATATCAGTTTAGTTTAAAGCACGAGATTCAAAAAATATTATTTTTCGACACAAATTGTATTCTACCTATATTTCTTTACAATTATTATCCAACATGTGAGAAAACAATTAAAATCGGTCATAAACATATTTATATTAATGTATAACACAAAAATTAAAAATGGAGTATTTAAAAAGAAATTAAACAATCTAATGAAAGATTAATAGAGCGTTTATTTATTAAATGCATCATTGTACGAAATGATTAGTGCACAGTAATCTCAATTAGGATATTTATAATTGCTGTAGAGTTGTTAATAACCACAATTAGTTTTTAATATAAGTAAACTGTGTGCTCAACGGAGATTTCTGTTTAATACGGTTAATTTTCAACTTGTACTTGTAAGAAACGAAAAATGAGTGTCGAATATACCGGGCGCGTGCCGTTGTTTTTGGAAAGCGGTTGAATTTCTCTCAGGAAACACGGAAAGCAGTTTAGAATTTCTCGTCTATTCAGGAGACGTTTTAGGGGATTCAAACAGCTACGAGAAAACGACGAACAATAGCTTTTCAGAAAGCGACAAAAAAAATATAAATTCCGCGACTCATCCCACGCAACGACGAGACACTAGTGCGGGGCAGCGTGACGATATGCACACGTCAACACGGGTGGGTAACGTCTCGGCCACGACCGAAACGACTCGTACGGGGTTCAACGTCGCGGGCGCGACGTGGTCGGACGACCGTAAGCGTCTCGGTGCGACGGACGGCGGACGACGGGTGTCCGCTACGAACCGGAACAGGACGGCAACGGACGCGCGGCGGCGCATCTGGCCGCCACGACGGAAAACGGGCGACGGCACGCAGCGGAGGGCGGTTGTCGTCGGGACCGACGTGCCCGCCGGGTCAATCCCCGCGTCGTGGACAGGACGGTACGCGCGGCTACCGTGCGGCGCGCGAAACGACCGATATACGGCGAAACCGAGTCCCCGGCATCAAGGTTACCGCAATGTCATCGGGTGGTCTCCGCCACACGCGCGCGCGCGTGGACGGTCTTTTCGTTTGTCGGCGGTACGTCAGACGAGTGCGCGAGAATACAAACGGGGAAAATGTTGAATGCGACGGCGCGTCGATACTCACTTTGGTTTCGACGACGACGACGACGACGGAGCACACGAACGAAGCTAAACGGACCGGACGCGACGGCGTGCACTCGATAAAAGCGCGCGTACTGTGACGGAGAGACGGAGTGTTCGGAAAACGCGAGACGCGGACGACCGTCTGAGCGTACGGAACGGAGCGAGTAGCGTGGCGTGCGGAAAAAACTCGCGTGAACGAAAATCGACCGGAACAGGTACCGCCGCCGACCGACCGAATGGTGTAAACGGTTTTTTTTACTTCCCCCTCCCCCTCACCGCCCGCTATGACGACCGTGTTTATTACTCCGTCGCGATAACCTCCGGACGGTCGGCGACCAAAGGTGAAGGATCGTCCGCAGGAACATCTCACACATGGCCCGCGTGCGATTACCGGCCACACGTTCGCCACACGTACACTACACCGTCGTACGACGACGGTTCGCTGATAACGCGGCGGCGGCGGGCCCGGTTTTCGCTGATAACGACGGATTTCGACGAACCACCCGTGTTCTTCCTGTTCGGCGTCCCGTCCAAAACGGTCGCGCGTCGCACACGCTGTTCGGTGACGTTCCGGCCGCGGGGAATACGCCCGTCTCATAGGTAAGAGTACACGGCGCACGTTATTGTTCCGCGCGTTACAGTCGTCGTTCGTTCGTTCGTTCCGCCGGAACCGTTCCCGTTCAATGTCCGAGTGTCCGTGCGTCACGAAACCCTTGAATATCACGCGCCCTCCGTGCCGGTAAATCGTTATCGGTTCCAACGGTTCCACCCCAAGCAGCGAGAGACGATCGGACGACGACGTTCTCAAAAAAACCGTTTCCGACGGTTTTCACGGACAGAGCGCGCGGTACGAACTAAATAAATCGTCCGACCGTGGGGCTCTTGTTTCGTTTCAACAACATAACAATGATAATTCGATTGTAAGTTATGAGACGTAAACTTTTAAACGGACAACGTCGTCATTTTCAATAACAAGTCGTGTAAGTAAACGTTTTAACCCGTCGATGCTTGAGGAGATACCAACAAATGTAACTATGAAATCTATCCGCGAACGAAAACGGCTCGGCGGCAAACTCACGGGACCGACAAGGTTTTCTCTCCGAGTTTTTAAAACACTTTTTTTAACCTGCTTCCAACACGATCGGCGCTCGATTTTCGAATCGAACTAGACATTATACTAGACATACTATACTACACTTTTGGAAATTCAAAATATACGTCATTCGTATATGCCGATATTTGTAGCGTTAGAATCCAAAAATAGATTGTTTTGACGTTTCATTGATAATACCCCCCCAGTGGTAAACAATTTGCATTCTACCGGCTGGGCGAGACAGCGGACACTTTAGTATAGTGTTATACGACGTGTATTGTTGTTTTCAATGTATATGAGTTTGAGGTTATTATTATATATGTATGTTTCTTAGTCGTCGTGTGTTGTGCCGCCGGTGCTTATGAAAGTAAAACGCGTTATATTTTTTCTAATTTAATTTTGAAATATACTTGTAATAATAGTTTTCTTGAAGTTCGGGTTCGTAACATCGCCAACATATATATATATATATATATACATTTTTATTAACTACGCGTAAACCTATCCATTACTCGAGTCGGGGACATTGGATAGTTTTGGTACTGGACGGTATGTTTTGCGTGTAGTCTTGTAAAAAAATACTTTAAAAAAAAAACGTCCGCGTACAATCGACTCTCGATAATTCGAAGTCGAAGGGACTTACGAGAACGGCCTCGAATTGTCGCGCGTCGGCGTCTGACTTACTACCGAGTCCGGTAAGTAAACGCATTGTTTTTATTTCGGATCACCGCGAGATTTTCAGGGGATGGAGCGTTTACTTCGAATCGTCCGACCGTACTCGTTTTGTTAGCGACACACCGCTTGAATCATAGATCTGCGTGTGCTACGGGGTTTCATTGTCGTAAAACACTAGACGGTTTGTCGAGAATTAAACCCCGCGTCGGACGCGTATAACACCGGTACACACTCGTCGGCGTAGATCAACGGATTCCGGCGACAATAACGTAAACGAAATCGACACACGTTTCAAAAAGGTTCTACGGTATAAATTATTTATATTATCTATAAATTCCGCACAAATGATTTTTATCGACGCGGCTGTTTACGGACGTATGAGTACACTTGTTCGACTGTTTCGTTTGAAAAGTTGCGTTTGTTCGTTTATTGCGACACCGTGATCGTACAGGTCTTAACATGACCGTCGCACGTTCTGATTTTGTTCAACAATTTTATCCGACCCGATCCGTGTCATCCGTTATAAAGATAAACGTTGCGCCCCCGGGGGGGTGGCCAACGCCGTCCGAAGGTCCCGAAAATACAAAATTATCAATCTGGCACACGAATGTTGTTTATCGGAGAATATCGTAACCGTTTACAGCCGTCGGTATTCGGCGGTCCACATTCGATTACCACAAACGATTGTGCGGTTTCGACGAGCGGCCGTAAGTACCCCCCTTATGTATCTTCAGGTACCTCCACTTAAAAATAAAATATATATATCCCCGTAGAAACGTTATCTTCAACGGCGTAATATAAGTTTAAAATCGTCGGTCGAATATGTTGCTTTTAACTTAAAACCGGATTAATGATATCAACAAAAAACGAATAAACGAATGTATGTCGTCAACGTGTGTGGTGCGCACGCGGTCTAACCGCCAAATCACCGCGCGTACCAAAATTTTAACGGTATAAAACGTCGGGAACGCGCTGAAAACACGGTTTCGAACGCGCACGGATATACAGGGGTTTTCAATAAGGGCGGGTCGATGTTGAAATGAAATTCAAAAAAGCTGTGCGTGAGGTATTAATGAATTTTAATTTCAAAGCCCAATGTATGCCAATTATGTATGAAATGTAACATCATTTAAATGTCCGCCACGGCTTCTTCTCCACAGTCGCGCGAATTCGAGTGGTCCAATTTTCAACGACCCTGTCGCAAAGATCCGGTTGAATTTGAACGATGGCCTGGTTAATGTTTACTTTAAGGTCATTTGTCGTTTGCGGCTTATTGGCATAGACCCGTGGCCTTAGGAAGTCTGGTGGCGTCGAGTCTGCTATTGCCCCCCGACGCGAACCCGGGAAACCGTTGTTTTCGTATCGATCTCGATTTTTGAAACGCGGCCGACGAGCTCCTCCTCCTCCGCGACGTGTGCACGTTAAACGTACGAACGGCTTGCGGGTAAAACCGTTCGGGTGGTCTGCGTGAACACTGAAAACTTCCGGTGCGCGTCACGGGTTTAATTGAACGGAAACGTTACTGCGAGATAATGTGTGTTTCCGCAGGAACTTCTGACTGCCACGACGTGTTCGCGCGAAAAAAAATTATCGCGTGGGGTTTCCGTTACGCGCGCGCGGGCCCGGGGGGGATTCTAACGATTCGACGGTTTGAAAACCTCGAGAGTCCTAACCTAACCGACCGACGACGGTTTTACCGAGCGTTTAACGGTTAGGTATTATGTTTGCGGGCTCGGCGCGTTTCAAGTCGCGAGTCGTCTCGGAACGATAATAACACGGTGAGCTACACGAACCCCGTCGTTTTGAAACGAGCTTCACGGAGAAACATTGAAAATCGTCGAATGCATGGAATCGTAACATTTCTCTTCAAGAACCATTAAAATTATATTCGGATTTTTTGACGTCGGCGATTTCTAGCCGCGACGAAGATGATTTTTATTTTTTGGATTGTCGCTCTCGTGCGGCGTATTGCTTGAGGTTGGCCGAGGGCTAAGGGACGGCGTGGAGGTGTTCCGGACTATTGATTTTCAGACGGAAACCTTTTTGTTTTTGGACACCTCACGTCCGTACGTGTTGGACAAGCGAGGACAAACGTTGCACGGCAACGGGACCGGGACGAGTGCGACGGTTTCGCGGACGCTGTTTGTATTGTGTCCGAAGATCGTTGATCGAAAATCCGTCAGCCGTCAACGGGAGAGCGTCCCGTCGAATCGCGCGCGATCCGCTGGGAGTCCCGGTAATCCGGTACCGACACGATCATCTCCTCCAGTGCCCGCGACGGTTCGTCACAGAGCCACAGGGGCCGTCCGTCGGTCCGTTCCCTCGGGACACGGGACCGATACGATGATATCGACCGCCCCAGTAGTAGTCTCCGCGCCAACGCGTTTCGTCGTTATCCGCTCGTCAAAAAAATTAAAAAAACACGAAACGAGTTGTGAAGGGGATTTCACGTTCGACGGCAAAACCACGATCGATTTTATTGGGTTTCCTGTTTATTATTATGTTACGAGCAGTGTTCGAAGTGGGAACAAATGAACAGCTCGACCTAACGATATTAAAAACTGCGTTCCAAGTGCAAAATTATCCAACACAAACCCGCGGGTGCTCCCAAGACGAGACTAATTTGAAATAAAAAAATAGGTGAATAGGTGTTCACCCAATTTTCTCAAAAAAAAAAACAAAAAAACTGAAACTGAGTAAAATTTTTGAACAGACCAGTGGCCAACACGCGACGATCAGGTGTATTTTCCATACGTACCATTCAATTTACATATAGTTTTTCATAAACGCTCGATAATTCGAAGCCGTTCGGGCACAAGTCCCTCCGACTTGGAATTGCCGGGAGTTGATTACGTCATTACAAATGAAATAATTCTCAAACACGTGGCACCAATGTTATTCCGTATAAGAACACGCACAATGGAAAATGTGTGTGTGTTTTTTTTTTTATATTATGATAAGGCGACGATTATATTATGACGTAACAATAGAAAAAGCACAAAACGAAAACCATCGCTGTGAAATAATTGAACTGTGTATTGTGAATACGTGAATTCGTTTCGAACGTTTTATTCACGCGAGGGACGTGTGTGCTGCACGTTATGTTTTTGACGATCAGAAACGTACACGTAAAATGTGAAAATTCGACGAAAAGTTAATCCCCCTAAATTCATCTAACGCAATTTTTCACGACGCGGATTCGTTCGTTTTCGTTGCGATACAGAGCAATTACACGTTTCTGAGAGATTTCACGTTCTGTATAACACATTTATCGGACCGATCGTAATTGCCGTGGGGCAATTTGTGTGTGTGTGTGTGTGTATACAGACAAGGCCGCCGGCGGCGAGAGGGGTCATGCCCTTCCCCCGCTATTTTATTTGATATTTGTTTGAACCGAATTCCTTTCAAATGTCAAATAATTTTCAATGTTTTTTTTCTTCTTTTACGTGTGATAATACAATCGATTATTATTAGTATTTCTACTAGTCTCGCCCGAAAACAGTCACGGCTATTAGATAACCACGTCCGCGGAAACGACTTTATAGGACGGCTGGTTGTAATAACGCGTGATAATTTCTGATTTGTGATTTCAAAATTTTTTTAGTCCGTATACCGAGAGCGTATTTAACCCCCCCGAAATATTTTTCTGCTGCCTAACTTTGTATTACGTACAGAATTTCAAGACGCACGAGACGAACGTTGTTTGGAACGGAACACGCTTCTCACGGTTAGGTTATTACGGGATAGGCGACGAGACAACGGTATCGTCGATCAAACGCACCGAACGGACAACAATGTCGTCGGAAAACCGTACGCCGGACACCGTCGTCATCTATTCCGTCTGCTCCCGGTAAAACCTCCCGAATACAATTGATTTCGTCTTGACTCGGTCGTTGTTCTTTTCTCGCGTTCGAATCGAACCGATTTTCTTCGGCGCCGGAATCCGCCGAGTTTCCCCTGCGCCCCCCCTCCCTCCACCACATCCCTCTGACCTGTTTACTGCATGTAAAAACAAAAAGAAAGCTTTACCAAGCGATCTTCCGAAACGTACACGCTCGTAGGACGTACATTGATATTTTATGTAAAAGCGATAATAGATCAATACTATGTTTACAACGTTCATAACTATAAAACAATATACACGGGCGTTAATAACATTTATTATCCAAACTGTGAAATAAAACATCGACTAGCGAGCGAACGTTTCGAAAACGAGTAGTAATACCGTGCGAATAAAACCCCCCCCACCCAAAAAACGTGATGCCATGCCACTCGTCGCATGACCAAAATGGACTTAACCGGACGGAGCTCACGACGTAATACTCACGAACGTACCGCGGGGGTCCCGTCGGCCGTCGAACGCGTCACGACGCAGAAAACGGACGACACGCGTTTTACGGAATACGACGAAAACCGATCGACGGCGGAGCGGCGCGGCCCGTCGGGCTACTGAGGCCACTCTCCGCGCACGAATCGCCGCGTACCACCACGACGGACGACCACCCCCCCCCTCACCCACCAACAACCGAATACCGCGTATCTTACCCGTCCGACGACCGCGTTTACGGTTTCGACCCGTCCCTGTCGGTTTTCGCGTACACGTTACCGGCGTCCAGACGCAACGGAAAATCTCGTCGAATTTAACCCGATGGATTTCGCCGTCCCACCCAGTACCGACGCGGAGTCCGATGACGTTTGTTTATTGTTGTTCCCCGTCACGAACCAGTTACGATTTTACCACACGTTTGTTCGTATACGCACCGGAGGCGGCGGCGTTTAGGAGTCGCGCTTCCCCTGACATTGTCTGTCGCTACCGTACGCGTAAATACTTTTTATCCAATTTCTTTCTATTAACTGCATCATGAATTCGAGCTCCGTGGAAAATATGTTGTCGACAGACTTGCAAGTATGAAAATTATATGGTCTATTTTTGAAATTTGATGTTTTGCTGAGAAACAATCGGCTGAAGATGTGGTGGGTTTACGTTTTGACGGCCACGTACGTGTTGTCGTATTGTTCATGATTTGAAACGCAGTCGACGCTCGCCGGTGTCGTAACCGAACGATTAACGCGAACCAGAAACGACGGAACGATAACGACGTTTAAACAATCGATAACCGTTCGGTACCGGAGACGACCAGACCGAACTAAATTCGGACGACCGATATTTTCTGTTGTCCGTGGAGGGGACACGGAGACAGATGACGACGATCGGGTCTATTCGATTCGTACGTCGGCGTGCGTGCGCGCGCGCGCTCGCGATTTTATTGTTCTTTTCGACCGGTTGTCGTGCACCACGTCTCGTTCAGTCGACGTCACTGCGGCCGAGCGCGCGTATAGAAACGAACGGAACGAAACGGTCGCGTAAATCTTTCCCCGTCGTCGTCGCGGTAATTATTATTGTGTTCGTGTTGTTGTTGTCTACCGGGTGTGCATAGGCGGAACGGCAAATGGCGCAGAAACGGCTGATCAATTTCGGCGCCGGACCGGCCAAAATCCCCAGACAGGTAGTGTATTTTGACATTGACGGACGGGGTATTTTTTAAAATTTTTTTCATGTTTTTTATGAACGCTTTGCGTGCGTGCGTGCGTGTGCGCAGGTCCTGGAACAGGTGAAAGACGAGCTGATGGACTGCGGCTGCGGCGTCAGCGTCATGGAGCTGAGTCACCGGTCCGCCGAGTACGCGGCCATCAACGACCGCGCCGTCGGACTGTACAGGGAATTACTGTAAGCATACGGCCGTTTACATCGTTCATGTGCGCGTCGGGTTAGGCCCAAATGCGAGTTATCGTTTTTTCACAACACGGGTCCGCGCGAACAATGCCGGCGATCGCGATGTTTGCGACGTTAAGGTCAATGGGCGTTCTGTTCACTTGATCGAAATAACGCGACAACGGACTTTCCGGTCATGCTGTTATGTACGTGACGTCGAGAAAACGACTGCCGGCCCCCCCCTCGAACACGAAGCGACACGTACGTCTCGGCGAATTTTTTTCGTTCAAAAATACCGTGGAATGTGAAAACAATCGAACGACGTTCCGTACCGATATGACTCGTCGCGCAAATCGACATTTGATATCGCGGAGAAATCGAAACGACGTTTTTTAAAAAAAACAACGTTTTTACGAGGGCGATGAATTTGACGACGCGATTTCTCGTAATGGCGCGACGTCTATTAATTTCTCGACTGTAAAATAACGATCGTATTACGTTTCGCACTTTCCGTCGAACGGCACGAGGTTGTTTTTTGTTTCAAATCTTTTATTTCTCTCGGGTGCACGTTCGAAAAAAAAATAAAAGGTTTCGACGAAATCGATCGAATTACAATAATGAGTATGTACGAACACAGACATTTACATGGATACGCTGTTAACACGAAACAAAAAAAAAACAACAACAACAACATTTGTACACGTGTGTCACGCGCGTTCTTTGAATATCGTTTGATCGACCCCATTTATAATATACCTACACGTGGCAAACGAATCGAACCGTCCGAGAGAGAATGCTCTCTATTCACACGTCTGTCGGCGTTACCGTAAACGTTTACCCGGTACACGTTGAATAAACGTGTTCGTCTAAGACGTACCGAAATTAATTCCCTCCATTCCGAGATTGTGTAGGACACCATTGTCGACACCGTAAGACGACGTGATCGCCGTACGACACAATTCTATAACACGGTACCGATTGGTTTTCGTGTTCTGGTTACGTTTACGTAGTCACGAGACGCGCGCAATTAGATCGCATGGTGGAATTAAGACGCCGGGAGATTATATTTTATAATTGCATATCATTCAAAAAGAAAAATCACGCGATACCTCCTTTGCGAGTCCGCTCGTCATTTATAATTAAGTGTTTGAAATCGAAACATCCAATCAGTAGTTTAATAATCCGATTGTGTTCCGTGAAATATAATTGAATTCCAAATAAAATCACTCACGTACTCGTAATCGTTTTTTTAAGTCGTACCCGCCTCGGCTTAGCTCTCGAGAAAATTCAATGGTTCTCAGCAATGTTTACATTTGCGATCCAACAAAATTAATAATACCACCGTCAACGGCGTCGGGGAAACGGTGTATGTTTCTTCGTGCGGTTTTAGACGTCGGGCAGACAAATTCGAGTGAACCGAATTTCATTCTAAAGAAATATTTGAACGCATTATTTTAATTTTTAAACATTTGTTCCGGCGTATCGAAAACAACAGAAGATAATTCAAAAATCGATTCCCACGATAACCTGGAAAAACGGCTGGTCGATTAGTTTAGTTCCAAGCGGTAGAATTGTTGTCTATAGTCGAAATCCATTGGTGACGGTGCGCGTAAAATTGTTTAAACTCATCCGAATTATTGACACGCGCCACGCGGGTGGTAGTAGTAGTTCACAAAAAGTCGCTACAAATCATTTGCTTCTCTCGCACAACGAACGCGATAAAACGCCCACACAAACATTCCGAAAATCGCCCGTCCAACACTGGCCCAGAAAAAGTGCGTTTTCGGTCTCGTCGAAGAAAGCGTATATAAAAACGTACAATACCGCGTACTCGAAACAAGTGAGGATTTTTCACTACGGACCGCAGACATGTACTAAAAGGTCATTTTCGAGTGCACGTTTCACCGTAACAGGAAAAAAAATATATATATATCACGCGACCAATATTATACACGTTAAACGTAACATCATCGGAACTTAAAAGAAGAACTACGTATACGTACGTATAAATAAATAAATAAAATAAAAATATATATATATATTCTAGCGACGTTCCAGACAGTTATAAAATCATATTGTTGCAAGGAGGCGGGACTGGCGCTTTTGCTTCGGTGGCGTTGAACTTAATGCACAGGGGCGGAAAAGCTGATTACATATTGACGGGTAACGGATCGTGTTCATTTTTTTATTCCGTTTTTCCCCTCCCCCGTCGTATTACCTCGTCATTTCACAGTGATATTTTTTCGACAGGGGTGTGGTCTTCGAAAGCGGCCAAGGAAGCGTCTAAGTATTTAACGGTAAATCACGTGTATCCGAAACCGGAGAAATTTAACGGCATTCCGGATCGGTCCACGTGGAAGCTGGACCCAGAAGCCGCGTACGTGTATTATTGTGATAACGAGACGGTGAACGGTAATGATTGTTTTGAACATTTGATTTAAGTGTAAATTTCACAAATATATCGCATAGAAACTCTCGGATACGTCGCGAGTGTACAATATAATTGTTGCCTAATGAGTTTTACTGTGACACGCTAGCGTTTTTTTTTTTTTTAGTATGAAGTCTTATCATCTGTACAAGTAATTTTTTTTTTTTAATTTCAATATTCCCAAACTGATGTTATTAGTTTAATTATTTGTCCGTGAGACGTTCCGGAATACACAATGATTATGTGACATTGAAGTAATGTCGTTATTGTTTTCGTCGATGAAATATTTCTCGTTTTATACAATAGAGTAAATTGAATAAGCAATAATAATCGGAAATTATAAATCGATTTCATTGACTACTGTCGTCATAACGTTTCACCATGACCTTTTCGCATTAATTATTACACTTTATTTCCAGCAATAAGTCTGACATTTTCACTCGATTTCATATTCACACTCATTTGAACGAAATGTTATATTTTATATAGCGTTCTAGTATATAGTATATGAACGAAAATCAATACACAGACGAAGTCCGCGCGTATTTCACGAGCGACGGTTTTGTATTACACGATTTCTTAGGTCGGTATGTTAAGACTAAAATTAAATCGGAAACACCGTAAGGGTTCGTGAAACGTTATATACCTCGACCAACACACACACACACACAATTAAAATCGTGTTCGGGGGGGAAAATATGATATTCGTTTAAAATACAAAGGAAAGCGGTGTAAATCAATTTTGATTGGGAAAAAATTATGCACGGTGTGTTTTTCGACAGGAGTCGAGTTTCCGTTCATTCCCGAGACGAACGGCGTGCCGCTGGTGTGCGACATGTCATCCAACATCATGACGAGGGCATTCGACGTGACCAAGGTAAACAATAACAACACGCCGTTGGGGTAACGGACGCCGGTGGGGGATACGTTTTATCTATCGTTTCGGCGTGTGCGTTTCGCTTGCAGTTCGGCGTGGTGATCGCTTGCGCGCAAAAGAACCTCGGTCCCGCGGGCATCACCGCGATTATTGTGCGCGAGGACCTGCTGGGCAAGCCGAGCCCGATGTGTCCGCAGGTTTTCGACTACACGCTGTTCGCGCAAGAGAACTCGTTGCTCAACACGCCGCCGACGTTCATGTGAGTCGCGGATGACGACGGTTCGTCTCTCTCCGGCCAAGGCCGTATCTAGGTTTTTTTTTTTTTTTATAAATAAATAGAACATATCGGTATTTATCGCCAAAAGCGATGATTTATTTTTTGTATGAAAAAAAAAAAAATGATTAAACGTCTCGTATAATATTTGAAAAAAATACGACCCCTCGTTTCCCTCCAAAGATACGGCCTTGTCTACGGCGACGGACACCGTGCGTGCGATCGGCCTTAACGACGCGCGCACACGTTTTAGAGTCTACGTTCTGTCGCTCGTGTTGCAATGGGTGAAAAACCAAGGAGGACTGGACGCCATGGAAGCGAATTCGAAGGCCAAGAGCGGACTGCTGTACGACGTGGTCGAGGGGTCAAGCGGCTTCTACTCGTGTCCGGTGGCGGAACATTCCAGAAGCCGCATAACCGTGCCGTTCCGCCTGAAAGCCGGGCCCGACGCCGACAAACAGTTCTTGAAGGAGGCTCAAGATTCAGGATTTCTGCAGCTCAAAGGACACAGGTATTTAAAAAACAAAAAAACGTACGCCGCCGCTGACCGGACGGGAAGTCACGCCGAGTCGTCCGTTGTTTTCGCAGGTTGGTGGGAGGCGTCCGCGCAGCCATGTACAACGCCATAACGCTGGACGAAGTTCGGGTTCTAGCCGATTTCATGACCGGGTTCCAGGAACGCAACCCGCAATATTCCGTTTGAACGACGATTATTAAACCGTTCGATACTTTATAGACGTTCTGTTTTTGTTATTATTCCCGTTTTCCTGACCTGACCTGCCAAAGGCCATTACTACTGGTACGTGAGAAAAAACAGCGTTCCCGCGATTTCACACGCTATACACGAGCGCGAGTTTTTAGTGATTTTTGTACTTACACGTATAAATACACCTATTTTTCGATTTGCTTTTTACCGACAACAAACGGACGAGCGAAAACGCCGTTCTGACGTAATCGAAGAATGAACGGACGAGAGCGAGAGAGAGAGAGCGAGCGGTTTGGACGGGGAGAGGGTGAGAGGAGAAGAGCTTTTAACGAAATGGGATGTTTTATTATTATCGGCGAGGTCGAAAGGAATAAATCAACGTCACGGACGGGTAGCGCCCAGATGGCGGAATAAATTAGCGATTTTCGACAACAGGCCAACGTGCGCGACTAAACGACGAATTTACACTGCGACTTGTTTGGAAACCGTGAAATTCGCGCGGGACACACGCGAAAAGCCTGGTGGAAAAGAATGTCGACCATCGTTAACAGTACGTGACCGACCGCGACGAACACCGACTTTCAATATAAATAGGTTTCGTATTGAATTAACGGCTTTTTTACTCCGTGTACCCGTGGAACGGCGTTTTATTACCACGTCCGGTCTGTTCTTAAGGGACTCTGTTCGCGAAGGACCAATTACGAGTGGGCAAATGTCCACACGTTCGTAACGACGTTAACAACTGACTGGGAAACGCATTCAGAATAAAATGTTTCGATCGAATTGCGTCTGGGTCGAGACGCTATCGCGGAACGCTGCACGTTAACGGATATACAGACGGACAAACATTATATCGTTTTTTAAATGTACGCGATTGTTAATGCATATAAATTGCTGGAAATTAATAAAACATTTGAACCGAATGAACAACACTCACAACAGTGCGTTACGATGTGTGTGTTACGGGGTAAAAGTACGAACACGGGTCATAAATGATACGTTCGACGTAATACAGTAATTGACGTGTAATAGTTTTTTTTGAATCGACATTGAAAGAAAAACAAAATAACGCGATAATATCAATTTTAGTCTTTCGGGTCGTGTGTGTCTCAAGATGTATCTCGTTTGTAAAAGCCCGAACTAATCATTCTTTTACCGTATAAACTGTGTACATCGTAGAATTTACCAAGATCAATCGGCAAAAGTCCGGAATTCGTACTTTCGCCGTAACATATATATATATGTGTATGCGATTTTCTAGTGAATACAAATAATTATGAAAACCGAGAAAAGTTTCGTTTTGGGTTGTAATTATTTTAGTTCGCAACTTTTCGATCGAGTGTAAAAGACGAACGTTATAGCTATTTTATCTTACGTGAATAGCGCAAAAGTAAATCGAACACAATGTATATAAAATATACCTTATAGAAATAATCGCAAACGAAACACACCGCAGAACTTTGTTGATCATAATTCTAAGATCATGAACCGCGAACATTCGTCGTTTTGTATAGTTCAAACGCGAATGGAAATTTATAAGAATACGTTTGAAAAGTGTTCGGAACGTGTGTCGCAACAGAGAAAACCCCGTTTGGCATGCGTATACGACGAACAATTCGTTTGAATTCGGACACTTTGCGAGACTGAAGACGATTGATTGAAAGGCGGAATCTCTCCAGAACTCTGTTCCTACGGATCGATGATAATAATCGATAACGTCTCGAGTCCGGAAGAACACGCGCACACAAGATACACAGGAGTTATAAACGATTTGAGGTCGATCTTCCAAACGCGCGATACGTTTAGGTCGGTTTCGTCCGCATGACGACAAACAACCAGTGCTCGAATTGGAAAATATCGAGTAGTGGTGCTCGATTGGAAATTTACAAATAGCGTTCCAAATGAAATATTCTATATCACAAAACCACACCTCCCAGTTTATCACTAAATGTATAACCTAATTTCTAACCGTATTCTTTTTTTTTCAATTTAAATAATTTCTCTACATTAACATTTTTTTAGCGTTCCTTTACTACAATTTTCAATGAGAGCGCTTGTAACCGGTATACCATAGACAAAAAAATTGTAAATTTGATATTATTATTTTAAACATTATAATAATTACTATTATTAATACGTTATTGTTATATCAAGTACCTGCTTGATAATTTATAATCTTGTATGTCGCTTATCACAGAATATTATCCACGTATTATTCGACAATTATTTTTTCGATTTGCCCACAGAAATACCATAAAACCGTATGTCCGTGGCAGGTCGACGGACAAACAACGTCGTTAATTGGCGAACAGTTTTCAAAATTATATTTTATTAATAGGTCATCACAATGCGCCGACGTATGGCGTGAATACATTATGATTTTTTAAATTTTTTATTACGTGATTTAGAATATTTCACTTGGAACGATACGTTCAAATTTCCAATTTAAAATCTCCACCGTTTTAAATTGTCCGATTCGAGCATTGATCTCGTCGTGTACGGACACTATCGTAACCGTCCGAATGTTAATACGCAATAATTGTGCGAGACGGTTAGGTTAGGTTAGGTTAGGTCCCGTCCGACGATTTTTCCCGGTCGTTCGCGCCGCCAACGTTTGCCTCGGCGGCGCTCGGTCGCCCCTCACTTTCCGCGTACATTTTCGAACATGAAAACACGACACGACGTTTCGTGTGCACGCGCGTGAAATACAGAAACGGCTCGTGAAAGAGTCTCGATAACGCGGACGTGCGCATCGTGTTTCGCACGCGTTCTTTGAATATTGTTTATTTTTTAATATTGTCGACGGGCGCCGGCACTCGTGCGCGACCTACGCGGGGAAGAAATACTCGACCGCGCCACGTGGACACGTTTATTGTTGTGTAAGAACGGGCGATGGGCGCACAAGCGTTTTACGTATTTCCCCGTCGGAAAACTGAGAACGCGGCACAACGACAACGAAATATGATGTTTTTTCCCGATCGGAAGTCGAACCATTTCAAAAAAAAAAAAAAAAAAACGATGAAACGTATCGAGTTCGTAAACGAACGTTGGCGTATCATTTATTATCGTCTCGTCGTCGTAATCGATGCTCGAGTTGTGGGAGGTGAGGACCAAGTACCTCTTCTTATTTTGTTTAATGTGACGCCGAGAACCCCCTTCACACACACGCACATAAGTCAACAGCGTTACCCTGTTGTGCAGGGCTCTAAGATTCAAATACGGGACATTTTTTTGTAAATTTTAAATAAATACAATATACGTGTAACAGATATCTTCTTCTTCTGCCTCGTCTCTATCCCATCTATTCGGGGTCGGCCACCTGTGTCCTAGACATCCACTTGACACGATCTGCCACCACATCTACGCACACACCAGTAGTCCTCGTATCACACGCACCACTCTTCTTCCTTCAACGTTCATTTCCATAACCGTCCTTACAACTTCCGAATTTGTCCTGCTCATAACGTGACCAAATCATCTAAGTTTACTCTCTCTCTCTCATCTTATTCACGATCGACGTTACTCCTATGCTTCCTCTTACATGTTCATCCTATCTTCACTTGTCACTCCACTCATCCGTCGAGCTACACTAATTCTCTGCTCTATTTTCTTGTCAACCGCCCAACACTCTGAACCGTACAACATCACTACACTCTTACAGGACCTTACCTTTCGGCCTCATTGGAATTCTCTTATCGCACAAAACATCAGACGCTTCTCTCCACTCAATCCTATGTTTCACATCCTCGTCAAAACCGCCGTTCTTTTGTACTTAAATATACTTAAAACTTTCAACCCCGCTTATTGTCATTACACTCCTCGTTTCATCAAACTCACACTCTATATACTCCGTCTTATTTCCTCGGTCGCTTTCCTTCAAGAGCCAATCTCCACACACCAAACCTTTGGTTGACCAGACTTTTAACCGTCACCGAGAAGAATAATTCACGGGTTTCGTCGTTTTATCTCGGCATAAAAGCACGCGCACAGAGCGTGATGTCGACAGTGTCGTTCGTTTACCGCGTTCGGAGTACGTTTCACAAGTAAACGATAATTACCATCGACGCGGCGCTAACAAACGAAAAACATTTTTTTTAAAAAAAACCGCTTTTACATTTAGAATTTTCGTTTGTAAACACAACGCGATGTACGTTTCCATCTCCCGAGAACGAGCGTCAGACGAGAGCGTAATTGAAATACAACCAAGCCAATTAAAATGTCGATCGTTTGCACTTACCGGCGTAAAAAGAACGGAGGCACCACTTCAATTCGACCGGGGCGTGTACCTGTAGTGTAATACTGTTCCGTTGGGAAAACGTCCCGGACGACGTTCTCACGACACGCGTGTTCGAACTCACCGGGTCGACGGCGAATCACAAAACTGCGTTACGAATTTTCGTATTCTGTTTATTATCGTTATCGTTATTATTGAAAATTCAAAAACCCACGAGAATCGCCGTTAAAAAGTTCTGCGAATCACCGCGAGTGTTTTGGAAACGACAGGCGCAACGTGGTCACGTTGCGTGTAGTGTTTTTACGCGCGCGAAGCACACACCGTTTGGGGACAGTTCAATTCGTTCAACGGTGGTCGATTCAGAAGTTTGATTTTTCCAACGGTGCATCGATCTAAAATCGAACGAGATCGGGTTGATTTCCAGCGACGACGCGAAATCTAATCGAAAGCGCGACGTAAATAGTATGGCGTTTATAGAATATTATTTCGAATTCCTACTGATTCATGCGATTCGATATATATGTATATTGATTTATAAATATAATAGCGCGTGCACACGAGAACACGGAGTTTTAGAGTGTAATTAGGTCGCGTCGCGGAAACGTCGGAGGATGTTTTATTAAAACCGCGCCGCAGACGTGCAGACGACGTGACGTTCAAAAAAAAAAAAAAAACACGTCGTCGAGAGTCACGTTCGAGTGGCGCGGTCGTCGTACGCGTCCTGAAAACCTAACCCGAGACGTCGTAAAAAATTAAGTTTCTGGAAAATCATCGTGAATCAAAACCGTCATGACCGGTCGGCGTGCTATAAACGACGTTATGGTTATTTTTATTATTTTGTCATCGGTGCGTCAACGCGGCATGTCGAGTCTCGACGCGTCCCCGTTTTCGAACAATAACAGCCCCGAAATATATACGCGTGTACACCACACGCCCGTCGTCTCGTCGGTTCTTGACAATTCGGAAAGATGTCAAATTTCCGTTTTCGCATCACCTCGTTTTAATTATCGTGAGACGATATCGTACAATATCCGTTCACAATCATTTTTATCGCATATTTATTTAATGAAAAACGAATAATGTGTATATAATGGAATTCGAAAATTTGTTACAATATGGTTACAAAAAAAATAAAAAAAGCAGTCGGTCAAAGTAGCCATTCAGTTTTTTTCATTTTCATTTTTTCATTTTTATAGCGTACCTGTCAAAACGGTAATCGGATGATTGTATTTATTCAAATACGCAATACAAACACTCAGTGGGTGTTAACGAATCGAAAAATAATATCGAAATCATTTTAATTAACGGTTATAACTGTTAATATTGCAAAGTGTAAAAGATTTAAAAAAATATATATATAATAATAATATTATAAATTTAAATCGGATATTTCAAAGGAATACGCTTACGAGTGATCTCATACGAATAGTATCGATTATCTGTCGTCGTTTACCGTTGCGTACGGATCGATACCGTTTTATTTAATTATAAACATTTCGGACGCGGCGTAATTAATAATCGTTTGAACGCGAAACGTTGAACATTTATATACGAATCGTGTCCGTCCGCTTCTCTCCAGACATAATACGTTCGTGTAATCTTGTAATGCGGATCCGTAAGTTTATGTTGTTTAAATAAATCCCGCGTCGCGGAAAAGACGGATCGGAAACGTGCTGCTCGGCGACTCTAAACTGTAATAAGTGCGTTGTATATACAAATTTATATATATATATATATACGTTTACTGTACGAGATATTTCGTGTTTCGCGCACAAAACTTTCCCGTCTACTTTGGTTCAATTAAATTCTACGTGGTCTGAAAAAGACGTCCGCGTAAATCATTTTGCTCGTATGAATAAAAATTTGCGTACGTACCGTATTATCGTCTTTCCGTTCGAACCGTACACGTTCGGTACGGCGGGTGTGTAAAGAACAAACCCACGCCAACCGCCTCCCCCGCCCACAACGTACAGCGTTAACGTGTATTACACAAAACGGGTCGTTCGCGTGTTAAAAAGTCAAACGGCCAAGTCAATTATTAACTACGGAGTTAATTTGTTCTGAAATGAACTTTTAACTCGAACACAAACGCGTAATTGAATATGTGATAGTCTATCCAGCCGTCTGGGTCTTGTTTTTCACGTTATTTATTCGTTAACGCCGGTCCGGGATGTTTCCACCGAGTCGTGGAAGGTTAGTTTGAAGTCGTTTGCTTAAAGTTGACTTTTGAATTTTGGAAAAAGAAAAACGCGTGTAAATTTCTATTAGGCTTGTGTGTGTGTTTTTTTTTAATGTGAAACTACTTTATACAGTTATAATTGTTTTCAAACTTCTTTGCCATCGGGTTTTATCAATCGAACGAATCTATTTTTGGATTCTAATGCTACGAACATTGGTATACGAATGACGTGTATTTTGAATATCCGCGAGTAGCTCGATTTTATTGCGGATCGGGGAAAAATTACTTTCCGTTCTAAAAATAGAACAAACCGTTTTATTTGTTCCACGTACCCGGTATGCATTTCGTTTTCCAAGGTTCGAATATTTCCAATTACGAGTTTGAAAATCGAACAGTTCGTTACATCACTAATAATTACCCGACATAAGCACAAGACATTTATTTAAGATATAACAAAAAAAAAATCGAAATTTGTTCGCATAGCTTCCGAAACGAATAATTATATTTATCGTGATATACAATGGTCGGGCACTTACCTGCTATGAGTTTGTACGTACCGGCGATGTTGTGTTATGAAGTTGTTCATACAACCCACGAAACACTTTGAAAATGTACAGCACACGACCCAGAAAAATGTGCCGGACAAACGTCGACGAGTATTAGTCGAGAGCAGGACGCGATCAGCCGAGGCGGCTTTTGTTCTGGTTTCTGAAGCAAATACGGGACAGGACTTGTCCGTTTGTATCGTTGCTCTCTATATCTATCTCCCGCGAACTTAGACTGTCACCACGCGACGTATGCCTACACAACAGCACGAGCCCGCGCGATCACGTAGATTGTAGACAAATTTATCCAAGTGGCGAAACACATTACATGTTGAATTGTTCGTGTGGACCAAATAACATTCAGGTATATAAAATATGAATCTTTTTAATTTCCGTAGGACGTAAAAAAACAAAACAAAAATCGTTGCCCGTAAAATCCCGCCGCACGAGGAGTACTCGACCGGGCCGTCAAGTACGTCCGTCACGACTTTTTCTCGACATTAGTTGCGCACGCGCGTTCTCTCGTTGGTCGCGGCCAATAGCGTGCGAACAGACCCGCTTCATTGAGGTTAGTTGCGCATTCCCGTTGCAGCCAAAACAGCGTGCGAGCGGTCCGGACCCACCAGTTTCACCGCATCCGGCGCGCGCAGTGTTTCACGTCGTTTGCACGCACGCACGCATCGGGCCAAATACTGTAAACAAAGAGTGCCGCGACCGTCTTGTCTGTGCCAACCGTTCTTTTGTGCGTCATTTTCTTTCCTTCGCTCGAGAATCGCGTTACTACGTATCAAACGGGCTGGTCGGACTTCCAGATCGGCAAACCGAGTAACATGTTTCAAAGTGTGAACTAGCAGTGGCGACCGAGTGAGCGTTTTATCGATAAAATCCGTAACGGTTCCTATATTTATTTACCCGGCGGAATAGTAGTGAATTTTCGTTAAACGTTCGAATAGGTTTATAAAATATTGTTTTCTGTCCTACTCGTGTTGCGCGCACGAAACGCAAGACGTTTCGCACTCCCGACGTACCGATCGATCTAAGCAGTGCGATAAGAATTTGAATTCGTCGTGAAGTCTGCTCGAGATCGACTTTCCCGCCGTGTTACATTTTCCCACTACGAAATCAATCGGACGGATTCAGAACAGACTAATAAAAAAATATTGAAAAAAGTCGATCTACCGTGAAATTCACGACGACGAATTCAAATCGGTTTTCCGAATTCTCGTCGCGTCACTGGATCGGTACGAAACGGTCTGTTTGACTATGTTTCGCGAGAAAAAGACGGGAAAAATCTCCACTTCCGACCCCCGTAACAGTTTACATCGACGTTAGGTAAATTTTTTTGTACGTTTTCTTCGATGCATGCGAGGTTTTGCCCCGGCGGTCCCAAACAGATCGACAACCACTGGTTTCAGTGGCGATCAAATGATTCTTATTTTTCAACATGAACTTTGGTCATTGAAGACATAGGTCATAAGCCTTCGCAGTCCGTGGCACGGCCCCATTTTATTATTAAACAATATAATTTTTTATCATTATTGATGAATAGGCAATGCCGTTAAAACCGATACATAATAACAAAAAAGGACCGCGGTAACCGTGTTCGGTAAGCGTTTCCGCCGGACGAACAACCCAGTGTTAATAACGACATTCGGCCGTCGTCGTCGTCGTCGTCGTCGGGTGGGCGCGCGCGCGCGCGCGCGGGCACGTTGGCCGCCGTCGACGGGCGTTGGGACGGCGACCGACCGACGACGGGACGGAAGCGCATCCGCTTGGGCGGCCGGCGCGCGTTTTCCCGACGGCGGCGACAGTGTTCCGCGGGCGACCCGTCCGTCAGCTTTGTCGACGCGCGCCCGTGTCCCGCCGTTCTCCATCACGTACTCGCCCGGTCCCGCGTCCCGTCGTTCTCCTCCACGTACTCGTCGGCCGCTCGCGCGAGTCCGCCGCGTTCGCCGGCCGGAGACGCAGCGCGACGACGCGGACGTCATGAGATGCAGTTGGCCGTCATACGGATCCGGTGGATGTGCTTGTTGTGCGCGTGCGCGCTGGCCGATCAACGCGTCGACACCGCGAGAAACGACACGCAAACAGGTAGCACTTCCGTCTCCGACCCACCCCACCTGCGTTCCACGTCGATCGCCGAATTTCCGTCGACAGTCCCGACCCGCGATGACTGGTGTTAAACCGCGACGAAAGTTGACGACGGTGACCGGTCGCCAGATCCGACGTCCGACAGCACCGTTTCCCGGACGTTAGGTTTCAACGTCGCTTCGACTTTCCGTCACAGGCGGCTCTTATCTCTTACGGGGCGGGTGTCGACCTGTTGTTCGGATTCGAAACCAAACGCGTTTGATTTTTTTCCCCGACGTATTCGCGTCAAGTCTAATGGGCGGAGTGGGTTGGGGCGGGTAACAATAAAACATTTTTAGTGCCGTTTTCTTCTCGCCGACAAATCGAACGCTATTCGACATAACCGCGTCCCCGTATCCATCTAACGGTTCTTCTCGATTCCGAAACTATCGTCTGTTCTAACGGAACATGCGCGGCCGCTCTTCCAAACGTCGCTTGTGAAACCGACCTTGTCGACATTACCGTCGGTAAACGCACGCCAAAGACTTGACGTCCAAAATGTTTCTCGCGTTGTCGTTTTTCCACGCCGACGGTACTCGCTTCACACAAGGTTAGGGATGGGAAACGCCGACCGGGCGATTTGTCGAAGAGCCCGAGGCGATCTCAATGTACGGGCCTCCCTCCCCACCAAGCGCAAAATTTTTTTTACCCTTTTTTGAAAAAATGATATATTTCCGTACTTATCGTGTTGAAAAATATTTTTCGGTATAAACAATTTCTCAAAGGCAAATTTCCTACTCCCCTTGCTGGCGGCGGTTTTTATCCGTTCCCGTTACCGAGGGGTTTTGCGCGACGCGACTTCGCGCAGACCGCTCCGCACAACTGCCACGACCGTTCGCTTCGATTTGGACGAAAACGATTGACCGCGTTTCAACGAGACGGCGGGAGGTTTTTTTCCAAAACGTTTGAAAGTCTTCGTCCGCGTAGTGCACGGGTCTGTTACCACCATCCGTACGACGTTCAATCAGCGGTCCGGTGCCCGACCAGCAACGGCGTTCAAATAACGGACAAATGAAAATGTTTAAGTCGGTTTTCGTCACTGTACTTCGGTGTAACTCTTTATATCGTCGGACACCTTCCCCTCCCCCCACCCCCCGGGTCATTACCATCATATCAGTGTGATTAGTGCGATCAATCCAACTTACCCGTCGTGTTCGCCGGACAGACGTTTTCCGAATACTTACGAGTCTAAATACCTATCGGGTTGAAAATATAACATTTTTTAATAGTCGCGCCATAGTTAAACACGTAAACCGACCGGGGAAAAAACGTTGTTTACAAGACAATAAAGTTTGAAATGATACTATTTTTATTTTGTTTTAGTATTGTAGACGTTGATGGAATTCATTTGAATGGAATTCATTCGATTAAAAACTTATTTTGATAAATTCTGTTAACAATAAATATCCGAGTGGAAAAGCGTACGTTCACTTTACGACGTCGGAAAATTGACTATACGGGTACCTACCACCACGCGTTTATTTTAACTAGGTATTAGTTGTTCGAAAAAACGGCGGGGAAAAATGTATTCGCTCGATCTTTACGACCACCTGTTGTATTTCGGACGGCGTCGTTTAATTATTTTTAATGTGAAGTTGATATATTTCAAGCGGTGTACGACCGTGTAAAATTCCACAAAATGGCGTTTTTTATTAATATAATAGACTGTAAAGAAAAAAAACCCAAGAAAACCGAGTGGGTAAAAGGTTTGATGATACGTGATAAACTTATCGGTATATATGTGTATTATACATATAACGAGTTGATTTTTTTATCCTTCGCTACTACAGTTCGGTTAAAAAACATTTCGCGCTAATTTTACGAGTGCGTTTCGGCCGTAACCATAAAAGAAAACATTTTTGACCTTCCGATTTTCGTTATCGTCTTTATGTCGTTATTATTATCGTTATCAACGCCGTTATCGTTTTTTTCCAGTCGAACCTTATTACGGTCGAATATAATGTGTACGTTGTTGTTATCGATTTGAACGAAACGCGTTGTCACGAATATTTCGCCGTACGGATCATAATTGGAAACGTTGTAAACGTTGAAAAAAAAAATAAACCGAACATTTGTTGAAATCAGAGTAACGGCTGTTAGAGTTGATCAATTTTAATTCCATAATTTATAAAATAATGTTTCCGAAGTCACAATACAGAATTCTCATTATTCGTGTTTTGTTGTTGTTGTTGTTGTTGTTATTAGCTTTACACGTTAGTTAATACAGCTCTGCAATTACTTAAAACCAGACGCAAAAACGTTGAACGAAAAATTATTTCCATAAAAATTATACGAACGAGAACATAAAAAAAAGTTAAATCGAGTAACCAGCAGCCCTAATAAATGTTTAAACCGCTAAAATCACGCGAGCGGAATGATAGTCGAGAATATAATGCGAGTCTACTGGAGAGGTTCGTCGCGTCTAAGGGATAAAAATCGGAATGAACATACGACGCGGCGAAACGAGAGACGGGCGATCCGTAATGACGTGTGGTCAAAATCGCACTCGACCCCGTCATTATGGCGTGTACGGCAGGCGGAGTGATCTAAGGACGAGCGGCGGCATGGTTAGCGTGCGCTGGCGATGAATTTTGTCCAAATCTCGTGGTCGAGGAAATTGTACGACATGACGTCCACGGAGACAAAGATCAGTTTAGGAACCATACGTGAGACGGGATCGTCGGCGTTCTCATATATTGTCTATACCGCGTAGCGCAATTGGCTGCTGCTGATGATGCCCATTCGCTTTGCGGCGTTTTCGCGATTCAATAAAATCGTTTATGATCTCCCGTCGACATTGTTTTCAGATATATCCATGTGTGTATGCCGCGCAATTAAAAATAATCTTGACAGTCAGTTAGTACGCGTCTATCTGGAATTATAATCATTTTTTTCTCCTAACCTCAAAAAAATACATATTGCTCATTTAAATTTTATGGTAAGGACCCATGGGAGACTAATGTTTTCTATTCCCCTCAAATACGTCTTTGATCCTGATTCAACATTGGCTCGGCCCACCCTGCCACAAAGGTCTGCCTATGACGATATGTACAATGTGTACGTCATTTTGAATTACTTCACGTGAATGCAACACGACCAATGAACATTTATTATTATTTACGTGTTGACTATTGAATATTATTCACTTGTTTATTCCATTACGGACATCGTTGTTTAATCGTTGTTTAATCGATGCGATTGACGACGTAATATACATTACGTGAGTTATTCAATCATTATATCGTCAACTATTATACACGTTTGGACAGTTTTGTCGAAATGAGTTCTGGTTCAATTTTAAAGTTCTTTGAACCGTAAAACACAGTCGTCGTTCCAACGACTTGAAATTACGGCTAAATTACCTCGAAGAACGGATATTTTCATATAATAATCATTAATAAAACTTTAAAATTTCGATGAATACTATTTACTCGTGTTGATATCTTTTTTCTGCGTCGGGAACACGCGCGTTTTTTTTTTCATTTTCGTTTTCAAAACGAATCGCAAGAAATGTATGAACTACACGAATTCCGCGAACATAATCGAAACGTTCACTGTACACAGAAAAATAATTTAGAACGCCGCTTTTGTATACGTGCACGGATCAATATCAGTAAATATTTATTACGGTCTGCATCTCTCGAATACGCGAAAAAGTACGGGGAAAAAAACACATTCCGTTCGAATCTTTTCAATATAAAAACGTCAGACATTTTTACTGCGAACAAGTTTATTTTTAAATAACCGGATACACCGGAGAAGGGTTTCTCTCGTATTTCTTTAAAAAAAAATATTTATTCAAGTGACAAAAGAGAAATATGATATTTTAAGTATAAGCTATTGGAAAAGAAAAAACAAAAAACTGAGACTGATCAATAATGTTGATGGGAATGCGGACTATTGAAATTGAAAAGATTAATTGAGACGAAGAAACGGATTTGGAAACAAACTGAATGTGAACGAACGATACAACTATAAGGAAATAATTATGCAATAATTATTATTGATTTTATTTTTGTTTTTTAAGTAGTTAATTAAACTCGAAATTTCCCAAAAGATTATTTCACTTAAAGCCGTCAACGTCCTAATGAACGTGTGTAGTAGGTCGTGATCAACCTACGTGAGCTTTTGACGACCTGTCGTTTTAACGATTTCCATACGAGAGAACAGTTATTAATTGATGTTTGATAATTATTCAAAATTCAACCCACGTAATAATAATGATAGTACATTTGTTTATTTATTTTCCACCTCATTTCCGACCGATACACCTACACGTAATATATATATATATATATGAGAAATGAGATACTTCTAGCGTGCCAGTTGTTCCTGTTAATGTATTTTGGTATATACATTTTTCACGTTTATACTTTGCTATCGATCGCAAGAATATTGTTTACACACGTATTAGAATCGTTTTATTTTTTACATTTCCAAAAAAAATTAATGCGTGTATACGTCAAATAGCACTAAATACGACAATTTTTTTTTTTTTTAACAAATACGTAAAGCACATTCAATGGGCAGTAGGAAAAGGAAAACGAACGTGTTTAAAATGTATACGTAGTATTTTTCGGAATGCGTGTCGTCGTGCGAGAAGTAAATTACTATTGTGGCGTGAGGTGTAAGGGGTGGGGGGGAGGGAATCGTGAACATAACTACGCAGTGTCAAATAATTCGAAAGAGCCGGATAATTGTATGCACACGTGACACGATGATTCGGACGTAAATATTCGACGGCCTACATTGAATCGAATTTAGTTCGAAACGGAGTATATGTGAACTCGTCAGTCCGTTTTTCTAGATTATTGCGCGAATAGATTTTCGTTTTCGTTTTGTACACGCATACTAGACATACGCCGACGTTCGAAAATCACGGTCGTTGTTTTTAACACAGTTTTAATTAAAAATCGATTCGCACAATAACCTAGAAATGAGGCTAACGAGTTCGAATCGCGTATCTAAATCGCGTTTATCGTTCGTGTGGTTTCAACGTTTTCGTCATTTAAAGCGTGCGGGGAGAAATACTTATTCAAAATGGTGTACACGAGACTTATCGATTTCAACGTTTATAAGTGAATTATGGGTATTGTGTCTTTTGTTTGTTTCAAGAGATTTATGAAATAAAAACAAAAATTATTTCCTCGGATTTCACGGTGAGATATTGAGAACAAAACAAAATATGACTTGGGGGGAAACAACACGCCCTATAAAGTAAGCCGGAAGAATAGAAGAAAATGAATAATTAAAGAACAATCTCGGTACGTCAGAGGATTAAAAGGAAGTAAAAAACCCCGCGGGAGTTGGACGAAATAACGTCACGATGTCGGATCGCATTTCGGACCGAATGGAACGAACGGTTTGTTTATTCTTGACGGTTTCCCGTGAAATAATTCAAACGTTCAAACGTTTAACAAATTATTTTGACGAACTTACAAAAAAACTTAAAAAAAAAAATGTTGTTGCCGTCGTGTTTAATCGAGAATCGAACCCGTGGAAGTTAAGGCAAACGTCGAAAACTAACGTGCGCCGTACAGTCGCCGCAAGAGAACGAAATCTTCGTCATATCGATCGCTCAGGAACGTTCCGAACATTAACGACGGGCAAAACAATCCCCGGGGGGGGGGACTTGTCGAAAAACGGACGTATGACGTTTTCCGGAGATCGCGCGCGAAACGATTCGTTACAGTTTTATGCTGCGACTCGCGTCGGTGCGCGGCCGTGTTGAACCGGAAAACGGATTCGAAAACAAAGATTCGTAAACGGTCGTAAAACCATTGAGCGAGATGACGGCGGTCGTGAAACGTGCGATTTTTCAAATTTTTCGAAATCACACGATTTACAGGCGATCATTCGGCGTCAGCGTCAGCGTGCCGTTCGCGTGCACAAAAATGTCAAGACGCGCACGCGATTCCGCGACACGTAACGAACAGTGCGGTAGAAACGCGCTATCCAACTTGATTTGTCCGTTTTCGGAACGCCGTTTTTTTATATCGATCCGTACGGTTTGACGGCCACCCCGTACAAATACACTCGCGGAACGGGTTTACCGAAGGCCGGTGGTTCACGCGGCGTTCCGTGTGATTTTCGGACGGCCGAAACGGTGTTTTCCGTCGGTTAGGTTAGGTTATAAATTTTAAGACGACGTAAATACGTGCACGTCTGGAAATCGAAAACAATGCACTTGGGGCTGTTCGTCTCCGTGCTCTCGTCCGGAGAAAACCAATATTTCCAATTTGATTCTAACAATGTTGTCGATCGTCATTCAATGGGTCGGCGGCGGGTGAGCGTGTTGACAATTAATCCATTTCGTAACGTTTCGCATCGCGTTTCGAAACGTATATCCCCGTTTCGATACGATAAGGCGGTCAACGAGCGGAACACGTTAGAGAAGTAATTCCATTAACGTTCAACTCGACGAGATATCATTGAAAATCACGAGGTTTCTACGATCAATTAAATCGTGTGTGATACGGCGCGTGCCGGATTTGCGACGAATTCGTCTTTATTCCAAACCGCGACGACAACCTTACCCGGTAGTTCACATACGTACACTTTTACAATTTTACGCGTTTACGTCCAGACTTTGGACGAATATTTTTTATTAATTTTTCAATCGACTTCAATCGATTTCAAAGTAGCCCGACCCGCCCTCGATATATATATGTATAAGTATGCGTATACAGTATAACGGATGGGGTGGCGGTATATAATATATATATAGACATTTGTTGTCGCCATGTTGCGTGGCCATGTATCTTGACTTGCCCGAAATTAATCGATATTAACCGTGGCGGTCACGTGGGAAACGTTTGTTATCGCCTACGCGTCGTGACCGTGTCGAACGTCGCACAGGTTTGCAAACGGACGACGCCGAAAACGACGAAACGTTTGAATACACTTCCGAAAACGGATCGGAACGTTCACGTTTTGCGACGCGACGCGATTACACGGAGGTCGCCCGGCGAAAACGCGACGGCATTCTCCGAAGTTATTGCCGTTTGATCATGTTTTTATCGATATGTTTCACCGTCCGCGTTGCGAATCGATTCCTTCCGCGGCCCCTCGTCACGTCTTGCGGGGGGGGGGTGGGTAGGAAGGACGAGCGACGGGATCCCGTAGGTCAAGACCTGCGGTTTTCGGCGGGAAAGTCGAACGTACGGGACCGCGGCGAAAACGACGAGACGTTTCAATGAAATTCCGACTACACGGAGGTCGGCCCGGCGAAAACGCCATGACACGTTCACCGAGGTTATTGCTGTTTTTATTTATGTTCGTCACGGATATAGTTCACCGTCCGTCGGGGGAGTCCACGTAGCGAGAGACGTAGTGGCGCAGGCTCGGATTTTTTTTTTTTTTATAAACTCAAAATTATCGTTTTTAATACACAATACCCGGTATATAGTTAAAAAATGTACGGCAACGAAATCCAGAAGAGTGACAACGTAATCACAACGATTCCCATTATCGAAGTACGGTGTGTACGCGTGCGTTGTGAATTTTAAAATAAATTAAACACTGTTCGCTATAATCGGCGCATAATTAATATGGTTTTTAGTCAATTGTTCAACACGATGAAATTCGTTCGACCATACTTTTGAATAAGATATCGTTTTAAAGTAAATTGCAATACAAAAGATACGTTTGAAAGATAGCAGTTCGCGCGGTTTTCGGCGGGAAATTCGAACGTACGCGACGGCATTCTCCTAAGTTATTGCCGCTGTGTTTATCGATATACTTCACCGTTCGCGTTGCGAATCGATTCCGCGTCTCGTCTCGTCTCCTCTCGTCACGTCTCGTCTCGTCGGGGGGGCAGGTCGCCTGGCGGACGCGCGAAATAAACGACGGGATCCCGTAGGTCAGGACCGCGAGTGTGCGCGGTTTCCGGCGGGAAATTCGAACGTACGGGACGACGGCCGACTACGGCGCACGTCCGCCGTAGAGATCCTGACACCCGCGGTTTCGTTGCAGGGTTGGGAGAACAGTGTTTCCAAGACGACACGTGCCAGCTGCACGACAAGCACGCGCTGTGCGCACAGGTGGACCACAACGCGATATGCAAGTGCAAACAGGGCTACCACATCGTCACCGTGTCCAGGCCGACCAACGCCAGGAGCAGCTTCTGCGCCCAAGGTGCGTGCCCCTCGCCACAATCCGTTTTTCTTGTTTATCCGTTTTTTCTTTGTTTGTTTCGCAGACGATTCGGACGGCAAGGCCGGCGGCTCGTCGTTGCTCGGCGTCGTGGTCGGCCTGCTAGTGTTCTCGGCGCTCATCTGTTTCGGGCTGCGCCTGTCCACGGTGTCCAGGCCCCGGCACTTCCCGACCACCAACTTGTACCCGAACAAGCTGCTGTGCTCGCGTCAGACTAGTAGGTCGCCTCGTATCGATTATTTCCGGGGGGCGGCGTTTCCACCTCTCCATCCCGCCGCCAGCCCCCGCGTCTCCCTCTCGTCCCACTCGCGTCTCCCTCTCGTCCGCCGCCACAACCACCCCAAACGCGGCTCTCACAGTAGTGTCGACGTGTAACGTTTTCAACGGATCGCGTCGTTCGCGTCGTCTTCGTCCACTCCTCTCTCTCTCATACCCTCTCTCTCACCCTCTCTTTTCACTCTTGCCATACTCTGTCTCTCTCTCTCGTTATTGCGTTTCGTTTTCAAGTAGCGTACGCAAGATTTTAGTTCGGGTAGGCCGTTTATGTTGAGCAACGTTCGCACGTTTTCATTTTTCAAAACAACAAATACACGGTTTAGGTTAGGTCGTTGAATCAAAACAAAATAAACGAGTATAGTTTCAATTGTAATCCAAACACTTAAATCGATCCGATCCTAAACGAATTCTCAGCAACGATATCGCGTAATAATAAAATACGGTGTGGCGCGGTCCGTTTAATTTCCTGTTTGTCTTTTTTTTCCAAAATTCAGATACTCAAACGTACTTCGGGTAATCGAATAACAAGTGGAAATTTAGTGAAACTTTCGCGCCCACCCACACACATATTCGTTTGTAATGCGCACGACGGATCGCAACAATTGTTCGGTCATTTGAATTTGTTTGAAATTCGCGCGTGTGGAAATCTAAACGTTTTCAGCGTTACTTTTAGCGACGTATTTTTTTTTTTTTTTTTTGTCAATATTTCTCCACGTAATTTCACGTCGGAAATTTTGCGAGAACGCGGCGAGTATTCTGTAGACTTTCCGCGGCACAACGCGATAACACGACCGCCCGGCGGAATTTCGTTTCCTTGCCGGCGATCGGTTTTAATGTTTCGATTTCACTGCGACGACACCCCGAAAGCACACGTGGAGTCTCGCCGTCCGACACACACTCGCGTTACGCGACCCCTTTCCGTACCGGCCACCGCCAGGTCGTATCCCGTCTCATACGCCGTTCGGTGCCAAATTTCGTTTCTATTTCACAACACGATCGCGACGTGTACGCTGTAAGAACGGTCGGTATTGTTTAAAAGTCGAACGCGACACCGCGTGACCTGCGCGATACAAGTTATTTCGTGAACACGTTTGACGACGAACATTTTTTTTTTTTTTTTGATATTCATTTATTTTACGTCGGCGTAAACACGTATTTATTAAATCGGTCGACTAAATCGGACTCGAGTACAAATAACATTACGACTTCAGAATAAAAAATGTAGGCGTCCCTTCACTTATATTTTGAGCCACTCGAGACCA